>JAWNNQ010002018.1:0-1200000 GCA_035044765.1 Leucophenga montana | reverse complement strand
TGACCGTAACATGGCGATCACTTTCATTGTCAGTCCAGCACGAAATCCGCACCACACGGTCACTTTTTGCGAATGCAATGGAGTCTCTTGTAGCACCTGTGGGTCTGTCGCTGTCCAATAACGCATATTTTGTTTACTGACAAAGCCATTTTGCGAAAAATGAGCTTCATCGCTGAAGATGATTTTTCGATGATATTCAAAATTTTATTCATGCTTTTGCAGGAGCCCAATTTGAGAAGATTCGGCAAATCAAATGTTCCAGCGGTTGCAGTTCTTGAGTTAATTTTATCTTGAATTCTGTAAAAAATATAAGGGTCCGTTAATATTAAATTGCAAAATTGTTTTGTTATATATATTGAAAACCCCTTTATATGCATATATGCATCGACATTAAAGTTATAATAGTAAAAACTAATAATTTCATTTAACAACTGTGTTCTCTACTTATTGGTTTGCTATAAATATGCCTGCGGTCATATAGAAAATTTAATTTTAATTTTGTTAATTTATTTCGATGCCCATAAATTGGCAGCTCACTGACCGAAAATTTTGTCAACAAATTTTGCCTTTGACAGTATATTTGGATATTTTGTTGTAGTTTTTATAAACTGGACTCATTAAAATTGAGTTTATCGTTTATCATTTAGCAGCTAAGTTGAGTGCAAAGAAATTACTGACATATGCAGCAAACGCAATAGATGATATTATGATATTGCATACGAGATGGCTAACAAAAGTGTGGTGAATTGGTGACATTTGAAAAACAAAGTCAAGCGTTTACAATTTAAAAGCATTGCTGAAGTAAGTTCGACGCAGGCTTTACGGTCCTCGACATCAAAAAATGCCAAACTATATATTACTTTATATTGCCTCTATAATGCCTCATACCCAAAACACTTAAAAATACAGAACTCCTACCAAACTACTCAAATAAATACAAGAAAAAATGGCGGAGTCAAGAATGCTGTACTACGAGATGCACTGCACTTAGGCGAATTGTCTCTATACATTATATATGATCAGTCGATTCAGTCAAGGGCGTAGTTAAAAATTTTAGAACAATTCGTAGTCAGTTTTCTTGAATCAAGTACAAACCGAGAAATACTTAGAATAAGTATAAAATTATTGAAAAAAATATAAAAATCTAATTTTAAGCACAAATCTGTACTCAAGTCAAGTACAAAAGTCTCAGAATGTCAAATTAGCGCTTTTTGACTTGAAGTAAGTACTAAATTCTTAAACGAATCTCTGAGAAGAGAAAAACCCTGAAATGAAAGTACAATTTACTCTCTCAGCACTGCTCAGCACCGTTCGCGTGTGTTATGTAGGGTTCTATACAAGTTCCCTCCAACAAAGAACATTTTTATAAATCGTGTAAGTACAACTAAATTAAAGTAGAATTTACTAAAAATAGCTCTTTATTTAGCTCTTTTGTACTCAAGTCAAGCATATTCTTTCTTATATCATACTATAGCTAAATTTAAGAATCAAATCCGTTCTTGAACCAAGAGTTTAGAGTTAGTTTCAGAACTCACCATACTTTTGAAACTGCTATGCATGGTGCTACACTATTTTTCTTTTCTGATTTATCTTCTGTCTTACTCTGTTTCATTTGCTACGGATTGAGCATTTTGTTTGTGTTTTACTCTTAAAGCTTAGGTCACCACAGCGGAATACGTCATCTCTTATAGATAAATCCTGAATCAATTCAAGTACAGAAATTCAGGTTTTTACCAGTGTAAAAAATTGTTGAAATTAAAATAGAATTTGTTGAAAAATTAGAAATGCTTCTCATATATATTTAAGTTTTTTCATCAAACCAGCTGACCTTATTTTCGGTTACCTGCCACATAGGATGTTCATTTTGTTTTCCAAAATATTAATTTAGTTAGACTGTCAGTTTACTCTGCTTAATTATGCGTCTAAGAATTTTGTTTGCGTTGTGCATTTAGTAAATATGCAAATCGTTTATTCATCTTTTCGTTTGAATAGAGTTCATTTACATTTTCGGTCAATAGTGTTGGTTTGTCTATTATACTTCCGTTGATGCAGGAGCAACAGCAGCAGCAGCAACAGCAGCAGCAGCAACAGCAGCATTATTTCAAATTTTTCGTCCTTTCGAGCTTTTGCCTGCAGCAGCAGCCATTTGCCAATTGGCTTTTGGTTGCGCACTGCAAGCTGCCAGTTTCCATTTAGCGTACATGACTGCTTTCACTTGGCCAAATGCCGTCTGCTGACTGCCTGTCTAGCAGGCTGGCTGGCTGGCTGTCCTTAGTCTTGTTGCCACTGCGGCTGCTGTTGACAAACAAAGCACAGGATAAGTTGCCGCCGTTGTTGCTGCTGTTACTTTCACTGCTTTCTCTCACTCTCACTCTCTCCCTCTCTCTCTCTTTCTTTCTGAGTTCCGTGCTGAGTCCTATACATAGCTTTTACTCATAGCGTGCACTGCATAGATTGTGCGTCGCTTAAATTGTGGCCAACAACGTCGACGATCCTGTTGACGATTATATTGTTGACGTTGATGTTGATAAAGGACGATTTGGATTTTCAGTTTCATTTTTCTTTATTGCATTATACTTAAAACTATTAGCGAGTGTCATTGGTGTGCAGCAGTAGTCGGAGTAGCAGCCAAAGTATCTACAGCAACGCCATAAAATGTATGCATTTGAAGCGTTCGCGTTGCCGTAATGCAGACAGCGGCTGCAGCGGAAGTAACAGCAGCAGTATAAAACGTCATCATCTTCATCCATCGTCATCATTATCGTTGTCGTTGAGGCTGTTCCTGCTGCGTTCCTTGCATTAGCAACACGACACTGATTTAATTTTTTATGACTTTTAAGTGATTTATGCTATTAGGTGCAATTTCTTGTTTCAGTAGTGTACGAAAGTAGTCATAGAGAGAGAGAGAGAGAGAGCGAGTGGGAAGTAGTTGGAAAAGGACTACTTGAAGCTATACGCCCGCTGCGGAAATTGATTAATTATGTTCGATTAAGAGATTCTTTTGGCATAATTCATAAATTACACAATTAAAACTTTAAACAATAAAATTCTATGCATTTTTCATAGTTTTTGCATACGAGTGGGCTTGCAAAATTTTGACAAGTTACGTAGAAATAGATGCAAAAATAATTTTAGCTTTATATATACTTCATCTTTCTAAAATTAACTAAATTCAATGCAAAACAGGCAAACTGAACTGAATCTCATCAGCTGATTTGTTTGATAACTTGATGTATCAAAATGTAAATCAATGAAAATGGCAAGCTGAAATTATTATTTGAAATTATTTTCTTGAGTTTCTTTTCTCAATGTCCTGTTAAATGTGTGGTTAATTATGCGACAGGTTAAATAGCCTGTTAATCATTATTGTTATCTTATACGTAGATTGCTTTTTCCGATGAGAATGAAAAAAAAAATCACTTAAAGTGTGGCAACGCTACCACAATGCAATTTATAAATTTTGGCAAAGTAACAAGAATATCACGTAATTGATTTACATATTAATACGCAATCATTCCAAGCTGCCTTTACATATGTAGGGTCGGTCTCCCAACAAGAATGCACCATTGAATTTTTGAGACTTTTTTTCTCTGCAAGTGGGAATTAAAAATGGAATTTTCGAGTTAGAGGCTCACAAAATTCGCACGTTATCCATGAGAAACAAATGCATCCACAATGAGTAACTATCTGGGGCGGGCTTCGGTCAGGCGACGCAAATGGGTCTTACTTCTGTGAAAATGAGGTGACTGTGAATGGCATACGTAACACAAACATGTTAAATACACTTCGTGCAACATTTCTCTAATTTTTTTTTATACCTGCCAAATAATACGGTTTCCGAAATCGTTTGAAGTCAGCGATGACCTGATAGTTGAAACTAAAGATGTTTCCGCCGAGCCATATCTTTCTTCAGGTTGAAATAATATTTGGTTTGATAGTTTGTCCTTTTTTTATGTGAATTACGCCATGAGCTTCTTGTCCGACAGACCTATCATGTCTTTTTACGGCGCTGCTCCGCCCGGAGAGATCATCTGATTCGTCTGTTCCCTTGTCTCTGTTGTGTAGTCAATTGGACGAATTTATTTCTTGTGGCACTCGTTTATTGTTTATGCTTTAAAATCTTTCACCCAATTGTAAAGAGGGTTAGATACAGATGCAACTGTGCCGGGAATAAAAACGTAAAAAGTATCGCAAGTTTCGTACTAAAAATAAACAAAAATTGTTCATAAAATTTGTAGCACGGCAACACTGACAGAAAAATTGGCAGCCTGAGTGCTCAGCGCATATAGACTTGTGTTCTATTTGAACTGTTATATGAAAACTGGCACAATATCGCTTCGTAAACTTATTCCTTTTATGTTTATGAATACCAAATTATCAAACTTTTGTTAGCTTTTCTATACTTCCCCAGCAGCAGCAAAATAAATTTAATACAATAAATATTTTATTTACTTACAATATTTGCATAAAATGCAATTTATATTATTTCACTTACAATTTATAATCAATTTTTTATTTGACACTTTAACAATGTTTTTCCAACTAAAACTTAATTAAACTAATCACTTACTTAAAATCGTTAGCATACAGACAGACAGACAGACTGTAAGTGATTGTATAAATATCTATTCACTGAATAAGAAAATAACTTCGAAAGATAAATAAACGAACAAAAGATTATATAGAAACGCCAGACAGTAGATCCAAACCCACAACTGTGGCAAATCAACAACGAATTATCAATAAAATGTTGAACAACTCAAGCAAATCTTGATAAAAGTGAATTTATTAATCCCATCAACGACAACGACAACAATAACAATAAAATGTAAATAAATTTTGTAAGCAAAAGTGGAAACATGTAGCTTTTGCAGTGACCTATTACTATATACTGGGTGTCTCAAAAGAAAGTTCACATTTGATTTGCTGATTGCGTGAACGCAACTATTGCGAGGGGCGCGGGGGTATGACAATCGGTAGCCTAGCTTTTGGGAATTTAGTCGCTATGGAGCGTTTCTCGGGAGCGGACCGTGCGTTGTGCGTACGTGAGTTTTACAAAACCGGTAATTCAGCGACTGTAGCGCGTAGAAAATTCTGCAGTATTCGACATGTTCGTCATTTAAATGATGCGCCAAGACCTCGACTCATTGGAAAATGGGTTGAGAAGTTTGAAGAGACCGGTTCAACGCTGGGAAAATCTAAATCCGGGCGTCCAAAGTCTTCGAAAACGTTCGAAAACGTAGACAGTGTTACTAAGTCTGTTCGTGACAACCAGGACCTTTCGATTCGGAAGCGTACTGTTGCTTTAAACGTGCATAGATCGTCATTGTTCCGCATTTTCACAAAGATTTAAAGCTGCACCCCTACAAAATTCAGTTGGTGCAATAATTAAAGCCTCAGGATGAATTTTTTCATGGCAAATTGATCTCCAGGAGAGTTGACATAAATTGACCTCCACGAAGTCCCGATTTAACCGCTATGGACTTTTTCCTGTGGGGTTAAGTCAAATCTAAAGTTGACGGCAACAAACCGACTTCCCTGGCACAATGAAAAGAAAATATCCGTCACAAAATGGCAGCCATCACGAAGAATACCTGTCGAGCCGTCATAGGAAATTTTAATACTCAATCAAATGAATGCCGTGAACGCAACGGTTTACATTTGAACAATATCATTCCCAAAGTGTGTATTTTAAAATGTAATAAACATTTTTTCAATAAACTACTTACTTTTTTTATTATCGATTTTTTAAATGTGAACTTGCTTTTGAGACACCTTGTACTTCTACTACTACTACTACTGTTACTAATCACTCCGCACCCTTTGAATAATGTATTGAGAATTTGTTGTAAAAGGTGTCGCATTTTGTTGTGTATATTGTATCCGCTCGAAACAGTTGCGCTTTGATACAAATCAAAATCACGCATTTAAAATTTTATTGCAATGTTTGAAAGAAGCGTAGGAATTATAAATTAGCTATAACAACAAAAGGATAACGACAGAACTTATTTATAAGCATTAATAATAAGTAGCATAGTATGGTGCAAGCATTTCAATTTATTCACTCATTCATTCATTCATTGTCCTTTATTTTATGCGCGCTATTGAAAAATTTATTTACCACGCTTGAGTGCATAGCGGAAGGACAACGCGTTTGCAGCATAAAAGGAAATGGCAGATAGATAGTGTGAGATCAAATAAGGAGAAAGAAAAAACGCTAACTGCGGTATAGCCGTAGCTATAATATTCTTTAAACGATATTTCAAATTGGAAAGTAGCGCTGTATAGAAGCTCGAGAATACAAAGTATCTGTAAATATAAGAAACATCTAAACTGAATTTGGAAGCTTATAGCTAAATGAAGATACAGTATCTTAAATGTAAATATACTGTTGGTTCCTTATACTACATCTATAGTAAATTCTGTAGTGATCCGTTCTAAGTTTATGTGTGTTAAAAAAGGATCTGCAAATAAATATAAGATACAACTACTGTGAATTGGTTCCTTATTCTATATATACATGTATATATTCTGTAGTGATCCGATCTGGATCTATGTGTTATTTACTAATTTGACGGTTCTGGCTGGAGTAACAACAATTTTTTAAAAAGAAATCTAGTAAATGGTAATCTGGTTTTTTATATGGGTCTACCGCTTTCAGCGGAGTTGGCACATTTATTTCATACATTTTTGAAGAAGTCACAGCAAGTAAATAACTAAGTTTAGTCTTTTATAGTTTCTACTATTTCGTGTTCAAATATTTAGACAAACGCACAAAAGTACAACTGTTTCAAACTTTCAAACCATTTGATATAACCCTCTTCACGCTCTGTGTGAAGTGTATAATGAAGACAGGAGCAAAAAGTATTACATAAATGGTGTGTATGACATTTCAAGTGTGTGTGTATATACATATATATCAACAATATATATATATATATATATATATATATATATATATATATATATATATATATATATATATATATATATATATATATATACTCGTATAATATATGCATGCGTTGCTTTTAGTATGCTGAACGAGCTGGGAACACGCAAAGTTTTAGAATGATTTTCCTCACTTCATGCAACTTGACTTTATTTTATTTTATTTTATTTTCGCGCTCTTGTAAATATTTCCGACAACAAAAGCACACATTCACTTGTCAATAATAATTCAATTGAATAGATCGATAGCATTTGATAAGTCAACAAATTTTCTCGCCAAAAAAAAAGCAAAAACGCAAAAAAGCAAAAAGAAAACAAAACTGAACAAAGAATAAAATTAAAACATAAACAACAAATAAAACTTGTTTCTAAGTTTGATGTTGTTTTCGATTGCATTCAATATTAATCAAAGGTATCAGATGTCAGTTTGTCGCATTTACATATTTTGCTATTATTAGTCCGTGTTTTGTGTTTGTTTTTCCCTATTTATTGTTTGTGAATTTATTAGCTTCTATTTGCTATTGTTAAACCATTTTCTATTTAGATGCGCATTTGATAAATACAATAATAATGCGTTAGTTTATATTTTATGGAATTATACATTGTTTTTGTAGAACAAACTATTTAATTGATATCATCAAAATTCCCTTCAATTCATTTCAACTTTTTTATTCATTCTTCATATTCCGAAGTCACTGTTTAAATATTTACAAAATATCTGCTTTCAGCAACGTAGCTAGGCAATATTTTTGGGAGTTCGAATGCGTTTGAAACGCTGTTACAAGTGTAGCGACTGACCACTTCTTTTTAAATATGAAAACATAGTATTCTCAAAATTCCAAGTCGAAAATTAACAGTTTTTATTTATTTTTTAATTGGAAAAATTGCATCAAGTATTGTAGAAAAAGACTACTGCTGCTCATTCAAGAAATACACTAAATATTCAGTTTATAAACGTACGTGATCGGCAATCAATCTTAAACATTAAAAACGCGTTCTCATTTAGCCAATCACTGTTTTGGTTTACTTTTTCAAAAATGATAAGTTTAACGAAACGTTTTTCTCTATTGGCAAAGCTTTAATAACTGTGTCAATATTTGTTCCTTTTTGATAAATTAAAAGAACTTTGGATGAAATTTAATGCGCTTTCTAAATATTATGTAGAATTATTTCAATATTTGAATTAAATGGTTTAAAAAAATTTAGAAAAAGTAAAAATTTCACTCTGTTTTCTTCAAACACCTAATTATTTTAACTTCTGCATAATATACAAAAGTCTATTCTTCCGTTTACCAAGTAATGGGACAAAGTACCCCAAAAACTGCAAACAGGCGGAGCGAATTAACTCTCCTCAATAAAATTTAATATGTTTTTCGTCAGACAGAAAACTCAAGAAACAGATTCCGCTCTATGTTCTCCATAATCTAGACCATATGTACTTTTATAGCCATAGATTTTACATAAGTATCAAGAAATACTAATAATAAAAACAAGAAAAAACGTTAACTTCGGTTGAACCGAAGCTCTAATACCATTCACACGAAATTTTAAATAGTATTGTGAAACATAAGCGTGGGGGTTTAAATAGGGGCTATCCCAAAAAAGTGGGCGGTTCACGCCCACTAGTAGATGTGCATGGAGCGATGTAGTAGATGTGTAAGATGCCGCCACATCGAATTTCAGGTTGATAATGACGTTTTCCATACAAATGTATAAAAGTGAGCTGTGGGTTAATATGGGACTAGCTCAAAAAGTGGGAAGCAAATGAAATTTGAAGCTAATATTGATTTATATGAAGTATTTTTTCATAAAAAACACAAAATTGCACGGTTGGTTTGTATGGTGGTTGCCCCAAAAAGTGGGCGGGCCACGCCCATTAGTCCATGTGTGTTAAGCGCCTGTTTTTAAAAAGGCACCATACCGCATTTCAACCTAATATTTACTTTAATAAAGAAGTTTTTCATACAAAAAATCAAAAGTGGGCCATAGATTTGTATGGGAGCTACTCCAAATAGTGGGCGGGCCACGCCCGTTAGTCTATGTATGTTAAGCGGCTGACCATAAAAAGGCACCACATTGCATTTCAACCTAATATTTACTTTAATAAAGAAGTGTTCATAAAAAAAGTCAAAAGTGGGCAGTAGGATTCTACGGGGGCTAACCCAAACAGTGGGCGGGTATAATCCTTTAACGAACCTTTCGAACGACACATCTCTTGTTAAAAACTGTGAACCCGTTTGGCCACAGTAGCCAATTGAAATCTGAGCGTTCAATGTGCCAAAAAAATAAGGAAACACAAATAAAAATTTCTATATAAACAATCTATTTTTTTCATTAACACATTAAAAATTTCAAAAATTTTTAATTTTTTGAACGGGTGCCTATAATAAAAACTAAGTTCAGGTCGATATGTTTCCCATGAGCCAAAAAACCCTCTATGGGCGGGTATATCTAACACTCTATATTTTGGACTGGTGTGACCTAATTTCGTGCATTTCAACATTCTTTGAATCTGCGTTTGAAGTAGTTTTTTTAATAGTCTGAATATTGCATAAAAAATCATGCTTTTCGATGCCTCAAACTCCTTAGCTGGATTTTTTATGTACAGTCATATAGTAAAACAAAATGCATTATGGAAAAAAACCACAAATTTCTTATGAGCTCCAAAACTCCTCGATACATATTTGAACAGCATTAATTGTGGAATAGATAATTATTTATTATAACACTGCTTTATTTGTCTATAGATGTGTTAAATACACAACTCCATTAATGTATAAATTTATTAAAAGCCCATTTACGTAAATTTCACCTACCATTAATTGACTTGCAGACGCTTAATTAATCAATTGAATGTGCGCGCCATCGGCCATCAATCAAACAATCAATTCATCATTGCACTTAGTCTGCACATACACTTTGTAGTGAAGTAAATTTTGAGACCGCAAATAGTAAAGTAAACTGAAGTAAAGTAAAGCGCGCCCACAAACAATTTCGACCAGCCCAAAAATAAACTAATGCTCCGAACTTTACTTATTAATATATCATTTTGAAAAGTTTTGCTGGCAAGGTATACGTCTGACCTCAATTCAAGCGGTGCTCTTGTAGCGCATTGTTTACAACAGTATAAAGTAAAGCTCACACCACACACAAGTCATCGCAACAATACTTGCCCCAACACACGTCTTCATTCAATATAAGTTTCGATATTAGGCTGTCAAATCAAATTGACTAAAGTGTTCATAACCCTCTACCTTTCAATTAAAACAACTTTTCGACAGTAGGATGGCAAGCGAAAACTTCACTCGTAATTCGATTGTTTCAATGAAACACACACACACACACACACGCACACAGCTACCAATCATAGCCGGCACTAAATTTCAATTTGGCCACCGTGTCTGTCAGTGTTATCGAAACTCACACCTTGAAACGCAGCTCAAGCAAAACTTGCAATAGAGAAACGATTGGGCAATTCTGTTTTGCTAAGTCTGTATAAGGACTAACTAAACTTTTACTACTGGCTACAACAGAAAATCATTAACTAAATAAAGCGCAGTGCTTTAACTTTTAGCTTCCGCTCGCTCGCTCGTATTACAAAATCCTTTGGTAACCCTTTTGAACCGGCTGCGCGACTTTTGAGACACGGCATCAAAGTAATTTAGTTACTACCAACGTCTACGTCTGCGTCTACGTCTACCTTCAAAAGTTTTCGCTATGCAGAGTGTATGTTGATTTTTCATAACTCAAGACGACATTTTGGACGTTATGTTATTATAACAGTTCATGAAAGTTTGTTCGGATTTTTGGGGGCAAAATTTTCAACTTAAATGATTTCTCAACTCTTCGAGAGCACTTCTGCTTTGTCTGTGTACTTTAGGCTCTTGTCTGCTGTTGCCAGCATAGTTGTCGTAGTCCTTGACGTAGTCGATGCCGTTGGGACATGCGAAACGTTTGCGCTTGATATCCTACTTGCTTCTACTATCAAGCAGCCCTTTGGGTATTTGTTACCGCTTTTATAAAGTTTTGCCTCACAAGCCTGCGTGTCTGTTGCACTGTTTTGTATGTGAGTCGTCTACCTTTCAGCATCACCTTTAACCCACATGCTCCCCTTTCAATACCGAATGCTCAACGCTTCAGCGCAGCTTTTAGTCGAAAAAAAAATAGAAAAAAAATAGAGGGAAAAAGTTTTCATTGCGCCTTCGATTTTCCATGACCAAAACGCAAATTGCAAAAACTTTTGCCATCAAACGAGTTGGCGAGTTGAGATCGAACAGAACAGAACAGAACTAAACTATGCCGTTCAAGTTGTTCGCACCAGTTGAGATATTTTCGTTTGTGGTTACATAGGGACGAAAGCGTCGACATATTCAAAGGACTATTGCGTGTGTCTGCTGATCAGTTTTGTGGTTTTCACAATCTATGCAAAAAAAAAAAAAAAATAAACCCGGCTTCGATTTCAAAGTTCAACAGCATTTTGCTGAAAAAAACTTGCACAACTTGTCTGAATTAAAAGTCTGCCATGAATCTATTTTGAAGCAATTTGAAGTATGTAGGGCTGCAAGAAAAGTATGTTGTATAAGAAATTTTAAAACGTTATTAATTAAATCCGAAAAAATAATTTATTTTTCTTCAAGAGAATCTGTTAGAGAGTTGTTTGTTGGTTCAATTTACTATTCTAAAGTGTATTTTACTTAGATGTTTAAGTGAGGTACAAAAACATTATCGAAATTGTATAATTTCTTCAATATTCTCGATCGATTTTTCTCTGTTATCGGTCACTTTAATCGTTTGTTATCTTTAAAGATTGGTTACTTTAGTCGTTTTTATCGGTTATTGATTGATATGCCGTAAAACTGTACATCAATTTTCCATCACTATTAAAACGATAATTTATTTTGGAAAGTATAATTAATTTCTTCATAAAATTAATACTCTTTACTTAAGCTCATTGATATTTACGAACCGTCCACGAATCTGTCTAGCAATCATGTTCTTGTTGCATTTTTTATCTCCTTGCCGTCGAAAAGTGAAATAACATATTGCCGGTTTATCGATAAATCGATATTTTTATATCGATTTTTCGATATGATTATAGGGCTACTATTAAAATATCACGTTATCATAATTATTACTTTTGTCGGTACCTGTAATCGATAGTATACACGCTTCGGTACTAAAAATTTTCAACTTTTCTAACGATTGTTATTTTTGTTACTAACGCTAACTTATTATACAGCCCTCTTGCTCTTAATTGGATACCCTACTACAGAAGTCTAAAAGCTTCTGTCAAAAATACAAAATCAATGTAATCATTTAACACTCGTGACACTGTATGTATATGTATATGTAAACACATAAACACCACACACCAGTCCGGGACTAAAACTCGGATCATTTGTGAAGCAGTGCATATAAGTACACCATTTTAGCATACTGCAGACTATAGGGTATGTTTGGAGTGTTCCGCTACCTACAGAACATTAGTGTGACCAGAGAGAGAGAGAGAGAGAGTGAGAGAGAGAGAACGTATTTTTATTTAAAAAAAAAAAAAAACTTTATCACTTAAGACCTATTTTCACTAACTTATTTATGCAAAATGAGTTGGCTGTTCAAATATAAGACAACCTGCAAAAAACTAGATAGGGGAACTAAAAGTCCACTATCAAATCAACTTTTGTTATTTTATATGTATAGCCTGTTTATAATTTCTTATAAACAAGAACTAAAACCGGACAACGCAAACACTAACAAGTTATTTGT
Organism: Leucophenga montana; assembly: GCA_035044765.1. Taxonomy (NCBI): domain Eukaryota; kingdom Metazoa; phylum Arthropoda; class Insecta; order Diptera; family Drosophilidae; genus Leucophenga; species Leucophenga montana. The sequence goes on along the minus strand of JAWNNQ010002018.1, from coordinate 1,187,286 downwards.
TCATATTACACACTTTTTAAGCTACATCACGCATTTTTATATTATATTTTCTTTATGTTTATCAGCTGTTTTAATTAGTATCGTACTAACAATCACCATAAAACTGAAAAGTGGCAACTCTGCCAACAAGCAAGATAATAGAAGGCGGAAAATAGAATGCGTTCTAGTTCATATTATTGCATTATTTCAATTAAATTAGATGCTAAAACTTGGTATAACAAAATTTTGTTGTCTCATGTTGTCATCAGTTATCAGAGAAGTAACAAAAGTCCCTACTATTCTGAGCGTAATCAGGAACGCCAGTCAAAAATATCTTCAAAGGCTTGACAACCACGAAAATAAGCTGGCAATCAACCTATTTCAGATATTGATATGAATTTTGTTATTGAAAATTATGTGAAGTTGATAATTCCTTATTGGAGGAATCAATTCCAAATTCGTGGCAGAAGTAAAAGTTTACTACATCCACCGAATTATAATATACGTCATTGTAAAATATAGCAATGGGAAAAACAGCTACTCGGCAGGTGTTTCCAACTCTTGTATATGTTGGATTATATACCTGTATAAGTAGCTGAAGTATCTCAATTTTGAGAAATTCTTTTCAACTTCACAATCTATGAAGTAGATTCTTATAATAAAATACTGTTATTACTTGAGTTAGTTGTGTAGTGTAGTAAAGTTTCGACTTAATGTACATAATTAAATGTGTGTCTAAGTGTCTAAATTTATATATGTACATACTTTTATATAAATTCTATACCCAGGGGACTGCTGTTACAAAAAACAAGTAGTCTCTCGTATACTAGTTTAGCCTGCTATTCTTGTCATGTTGTGTTGTGTTGTGTTTTGCTGTGTTGATATTTTAATGGTCGACGATTGAATTAGTTGATACAAGAGCGAACAGGCACGTAAATTGAATTAAGGGATTATATTCAACTATGTTTGGGGAATTGCTTACTAGTTGTTGTTGTTGTTGTTGTTGATGTTGTTTTTGCTTTTCTCTGTGATACTGAAATTTTTAAAATGTAAAGTTGTATGATTTTGCTTACGTGCTCTGTTTTTGCTACGTCAATGCAGGCTTTACACTTATTTATTTATTCATTTTAATTGCGCTAAAAATCTCAGTAGCTCATTAAGCAGCTGTCAGCTATTTAACAATCCTGATACAGATACATCTACGTATGCAGTTGAAAGCAAATCCCACAACAACAAAATTAAATCATTGCCGCAAAATCTGTGCATGACAAAAAGAAAAAAAAAAACAAACACAAAAAAGCAAAAAAAAAAAAAAAAAAACAGTATATTTCGAATGAAACGAATTTAATAAGCGTTTATAATACGCAATTACATTTTAAATCCCCAGTTAATTCGTTGCGTTTAACATTTTTAAGTGGAAACTAACATGTGCGAGCAATAAAATGCGAATACAGCAGCAGAACAAAAATTAAAAAAAGCAAGAAAGAAGAGTTAACTTCGGTGGAGCCGAAGCTCTAATACCATTCACAAGCATATAAAAAAAAGAAAACCTAAAGTTTATTGATGGCTCGGCATAACGGCTTTGGTGAAACACGCCCATTAAAATATTTGAAAAACTTTTGTCTTCTGTAAGAAACAACCATATGCAGTTTAAAGTTGACATTGACTATAAATTTTTATATTTTTCATACCGAATTCAAAAAATGGATGGTGGATTTGTATAGCAGTTACTCCTAAAAGTGAATGGGACACATCTACCAATATAAGTATTTGTAAAACACATATTCCTAAGAATCTACCACACCGAAATTCAACATGATATAAAAACAAAAAATTGAGCAATGACTTCGTACCCATAAAAGTAGGCGTGGCACATTCACAGATGCGCAGCAATACAGACAGACAGATAGACGGACATGGCTACATGAACTCGTCTCGTTGAGCAGATCAAAAAATTAATATCTATTGTGTTTTCGATGTCTCCTTTAATGTGTTACAAACTTTCCGACAAACTGATAATACCATTCTACACACTATGTGTGTGGAATGGAATAAAAATTAACATATAAGCGTTGCAAAAAATGCTTAAAAATTTGCTTGAAAAAAATGGCACGCTGGGAAAAAAAAATTAGTCCTTTCAAACGAAAAAAGTAGACAGTTGTGCACTCGAGGGAGTTTTAATTGCTACGACAGCCAACTTGTCTCCTGCATTCGTTATAGCAAACATTGTATTTCACTGGTAACTCTATAAGCTCACACACACACACACACACACACACAAACACACACACGTAGATATACTTACACAGTACGTACGCTTGTCACAGGACTCTAAGCATTTCTTGCGTCTGGCTCTGAGTCCGTCATTGTGCGTGAAGCTGACGCAAACGGAGTAGACGCAGTGCTGCATTTTGGCATTGCAGTCGCTATTTGTCTTTGCAATTTTGTCGTACTGTGTCCTTTGGTTTTCTTTTCCTGACATTGTCCTGGTTACTTTTGTTGCTATTTGAAATAAAACGCGCTGCGCACGTTTAATTGCTCTGCACTTGTATTTGAATTAAATGGTTTGCAATCTTTTTTCTCTTCTTCTTCTTCTTCTTCTTTTTTATACCATTCACATATAGGGTGAAATGGTGTTATCAGTTTGTCTGAAAGTTTGTAACGCATTAAAGGAGCCATCGTACATCCCATAAAGAAGATATATTCTTGATCAGCTGTCTGTATGTCCGTCTGCATGTTGTTGCGCATTTTTTGGGGACCGATTTTTATGCTATCCAGAGTATCAAGATTGACCTGCCACGCCCCCTATTGGGGGTAGCTCCCATACAAACCTACTGCCCACTTTTGACTTTTTTGAAAACTTCTTCTTTAAAGTCAATATTAAAGTCAATATTAGGTTGAAATGCAATGTGGTGCCTTTTTATGGTCAGCCACTTAACATACATAGACTAACGGGCGTGGCCTGTCCACTATTTGGGGTAGCTCCCATACAAACCTACAGCCCACTTTTGACTCTTTGTAAGAAAAACTTTTTTATTAAAGTCAATATTAGGTTGAAATGCGATATGGTGCCTTTTAAGAGACAGCCGCTAAACATACATAGACAATTGGGCGTGGCCCGCCCACTTTTTGAGGTAGCCCCTATACAAACCCACAGTTCACTTTTATGCATTTGTATGGAAAACGTCAATATCAACTTGAAATTCGATATGGCGGCATCTTACACATCTACTACATCGCTTCATACACAACTACTAGTGAGCGTGTACCACGCCCTATTTAAACCCCCACGTTTATGTATTACAATACTATTTAAAGTTTCGTGTGAATGGTATTAGAGTTTCAGTTCAACCGAAGTTAACGTTTTTTCTTTTCTTTTTTTTTAGTATATTTTTGGTTTTCATTTGTCTCTCGGTTTTGTTTCTGCGGCTTCAATTTATGACAGTCTGACAGAAGTTCATTGCAAACACTCGTTGGATATGAATGAATTCTACGGAAATTGGATGTACGCACATATAAGTATGCATTGAGTAGTTTCGTTCGTAAAAATGCAATAAATTAATGCACCTACTACCGCTGTTTTTTACACGAATGTAATGTTTCTCAATGTGTAGCGATATAGAATACTTATATTACCTACTTATGTTACCGCAATTAGATATACAAGTACGGATATATATGGCGGATAAACTATACTCAGATTTCTTCAATAACTTCTGCGATCTCGTAATAAAATAGACTATAGAGAAGATAAATATAGAAATAAAAATTTTGTTTGAAAGTTCGAAAATTGATACGAAAATGTAAAATAAATTGTTTCCAATATTGAAGATTATATGAATTAACTGTATGAACTAACTGCGAATTATAAGCACACATTTTACAAAACATCGTTCCGCAAAATGCTCAATTAGATATTAGGAGTATTGCTTTATGCTCGGAAATTCGTAAATCTTGTAAAGCAGTTGTCGAGGCAGACACGAAATTCATTTTGACAATTTGATTAGGGTTGCCTATTGACCAGAATTTGGAATTATCACAGCTTCATAATTAATAAAGCTATTTAAGAACTTGTTTTGAAGTTAATCTTTATGCTTGGTTGGCTTTTACCAATGCTAGCATCTGCTTTCTTTCACTAAAGTGGAAAATTAAATGTTTCAATAATAGTTGGCACTAAAATAAATCCCGCCTCAATTCCCAAGAACTTTGTGAGGAGTGCATGTCCCTTTACGGCCAATTATGGGGCTCCCGTAAAAGTATATGCGCTCTTTACAAAGTTCAAAGCAATTTAGGCAGTAACATGATATTTTAGATAGTCACCTGATTTTTATCTATTCTAGTGCAAACTATTGTGGATTGCAGCGCCCATTCCAAAAACCCATTTGAACATGCATATCCCACACTATACTTCCCAAGATTGATCGAGTTGCATATCTGCTATACAATTCTTTGGGACTAATTCCATACTACAGGAAACTGTAATCGGTTACTGGAATAACTTCTTTTTGGTGCCATTTTATGGAGGGGATTACCTTCAAATGCTGTAAAAACAATATGTGAGAGTTGGACATAGTCTCAATCATTTGGCTCCCGTAACAGAAGAAGTATTCCTTGCAAAGATGTTGAGAATTGAAGCGGAAAGAATATACGCATAAAATATTGAAGAAATATTGTTACTTTATTGAACACTAATAAATTATGGCACCTTTACAGTGCTCCAAAAATCAATACCCAAGTGGCTTTTAAATAATGCTCTTTGTAGTCAATTGTTTTCAGTTTTTATTTATTTAAACTCGTCAGATGATAAGATGACAGGATGACAAGCGTAAAAGTGCAGCAAGCGATTTCATTAAGAAATTCATTTCGAGACAATGAGAAAGCGCGAGAGAGATAGAGAGATAGTAAGAGGGAGACAGAAAGGGAAAGTGAAGAGCGCAAACGAAACGAATGAGACTCCATGCTACAATAACAAGCAAACGGATGTGGCAATAAAATTCGCTACCGTAAGGAAACACATCATATCCTGTGCAAAGGCAACGATGAAGTCGTACTCGTCCTCGTCCTCGTCATCGTCATCGTCATCGTTACCGACTCGACGTAGTCGTTGGATCCTGCATCCAAGGCAAAATTTTAGCAGACACAAACAAGAAACAAAGCAATAGATACATACATATATAAATATATAAAACTTCAACACACACTTAAACACAGTTACAATGCATAGAATTCTATTGTTTCTCCTTAGCACTGGAGAGGAGATAAACATAGAGCATCAGGAGAAAAGTATGAGTGCTTCGTTAACATTTCTTGGGTAAACCGCTAACAAATGAAAACGAAATATACATGCCAGCAGGAGCAATAACAATGTGCTCCTTTCAAGTCAGACTTTATGCAGCCAAGCATTGAAGGACGACACTGTCTATGATGAACCACACATTTTACAATGACTGCAAAACGTTGCTAGTCGAAAATAAAATATGAAACAAAAAAAACAAAAAAATAAAACCAGTTGAAAATGCTAAAAATGTCACATATTTTGTATAATTGCGTTTGAAAGTGGTGAATCAGAATTATATGAAAAATTCAGAAATTATTATGCATGCTAGCATAAACCGAGCGTAACTAAGCTGTTTCCCATTTTCTGCACATAAATAGTTGTACACTGAAAAAAGCATTAAATTTTTTATACACTCTTACGAAGTATGTTGTTTTCGAAGATGCTGTATCCGATGATGTCAGAATTCATGCATCTGCGCCATACATCAGGACCGGGATTATCAGTGTCTTATATAATTTTGTTCTTCATCTGATCTTCAGATTGACATTGTTGTTGCTGATTAGCTCTGTTTTCAAATAGACAAAGTTTTCTGCAACATTCAAGTTGACGCCAAACCGTTCAAGACGCGCTAATTGTCTGCCAGTGTGCATACCAAGTACTTCGTTCTGTCTTCGGTTCACCGCCTTGTCCATGAGACGTGACTGTTTCGCAATATCCGTGAATGCTCTACTAAGTCGTCGTTCGATCGCCGTTTACACAGTACGCGGGACAGAATTTTATATCCACTTGAAAGGAGACTTATTCCACGGTAGTTCGCGCAAACATCGGCGTCGCCTTTCTGGAAGAGAGGCAAAGAACACTGAGGTTCCAGTACTTTGGCAGGCATTCATCGGATCATATCTTGCAAAAGAGCTGGTGCATACGAATTACCAACTCTTCGTCACCGGACTTGAATAATTCAGCTGGCAGCTCAACGGAGCCTGCCGCTTTATTATTCAGCTTTTTAATTACTGAGTCGGTGTTGGTCGCTCTACAACAAAGCCATCATCAATTGGTGTTTCTAGAAATGCATCTTGATTTCGATTAGATATAATTGTGCGAGTGAAAATAAACATGTGCATATGCATTTTACATACCCGTACACAACTTCTCTGTGATTGCTAGTTAAACGTCGAAAAGCAGAGTGACTTTCATTTTTTGCGAGCACCTCGAAAAACATGTTCTGACTTCTCTTTTTTAAAAACTTTTTTACGACAGTGGATTACCGACAGATATAGAAAGAGTTGACGAGATCAAGCAAAATGATCACGCATGTGTATCGATGCTTCGATCTACATAAGATGATCACTATCAAACGTATCGTGTACTTGGCACAGTAAGCCACTTTTTACTTTACAAATTTCGTATAGGGTTGGGACGGATGCGTATATAAAGATCTTTATACGCGGATTATCCGCAAAAATTTATTATCCGTCGCGAGATCCGCATGCACTTTACTATATCCGCATTCCCATCCGAAAAAAAAAAACATAAAAATAGTGAAACTCTAAACATTGTAAGTTTTCTTCTTAGAAATATCCGCATCTGCATATCGGTGGATTTTGAAATAAGACATTCGCATTCGCATCCGACTCTGCAGTATGTCAGTCCCAATTCTAATTACGAATACATCGATATCGGTGAAAGTATCATTTGGAAATTATAAAACACTACTCACAAATTTAAACAAAATTTAGAGCCAAACAATTTTTATACAAAAAAAAAAAAAAAAGAATATTCGCATGGAGTAAAATGTGTGTTCTGACAGAAATATTTTTTGTGTTCAAAAAGTTCGTCATGTTGTTCTCTGGCGAGGGAATAATTTTACTGTCTGCTTCTGTGTCTCTTATATTTCTCACATCAACTTAATTGTTCTTATCTTTCTTATGTTTAAAACTGCGTTTCATCCTGCTCAACTTCTCAACACACTGCTGAGCGTTCACTGCATTGTATTTCAGTTAAAAAACAACATGGAGAATCGACTCATACTGTCGAGAAGCTTCGGTGATAGGGAGATTGTAGCTTAACTACTTCCACAAAGTATACATAATCTTGATCAGCTTTACGATATGAGTCGATGTAGACTTGTGTTGCTGAATGCGGCTGCCATAAACTCACCAGTTTAGGTTTTCGGTTTCACTGAAGTTAACGTTTTTTTTATTCTTATTTGGTATTTACTTTCTAGTTTCTAAGTAGTACTAGCAAAGACAAATTCTCCTTTCTTTGTTGGTGAAATTCTTATGAATATCTCAAATTAAACATTTTATATCGGTGTAGAGCAGCTACGCGCGCACCGTGGTTGAACACTCTTTGACACTCAAATTGCTGCTCGCCGAAGTATGTTCGAGAGAAATAAAAATTCAACTGCTTCTTCGCCGCTCGTAAATCGTTGACCACGCAGTTTACCTTTGATACTCGGGAACAAGAAGAAGTCATTGGGTGCCAAATCGGAACTGTAAGGAGGATGAGTCATTAATTCGTTGTTTTGATTGCTCAAAAATGCACTTGTTTGACGAGATGTGTGAGAGCTTGCACTGTCATGATGGAGAATGATTCGTCTTTGGCGGTTGGTTTTACGAATTTCTCCGAAGACTTCCGGCAAACAAATGGTCGTGTACCACTCAGAATTGACCGTCCTACGTTGCTCAAGCGGAACAGTGGCCACATGACCCATTCGGCCGAAGAAACACGCGATCATTTGCTGCGCTGTGCTTCTTCCACGAACAAATTTTGTTGGATTTGGCCCGTCTTGGAATACCCACACGGTCGATTGCTGTTTTGTTTCCGGCTCATACCCATATATCCATGATTCGTCACCTGTCACGATTTTATACACGTCTTTTGAAACACCACGGTCGAACTTTTTATTCATTTCCTTACACCAATCGACGCGGATAAATTATGGGGGTATCCAACGAGAGAAAATTTTTTTACAGCTAAGTGTTCATGCAAAATCGAATGTATTGAAATGAAACTAATGTGCAAGGATGCCTCTATCTCACGATATGTCACATGACGATCTTGCATTATCAGTTCACGCACTGCATCGATGTTTTTGGGCACAACAACTGATTTTGGATGATCTTCACGGAATTCGTAGGCGACCGAACTACGACCACGATTGAATTGACTATACCAGCGATATACTGTGGTCTTGACGGTGCTTTATCGCCATACAAAGAACTGAGTTCGTTGACACATTCTTGTTGAGATAATCCACGTCTAAAGTTGTGAAAAATAATCCAACGAAAACCTTCTCTTGAAATTTCCATTTTTTGGCCAAATGGTTTTTCTTAACTCACTGTAAACAAAACAAATAGAAATTGTACAGCAAAACTTTGTGAGTACGTTTATGCCAAAAAATGTCGAACTTTATTACGGTGTTGCCAGATTTTAGCTTTTGACATTAGTGTTGCCAGTACCCGAAATATAAATAGCAGCCCTCGTATTGGTTTTTTTGTGAGCTTTTTCAAGGAATGATTTGATAATGATTTTATTAGCTAAGGTTTTCATCGATAACTGTTATTTTCGGTCCCTAGTTTAAATAGCGTGAAACGATTGTTTCGTAGCAATACTGAACATTCTACGTATAATTCCCCATACAAATTTTTATATTTTGTACCTAAGAACAAATATTTTTTTGAAGAAATTTCCAACATCGTAACATTTTTTTTTATGTGTATGTCGGCAAGCTTCGCTGATTTTTGCAAAAAAAAAAAAAACATTTTATGCAGTTGCAGTCGAGAGAAATTAAAGTTATTTTAATAGAAGTTTGACCGGTCAGAGTTTATTTGTATTTATATTTTTTTTTGTGCTCTGGCTTATGAAAATTTACTATTTATATTTTTTGGCTATAACTACTTGCTCTCATAGTTTGAAGTTGTTGCTATTTATGCTTTTACTGTTGAACTTATTAACCAACCAAGTTGGCAAATGGCATTTCCACTTTAGAAGAGTAGAGTGGGAAGTAGATTTGTGCTTGCCTTAATTAAGTATATACACATCGTTATCTACTATTAGTTGACGTTTACACTGTTCTGACTCTGCTGCAAATTAAGTGTTTACCATGGCAATGTAGCCAGGATTAGTGCAAAGCATTGAGGCATGTGATCTAGACAGCCTACCATCCAACCATCCATCTGTGTATATAAGCAACTCCTTGCATTTTCTTGTTATTTAAGAAATCTGACAGAAATCTGAAAAGCAAATTTGGTAATTAAATGCATTTAAGCATATTCTAGCGTATTGCCAAAGCAATTAATCGCACAGTTATACTCAAAGACATTTGTGGTTGCATTGATACACAAGAAAATGAGGGTGGAGATACATTCAATTGGATTTATTTACATAAATTCTGTAGTAGTAAATTCAGGTGTTGTTAATTGAATGGGATTATTCGTAACGAAATTACCACGCATCGAGTTTCAATTGAGCTGTCTCCGTAAAGCGTGGGCTGCTTCAACAACTTTCTTCTTTTGTTTTGCAAATTAAGAAAGTAAAATGGCAAAATAAAAATACCAAGAAAGGGAAAGACAAAACAAAAAAAAAAAAACAAAAAACTACAACTCAGCAACAATGTGTAGCGATACAATGACGCAGTCAGTAATATTGACTTTATAACCATGCCGTAAAACTTTTGTAATACGCTCACGATAACCTACTAGCGAAATTTTCCTGTTGTTGTTGTCGTTCTTGTTGTTTTTTGCTGTTGCATAATGTACGGCATCGCGCTTGAGCGCGTACTCATCAACGAACAACGCGGAAAGTGTGGAAATTTGAACCTACGCGTACACACAGATAAGGATGACAGACGTAAGTGAGATATTCCAACGCAAAGTATCGCGCCTTGTCGTCTTTTCGTCTGAATTTGTCATCAAAATGAGCAACGAGCTGGTTGGCGTTTCAAGCAATTGGTAATATGGCCTTATATCGTAGCTTGAAGCATGTACTTATACAAGCAAGAGCAAGGACTAACAAAAGTTTTGTTAGTAGGTTTGCAAAAGAAATATTTTACTAAAGAAATATTTTCACTTTATTGTTCAGAAAAACTGAATGTCAAAAAGATTTTCGGACCGTCATAAAAGTGTTCATTTTGATATGATTTATTACTTCTGCCGCGTCTTGAATGGTTTCAATAATTTTTTGCAGTGTTGACTTTTTTTACTTTAATAAACCAAACAACAACAGCGAAGGCTCGATTTTCTTCGCGACGCATAGAATCATAAAAGTGTTCATTTTGCTTAGATTTATGACTTCAAAAACTTTGTTGTTGTACTGCTCCCGATTCAAAATTTCGTGCCCACCGCTGTTATAGATGGTAGCTTCATACACATCTACAAGTGGGTGTGTACCGCCCACTTTTTGGGGTAGCTTTTTAAGAGTAAAAAAGTTGGTTTCAAACACTGGAGATGCTTGGTTTGAAACGGCGGCAGGTAAATATGTGATGCAACTCCAGAATACAGGATTGTCCAAGAAATGTTTTCGACTCTAAATCAACGCTATCCAGCCATAGCTCCATGTAGATGAAAACCTTCATGTTTTCACACACGTACCAAAGAACGCATGCCCAAGTCGGCTGCTTGATAGAGAAACAAAAATGTGCATTGCATTGGTGTTATATTTTGGTACACTGTACAACTCTAACTCAGAAATGATTCACACATTGGGTGCTCAGAAAGAGAGCGGCAATAGGTGAGCAATTTATTTGCAATAATTAATGCGCAGTTATGCAATTAATTTATGCACAGTTATAAAAAAGTTTTTATGTGTATCAATTTTTGTTTTAAATATTTAGTTTTAAATATTTATTTGATTCGTATTCTTTTCATATTTTACTAACAACAATACTATCAAAAACACACTCAACTGATGCTCGTCAATATGTTTGCATGTGCGCCCACGACATGCTCGATTAACATGCTCTACAATGTTGCTGTTTACAGGACGATATAGAAAATATATTGTTATCTATTCTTGCAACTGAAACCAAAAGAACCGAAAGAAACAAAAAAAGGTAGCAGCTATAGAAAATTGAGAGAGCTGAGATATAGAGAGTGAGTCTTTGTGTAATTGTCCAAGAGAGTTACCTGGATTTTACCTACCATAGACACAATACTTCAGCAAAACATTACATTCTTCCATGCTCCTCTTCACGTTCTTGCCAAAAAAAAAAAAAAAAAAAAATCAAGCGAAAATGTTGTGCTTAAGAGGGTTGAAAAGGTTGTGAATGGTTTGCACTTGCCTATTTATCTATAGATGACATTTTGGACAATACAAATATTGCTGTTATTCCTTAGCCATCAGCTTGAGCACCATCTTCAGCGCTGGATTTAAAATTTTTGAAAAACCAAGAAATGTAATTCTATTAAACTCAAGATATTACAAACAGTCATACTTGCTACTTAATTACGCAGCTTGTAATTATGAAATAACACAAACTCACTGAACTATAATTAGCTCTCTCGCATGTTTGTGTGTGTGTGTGTGTCCGTGTGTATGAATGACAATAATGCTACAAATTGTTTCATAGCTGTGGCTGTTTGTGTGTATGTGTGTAAGCGCTTACCTTGTTAATCACTTTATTCGTGCGCAACAGCAGCAACAACAACAACAACAACAACAACAACAACAAAAGTATGACAACGTCGAATATATCCTAAGGCATTACGCAGCTCCCGAAATTTCTTATTTTTACCTTCATTTCGAAATGAAACAATTTAGCAGCCTTACGGCAGGCAACAAACACAGTGCGTACGAGCAACCCTTTTTTATGGCGCTACAAACAAACAAACCTACTTGTATATACTATATAGCCCTTTCGCTTCATACAAGTTATATACATAGTTGTACGTGTATATGTGTGTGTTTGTCTGTGCGTTTAATGACAAAATAATTAGAAAACTTTTTGTGTACAATCCTTGTTTGCGTTGTTGGTGCCGCCGCTGCTGCTGCCAGCATCGTTGTCAACTTTTGCTCATCTTTTTCTTGGTCGTTGTAAGTGTAGTTGTTGTTGTTGTTGTTATTATTGTTGTTGATATTCCCTGTGAGTAGTATCTTTGTTAAATCCGCACACAGATATACACAACCACATGCATATATACAGCTACATATATTAAATTTACCAAATTATGCCAACAGGCAAACCTAACTTTTATTTTTTCTTCTTTTTTTATTGTTGCATACTTTCAGGCAAGGCAACACTTGTTTGTAGGGCACACACACACACATCTACATGCATACTCGTCTAAGGACATGTATGTATTAGTTGTTTTATGTCTGCGCACGTTTTGGAGTTTTTTGATCATTTTGAATGATTGCCGGTGTGTGTGTGTGGGCGTGTGCTGGCTTTAGCCCTGATCTAAATATGTGCTTTAAATTGGGCACACTTTACTAATTGTGACATGCGTTTGTATTTCCGAATTAATATTTTTAAACATTTTTATGCTCTGAATTATTTCAAGCTAATTAAATTGTTTTTAATTTGTCCGTCGTTGCGCATTTGCGGTGGGTTCGTTATGCGAGTTATGAAAGGGAGCAGGAGTATTTCCATACTCATTTGTAAATAAAGTACGATAGTGTGTATTTTATTTTATTTTTTTTTATTTTTTGTAAATCTTATCATAGCATATTGTATTCAGACCGTAATGAGCTCAAATTAACTTAACATTTATTATGTTTGCTTGAGCCCATAGTATTGGGCAACAGGCACAAATGACTCAGTTCGAGTAATGGCTAAGAATGCGGATGGTTTCAGAGCTATTGTATATGATTGGAAAACAAGAAACAAAAACTATTTTCTACAGCTTAGAGTGTATTATTCACATAAGGTGATTATCAAAGGATTGCACCACACTACCCCTATTGATGCATTAGAGCAGCTTCTTTTGAGCAAAGGACATGTAGTAAGAAATATACGTAACCCTAAAAGTATTTATTCTTCGTGTACCTAGAGCCTAAGCACAAAAACAAGCAGGTCTAAGGTATTATTACTCTTTGCCGACAGAAGTTGAAAATTGTGCCGATTCGCCATTTCAGTGATCTGGTTTAGTGCCATAGATGTCAGCAATTTGGATGCAACAAGCTTTACTGCCGTAAATCGATTCGATGTGTTAAATGTGTCATGCCTTCTAAATGCGCTTTTTGTGACGAAAATATTATGTCTAACTACAGAGTGTGTGAATTGTATCAGAGTCTGGTATCGAAACGAGCTACCTCAAAACTGATGTTAAGGCTGGTTCCTAAATCTGTAACATTCAATGTTATAAACTTTGCACCCAGTTCATCGTACTCAAATGACAACAAACGTAACTTGTCGTTTACTTACGCTGACGTTGTTAGTAGTCAGCAAGAGGAACGGCAGCAAGATCTACAATTGAGATGGCCATCTGAGATGGAGGAAAAGTTTAGTGCACGGCAAAGTGCGAAGATATGGTGGAGGCCCAAACGGAGATATTAAAAATGCAGCATCAAATAATGCATCTTCTTATAAAATAATGCATCTTTTTATAAAATTCAGAATTTATTCATTATTCTCTTCCTAGATTTAGTACACTTCAATTAAATTTATATGACAACTAGAATAGACTGCTAGCAAAGTATATGAGCAACTAAATCAATTTTGCGCTATTTGAGAAAATTGAATTATTTGCAAACATATTTGCCAAACTGTCAGTTACTCCTTACTTAACTTCCACTTCATATACCGGAATTTGCGAAACATTCATCCAAAGTTACTATGAAATCGACAATGTCCTGGTAGCTGAAAAACTAACGCGAGTTCTTATTGAACTGCGCATAGAACTCATCTGAGATCTTATTCACTAACAGTTCGTTGGCCTCCTTCTGCTGTATTTTCTGTTGCACGGCCATCTTGGCATTGGCCTGAATCAAATCGTTCAGCTGTTCTCGTCGCTTACGATCCATTTCCGTCTGCTTCAGCATCAGCTGCCGATCTACATTCACAGCGTATCGCTCCCACTGCTTATCCATGAGCACTTGATCGTCCTTACGCTGCTGCACCTCCTTTAGATGTTGATCCTGTTCTTTACGGAAATTTTCCAGCTCGGTGGCCGACATGGCGCTATCTGTACGATTCTCATTCAGCATATCGCTTGTTAACATATTGTATATTTCGGCCATGTCATCCTCGTGGCACTCTTTCTTTTTGCGTTCAAGATCGAAACGCTTCTGACGGGCCATTTCAAGATTAAATTGACGTGTTTTATTGATAACCTGATTGCGCATCTTATGATCATCCTTGGCCATGTCCTCCAAGAGTTTGTCACGCGAACAAATTGAATCCATCCACATTCTGTCGGCTTTCAAACGCGCTTCCTCGGCTTGTTTGCGCTCGAGCACCTGCTGATCGAGCCAGGAGCGTTGCTGTTCATATTGACGTACTTTGCGCTCCTTATTGTACAGATCCTCACCCGAAAAAACCTGCGCACTGGAGATGCCCAGTGTAATGTCATCGTCGGCAATGCGCATCGGTTTGGATTTCTTTAGATAGTCCGGATCGTTCAAATCAAACTCGCGTCGCTGATCTTTACGTTGGTATTGACAACGATAGAAGAGCAGATCTGCGTCCTTTAGACGCTTCTCTTTCTCCAACTCTTTATCCATGGTTCTAATGAGCCGCTTCTGATTTTGTTCCTGCTCCTCATAGCGCTTGTTACACTGCTCTTCCTGCATACGCTTTTGCTTCTTTTCGGCAATTTGACGGTTCAACGTCTCCACATCTACCTAATTAGTGAGAGTTGCTTTTTTTTAGCATAGATATCGATATGGTCACAGCACAAATCTAGACACTTACGCCAAATAAACGCTGCTTGGCATTGAAGATACGCTTCTTTCGCTCCTCTTCATATTGTTCGCGTTTCTGTAGTTTCAGTGCCTCATCATGATCACTTCGATTGGTAATACCGATTTTTAACATTTTGTCGTTGAATCGTTGTAGAACTAAACAATCGTAAAACTATTTTTTCAAGTTAATTTATTAACTTTTATTTCTTAACAAAGAATCTCTTTAAACTTTCAGATATTTTCCGGAAATATAAATTTTATTGACGCAAAAATAAACGAAACATTACTTATAGCCTGTTATACTATTTTATATTGTTTGCTTAAATCTAGTTCCTTTAATACTTCGCCTTTGTATGCCTTCTTCGGGCAAACATTAATGGGTTGAACCATTAAATTTCAAACACCTTAACAGCTTCCAGCAGTGCCATATTTATATAAATAGTTACATGTACATGTAGTCAAGCAATTTTATTGAAAAGAAAGAAAAAAAGTGTATAAATGTGTTAAAGAAATGCGCTGACTTTTTTGTCTACCAGACTGGAACAAATTTAGCGATGGCTCCGCTTGCAAAAATTTCTTTCTTTTACTTTCTTTATAACGCATCGTCTGCACATATTGTTTCTATTTAATTGTTACAAGGGTTCAAGGGCATTGACTCATAAAATAAATATGGCAACGTTGAAATAAATTAGAAGAAAAACGTCAGCAAAACAAAATAATAATGGATAGGGGTAAAGCGACCATTTGGCACTAGTCGCCATATAGCTTAACTCAAAATGAATAATCCTAAGAACATGGAAAGTGTACTATACCCGTGTAGAGTTTTCTCTTTCATTCGCACTAAAATTATATAAAATATAAACGTACACTCGACTACAAACTTCATGAAACGTGAGCGACGTGAGTGTGTCTGCAACTGGAGCCGAAACGGAGCTGAGTGAATGTCGGTATGGCAGGCTGATAGACTGGCCACTCGCCAACTACTACTACTACTTTATAAAAAGAGTTTTTTTTTTGGAGTGCTTGATCTGCTAATAGGTATAACAATAACGGGCATATGCCAGATATTGTTTTAAGAACATAATGTCGTGAAGTACTTTTAAAATAAATAAAGATTTTTGATTGAAGATTTATTAATGTCACTATTATTTTAATAGGGGAAAGGAAGTTGCCGTCGACTGCACTCACCTTCGGAATATCATCATCCTGGCTATTTCTACCTAAAAACTTCTTTTGTTTGACCTAATGAGTTCGATGACCTGCCCTAAACCTATGTGCTGAAAAAATATTAGTATTTTCCTAGTATCGAATCAATTCAGTTGCTCTTCAATAATGAAGTATTTGCCTAACATCTGTAGTCTACTTCCATGTATGACAGAATCTATATTCGGTTTGATTTGTATGCCCATAACACACACGTGTCTTTGCATTTCTGTCAGTATTCTTAGTTGATTCTTCCCTTCTTGCAGCATGATTTTTGACCAGTTGCGGTTGTAAGCCTCTAGAAGTATATTTGCTTGTCTTAGTGCTTGGTTTATAGTTCAGTATTGTGCCTTGCAGATTATTTCAGATATGATGTATCCCCAGTTCCACAAAAAGGCTCTGGCATAATTCGCATTGCCGCTCCTTTTCTAGCAAACTTGGTAACTTGTTCATTTTCTGCAAAATATTTGTATCCCGGTACATTGCGATTGACGAGTTCTTCCAATAAGCATTTTTCTTCGAGTACCAGCTTTGACCAAAGAGTTGGAGTTGAGTGCTTTCAACGGGGACTGGCTGTCGCAATGTCACAGTTTTGATAGCCTCTACCTAAATTGATCTGCGTGCATCTAATTATTGCACACACTTTGTTCTGCCTGAAAGATACTGTTGTATTTACTCTTAATTCCCAATGCCATATCGTAGGGCCTACATATATGGATTGCGCCGTCTTAACCTTCGGTATTTACACATTGAGTAACTCTGACATCTTTTAAGCGACTTCGACAACTGAGCAAGATTTATTTGGTTTATTTACAGTTCTTAGATTTATTAGATTTGAATTCGTAATGATACTCGGCTTGCACGCATAAACTTTACTTTGTAAATAACCTCACAGAAAAAAGTCTGGTGAAGTTAAGTCCTTAGAACGAGGAGGCTAGTCCAAATCACCATTTTTCGACATAACGTGTCTCGAGAACTTGCGCTGCAAGAATTACATCGTAGCGGCTGCTGTGTGGAAAAGAAATATAAGTTTGTCACACCTTTTCACCGTATTTGCGGAAACACAAAGTGCGCTAACATCTGAAGAAAAGACGCGTCGTCGATGGTCTCTCCAACTTTGAAGAAAAATGGTCCGAAGTGGTTTTGCAGTACACTCCGTCTCAAACAGTGACTTTCTCATCGTACAAAGGTATTTCATGAATGACGTGTGAGTTGTATGTTATCCAAATTCGAAAGTTTTGTCTCATGACTCCACCAGAGCATGAAAAAGAAGCTTTGTCTCAAAAATCAGGCTCGGCATCGATCATTCTTGCGATGGTGTTTCCATATTGTATGAGACGCGGCTTAATCTAGTAATCTGAGTAAGTTGCACTATGTGTGGAAAGAGATTAAGATCTTACATCATAATTCTCCTCAGAGTCGTTCGTCTCACGTTTAACTGCTGAGATCGGCGTTGATAAGACACATTTAGATTATCGGCCACAGTCTCTCATACCGCTTCAACAACGTCATTGGAGCATCGCGGACGCGGTCTAATGAGACGCAGGCAAGTTGCTATATACCCGTACTCAAAGAAATTTCTCCCATATTTCTACGATAAACACTCACAGTTCTCACAATTGAACGATTGTTTTAAATGTAAAACGCTATAATTTCAGCGCGTTCTTTCGGTGCGTATTGAATCTAGATAAAATCTTATTGAATGACGTTTCAGAATCGTGCTTATTTGTCGATATCGGCTATAAAATGGCTGAGTTATTCAATGTTGATAAACCGAAGGTCTAGATGGCGCATCCTATATATTCCACTAGAGCATGTCAAATACATGGTGCTAATATACATTGGCTTATGAGGGTAAGGGAACTCGGAAACTTTCCCTCTCCCACTACATCATTATTGTTCAGTGCGTAGGGTAACGTGTTGTTTTCCTTTGTTTTTTCGCGTTTTTTTAAGCTTTTTTTTTTTTTTTAGAAGAGTTACTATGCTCTACTATGGTGTACTGTGTTCAAATTATTAATTTATTATATATAGGGCCTATGTTATATAGTGATCCGATCGGAACCATTGTGGATTTTTATCTAAGAACGAATAAGTTTCTCATGGTTAGAGTAGTGTAAGGGTTACCACTTATAGTAAGGTTAGTTACACTCTATCTGAAGAAAGCTTAGCCAAATGAAAATAAACGAGTATTGTGGCTCTATCTGGCATAGTCATCAAAATCTTGGCATTCATACAGACAGACAGAGGTACATTGCTTTATAGACACGACATATGATCTTGATCAAGAATACTAATACATTCTTCATATTTAGTTTTGGCTATTATATTCAAATAAACCCGTTTACCTAATGGCTGCAGGCTATAGAAAATTGTAAAATTTTTTAAAAAAAGCACCCTGCACTACAACAATATTCTTGCTTCTAGTTGGCAAAACTGGCACAGCAACTGACGCGCGTGAGTGCGCCCGAGTGTATGTAATGCTTTAATATGCATTATAGTGGTTTATATACATACAAATATATATATGTATATATATATATATATATATCATATATATATATAAAAGTCGGTGTAGCTCTTGTGGGTGTGTGTGTGTGTGTAGGTGTACGTATATGTGTATGTGCGGCAGCACTTTAGTCATGTTGTGCAAATAACTCAGCTGCGCTGAAAACTGTGCTACATACGCTGCGTGCCAACAAATAAATTCCAACAGCAGCAGCAGCCAGACGTTCTCGTCCTTTCGTCCTGTTGAAAATACTCGTAGCAATGTCTGCAATGCGAAAAGTTGGCGAAATTCGTTCAACTGTTTTCGTTTAATAACGAGTGACCAATAAATGCTTAAATGCAGCAGCCACTACACACGGAGATTCACCTCGACATACGATATACGACGATATACGATATTGTTGTATACAGGCACAAACATATGAAATGTTTACGCAAAACTTTAAGCTATGATGTTGTCGTATTTATTGTTGCTGCTGTTGCCGTAGTCATCCTTGCCACTTCGGCTTCTTGTCCTGCTTGTCGTCGCCAGTTGCGTGCAGCGCTGTTGAGGTTTCACAGAGGTTTGGCTTTCAGTTTCGTACTGGCTAGTGCTGTGCCTGCCAACCTACACACCTGCACACCTGCACACCTGCACACCTGCTTCCTGCATACTGCCTGCCTGTTGGCCTTTATGCGTAGCACATACAAGTACTGCGAGTGTATTTTGTGCTTCAGTTCGTTTGAAGTTGATTTTCAACAGTTGAGTTTATTTCTTCTACTGTTGACGCGCAGAGAGTTTGAGAAAACTGTGCTGCTGAGTTTGTGCGGCTGTGGCTGTGGCAGTAGTTCTTTGCGGTGGTCTATTCAGGTGGTCTATTTTGTTTGGGTTGCACAGACTTTTTTAAAATATTTCTTTTTTGCCAACTTAATCGTAAACTGTTGATGAAGTACAGTCGGTTTAGTTGTGTTTGTGTAAAATGTTCGTATACATTTTTCCTAAACTTTCTTCTGCTGAATATATAACCTTACCGTTTAGGCAAAGTTTGTTTGCAGTTACGGCTGCCATATACATAGTTTATCCTTCCAACACTCATGTAGTCCAAAATTTTTAACGAAAAACGTCCAAACCATGTGTTGAACATATTTTTGGAGAATTTGCAAGCTTATTTTTATGCTCTTGACTTCATTTTTTTTTTTGCTTCCTTTTTTGTGCTTGTTGAGTTTGTTGTTAAAACTTGAAAGATATATTCAAAAGAGGTGGAGCAGCATTGCATTGCATTATTGTTGTTCTTATGGCAAAGTTTGCTGTATAAATTGTCAGATGGCAGAAAATGGTTTGCGCTGCAAGTGCTGCACTTGAAATTGGCTGCTGGTTTGCTTTTTTTAAGATTATATTTTGAATAAGTAAACACTTACACGATAACCCAAATGCATTACATTAAAATGTTGTGAATGGCATGAAATGCACAAATTAAATAAATGACAAGAAAAAAATGTTAATTCGATGGAAACGAAATGTTACTTCCCTGCACATGCAATGTATTGCAGTGGCATAGGAACTAATTATATTTTGCAGTTCTTTCATATGTACATAAGTATTTATATACAGATGAAAAGACAGACGGACATATAGTTTTAAGTTGAGCTGGTTTAGAACATACAAATCACATGGATGCTTTTAATACTATTGATTAAAAATTTAAAATCATACAAAAATCTGCATCTATAGCTACAAAACGTTAACATTTAAAAATATAAATTGGCCGCTTCACTCTCCCCTGTTGACAACTGTCAAAAATATATATGTAGAATTTGATGGTTTGTGCTCTGGCCTGTATGAATAACGCAGTTGCAGATACAAATGTGTACAGAGATAAAAAATATGTTGTCTCTATTCAGCAAACTGAAAATAAAGGAACCAAAAGAAACAACAAAGAGAGCAGCTAGGCTTCATACGCCATGGTTTCAAACATAAATTGAGAAAATGACAGATGTAACAAGAAATATTGAAAAGTAATGAATAAAAACAATGTTCAGTTTACTTTGTTCATTAAGATGATATTTTCATGTTGGTTTGGTCGATTGATCGTTTTGAACCAATTCATTACAACTTGTTGGAGCTTGTTTCGTCCGTTTGCAACACTTTTTAAAGAACTGTAGGATGAGTTTTATTACTGGTCACTACTCATTTATTACTTGTCACTACTCAAATATATAAGATTATACACTGTTTTAAAGATTAATTAATAGTACGATTTGGAAGCGCGTTTGCTGTCATTGGAGCGGAAGAGGAAGAGTCAAGAGTGCTATCAAGTTAGAGGTATTACATGGCAGTACTGCCAGTTTGCAAATTGGTGCTACCAGATTGGTGCTACCAGCTTGCAGTGATACCAAGATCAATACAAAACCAAGTGAAAAGAAGCTTATTATTTATTTGAGGCATTTGCTAGACGAGTGTGTTTACGCAATGGTCTAACATAAACTGCAACCGACGAAAGCCCAATAGTGTCAAATTTCGTCCTCGCTCGATCAAAAACGAATTTTAACTGTTGATTTATATGATTCAGTGTACAGTACTGTGGCATTGATTTTTTAAGTATACATATAACAATGGCGGATCCAGAATGCTCTTTTAGGGGGAACTCTACTAAAAAAAATACCTCTTATTTTATGAGAATATGGCAAAAAAATGTTTTTGTACTGAACAAAAATGCCGTTTGGGAGCGGGGAACTGGGGAATGTTCCTTCCCCCAACGACCCC
Source organism: Leucophenga montana (assembly GCA_035044765.1). Lineage (NCBI taxonomy): Eukaryota > Metazoa > Arthropoda > Insecta > Diptera > Drosophilidae > Leucophenga > Leucophenga montana. The sequence continues at coordinate 1,165,738 of JAWNNQ010002018.1, read as the reverse complement.
CCCCCCCCCCCACAAAAGCAACAGGATCCACCAAAGTATATAAGCTCAGTAGTTCCCAGGAGTCATTACTATAGAAACATTGATTCAGAGGAGGTCTTGCTAGAGAAGTATTGATCAGGGCATGAACTCGATTCATCTTAGGACTCAGTGAGTGACATTATACACAGAAGATGATTCTAAACTTAATGTGTGAATGAATGAATATTTTTTTTTAATGTTTCGTTTTAGACACTTGCCAATGCTACCAAGCTATTTCACATATTTCTCAATGCAATCATGAAAAAAATCTAGTCATAATGAAAGTGACTGGCCACTGGCGCTAATAATTCCAACTCAACTGACACGTTTATCAATGAAGTTCCTTTCTAGTTCTCTGTATGTAAATGCGCTATAAGGCAGTTACAGTATACGAACTATGATTTATCCATTGAAACTCTTGAGCAATTTTTTACACATTTGTAGATACATGTAAAGGGTGTTTAGTGTACGAGTCTTAATGTAAAGAGTATAAAACGTTTCATTTTTAAACATTTTTGTTTCTTTCGTAATTGGAGCGCGATCGCCTGGCATACGAACACATAAACGCATACACATGTATATATGTATATATTTCCAAGGACAATGAAAGTTTTTTAAGCAATAATCAGAGTGGAAAATTTTCACAGAAGTGTTGCATGCAACATTTAATGTTATACAAAATCCACAAAAAACATAAAAAAAAAACAAACAAAAAAAAACACACAAAAGCAGCCGAATCGAGCAAGCGCACACAAAAAGCAAAAATTTTTCATTATACTGAAAAACTTTATGCGCGCAGCCAGTGAAAAACTGAGAAATTTGAGCAAAATTGTTTACAATTCATTGAAAACAACGTGCCGAAAAAATATCAAAAGTTAAGAGAACTCGTTCACAAAAAAAAAAAAAAAAAAATATTCAAAAAATAAAAAAAGAAAAGGAAGAAATATTTAACAACAATAAAATCAGCGCTTTGAATGAGTTACATTGCAAATGAGTAGAACGAGATGAAGTTTTGTGGCATTCAAATGTACTGGTTGGATGCGGACGCCTGATAAATGAACAATGTTTGAGGGGGCTCTACTTCATTTCATTTCATTTCATTTCATTTCATTTCACTACACTTCGCTTCATGCCGTATCCGTGGCCAAAAGTTTGAAGTGCGCATAATAAGCTGCGCTTGTATTTTAGTTTGCCATGCTAAATTAGTTGCAAATTAGGCACGAAAAATGAAAATCGTGTTAAAAAGCAAAAACAACTAAATTTTCACAAAAAAAAAAAACAAGCAACAAAAAAAAGTTTCCCAGTGATTGTGCATAATCTTTTATGCGAATCTTGCCCACTCTACACACAAATAGTTAGCTGGTGTGAAAAATTCTAATTATTATGTAAATTTAAAGTTGAGTAGACTTGTTTGTTGAAAATTAACTGAATTAAAAATGGAATAGCTTTAAATAAAGCATATCTACATGCACTGCTTCAGATACAAATCGTTTTAGTAATGTGAGTCTATCTGTCCGTCTGTTTGTGCAGAGAAAACATCATTCACTCTTATGTTTTCGTTTTGAAAACATTTTTAGTTTAATCAACTATTTTGAAGTATTTCATGTAGTAAAATTATGAAGGCTAACATCGTTTAGATTAAAACACATTGATAGTGATTTATTTTGCCAAACTTAATCAGCAGCGAGTCGCTGGTGTCATTCGGTTTGGCTGTGACACTCATCTAAATGCATAATCTTTGGCTGAATTTGATGTTGGTTTGATCGCAACATCAAATTCAGCAAGTGCACCTTGGTACAAACTAAGCAAAAGACACATATAAATTAATATTTATGTACAATTTAATATATTTCTATATAATGTACATATTTCTAGACGAAATAATAATAGAATTCTACATTAGTTACAAAATCAAAAGATTTTCTAAATAAATAGCGAAGATATAAAATATGTAAAAACACAAAAATGCGACGTATTTGGTTATGTATGGTACACCGTATCAGAAACAAACAAATTAATCATTTTATGAAATTCGTTGATATTTGTTGGGTACCTGGCCATTAGGGAATCGAGGGTAACGAAATTACTGATGAACTAGCCAGGACTGGTTCGGCAACTTCGTTCACAGGACCAGAGCCTTTTTGCGGACTTAGCTGGCCTAAGTCAAACTCTTTCATAGTAGATCGGTTTAAACGCACTGCCCTGTAACCCGTCCTATATACCCCAAAACCAATGCATATCTTAATAGATCTGAGCTGAGGTTGCTTTTGGGCTACCTCACCGGCCATCATCCACTGAGATATCACTTAAATAAACTGTGTCTCTCCTCAGAAACAGAGTGCAGACTTTGTCTTGAGGATGACGAAACTAGTTTACATCTGCTATGCGATTGCCCGGCCATGGCCAGGCTTAGAATTGTACAGATGAACAGATCTTTTATTACATCTGATGAGATCAGAAACACCTCGTCTAAGGACATACTCCGTTTCATTAAAGAGACGCAGAAGATTCTAGATAAATTAACTTAACCATAACCGGACTAGGTTACAAAAGACAACACCTTATGTCGCAGTGCCCAGTTCCGTTAGGATGGCCCTCAAACGTTCTAGCTCTGACACTGAGTCTTAGGTAGCGTTACTGGCTGTTCGAGCCTGTTTCGTAGTGACCACTTGCTTGTCATGCGGCTCCGGCCCAGAAACTACGACACGCACTGTTTATGGTTATGGTTATGACATTCACACATTCCACACACAGTATGGCACGAGGTTGCCCCCAGAACATACACCGCACCAAATCGTTTTAGTTTCGCTAGCGGTGTGCCGGTAGCTGATGTATCACTATTGAGTTTACCTCGCCTCAAATGTGGTAAGCCTCATTACTGAACAAAATCTTGTTGTGAAAAAACATTAATTTCCAAAAGTTTAAGCAACTAATCATTGGAACCTTTGTAATTTATTTATTTGTTGCAACTACTTAAAAACTAAACAGTTGTTTAGCCATAATACGAGTACACTTACAGAATATCTTAACTCTAAATTCTTATCATTATTAAGAGAAGTTACGACCAATCATATCTCTTGGAGCATTTTTGTTTAGTTATCAAGTTGACGCACTGTGCCTCGACTCACAGCTACGGAAGTGGTCCAAGCGAACGTAATTACACATCAAAATATTAAGAATATGTAAAAATGAAATTACAACTTATTGTAGTTCAGAGTTAAGAACAGCTTTTTTAAAAGAGTTCAAAGAAGTACCAAAACAAAATAGATGTTCGAATTTATTATAGATAGAGCATTTGTTGTGCAAAGCGACAACCCGTACTAGAATTCGTTGTTCGGATTTGTAGGATTTGGATTCGTGCTCAGATTCGGATTCGATTGCTACGAATACTTCAACAACACGTGCATCTGTGCTATATAATTGAATTGTATTCATATTATTTAAATTATCTAGTCAAACTGAAATGTAAAACCACCCAATTTTTAACATATGTACAGCCTGAAAATATGCTACGATTATGTTTATTGCACCAATTTCGTAGCATACTTTCAGATACTTTAAAATATTTTTTGTTAGAAACGCTTTCTTTCGATTTTTTTTTTCTTGCCGTGGTTTTTTACTCGACTATATAAATATTATGCCTTATAGCAATTAAGATGCATACACTTAAAACGAATCTAACGACACCTCATGTGTTAAACAGCATTAAGTCAGAGAAAAAGAAATAAACAGGGATACATACATACAGCCAGTCACCGGTGGACAGTCATGTAATAAAAATGAAACAATCCGATGGTTATTGTAGTATTTTAACTGAGTTCAACAGAAGAGTAGCTTTATGCTTCGTGTAGCATGTTTTGATATAGCAAGCATAATTTTTATTCACGAATGAAACTGGTTGTTTTAATTTAATGATAAAATATTTCTATATTTGATTAATAAATTTATGTTTATTTTCTTTACAGATTTCCAACTCACGCAACAATATAAAATACAACACTAAAGAAAATGTTCAAGGCATAAGAAAACTAGTACAAAATACAAATACAGGAAGGAAGCGCTAAGCATTTCTTAGACTAAATGCGCTGCACAAACAAAGAAGTAAAGTAAACGCGGCCATTGCAGCAGGAAAAACTAAATAGAAAAAAAAAGAAAAAAACGAGGCCGAATGTGCAAACAATGCAGCCAAGTTCCGGCTTTAACTACGCCTACAAGTGCGCTCACTCCGCACTTCTAACAACCACGCGTACACACTTTGCATGCCTCGAGCGTAGATAGAAATCGCTGCAATACTGCATTAAAGAAATAAATAAATATTTAAAGCAAAAAGCAAAAAAAAAAAAAAGTAAAACATTCTACAAAAACAACTTAATTAGCAAAGTAGTAGTGTCCATAATACACTCAAAAAAAAAAAAAAAAAGAAAAAAAAAATACTGCATAATAACAAGTAGCAGCAAAAACATAAAACAGCAAATTTGAAGAAATTTGTGCTTCATGTTGCATTGTTTGCTTCATTAGTGCGCAACATTTTTACGAAATGCTCCAAGTAAAAGCAGCAGAAACAGGATTTTTCCTTATTTTACTTAACTAAACAGCAGCTGAAAGAAAGAATCTGCTTGCTGCTGCCATTATTATTATTATTATTATTATTATTATTTTTTTATTTATTTATTTTTTTTTTTATTTAAACTTCATTTTGTTTGGATTTTTTGTTTTGTGCAAATTAAATTGCAACTTCCGGCTGAATGTGTAAGCAGCAGCATTGAAATATTGCTTCATTGTGCGCGAAAGTAGAAAATAGTAAACGGAAATAAAAGAAAACGCATAAGAATTGTACCTAAAAGTAACAAGAAAGAAAAAAAAAAAAAAAAACAAAAACAACAACGAGAACGAGAACGAGAACGAGAACGAGAACCAGCAACAGAAAATATAAAACGTAGCGAAACAAAATATATTATTATACTTTACACAATGGATTTGTTAAAATTGAAAACAGCGCCATCATCATCATCATCAGTAGCAGAAGCAGAAGGAGAATCATCTTCTTCTTCCGCCGCATGCATTTCCGCCGCTTCTACCTGCCGCTACACAACATCCGGCGGCCATGTTGCAACAAAGTCAACAACAGCAACAGCAACGGCAGCAAAAATAAAAATAAAAATAAAAACAAAAATACCAGCGGCAACAAGATACAATCTAACGCCGACGTTGCCCTCATTGCTTTGGAGTTTCTATGTTGGCCTTGTAACGCTTCTGGTATTTGCAGCGAACATCAACATCACTTCCGGTCAAATCGATTGGGACGACGATGATGATCCAGGTGAGTTACAATGAGTCGAATTGAGTCTTGAGTATTTTACCATTTTAGTGTGCTACATAAAGGGTGTATTTTTTTTTTTTTTGCTAGAGGAGTAGAGCTTTGAATTGCATTAAAATACTGCGATTATATAATTTCAAAATGAAGATTTGCTTTGGAAGTCCAATTTTCAACCATCATTTCAATCTCAGCTATGGTTTGCACCATGGTATTCTCGAGGTAATCCAAAGTTATTGGTTTGTTCGCATAAGAAAAGGCGTCAAATCTCATCGATTTCGGTGGCCACTTGACTGCTTCATTTCGATAAATGACGAGTTCACCAGGTGTTTCGTTCACTAAGTCGATTGTTTGGCGTACTGTATGGAAAGACATGTCTTCAATAAGCATCCCATTTAATTGAGGCACCAAATCGCTAATCACTGCTGTATAGCACTTTCCACAACATTCCCGGCAGGCTCATTTTGAAAAAAAAGTCAGGACCTAAGATTTCACCGGCCTTACCGGCCCACCCAAACAGTCAATTTATGGAGAATCTCTTGTGGGTTTCTTTCACTCCAACTGCGGAAGTTTTGCTTATTGACATGCCCATTCAGGCAACAATGAGCCTCATCACTGAACAGAATATTGCGAAAAAACAGTGTTTTGACTTATAGTTAATTTTCAAACCATTGACCGAACGTACGGCGCTAACGATGGTCATTCGGTTTTAAATCTTGCACCAACCGGACCTTATAAGGTCCTAAGCCGAGATCTTTGTATAAAATTCTCGGTTTTCAGCGGTTTGGCTTGTTAGGATGGTCCTCAAATTGCGTTCTACAGCAGAAATTCCTTCGGTGCGCACTGTATGACGTCTTTACGTATGCCTATTATCGATTAGAGTATACGTTGTGTGAAAACGATGCATGGCTAATCGTGTTAGTTGCTCGGATGTACGATTATGTCGAGCGTAAAATGAACGTAGCGCACGGTAACATTCACAAGCTAAACCACAAATTTCGAATTCAATTTCCATAATTTGCAAGCGTTGTTCTGGCATTGCGCCGTGCATGATTAAATGCCAAACCAAACTGAGCACAAATGACAATAGCGTTGTTAGACCAATTCAATATAGTTTAATCTCTGTCGGAAAATGTAACTAAAAAAAAACACCCTGTACTACACATTCCGTATAGTCTACTATTTATATGCGCTTCAACTGAATATTGGATGCAGTGCTGCCCGTGACTGCGACTGAAGATTCATTGCTATTATACTCAGTGATTTGCATAATTTGAACTTTTCCTTTTGCAGATTTTTTTTTTTTTTTGTTTCCTTTTTTATTTAGTTGAACCTCTCTGTACAGTTCAATAGCTTAGCTTTAGCTATGGAAAGGGCATCGCAAACAATGCCGCTGTCGAAAGTAGAGCACAATGCTTTTGTAATGGGTGGGGCCATCGCAAATGGTGTTCGAAAGGGGCAAAGATCGCATGAAAGTGAAAAAGTTGCTACCTCGATTTTCTTCTTCGTATTATTGTGTTTATATATATATATATATATATATATATATATATATTATATATATATATATATTATATATATATATATATATATATATATATATATATATATATATATATATATATATAATATATATGTATATAGGTAGGTATGTATGTTTATATGTAGGTAGTACTACGTCTTTTGTAATTAAGTTTAATTGTTGTTGCGCTGCTACATTTTGCAGCATTCAACTCTAACGCCAACGGGAAACAGTTTAATTAATTTGAGATTTATTGCTTAAGTTATATAAATGGAATTTTAATTATGCAATAGCAACAATTTAAATATTTAATGAATTCATAAGTCTATCAATTCCAAATTTGAAATGAAGAAATGTGCGCTGAAAAGGTAGCTGAATGTTTATTTAAGTAGTTGAATACAAATAATTATTGTATTAATTTTGAGAGCACAAGAAGTGAACACAGTAGTAGTGTGGTCCTTTGAAAAGGTTGGGTTGCAGCGCTTTCTGTTTAAATAAACAGTAGGAATTTTTTATAGTCCTAAACTTAACATTAATATATTTCACAAATTCGATGATAATTCGTGAAAGAGTGCTATAGTAGTAACAAATTTTATGTTAAATCAAAATGTTACAAATCAAAATGGCGATAGATTATAGAAGAAAAAAAATTATTGTTTAAAAATTGACATCGTGCTTTTTTCTTTTGATAACATAAATTGATAACAGAAATGAATTTATCACCCTTAAAAGCATAAAAAGTCAATTGTTAAAAAAATATGTAAAAAATAATTTTTGCCACTTAAATTTAACTCTCAGACCACTGTGCGGCGGAGTCAATAAAATGGTCAAAATGATAATAAATAAATTAATGAGAAAAATGTCATTAGTAACCATAGAAAACGTTTCAAGCAATTTAGTTTGCTCGTTACATGTGTTCACAATCATTTTGTGTACTTGTAAAGGATGTCCCAACCAGAGGGTACGCTTAATTTTTTTTTTTTGTGTAAGTTCTTTGAAATTTGACAGCTGGCATGTAGGATTGTTCCGATTAATAAAATGGAGCGCTATACAATTGAACAATGTATTTTCATTGTGAAAATCCATTATAAAAATGGCGAAAAGTTACGCTGTCGAATTTTTCTTCACCGATGAGGTACATTTGCATCTAAATGGGTTCCTCAAAAAACCAAATTGTCTATGATAAACAAATGCATACACAATTTTCTGGTGCGGATTGTAGTCTTGGTTCTTACTGTTTTGAAAATGAGGCCAAAAATTCTGTGATCATTACAGAAACTTGATAACGGAGTTTTTGTGGCCTCAACTGGACGAAATGGATCTGGACGACTTGTTTTTTTCAGCAGAACGGCGCTACGTGACACACCGTGCCTGAAACGAACGATATAAACGATTTCCCAACCGCATCATCTCCCGAAATGCCGATGCCAACTGGCCACCAAGATTGTGTGATTTAATTCCGTTCGATTTCTTTTTTTTTTTGGCGTTTTGTGAAGTCTCAAATGTATTTGAATAAACCACAAATAATTACTGTGCTCTAGGCCGTGATCCAACGTGTCAGTGATGAGATAGTGCCACATCATCTTTGAAATGCCATCGAAAATTTCATGAAAAGATCAAGAGTCTGTGCTCAGAGCTGCGGCGTCCATTTGCCGTATGTTTTATGCCGTACATAATCGGAAAATGTCTATTTTACAATTCAAAGAAGCTTATTACATCCAAGTCTCCAAACTGGACCAAACACTACTGTGTATGGCATTATATTACGGCAAGAGTGAAGGCCATTCTAGTAAAATAGTTGCTGCAACACTTCTCTGTATTTCTGCCTCAATACTCTTCTTGGTTGATTTTGACTCTATATTTATCAGTAATAAAATATATATACTTACATTGGCATAAAACCTGTTCATACTACAACGGCTTGCTGATTTCTCTCCTTTTTCGTATCTATACGGTTATTCTATTCCTAATCTTCGCAATGTAATTCTGGCGGTCATGGCATGATTACCTGCTAAACGTTGTATAATAACTGCAATAAATTTTTATAAATTTTGGTACTATTCTAGTCGCATCTTTAATAGAGTGATGCGTTTTTAAAGCTTTTAAAAATGTTCAAAGTCAAAGAATTTAAAATCTCTCTGCGTGGGCCATTGTTCAATATAACTAACATAGTGTCCTGTGCATCTTGTATATGTATCTACTTGTCTCACTTGGTCTTGTGTGCTGAGAACAGCAGCAAACGATGCAAACTGTAATGTTGACAAACACATTTTTCATGCTGCGTCTGTTGTTATCTGCTAAACAAACATGGCGACGCACAGCATGTAGCAAGATACAATACCTAACTACATGCATGTATATGCATGTATGGGTGTAGATACATAATATATGTATCTATGTATCTGTATCTACAACGTGCACACTGTACACTAACAATCATATATATATATATATATATATATATATATATATATATATATATATATATATATATATATATATATATATTTAGGCATTTTTACATGTAACAGAACGCACATGCTGTGATTCCATTTATTTCATAACATTTTTCAGGTGAAAATATGGCTTAACATAAAATTCGAAATAAATGTTACGATTTTTTATATTTACTTAAAAAACAAAAAACAAAAAAAAAAGACAACAATATTGTTAGTGCTTTGACAACATGTCGGACAGAATAACAAAATAAATAAATACTTTCATATAAAAAGCAGAACTGAGCTGAACTGAGCTCATAACAACAAACTGGTCTTGTTTTCTTACTGTGTCAAGGACCTACTTCTTCATATTTCTTCATCTACTGAAGTTGAATTGAGAAAGTTGTTTACGCTTTGCTAGACTTTAGAGTTTTCAAGATATGTTTGTACTTATCTCTCATTTTGAAAATATTTGCTTTAAATAAGTTAAATAACAATTGCTTTGTGTAGAGTTTTATATCACAAAAAGGAAGTATTTTATATGTTTTTTTATTTTTTCTTATATGCGGTGTAATATTTCACATACACATTTAATCAGTCATACATCAGTCGTATATTAGTTGACATTTTAATTAAAAAGTAAAAAAAAAAAAAACATAATATTATGTATAAAGCGATAAAAATTTTATGTGCATTCTTGCTTAGATTAAAAATTCCAAATAAAAAATTAAGCATACGCACCCAGAGCTGAGCATAACTAGAGCAAGTGTCTAACAAATGCTAAAATAAAGGCAAAAATTATTAAATCATAAAAATATTTTTACGATTATATAAAAGAAATACCCTATGACTGACTTTAATAACTGCGCCCACATTTCCTGTGTAGGGAACGAATGGCGTAGCAGTGAAACGAGCAACGATTCATGTCGACTTAAGTCAATTTATAGATAGACGCACACACATACAAACTTAAATATTTAAATAGACGTAGACAAATATTACTTAGCAGGGATGTAATTTAGTTGTGGGTAAACTATACCATAGAGCAACTTATTATTGCAAATAATTCCTGTATTCGCTGTAGTCTGGCTATTCAAAGTTGTTCTCGGATGTATAAAACGGTTTTATACATTGTCTAAAACCTTTGCTGTGTAATATTTCAATATTCCAATCTTTCCGAAGGGAGCGTAAGTTCCGAGGGGCCCAGTCTTTTAAGTCTTCTTCTAGACAAGTTCGACCGCAGAGGTGAGGCCAGTAGTGGAGTAATGAGGTGGGTTGGAGTAATGAGCAAAGCAATCATTGTATCTCGATGAATAATTATTGAACTGCTTCATCAATGTGCGTAGACCAAGATTTCTATGAATAATATTAATTCGCACAAACCAATCGGCAGCACATCTTCTATTCTAATTGGATTTAGCAGTTGTGTCCCAAATTTCAATACCAGATCTCTATGAAGGAACTACAATTTGACGATAAACTATTACCTTAAACAGCCAATTAAGCCGTTTCAGCTTTCCATAACTTGTTCGTACAACACTGGAGATGTAAGGTCGCTATGTGATTCGTTTGTTGAGTACCAAGCCAAGATAGCGTATTTGGCTGACTTGTGAAATGATACATTCATTATAGCGAATAGATGGACTACTATCACACCTAAGCGATAAGACACAGTTATGGTTTTTGTCGGGACTAATATTTTTATTCCAACACTTTGTGCATGCAGCGAAGCATTCCCAAAACGACTGCAAACAGTCCACAGCACAAACAGGCGATGAATCAGTTTCAAGAACAACGGTGTCGTCTGCATATGTAGCTATCATTATACGATCATCGTTCTTAGTTGGCATTTCAGCTGTATATATCGAGTAGAGCATGGTGCGAAGAACACTGCCTTGGGGAACGCCTGCATGAATAACATGTACTAAAAATGTACAATCTCGAACTTGCGCAAAGAAAGCGCGGTCAGTCAGTTACGATTTCTGTATGAGAGAAACTGAGCTGTCACCAATATTAGCTTAATTTTGTAGAGAAGACCAACCAGTCACACTCTGTGAAATGCCTGCTTCACACCTAAGAATACAGCGGCGTAGTATTGCTAACTCTCCATCGCCTCAAATGCACTTTGGAGCACACGATGAAGGTGGTCTGAATAACCATGCTGAGTCCCAAAGCCTAAATAGTAGGCTAGTAACACTTCCTCTCTGCATATTACCTCGACAATTCTACCAAGAAATATTGGAAAAGGTCGGGTACTAGTAGAGTAAACTTATCGACCTATAAAACGGTACATTGTGATCCGGCATGCCAAGGTCTAGGGAGCATAACGACAGCACCACACTTAAACTGAGATGGAAAGTGGAAGAGTCGTGACATGGCGTTGAATAGAAATATGAGAAAAGCTCATAACTAGAAGATTTCTTGATTTTCAAGTTCTGCAGCTGATTCTTGACTTTCAAAATTCTTTCGGTGGAGTGGTAAGTTGTGTCGAGATAAAGAATCAAGTCAACATCAACATCAACATCATGTCAGATCAATACGTAGCTTGCGCAAACATTATTTTTGGTCAAATAGTCGCATACAAGATTTGGATATCTGCAAAAAATAAAGCAATCTCGGCACAAGTCGCTTTAAAATTCGTCTCATGACCAAAATATCTAAAATATTGTGCATAATGCTCTGCATCGATCAAAACGAGATCCCAAGATCAGTTGTTATCTCCCTGACAAGTTTCAAGCATAATTTTTTTGGTTAATCGAAAAGGTAAATAGACGCACAGAGTGAGCAAAACCATCTTAACTTCTTGTACCACTTATATGCGTAGGAGAGTCTTTAAAATATTGGAAGCTTTATCACATGAAATTATCTTGGCAACAAAAAATTTTAGACAAATATCGAACAAAAAAAAACTTCAAAATTTGCTAAACGCACCAAACACTAACTTCTTTACCAAGTTATTAAGCACGAACCATCTGACCGAGAGTCTCACAGTTGTACTAATATTTGAACGTGCCAACCACGAGAAAAGATTTATTTTACAACATCTCAAGCGAGGTTCGTTTAAATGAGAAATTCTGGTTGATCAGAAGTTATATATAGAAAATAAAACTAGCTAAATTTATAATACTACTGTTTTCTACAAGTATACTCATCCAGGCTATAACATAAAAATCTTATATAGTACAAACGAATTTTTTTATTAAGAAGCTTGTAAGCAGCTTAATACACTTTTACGCTCCTAGCTACGCCTCTACAGCAATTTCGTGCCAATGTAAAATTTTACTTTAGACACACATATGACTTCATTAATTATCACAAAACTCAAAGTACTGCCAGGGAAGAAGGGTACATGATTATGTGTCAGTATAAATGTATATATTCAGCGCTACTTCGAGTGACTGCCTAACTCAACTTACCTCTTCAAACAGCTACACAGAAGGCCAAATGTTACGCTTTCAAATCACGGATGTCATACAAAACCACAGTCGAACATTTTTATTACAACTTTCAGTTATTTTTTGTTGTTGTTTTTTTATACTACCCAAAGTTAAGAGTTAAGAGTTTTTTTCGATCGCTATTTTGGTTTTCTGTTTTCTGTTTTTTTTTTTTTGTTCAGTGTACTTTTTGAACTTTGCACATTTGGTTTTTAACCCTTATTAGCTTTTGCTTCCTGCTACCATAACTCATATAGCTTTCATTTGTTTTGATTAAGAAACGACTCTCGACTCTCGACTCTCGACTCTCGACTGTCGACTGTCGAATGTCGGTGTGGAGTGCGAACAAACGGAAGCGGCAGCATGTTTATGCCAATGTTTGACTGTATATGTAAGTGTATGTGTGTGTAAGACAGGCATATATTTTAACCACATACGAGTAAGTCTATAACTGTTGCCATAGTATGAAGCACTCAGAATTCAGTAGTTCCCCTATTTCATGGCTAAACTTTGCGCATATATAAAATGTTATATCGGCACTTCACGTGCTGTAGCTCATTTCGCCATTGCTGTCGGCGTTTCGTCCTTTCGTCCTTTCGTTTCTTCATTTATTGTCGCTGTCGGTCAAAAATGTTAGATTAGCCAAATGCACGCGATATTTTATTTATATACAATTTTATTTTCCTTGCCAGCAAACAATTTTATACCGATTCAATGCAGAGAATATTGAGAATCTAAAATACGCCACAAAAAAAAAAAAAAAAAAAAACATGAAATTATAATTTATAATTTTTGCTTTGTTGCTGATTTGTAACGTTTTAGTTAGTTTGCCATATAAAGTCTATAATATTTTTTTTTTTTTGTATATTGTTCAAGATTTCGCTGAAATATGCAGTAATAATTATAAATTTTTATTAAAAGTTAAAAGCTTTGACTAATTGCTTTGTTTATTTTTGAAAAACACTTGCACAGTGGTTGGAAATATTACATTTGCACGACGAAAGCGCTGAAACAATTTTTAAGAATTGTGGTATAAATATAAATGAAACCTTGAAGAAGGACATACGCTACTTTTTGTTGCAAAATCAAAACTTGATCGGGATCAAATAGGGGATAGAGTTTGAATGGGGAACCAGTGATTTGACTAGTTAGGTTTATAAAAATTCTTCATATCTTTACTTTTGGTAAGAAATAAAGAATGCTTCTGCGTTTTTGAGCAATCAAGGTAAAAGTGGGCAGGATTTCAATTTAGCAGTTACCTAACTTTGTAAAAAAATAAATTTCACTTAAAGGCTCCGCTAAAAAAATATCTTCATACCAAGAATTCCAATGATTCTTATAGATGTGCGCTTTAATTTTATGAGTTTACAGTTTGCTGTATGTGCGGCTTTTTCAATGACAATAAATATGGTGCAAGGTCAGACAATTGAAATGCTGGAAGTTCATTTAAATCACTATGCTTTTCGCATGGTCAACTATAAAACTAGATAAACTGGATAAAATTTTTATTTATGCACTCCACGGAAAACCATGGAATATTTTGTAATAATTACTGGAGATGCAGATTTAATAAAGTTCAAAGACAGTCATATATAAAATTGTCTGTGTCACGGTCGTAGCCCAATTTTACACTTTTGTATGAAAAACTTATGTAATACAGTCAATATCAACTTGGAATACATTATGGTGGTTTTTTATGGACGTACACTATACATATATATAATACAATATCGTTTCGATCACAAATACTTTTTCATACAATACATAAAACGTACGAGCTGAGAGGAACGGCACGAAAACAAACGGTACAAACATTTAGCACTCATGGCTGTGGCTATTTTGCCGTCAGTCCTTTCACAAAACACTGTTACAAATATAAAATTAACTATCATTACTTAAACGTGATTCGAATTCGAAGCTTTTGGGTTACAAAGTACATGGTTGCTGCGTCTTAGCACACTGCAAATGTATATGAGTGCTACCACGCTTCATTCAAAAAACAGTCTCAGTCTCTCTGAATCACTTAGATCTATGCAGGCTATTAGTGACAATGAACTCAATAAAATGTTATTATAGTTCAGTTTCAGATGTGATGTACAGCACAGCACTAAGCATAAATATTCATAAAAGTCGTATCCATTGTGAATATGTCAACTATTTTTCTCGAGAAATTTTATAACCCAATTGTTCATGGTATTCATGCTAGTTTTGTTTTTGTTCATAGTTCACAGCACTATCAGGACAGCTTCTAGCCATTGAAATTTTGCTGTGAAGATTTTCTCTGCACCGCACAAGCAATATTTGTTGCACGCCGTGTGAAAAGATTGAATATTTTAACTGTTGCAGAACAACAGTGTGCAGCAATTCAAATTTGTGCAACGCTATTTAAACAAAAAAAAAGAAGCCAAAAAAAAAAAAAAAAAAATTAAATGAAAAACAAACCCGACACAACTCATTCGCATATTCAAAACTCAAACCCCAAAAAAGCTACTAACACCGTCGTTCAAGCCAAGCACGACGCGTTGCAACTCATTTGTAATATGTCAAACTCGAACTGACATAACAATTAAGCAAGCAACGAGGGTTTGCCAGCCCACACGTCATATATACTTCTACGTATATTACATTTGTACAATACATTTCATACATACATACATACATACATACATACATACATACATACATACATACATACATACATACATACATACCTATGGTATGTACTTGTATATGTATGCTCGTTTTGGGTGAATGGCAACGCGATTTCTGCAACTGTAAGCATTATGGCAGCGCAGCACAGCAGCAGTTACGTTACAACAACTTTAGCAATACGAAACAAGTAGGAAACAAACAATACTTGAACATGCAGCCCTTCCCAAAACGAGCTGCTACTGCTGCTGCTGGCGCTGGTGCTGGTGCTGGTTGTGCTCCTGCCGCCAGGACTCAATGCTTAATACGCTTTCAACAAATGTCTGCAACGCGCAATGTGTGGAATATTTTTTACACAGAGTTGGAACTTGGAATGATGAAGTACTTTAAGTACGCAAATAGGGACCAAGCGTGAACGAAAGAAAAAAAATGTCTTCTCCCCTACATTTACAATTTTCTTTTATTGTTCACACATGTTGCAGATATTAATGAAACCAACCTCTCTCACCCTCTCTCTCTCTCTCTCTCTCTCTCTCTCTCTCTCTGCAAAATAAAAAATAACCAAACAAAACGAAAATCATATATGAAGTTATTCATTTAAATATACGCTTCAGTGCCTGCAGCCGTACTGATTCGTACTGACATATTATATAGGGTGGTATATGTATAGCATGTATGCTACCTAATATGTTCTGACATGCAGACGAGTTTTGTGAGGTGTCAATAACTTAAATTGATGCCAATTGATAAAAGTCAAAGCGAAAGCTTTACAGAACAAGTGTGGAAATCACTTACCCTTTTTTATTTGTCCGTGTATGTGTGTGTGTGTGCACTGTGAGTTATTATAATAAAAGAAAAATTAACCTTATAAGCGGCTGTCAGCAGTCAAGCTAGTAAAACGAGACGATGACTTCATTGTTTGTAAAAAGTGAGAGAAAATAATCTATAAACACATAAAATAAAATAAAATAAAGTTAAGGGTACAAGTGAGTTAGCATGAGAAGGGGGAACATGCTGTCGAAGGTGGCGCAAAGTTGTCAGTGCAAAGTACTTAAAATTAACAAGCTGCTTTCGAGTGCTTGCCACTTGAAAGTGTATACAAAATATTTATATAAAATGATGATAGCAATTGCGACAAGTAGCGGAAGAAGCAGCAAGGATATCGTTTCTTGTTTGTGATACATTTGAGTGTGCTGGCTATTTGTATTGCGCATGGATTTTATAATTGTAGTGTTGAAGATGAAAGTGAAAAAGCAAAGTACGATATAAAATAGTAGAAATGAGTTGGATTGAGCAAGATTGAGAGAGTGATTGAAAAAGCAGAAAAAAAGATGGAGCGTTACAGTGAGAGAAAGTTCGAGAGAGAGAAAGTTATAGAGAGATAGAAAGTGGCTGTGTGACAGAGATGGAAATAGAAATTAATTTTTCTGACAACATGCGAGGACTGTCACAAAAAATTACAAGATGATGATATGTTTCTTATTACAACAGTGACCTGCATAGATGAGCGCAAAGAGAGTAAGCAAAGTGTAAGTGTATGTGTGCATGCTCTGCATGTTTGCGTGCCTTGCTAAAACAGAGCGAAGAGAATCTACTGCGTCGATAGCATTCATCACACTGCTATCAATTTGACTTCGGCAGCCAGAAATTCGTTTACTTGTGAATACCCGAAGAGTGTTTGGCTACTACGGGGAGCTGAGTCGATCTCTGGTTTACACTATCATTGCTAAAATAGCTATATATGTTGTTTGCTAACAAATTTTCAATAGACATCACATCAGCTTCTACCGTAAAGTATATTTTTACAACAGTCCTCGCTAATGCTAAAGATATCTACTCTAACTCACTCGACTCACTCTACTCTCTAACTCAGTACCAAGTACCAAGTCTAATTCAACATTGCTTTGGCGTAGAGGAGAGATTTTTGTCATAGTGGCTATATTTTCATCATTAACTGATTGAAGTAAAAAGCAAATATAAGAACCTTTATGTGAAGTTTACTTTAGCATTGGGACTCTAAACAACTCATTTAACATTAATATTCACGCTTTACTGAAAGCGAATATATATACTATATACTATTCATGTGTTGTGTTTGCCCTGTAGGTGTAATGCTAACATTGTGGCGACAATACAAAACCGTTCATGGCCATTTGATAACGCTGAGAACGTTATGTATGATTAACATGTTGCGGTCATCATAATTCTGGCACGTAATGCTGAGAGCGTTAGGTATGACCAACATGTTGCACTTAACATGTTGCGAAAACAAGATCGAAGAAATATTCATTCCTCTTCTTGTAAAAATATCGGTTAAACATTTATATATAGATTATGATATTACGACTATATTAGTTACTTAACCACTTTCTCTGTATATACCATTGTGTGTACTAAAAATGTCATTGTGAAAGTTTAAATGGAAGAGAAACCAAAAAAAAAAAACAAACATAAAATAGTTTACATATAAACATGTGAGAGCTAAGGTCGAGGAGCTCGACTATGTTGTACACTGCACACAGAACATACCTTGAAACTCGGATTTTACTTGCAAAGAAATTGTTCGGCTGTGATTTCGTTAAAACAAATGGAATGGAATGGAATGAAGAAAATGTGAATGAAACACAAAATTCTTTGCAAAAATGTTTGATTAAAGATATTTTTAATCCAACTACTGAGAAAGTATTTTTGACTGCCATAAACTGCACAACTAGTTGTGAGAAGTGCCATTCGCGAAATCATTTCGAGAGCGACTGCCATTCTCGAAACGTTGGTTCGCGAAACGCTTGTGAAAACTTTCGATCATGATATTCTTTTCGAATTCTGGTCGGGTGAGATATTTTACAGAAAACAAAATGTTCCGAAAGAGCGCGGTAAGAGTGTTGAGTCTATACTGCCAGTTTGGCTTCTCTAAGAGTTCTCGAAGATTTTCGGACGAACAGACTTGGCTAAAGCGACTCGTCCCATCGAGCTGACCTCAAATATATACAATAACTTCTACTTTGAGAAGTTGCTGATGATTCCTTTACTATGTTACATACAACAAACTCAGTATATACTGCTTACAAATATATTTTTGTGCAGGGTATAAAAAGTAACAAAAAAAAAAAAAAAAAAAAATAGTTTTATAAACTTTTTGAATCACACTTAGTACCCCAGATACTTTCATAAGAATTCATTACACTTTATTTTGGCTTCTTACTGCCATTTCTTGCTTTCTGACAGCTGTAAGGAAAAATTCCAGTAAGCAACTTAGAAAAAAGAAAACGAAAAAAAACGAAAAAATTATATAGAAAATATGCAATAGTAACACTTTAACATGGTAAATAACCTTTTTTGCTAATTAAAACTTTTTCGGTTGCAGTAGCAATGAAACTATTTTCTTATTTCAAATAAGACTGCTCTCAAAGGACATCATCAACCAACAGAGTGAGAGAGATAAAATGTGAAAACGAAGCAATATACAATGTATATATTCGTTTATATTGCAAACTTTGCTCTAGCATAAGTTCAAGGCATTCAAGATGTTCAAGGCAAGTTAAAAGCAAAAACAAAAAAGGATGCGAAAGAAAACTATCTGCAGCCTTAGCATAGAAAATCAATTTTCGTTTTTTGCTTTAATTTAAGTAAAGCTCTCGTTATTGTTTTTGTGCGGCTTGTGTAAATGAAACTAAATAAATAAAATAATAGCAGCAAACTGCAGTCAAAGCATCAAGGATTGTGAGTGAGATAGAAACGAATATCTATCTATCTATCTATCTATCTATCTGAGTTACTACTATGTATCTGTGTTGGCAACTATTGATTTTATTTGTGCTTAACTGCACAATTTCAATGTAAAATTTTCAGTTTGAATAAGCACATTTAGTTTGTGCAACGTTTCGAATTTCTAATTCTATGCAAAAATATATATATATATATATATATATATATATATATATATATATATATATATATATATATATATTCCAAATTATAAAATTATTGCACACAATTTTATAAAAATAATGCAACAAAATTCATGGAAATAGTACGAGTATATTTAGAAAATATTTACTGTTGAATTAAAATTGTATGAAAATGTGAGAAAATAGTCAATTATTTTAGAGAAATTCATTTGCAATTATTTCGCAAATACTACAGTGATTTATTATAAGCTCTTTTATTGTGCAGGATTTGTTGAAATTTTAATTATTGAAATATATTGAAAATAATTAAATGCAAAAGGTAAATAAAAATAGATAATACTAGCGCAGATACTAACATGACAAGACCAACTGATTGCCTATCGGTTTTGCAGTTGACATGCAGTATAAAAATATACTTACGGAAACGGAAAAATGCATTCCATAATCAGTGATGAAACTTGTTATGGACAATCGTCGAATCACTATTAGAGAAGTTGCTGAGGATGTCGACAAATAATTGTACGCAACTCAAATTTTATCTTTGAATATTTTAAATTAAATTTAAATGCCGTGAAATGCTCCGATACAGAAAACATCTAATTCGTGGGTGGCACAGAAATCTATCGGCTGAAACCAAAACTCAATCATTCCAATGAAAGCGGCCAGAAGAGCCAATTGCGACAAAAGCACGTTAAATTCGTTCAAATGTAAAGGTTTTGCTCACTGCATTCTTCGATTACAATGACGTGGTGTATCTTGGTCAGTTCTTGCCAGAAGTTTGTACGGTCAATAAGAAAGGTAAGCGCCGGTTCCGTGAAGCAATACGAAGAAATCTCATGGCTTTAACATGCCTCAGCCATCATATTCACCGAACTTGGCACCCTCCGACTTTTTTCTATTTAAAAAAGCGCATATCAAAAGTATTTCGAGGCGCAAGTGTTTTATATCTAAGAGGAATTAGTTTAAAGCAGAAAAAATATACAAGGTGTCTCAAAAGAAAGTTCACATTTAAAAAATCGATAAAAAAAAAACTAAGTAGTTTATTGAAAAAAAGTTTTATTACATATTAAAATACACACGTTGGGAATTTATTTCTTAAAAACTATATTTTTTCAAATGTAAATGAAAACCGTTGCGTTCACGGCATTCATTTAATCGAGCACTAAAATAAATAAATAAAATAAAAAGTTTATGCCGATAATTCCTCGCGCTGACATCGCGCCGACATCATATGGTCACTTTAGGCGAATGTAGGGATTTCTGATGTTTGTGGTTGCACTCCAGTAGCGGCAATTTTGCTTGTTTACATGTCCATTAAGATGAAAATGAGCTTCATCCGAAAACAAGATGTTGGTAAACCGTTGGATTACCATTTTTGTAAAACTCACGTTTTGTAAAACTCACGAGAAACGCTTCATAGCGACTAAATTCCCAAAAGCTAGGCTACCGCTTGACATGCCCCACGCGCCCCTCTGAATAGTTGCGTTCACGCAATCAGCAAATCAAATGTGAATTTTCTTTTGAGACACCCAGTAGATTGATGAATACAAATATTTTTAGAGAAAAATAAGAACTCCAATCTTTATTTTAAAACACCTTGTATTTTTGAGCTGCTCGTCAAGATGAGTCGATCTAGCCATGTCGGTCTATCGGTCTGTCCGTCTGTTGCTGTTGGATATCTGGCTGAAAGCTGGTATTAAAGCTTCTTTTGGTTCCAAGTTTATGGAGTACACATATTAATATGCCACGCCCACTTTTTGGGGTAGCCCCATACAAACCCATCGAAGCAATTTAAATAGACAGTCGAACTAAAGCCTTTTACAATTTAAGCAATGCTCTAGTGGCAGATTTGATATTGTCTAAAGGCTCTTCATATCTGCGGTAAAGGGTAAGAGATGCACAATGTCACAGCATGTTCACCTAGTGTTTCTCAACACTTTTTTCTACAAATTTCCTGCAGATCTCATTAGATGTGACTATGCTCAGCATATTGATGAAATTAAACTTTGGCTGGAAGTGCTTGAGAAATTTTTTATCTTTTTCCTACGTAAATTAATTGACGCTTCAGTTTGTTTCACCGTTTCAAGAGGCAGAACTTGTAATGGGCGATTGTCGAGCAATTATACGATGGCTTGACACTCAAATACTGCTCAAAATGGTTTTAAACAGTAAGTCTATTTTGAACAAAAATTAAAAAATGCTGTGCTTCAAAAGTTCTTCAAGCTAAGTAGAATGTCGGTTGACGAACTTCAGTAGCTGTTGGACTAAGAGATGTTGCGAAATATTGTTTTGGATTCTTAGTTAAAAATATAATAACCAATTTACATCTGTACTCTAGATTTTGATGATCAACGAATCATACAGAATAACTCTTTCCAAATTAAGTTTGCAGTTGGAGATGGTATAAATGGCTATGAAATTCTTCAACCTCACTCTTTGAATCGATTGATTTCGATATCATTAACGACGATGACGAAATTCAAATAGAATTTTATGCATTTGAAAAAAAATAGCAAATCTTGTTTAACTTTTCTGTAGAATTTGCTGCTGGGTTGCTTTAATATATAGCTAAAAATGCCATGGAATTTTCCATATTTATTTATAATGTACTTAGAGCGAGACATGCTACCCATCGTTGAGTTTGTTTGTCTGTATTTAGGCGGCTGCTAGCCTAGTTCGCTTTGCGAATCGCATAAATTTTCTATTGATTTATGCCAAGTTCGCATGCCAGTTTTTCCGTTTTGCATAATTTCTGTCGGCAAAATGCATTGCACAAAAGCTAGCAGCAGCAGCAGCAGCAGCAGCACCAGCACCAGCAGCAGAAAGCAGCATTTACAACTAAAACTACTATGTATAGCATGCAGCATTATTGTTGCCGGCAGCAGTGGCAGCAGGCTACAAGGATAATGATGACGACGACAACAACAACGCCGCCAGTGAATGGCAACTCAATTGTTGCCAATGCGAACAAAGAATTTGCGAATAGTAAGCGGCAAAGGCTCACTCACAACTATGAATGCCGATGATGAAGTTATCCATTTATCCTTTTATTTGCATATACAACTGTGCGCTACTCTGCGCTGCTGCTACTGGTGACGTTCTAATGACGATGACTGTGCACTTTTGTTCTGTCTTTGCTTTTTTTTTTCCGCCAGCGGCGTTGACGGCACAGCACAACGAGACAGTGACACATGACATAGAAAAAAAAAAAAACCAACTGGCTGACTACTGAAAAGGAAGTTAGTAGCGAGCGAGTGAGTATACAGTCACACATGAGTACATGGCGTTAGGCGTTGCAGCATATACTGCTAGGCATACAGAGCAGCACGCTACAAATGCTGCACACAAAATCCAGTCGCCCGGCCACGTCAACGGCTGCTTCAATGCTTCAAATGAATGCTAGTCGTTTGCCAAATTTTGCAGCAATTACAAGGCAAAAGTTACACTGACATGCAAAGACAAAAAAAAAGGGGACTGCCAAATTTTAGCTGCGACCTAGTCGTGACATACACTGGTGACGACGATGTCAATTCCAGCGGTTGTTTTCTACGCGGCATGGCTCTTTTCTATGCGTCAGCTTGCCATTACTTGTGCTTTTCAATGCTGCATGCAGAGAAATTGCCAAAAATGCGAGGAGACTAATAGAAGTTCGGTAAGTAGGTGTGGTATTTTATAGATATTTCACAAATTCAAAAAATTTGCTTTTCCTCCCAGTGAAACTTTTTTCGCCGGTGCCCCTTACAGATGTATCGTTTAGCGGCGTGGCAACGACCATTTTCAAGTGAATATTATTTTTCTTAGTGCACACTACATATGTAAATTCATCGCTGAAAATGCAACGTCTGGCAATTCGACGTGAGCACGCAGCCTGTAAATTTTACTGTCAAGTGATATTATGCCATGAATTTCATGGCATTTTTTTGATAAATTTTAGTACGATTCATACACAAGTACAAAATTTAGAGCATCTTGCTGAGATGTGCCAATTTTGGATAATCTCTTAAATGAGAGCGAAGGACTGTCTACTTAATCAGTAGATTTCATTTTTCCAGGTTCCATTTACAAATGTGCCAAATCTCAACCAAATATGGCAAGTAGTTGCTGAGATATGACGAATTTGGTTTTTTTATTATATGGAGTGGGGTGGAGTGGGTGATGAATTTGTTGTTATTCTTAAATGTGGGGAGGTATGGCACTGTTCCCTTTTTTAAAGAATATTATATTTCCCGATGTTCTCTAAATATGTACCAAATCACACTCATCTGTGTTTTTCTATTGTATAGAGGATGGGGTTCCATTTTTCCATTGGATCATATTTACACCGATGCAATTTACAAAAGTACCAAATCACATCCATCTGCATCATCAGTCTCTATAGTATGACAAATTAAGCGTTTAACCTAAGGAGGGGGGGAGGTGTGTACGACACCACACATTTTTCAAATGATGCATAGCCAGAAACATTCTCTTGATCAATAATAACACATTCGAATTTATAAGAATCGGTGCAATAGGGCATAAGGACAAACATTAATTTTTATATATATCAAAGAATATTGTTCTATTTTGCATTTTGTATTCACACGAAATATTGCAAGTTTTATGGTAGTTCTAAGGATTTCAAATGTGGTTAATTATCTGTGAATGACAAATGCAAATTCACATATGACACCGTACAGCTGCTCGTGCTGAATGACATTTGTATACTCTGATGCAATATTTCCGTTTCCGTACTTCTGTTAACCAACTCGAATATGCTAAAGTGTTTCAAAATATGTGAGTTGAGTAGCACTGACGGACTGACAGACTTACTGACAGACGAACAGTTGTACACAAATTCATGCAAAATTCAAGAAAATGCAAAAGCGTTGACCGCATTGTTAGCTGAGTGCTTTTCACATACACATACACATGCAACTACAATACATATACAGATATATGCCTTAAAGGATATACAATAAAGTTTCAAATTTCACTTGCTTCTAAAAGAACTTTCTGCAAAACAAAAAGAAGTTAGGAAAAATTGTCGTTGCAGCATTTTTCACTGACTTGTTTGTACGAGTTGCGCTTTATCTTTAGCTATCGTTTTCATTTTTCGTCGGAAGTTGTATCTACTTCCTGTTGTAAATATATGTTTTTTTTTTTACACTAGTCTCGCGTTTTGTGTACTTCAAACTAAACATGATATATGAAGTGAAATACTCTGGCATATCCTTTTTTTTTTTTGTTTGTTAATTCTTTGCTTGCTTGCGCTATTCTAGTCTGCGCACTGCTAAAAATCAAAATAAACCGCATTTAGCAAACCTTGTTGCACATTCATCATTTAATGTAAACAATTTTTGATTAATCGTCCATGCTGGTGCAATAATAGCCAAGCTACTGCTATAAAGTACTCGTACTCGGTTTCGTTCTCATATATATGTAGAACGCATGGAAATACGAGTATAGCTAGTATGTAGTGTTAGTAAAAGCCGCAGCAGTTTATGCAACATATTTGGAATTACAGTTACAGCCACATAGCGTACAACGAGCAAACAAACCGACAGACAGTCTCATATAGATACAAATGTATCTAGATACATCTACATGGAGAGTATGGTTGAGGTAGCAAATTGCAAGCATTTGGATGTTGCAACGAAAAAAATGGGAGAGCTAAAAAAAAAAAGAGTTTATAGTAACGGAAGACCCTGCGACAGTTACATGTGTATACAAAACGTATACAGCTGGCCGGGTCTGGTCTGGTCTGGTTTCAGATTGGTTCGGGTCGTGCTCGTTCTGTGTTGCGTTTTTGATACTTTGACCTCTGGTTTTAGTTGTTGTTTTTGTTGCTGTATGCATTTGTGTGACATGATCGCTTGCATGACCAGTACAGAACTTTGACTTCCGGTATTTTGTGTTTGCATTTGATTTTTCCTTCTTTCCAAATTTGTGTAGTTTTTTTTTTTATTTATTTTGTCAAACTGGCAATTTGGATTGTTTTTTTTTTTGTTTTTTTTTAGTATTCGCTCGTTTTATGTCGTTTTGCTCTTCTTGTGGTGCACAATTTGTGCATGATTTTCTGAAGTTTCGCATTCGATATGATTCGCATTCGATATGATTGCACAAATGTATGAGCATATTTGAAATCAGCAGTTTTTTGTTTTAGGATTATGGTTTCTACTTAAAGCTGATGTTGTACTTCTGTACAATGTTGTATGAAAATAAGTTTTTATTGAGCGTGTTTTTGTTCTTCTGTTGTGTGGGCACAAGTGGCACAAAGTTTTAGAGCAGAGCCTGATAATATTGTTTTTATTACAAGCTTTTCTTTACCTTACAATGTGTATATTAGTCTGTTAGTTTGTTTGTTAATGTCATATCTAGGAGCATAATTTAAACCACTTCTACTGATCGGATTGTTTCGTATGATCTGTCAAAGTAAACACAAGTTAACACGCACAATTTTTCTACAATATTAAGATATATCCGAGTTTAGACAAAATAGTTGCATTTGGGAGAAATGGCCAAAATGAAAAATGGTTCATTTACGATAATCCAAAGTCTGGTGAAGTCTGTTGGTGCATCAACATCAATGGGAAAACAAATATCCATGGTTTAAGGCTCATGTTCTCTATTTGGCAAGATCTGCTGTGTGTAGTGCACCTTAAGCTGCTCAAACGCAATGAAACCATCATGGCGGATCGCCACCAACAAAATATTAATGTGTTTAAGTGCATCATTGAAAATATATAAAAGAATAAAGTGATTTTTATGCAAAACAATTCATGGTCTAATTTAACAAAACCGGTTAAAATCAACTTGGAACGCCCAAATGGATAGATTTCACCCATCCACTGTATTCATCAGACATTGCTTCTTCCGATTGCCACTTCCGTAAATACGAGGAAGCTAAGAAAATGTTACTATTTTTGTTTTCGAAAGAATTTGTTAAGCGTACCTAAATGTATGCAACATATTTTTTTTTTTTAAGTACAATGCAAATTTTCAAAAATTTTATAATTCTTAAAGGGTTTAAGCATTCTTATATTAGGTTGCTAAAGGATGTGTTTTGGCACAATTCTAAGGTCTTCTGCGCTAGAAAATGTGTTTGAATTTCTGTAAGAATACTAATTGTATTTTATATTTTGGTAACAGTAAGCTCCCAAAACTTCGGGAGAAGTATGCGAAACATCGTACAACATGAAATCATCATTGCCATGCTTCAAAATACTCACACTACAAGTATTTGGCTGACTAAAACATATAACCTAACAGATATATCTACAACAGATGCTTAAAGATCATAAATCAGATTCAATAGATGTTCAAAAGAAGGACATGTGCTCTAAGAATATATCATAACAGGTCATAAGTAATTATAGATATATAAAAAAATACTTTTTAAAAAGTTCTTCGTTAATAGGTATGAGTATGCAGGCTAAGAATAGTTCTTATGGTTATTTTTTTTTTCAAATTACGTAGACGCACTGTCAACTGCAAATATTTGTACAAACATTATTTAGAAATAGTTTAGAAAAGTTCGGTCTTTTGTCTGTAGTCCGTCCCGTCCGTTTAGTTTAATGTTTTCTATCAAAAGTTAAACCACTTACCACACCAAAGAGCTTTAACCAGCAGCAACGGCAGCTTCACCAGCAGAAACAACAACAACAACAGCATATCATTATGCTTAAACTATTTTTGACAACTTTATTAGTTTGCCAAAAACCCAAGAAAAGGGTTAATATATACTCGAATATACGTAGTAACAAAAAAGCTAGACTCGACCATATCCTTTTCAGCATGAAACGATGATGATGAGGACGATGACGATGACGAAAAATAAAAAAAGAAGAAAGAGAAACAATTTCCACACTCAAGCGGAAAATTATTATGCTGCATGCGTAGTCAGAAAGAGCGAAACTTTTAGTCCTGTTGTCACCACAATGCTCATGTGTGCGTTTGTGTGTGTTTGTTGAAAAAAAAAAAACAAAAAAGGATACAAGGACACGAAAGTAGAAACTTAAATAAAAACAAAATGGCAGCAAATGCGTTACGCTCCAAAGCGAATAAGTCAACGCAACAAAATGTGTCAAAATGCACAATTTATTTAATTTTTACTACAAACGCACTTTTGTGTGTATGTATATATATATACACACACATATATACATACATTGGTTTAGTATGTATGACATTTGGGCATAAGTGGGTTAGCTTATATAGTATATACATATATAAAGGGACTTTTTAAAGTTGTAGAACTTTGAACTGAATTGAAATACTGCCGTCGTATGGCAATATGATAAGTCAGTGACTTTTTGAATTTTCCGTGCAGTAGCTTTAAATGTAATACTGTTCCTGTCCAACTATCGTCGTTTAATATACTGCTGTAAATGTGTTGAGGAATTGCGTAATTTAGTTTGTGTTTGACAACCACTGAGCACAGGCATGAAAGGCAGACAGACGAACAGTAATTAGAGAGTTCCCGCACTGATCCGACCATAGAAAAGCACTGTTTCATCTACTGCTAGGTCGCTGATTTGCTACAATGGATTCATATTTTATCCACGTTCATTATTATAAAAGGTCAAAAACAACTTTCGTTTGAGGTCAATTTCTTCGAATTCGGTACCGATCTGTCCGTCTGTCAGCTTTTCATGCAGATTAGGTACTTCAGGGACTTTCCTAAAAAATAAAACGCATTCCCTGATTTTTTTTGTATGTAACGAGAATCGCACGTAAATTTTTTTCACTCTAAATGTGGAAATTTTAGAACTACGTAGTGCAAAAATGACCGATGGTTAAACGAACTTGACGCTCGGATGAACGTTTAGTCTATGCATGATTAAATGGCAAGCCAAACTGTGCAAAAATAATAATAGCGTTGCCAGATCTATCCCATTTATGACAATTTAATAATCTGTCGGAAAATGGCATCTTCAAAAGAAACATCCTGTACATAGTTATAGTAAACATCATGGTGTGCGTGTTTGCACAATATGCGAAATGTCATTTTCATAGTTTGTTGCTTTTGTTTATATTTCGCTTAAATATACACACTCACATAAGTATGTATAAAGGATATGTAGGTAGGTATATAATATTATATTCCTCTTTTTATTTCATTCACTCAACCGGCTGTCGGCAATTTAAAGTGCAAAAGTTTTAAGTTGCTTTAAATGTCGCAACAAAAGTTTTTCAAAAAGCCAAATTGGATTAAGAAGGTGACAGCCGTCCAACCGATTATTGCAGTTTCGAGTGTGACATATGCGTCTGCATTTGGGATTGGGTTTGGGTATACATTTTTTTTTTATTTTAAATTGATTTAGCATTAAATCCTTTGACTCCAATTGGCTTGCTATTTAAAAATGTATTGAAAAATTGTGCGTCCATTTGCCTTTTGAATTTTTAATGTGTTAGTTTTTGTTTTTTAGGTTTGATGTGGAATTCGAACTTTCTGTATATAATAGCATATGTAAAGAGGTCTATTCAAGTTATTGAACTTTTAGCGTGTATGTAGCAAACTGATCTATTCCAATTTTCACTTAATTTTGCGTTATCTTGTGCAAGTTTATTTTTTTACTTTTTAATTGTCGCAGCTAAACAAATTTACACTGAAAGTTGCAGTAAACTCAATGAATTCTGGCAATGGTTAGACGCGCAAGACATTTGGTTAAAAATGGTCAATAAAGCAGTTATTAGTGAACACAGTGTGTTCTTAACTTGGCTTCTTATCATGATTTTGCAGTGCATGACAAACAAATTTGCGAAGACTGGCTAATAATAAGTATTCCTCAATTTATTAAGACACACCCTGTTGTCCGTTTTTAGCCAAATGATATGCTTGTTCGAACTTTGTTTAAGTAATGTAATTGAGTCTATACTGAAATGGAAAATAGCAAAAGTGTATCAAAATTGGACAGACCTGATTGTGAAGAATGCATCAGAAACTTAGTCAAGCATTTGTACAGGGTGATCCTAATAAAATGCAACTTTTGAGACGCTGTTTTTTTATTACTTATTTAAAGTGAAATTTTATTGGAATACAATAAAATCTTTCGATTTTACTTTAAATTTTCGATATGGTTGCCTTTAGTGCAAACTATGGCCCTGAGACGGTGGACAAATTAGTCGCACGCTGCACGAATGTAAGCTGCTAGTATTTTGCTACATTCACGGCTGTCGTGAGCGCGCTTACATTCTGGTATTTTTTAATATTATTTTGGCCTGCAAAATTATCCATATGAAGTAGTCGCCCGGACCGTGCAGACCATTGAGCGGTCGAAATGAACAGCGGAACTTTGTTTTGTAACCAATCTTGATTGGTGCATGTTTTGTGCAGCGGTGCTGAGCCTTGCTGGAATCTCCATTCTCTTTCATCGAAATGTTTGCATATTCACGGTTCCAGAACACCTTTCAAAATACTTTCCCGGAACACATTGGCAAATATCTTAACACCACGGTCGAACAACTTTAGCAGAAACAGGCTATCCTACGTCACAGCAACCCGAACCATCACATACGGTGGTATTTGTATTATGGTGACCACGTTCGTGGAAGCACAACCACTACTTCACTCTATCGAAGTTACCTTTTTTTTTTTTGTGAGCATCGCTGAGATTTTTTTTTTTTTTGTAATTTGTAAGGCTTTACTTTGAGATTGTGTTTGTATGTTTATGTTAGTTTTCGAAATATTCAACTTAGCAGAAAATTTTCTGCTATTCTCGCGAAGATTTTGTTGAATTCGAGCCTTCATTTTTCGAACTATATTTTCCATTTTGTAATGCTATCGCTGCCACGTGCTATGGTTCAAGATTTGTTCATTTTCAAGTATTGGTCTTGTGCCTTTCATGGTTTATTCTTCACGGAAAAAAATTCTTTCACATACCTGAGGGTCAAAAGCCGCTGGTAGCTTGTAAGCAATAAAATGGACTATCATTGGGTGAGATTTGTGCGCCGAGTCACCTGTTATTGTCAAGTTTCAGCGGTATGAAGTTGGTTGCAGCTCATTCGGGCCACCCTGTAATCACTCCGATTCTGTGATTCTCCTTCGTTGGCGTCTCTATTTTCTTTAATATAATAATATAGAGCTAGCCTAGAAGAAAAAATATTGTAGCATATGCAGAGTTTGGACAAACTCGCTCACAAACTGCTCATTAGAGCTCATTTCAGCTGTTGCTCGTAAGCATTAAGCTCACATGTGCCGCTCATCGTGAGCTGTGAGCTCTGTGTCTATGCTCACGAGCTGCTTACGAACTTGTGTACCATTTTCTGAAAAATATTGCCTTAAAATAACCAAAAACTCATTAGAGAGAGAGAGAGAGAGAGAGAGAGAGAGAGAGAGAGAGAGAGAGAGAGAGAGAGTCGGAGCTAGTCTCAACAGCTGGGCTCCCGTAACAGAGTGCTGCTTACATAATTCTTGGAAATTGAGACGAGAAGTGGAAACTATTGGTAGTTGTAACGATTGAGATTAATGTAATACTACAGAAATCGACAACGAGTTGCTGTTGTGATATCCTGTTCTAAAAATGCACAGTATTACACGGTAAAAAGATATAATAAAAGTAATACAAGAGGTGTTGCATTTATATATTGTATCATAAAAACACTTCGTATTGTATTATTATGATATGATTAATGTGCGTTAAATGCTTATTTCATAGCCCATAGTTCCAATAAATGGCACAACAAATAATTACTTAAAGGCACAAAATAAAAACTACCCACATGTATTCATATGATTTATATAACATTTTCGCATTTTAACACATCATTTTCATTATGAGCAGCGCATATATCGAATGTAGTTACTATTCCAATAAATACGCACTTCTATGGGTATACACGAGTACAAGACAGCTTTTGTTGCGCAACTCATTTTATGCACAATAAATTTCCGCTGCTATTTCTCATGAAATTTAGCTTAATTTACGTGACTTGTATATTTAGTGAAAAGGAACGAGAAGTATCTGTGAGTAGTTTACACAAAAAAAAAAAAAAAACAAACACCTTACACACACACACACTATATGCTGTCGTATATGCCGCATAGTAAGTGTCAATGTGTTAACTAAGTTTGCTACTAAACGAAAAAGTTTACTCCTCTGTCCCTTTGTGTATGTGTCTGTGTGTGTGTGTGTGTGTGTGTGTATGTGGCAGTGTGTGTATGTTAAAAAGATCATCGATAAAATTCACAGCATCCAATTTTCATTTACATTTCCAATGATTATTATTTTTCGCTTAAATCAGCAAAATCGAAATGGAATTTATACGATGAAAAAAGAAACTAAAAAAAGGGAACAGATGAAGGACAAATATATATTTTTCACCACTTTTTCGGTTAAAACACATTACTCGCATACCAAAAACCAATCGCAGCAATATGTCCTTCCTGCGCCTTTGCCTATCGCACCAAATCAAAGGCGAACAAAAGTATTTTGAAGTAGTTAAGTTCAGCAGCTGAATTCGAAATCGTTGGTTGTAGTTTTTTTTTTCGTAGTAAAGTCCTGTCGTATATAAATACTTTACGCTGCCTTTTGCAGAAATTTAAGGAATTTTTATTGCCATACTGACAGTTTGTTAGTATATTTCGGGTGGCGTTTTTATTGAAGTGGCGCTCTGAGTGCGTTGACGACGTCGACAACGCAAAGTGGTCTCAATGGCAGCCAGCAGTGGCAGCTAATTTAGTAGTTTCTATGTACTTTTATTTGATGGGAATTTTAAGGTCTTTTTTGAAACCCTTTAAACAGACAATGAAACAGAATAAATTGCATATTTGTGGTATAGTTTGTAGAGAGCAGTGAATGAGTTTTCGAAGACATTTTAAAATATTGTATTTTATAGAGATACTTGTTATAGAGACTCCTAGTATTGCTTTTTTTCATTCATTTTGAACAATATTCTTTCTATAAAAGAAGACAGCTTCAATCAGAAATCTTCCGTTTCCCACTTTCTGGAAGATGTTGAATTAAATTTCTCTCGTACGGAACGATTTTGCGATATGAATTCATTAAACATTGATCAAGTACAATTCATATTACTCACTTCAAATGTATTCAAATCGGAAAATCATCTCATACAGGTGGGGCAGCATAAATTCCATCTTTCAAAACGCAATATAACTCATTGTATGAATCAGGCTTTTTTTTATAATGTAGGTTCAAAGGAAGTTGATGCACCCCCGTGAATAGGTCGATTTCAGGCGTCTATCATG
Source organism: Leucophenga montana (assembly GCA_035044765.1). Lineage (NCBI taxonomy): Eukaryota > Metazoa > Arthropoda > Insecta > Diptera > Drosophilidae > Leucophenga > Leucophenga montana. Next base: position 1,133,266 of record JAWNNQ010002018.1, on the reverse strand, counting down.
ACCCATAGCAGCATATCGGCGGTTTTATTAGAAATTTCTGTCCCGATGTTGGCCTACATTCCATGCGGGGTAAAATCGGGTGAGCGATTTGACCACTCCAAATCGCCCCTTATTGAGATGGGGCACTCCGGGAAGGGTATTATCAAAACAGCCGTAGATGCTCTTGCAGTGTGAGCTGTTGCTCCGTCCTGTTGGTACCAAATGACTCCTAAGACCAATACAGTACATAACGGTCTGAATTTACTGTCACTGTGACCTAAATTTTTGCATAATCCACGGTCCTATAATTCCAGCTGAGGAAATTGCACAGCACACTGTGACTTTAGGTGAATGCAATGTGCTTTCATGCAGTTCGCGGGGATTGGTGATAGCCCAGTAGCGTATGTTCTGTTCTTTAACTCATTCACTCAAGTGGAAATGCGCTTCATTGCTGAAAAAAAACCACAACAACAAAAGTAACGCATGATGCCGACTGATTCATAAGGACATAAATCTTTAGAACCACGCCTGTTGATTGATACGATCTCTACAGCCTGAATGGCACGCATTTCAAAAAAGGAGGCTATGATACGGCAACCTGTATGCAGTTGTCGCTACAAGTTACAGGACATACTCTTTGATGTATCATATGCATGTGATATTGTAAATTTCATTTAGTGACCAATGTTATACATTTGAGTTTTAGCTGGCTCAGGGTCATTTTATCATGGATAATTATTTTTTTGTCAAGTTTCTCTCAATGCAAAGAGAGAGAGAGAGAGAGAGAGAGAGAGAGAGATAATAGCATAATAGAGAGTAATAACAACAACTTTTGATTACAGAAAAAATTTTGTAACCGGAGCAACACGTGTGCTCAGCTACAAGTTCTTATCAGTCTGCTGGCTCCACATTTAAAATTTTTTCTACTTACATCAAGTTTTTCAGGTAAAGTGCGTTGTTTATCGATTGAATTTCTCTACACCCAATGTGGTGGGCTTCAGCTCGACATCTAGAAAATCTAGAAAACTGATTAAAAACGCGTGGTAAATCTTAGACGAATTAGATGATCGATGAACAGATTAAGAATATACATACTTTAAGGATCTATGATGCCTCCTTTTACAAACATGTGAGAATGGTATAAAAAGCTGCCAAAAATTTGTTTCACTTTTATTTCCTCTGTGTGTACTCAGCTGCCACGAAAAACAGCGTTGCAAACTTGTTGCAGTGTGGCAATTACTTGTCCAATACTTCGGACCCATAACTATCTTTTCGTTTAGTAATTATATTTCATTGTATTTCATTCGCACAGAAAGTAAATGTTTGTTAATTTGGTGTACGAAGAGTGACGAGTTTCAAGACCAATATACCAAAAAATCATATCATTTCATCTAAGAAATTATGACTGTTTAGATTTGGTCTCACTGAACTTATGGTTCGATTTCACAAACCCAAAACAAAATTAAATTTTGTTGCTGAATTTAATTTTGTTGCGAACTGAGTATTTACCTAGCAAAGCAAATGGGTTCGGTTAAAGTTTTCATCTTCCTTGTTCTGATGGGTCAGATAAATCTAGCACACATTAAATTTATGCTATTTATTTCAGCTATTCTGTTACCTATACCTCTATACGTATCTTGTAAGAGAAGTGGCATTCAAAGTAAATGTTTTTGTGCAAAATTCACTTCAAATTTTATATTAAGCAGGCAACTGACATTTTAAGACAGCTTAAAATTGTATACGTACATTCTTGAACAACTCTATTAATAGTCATAATTTTAGGTAGTACTTGTAGTATAAACTTGAGCTTCAAACGACTTTTAAGTCATGTGCAGCTCAAAAAGTTCTTATGAATAAACTTTCTGCGTAGACATGCGTAGGCAAAGTTTTGCCGAAATCGTAGCACCATCAAAGAGTGTCTCGGATTTAAGTTAATTGCTGTGAGCATGGTAGACATTCAAGTACTTCTGCTTCTACTTCTACTGCTGCTATTGCTGCTGCTACTGCAAGTCGCTAATAATTATTCACTATTTTCATATTGCAATAATCCGCCAAATTTAGCGCATTGCAGACAAGAAAATTACAGTAGAAATAAAGTGAGATATATGCTACATCACTAAATGAGAGTGAGATAGTCAGAGATAGATACACATTCGTAGTTAGATAGACAGACAGACAGACAGACAGACAGACAGACAGATAGATACATAGATAGTTGCAAGAGGCAGCTATGTCTGTTACGTGCTTTCCATTGTTTGCACGTACTTAGGCGTTTCCGTTTCGGTTTTATACGTCTTTGGTTGCCATTGCGGTTAGCAGTCTTACTGCTCCTTGCTGCTGTTGTTCCTGCGTTTAATGCGAAATGTGCGCTCTAACTGAGATACATATGATATCTGTATGTATCTTAATATCGTTCAAAAGTATTTTCTAGTGCGCATAAGTTTCGTTTAGTGCACTGCTTATGATTGCGTTTTGCATGTAGCGTTGCACAAAGTACTTAACGCTCGTTAACTGTAGCACTCAAGATAGCACTTCACATATCAAAATCAAGGGTGTGCATTTTGACTGATAGAGATTGCAATTGGCATAACTTTTCAATTAGTCTTGTTGACTATTGTTTGATAATTATTTTGAAAAAAAAACAAACTTCACATAAAAACGCGCTTATATGTTATTGATGTTTGTTTCTGGAGTCAGTCTGCAATGTGCGAACTATTTTGGCATATAAGTATTTAGGTATATAAGATCCCTTTGGACTAGTAACTAAAGCCTAAGAAATAGCTCTTGAGCAGCATGATTCTCATTTATGTTGAAAGAGTGCACTGTTGGCCGGACAATGATCAGTGATTATTTGAAATAATATGAACAGCATTGACTAGTATAGCACCACATGATATACTACCTATTAGAGATGGGCGCCGGTCGTGCTTTTTGTCGTGATGCATCGTGTCGCACATGTGCACAATGTGTTCGTGCACCAAAGTTACTCTTTTTTTACACTGCTCGAACATGCATGGAAAAGCAGAGTAAAAAAAGCCCCGTGCGTGTATCGCGCTTGCAAGTCAAGAGTATAGTGAAATGGCATTTTCCGTTACACGAACAGCGATCATGTCCTGACGGATATTGTTTTTCAAAACTTCTAGGGATCATGGTTTGTTGATATAAACTTGGAACTTGAAGAAATTAAACCAGAAAAACTCTTGGTCCGTCAAATCGGGTGTTCGCTATGTCTTGTCAAAATCTCCATTTATCGAAATAAAGTGATCGTGTGTCAGACTGTGTCAGCTGTGGCGTCGTGCGATTGGAGTTAAATTCTATGCATGCCATTATCAGCCAGAAATGATACAATCTGTTATCAATGAAGATCTACATAGGCACTGCCGATTGCTCCAGCTCCATCCAGCTTCGAATATTAACGGTTCGATGAGTCATTCTGGTCACATTCCGGACCACAATGTAACTCGTTGGTTGCTAAGAGATTCCTCTTGAATTTCTGGACGGCATCACGCCACTCTAGTTTGGCTCTTACAATTGAGAAGTTGTTTTGAATGAAAAATTATACGGTAACAGCGTGTTGGGGTGGCATGTACTGTTCCATGGCACAAATCGCTTGAACTGACACTATGAATGCGGATTGTAATAAGCTGAGCTGACAACATATGTGATTGCCAGATGCCGAATGTTTACAGAGCATAAAATTGATTTATTTATATTTTATATATTTTCGCATTAAACCGTGCTTTGTCGTATCTGCTATTGCCTGTGCTTGCGTGTTTTTAATCATTAACTTCGTGCTTGTGTTTGGCCGTACATTTCCAATAATTATATAGTGCTTCTTTGTAAATAGCCACTTTATGTATGTGTTGGGCCGTGTCTAAAAAATTAAGCACGCGTCCAACTCTACTGCCCATGAAATCTTTGATATCTGAGTACTCCATTCAACTACTCGTTCAACTTCTTGTGTTTCGGATAAACAAAACACCCTTCGTCTACTCACTACGTTACAGTTGCGCTTGGTGCAGCAATACAAACAAAACTTAGCAGCTATTGAGCTTGATTATAAAGTGTTGCAAAACACGCCGGCAGATATGCAGCAAAGTAACATTCTACGTGAAAATGTTTGTCTTTGTGCTTACTAATGAAGCTAAAATTTTATCAGTCAGTCGACCTGCACACACACACACAGACACACAGACACACCAGCAGCAGCAAACTTTCGCATCATTAGCTCAAAATTAAACATGGCCTACTAAATATACATACTTGTATATATACGTTAGATATGCACAAATCTGTTTGTTTGCACCACAAAAAAAGTAGGTATGCATAAAATATTGTCAAACTTTATAAATCGAGTAGGGTCCACAAATACAAAACGAAACAAAACGAAATGTAACAGGGCAAATCAAACAAGGACCAACCAACAAATACAAAACTTTCTCGTAACCATAAATGTCAAAGTCAAGCGAAAAGTTTGCATAGTTTTTGACTTTCGCCAGCATCGCCCTGGTTTGCCCAGTGTTATTATTGTTGTTTAGTGACTTTTTCGACTACTCTTTCCTTTCCTTTACTGCAAGAATATGCCTGCTTTTTAGGATATCTTATTCGTAGTTTGACATATTGCTTGAGGATTATTAATTGAAACAAGTTAATTTGCACACAGAGAGCAATATGTTTCTATTTGTCAAGTTGTATGTGGAAGCAGAAGTCTTAAAAGATAACAGGCCGGAGGCAAAGAAATCTTAAGGATAAAGTTTGCTGATTAGCTGTACGTGTGCATATTTGATAAACGTATTTTATGCTAGTAATACATACTATAAATAAATATTTTTGAAAATATTACTACTCGAGAAAAACTAAAAATAATTAGTATTTATTGCATAAGTTTTGGGTAGTACTCTTTTTTTGTAAGTCTATTTGTTACTTTCAAGCATGTATTCTCCAATGGATAAAAGCAAAAACAAATTTACATATGGCAACAAAAGTAACAAGATCGAAAACTCTAAGGATAACACTTTTGCTGACACTTTTTGCTTGTTTATTCTGGTTGTTCTTATATTTTCTGTTGTTGTTGTTCCTGCATGCATTTGGCTTAGTCAAGTGTTAGCAGCAAATACTCTACATGTGCTGTCTATGGTCGAATTTTGAGCAGATGCGGTTTACTCTTTGCTTGTTTGTTAAGTTGTTCGGGCTTAAAATTTGGTACGTAGTTGTATGTGTTTCTACCGCTTGACACGAGGGCTGCACACAAATTCCATGTTGATTAAATGAACTTCTTTCGAATATTTCAAATAGTGTATCCACCAAACGCATTTCGCATCGCATATGCATTTAACAGCTGATTTTGTGTTGGTTGTACATAAGAAGAAGAAAATTGTAAAGGTTTAATAACCGCTACTGAGCGAGAACATATTATGTTGCTGCAGTTATTTGAAGAAGAGGAACAGGAAATCCATGATATCCTTTAAAAGCGCCAGTGCGTTGCACGTATGTATATGAAATTTCCGCCATAATGTCAGCTGTTTTATTATCAAGCAAAGCAAGGAACGACTAGCACAAAAATAGAAAAGAATTTACTAAATTTTACCAAACTCTATGTAAGACAAGAAAAAAAGTTAACTTTGATTGAACCGAAGCTCTAATACCATTCACACGAAATTTTAAACCGTATTGTGAAACATAAACGTCGGGTGTTGGTTTGTATAAAGGCTACTCCATAAAGTGGGTGGTACATGTGTGAAGTGACCTGCGTTTGAACCAATATTCAAAGCAATTTTGCCAATCAGCATTCGGAACCTCCACATCGAGTTCTTTAAAGACTTCAACAGCTTCTTCAGGCGTCGAAAAACGTGGACCTCTCAATTTTCTTTTAATGGGTGGGTACAAAATATAGTCGTTGGGTAATGCGGATAACCTATAAATTCGGTGTATTGAGTACTCAAAACCTATCTTGTGTAAAGCGAAATGTGAGCGATCGCCTTTTTGTGGTGGAGGATGATCCATTCTCGTGGGTTGGTTTTCCTCAATTCTTTTGAAAACTTCTGGAAAGCAAATGAATATGTTCTGCGTACTTTTATGCAATGCACCTAACAACACTTAAGGTTGCCAATACGCACAATATACAAGGCACCACCCGTATGAATGTATATTTTTTGTCACACTTTGTAGCCTAAATGACTTGATGCGGGAGTGCTATAGACTATCCGGGGGAATATCGCTAAAAAATTCCATCATGCCACAGAATTTCGAGTGATTTGATTTTTTTTAGCATTTTCACAAACTTTTTAGAACTTAGTAGCATAGGGTAGACATCACGGAAGAATAAATTAGTCTAGTGTTAGTTCTGTTTTATTATTTATATTTTTCAATTGAAAAATTTATATTTTACAGTGATATTTAGTTAAATACAAATTAGTTGCATTTATGTGACATTATTTTTGTAGTTTCCAAGCCAAAAAATTAAATTTATTACCCGCCAAACTAAAAAGTATACTCGGTAACTCTACCAGATGTGCGCTATTTTTACGGTGGCATGTGAGTGGCAAAAACAATTTAAATAAATGAATCGCGGTGAATTGCAATCAACAAGTGAAAACAAATATGCAAATTGTGAAAAATTAAACAAATAATGGTAAAAAATGCCGCCTGTCAGACTCATTGCGATCGAAAAGTTAAGGAAGAGGCCACTCAGGAAGGAGTCAATATACCGCATGCACCTCAGATGCGCATCGGACCCATTTTCGTATGCAGACGCTAATAAATGTTTGCTGCGCTCTTCATAATTTATGGCAGTTCTATGGCGACGATATAACCGAACTAAAAACATATAACCGAACTAAAAACTAAGTTCGAAAATATTTTTAAAAAAAGTGGCACCAGTGAAATGCAAATCGCTTGTCTGTCGGCTGTGACTGGCAAATTCAGCTAGCGAATTCATAGTTGGCTTAGTAAAATGCTAATTTATTAATTAAAACATATTAAATTATTAATTGTTCAGATGTAAATTAATCAGAAATTGTAATCAGATGTAAATTAATCTGCAATGAGAGGCGTTTTTATTTACAAAATATATTTTAGAGGCGTAATTAGTCAAATCGCTAGCACAATTACAGGCGAATTGCATTTCGTTAGTAAATGAGTTCTGTGGCATGGTGAATTGAAATGGAAATGAAAGTCGAGCGGAATGGATTCCTATGGCAACCCTGTATAACAATTTTATATAAGGTAAGCCGTTTGGGCTGCAGTAATAATCGAAAAATTGAAAAATAATATATTCTTCTTCTTTATTCGCGCCGACGCTGTATACAAATATTACACTATACAATATGTAACTCCGCAATCAAGACGAATCTAATGATATCCCATACTTCAAAATCCATTGGGCCGTTAAGGCTAAAGAGCGTGCTAAAGAATGTACAGTCAATCATTTTTCTATTTGTTTGCGTAAAAGTGTCGCTTCTGGCGGGCGTCCCCCGATTCTCTCTGTTTTCTGTTGCTGTCGTATTTCTTTTTGTTTTAATGACTCCTTCTGTTAACATTTTTGTTTAAAACAATCATTGAATAGATAAAGTCAAATAAAGAAAATTTATTTTAGCAATTGAAACGATTCAATCGAATGGTTGAATTTATTTATATTCCATTTTTTATTGCTGTTCCAAAATTTACAACTAGTAATCATTTTTTACTACACATTTGTTTACATAATCAGCTGTTTAGCTAATCAGCTGTGAAGTGCATTTTCAAATGCGTGTTAATGCTTCCTAATTCTACCATCTGATGGCCTTTGCCATCATTTGTGAACTTTTTTTTTTTTTCAGTCCATTCCTTCGGCTACAACAAATAATCTCTTCTTTATCTCCTTTCCCACTCACTGCTGTACTCTAATGCTGAGTAAACCATTGCAATCTAAGTGTATTTGTTTTTTGCAGGAAATTCTGGTAATTAGCGCATTATCCTTATGCAAACTGCATCGTATGCTGACGCAGCGCATAAGATAAAGCGCAAAAAATAAAACGTGGAGCATAAAGCAGCTAACAAAAAGTTTAAAGAAGAACAAAAAAAAAAAAACAAAAACCTAAACTTTCTTTCAGCACAAATTCACTTCAAGTGTACCTCTATATATCTGTCTATCTATCTATCTATCCTTTTCTAGCACTCTCGTTCGCTATCTATGTATCTGTCAGCGTGCCTGTCTGTCCTTGGGTCTATCTTTTAGTATCTCATGGGTTGCTGTTGCTTTAGCCTTGTGCCTTTGTGTACGCTGCCTGGCCTTAGAGTTCATCTTCAGCGCTTATTTACGGGAAGTGAAGAAAAACTTTTTCATTTCCCTGCAGCTGCCTAAAGCATTCACTGCGTCTGCACGGAACACTTTTCTCTCTGCTGTTTCCACTTAATTCCTTTGCTTTTCACTCCATCCCTTTTGTCCTTTCTGTGTTGCGTTTATTATTTGTTGATTTCTCATTGATATTGTGAAGCTGCTTGCTGTTCGCTCTGTTTAGCTCTGTTTGTGCTCTATTTATTTTACAATCGTTACTCATTTTGTTTTGTTTCGGTTCTGTATTTCTTACGCCAACGTTTTGTGCACCTCGACAAAGATTTCGCTATATCTTTGACTCTGAACTAGCTATGATTTCTTATTCACTTTACATAGAATATGAAGAGGCTTATAACAGCTTGTCGGAAAGTTCGTAACGCACTGCAGAAAGCATTGGAGATCTTACAAAGTATACCTTTATACTCTTGATAAGTTCGGGAATAAGAATGTCAAGTACCTCTTTGTTTTTTTTTTTTTTTTTGAGATATTCAGCTATATTCAAATATATGAAATTGATGCTTTATAAATCCTGAGGAACTTTTTTTTTTATATATGAAAATTTAGATTTTGATGTGTGCCTTGGTTGTATAATTAACTGTATAATTCACAGTTGTAAAAACTAAGTGTGAATTATAAGTGCTATAAAGTCTTAAGTGAATGTTTATTATTCACAGCATTTGGAAAAAAAAAATAATTATAGTATGTGAAGCTAAATAAAAGCTTAAAAAAAGTCAATGATGAGGAGAGAAAGGGAAAGAGAGAATACATCAGACTTAGCAGTAAAAAACAATAGCAAGCACATGAGAGTGACAGTTGAATTTCTCTGTGTATGTCTCTCTGTCTGCGTTGCATATACGTATTCAGTTAGCTGCATATAAGGCAAGAGACGGCGCACAGGTAGTAGCATATGCCGTTGTTAGGAAAGAAAGGGAATGAGAGGACAGCAGCATACATTAATTGGTGGACTAGTTCATAGGATGTATGTTTATTAATTGAAATTTGTATTATTCCGAAAAGTTTTTATGAATTTTTCGTTGCCACATTAGGATTTTTATGTTTAAAGTGAAGCTCAGGTATTTTGGCTTTTCTGCGTTTTATATTAGTATTTATTATATGTTTACTCACTAAGAATCATACTGGTCTATGTGTCACCTCTATTTAGGGGTCAGCCGGCGTAGCCTAATATTTATTTATATTTTAATTTGTACATTTTTGATATGTATTTTAGCAAATATTTGTTACCAGCATGCTTCACATATCTCTGGGAGGGCAGATTTTAGCTGTCTTCCTATTTCGATTACAACCTAATTTGGATGGATTTTCACTAATTTGATTAATTTGATTAATTTGATTATGAGTCCAAATTTTGACATTGTCAATTGTTGAAGTTTTTTGATAGAAATACATCGCTTTATAAACATCGTCCTGATAGACTAAATAATTATTTGCTTCTATCACATAATCCTCTTATAATCCAATTATCTAGTTAGAGCACCACAAATTTAATTAGGCTGCTATACTTAACCTTCTTCACTTGAAATTCATCATTGGCCGAGATGTAATTTCTACAACTTTAGTATTAACCATACATAAAATATCCAACATTGTTTCAGATCAGATCCAGAAGTGTATTATAGCTTCGATAACACCGAATCTAATGTTTCCCTTTGTATTTCTTTAATATTTCCAAAGTTTTGCTTTCATTTTAGTTCAAAAATCAACAGCGTAGCGCACACCTACGCCGCACAGTTGTAACTTCTGAGCCTCCTGTCCTAGGACATCATCAATAACACAGTTTTCTTATATAATTTTCTTCACTTTTGCTTTGTCTCGTCTTGTCTTGTGCAACTGACGCTGAAACTGAAGTGTTGCGTATAGGCACGGCGCGTTGCAAGCAGCAAAATGTTGCAAACAACCAAAGCACGGCAAATGGCATCAGGCGTAAAAGTTGAAAAGTTTTGTGTAATAATTTGTCGCATTGCGGATGTTGCAAGAGGCGCCACTTCAACGAGTGACTGTGAAAAAATGGTGCTGGGACCGCATCAGAGTTGCTTTATTTATGTAGAGGTGTACATGAGGCTTGTTTTTTCGTGGTTTGTTGTAAAAGTTGTTAATTAGTTTACTTTGAAAATAGCAACATGTAACATCGTGTAATTGAAGTTATATATAATTTGATAGAGGTTACATATTTAACAAAGACACATTTATGGCAGCGTCCTACCTATGCATTGCAGCAAGGACATTACATTGTAGTATTGAGAGCAAACATTGTATGTACTATTTCAAATATTTGGCTTCAAAATCAATAAAAATAATGCTTTCAAAACACATATATACATATATACATACGTGTATTCGTGAATTCGATTTAAAAAAAAAAAAAATTTTTTTAAGCTAATTTGGCAGTGTAAAAATAAACTTTCCAAAGCAAATCCCGCACAATTTGGCACCGCAAAAACATAAAAGCGAATAATGTCCCAAACGGAATTACTTATAAATTGTTCCCCATTGCATTTTTAAAAAGAGAAATTTGTGTTCTTAATTTTGTTTGTTACTTTAGTCGACTTTAGAGTACAAGTTGTGCGAAACATTTGCTCCATTGTTGTTGTTGTTGTTGCTGTACTTTTATACACTCTTCATGCATAGCGTAAAAAAAAGTATATAGACTGTTTGTAACTTTGTTTGTAAGCAGTGTTTTCAATATTATGTCGCTCGGAGTCCAAAGTGCGTTCCGAATTTTAAATTTTCTACCACTACACTGACAAACAAAATCAGGATTTTCGTACTTGAGTTGACCAATAGTATGGTGATAATGGATTTTTTTTAAACGATGTACAAAATTCTTGGTCAAAACCTTTTTGTCAAACCCAAAATTCTGAAATTTAGCCGTCTTCAAGCTCTACTGAGTTTTTTATTTACAAAGCTGTCGAAATCTAATGTACGCAATATATTATGCTTCTTATCAAAGATCACCAAGAAATAATAGAAATACACGAGTGTGTTTACGATAATAAAAGCGCGTTGGCTTTACCTCAGAATTGCATGCGTGAATTGATTGAATGAATTACAGTATTGCAAAATACCAGTTTCCACAAATTTGCCAATGCTACCAAGTTATGTCACAATCTCTGCACAATGATAGTGACCGGCCACTACAGCTAATAACTTCAACTCAAATGACATATTTTTCTACGGACTGTGGCCGGCCACTACGACTTTCTGCTAGCTCCCTTCTGGTTTTTCATTTTTCGTCAAATGCTGCCGTCGTCGCATTAAATTTCTTCCGCAAAACTTTTGCTTTAAGCAAAGAAACTTTTCTGTTTGCTTCACAACAATTTTATGACAAAGCGCAACGTGAATGCTAAACGGAGTTGGGATGCTTTCTATTGCTTTAGCATGAATTTAAAGAAGATAAATAAGATAGAAAAAAAAAGAAAATTCAGCTTTTTATTCAATTTGAATAAAGCGCAAAATTCATTTAAAGTTGCATATCCTAAATGAGTTTTCTACAAAATGTAATATGTAAAGTTAAACGCTGTATACAACTTTGTTCTAAAGTCTTCAAAGAGGCGACAAGAAGTTAATTTGAATATATATATATATATATATATATATATATATATATATATATATATATATATATATATATATATATATATATGATAAATGAGTAGAGCGACAGCAGTGAGCTACAAATGAATGAATGAGTAATGTATTATTATGTATTAAAAGAAATTGCATAATTTAGTATTATGAATTTATAAACGAGTACAGGAGCAGTCTATGTATATAATGCTTGTTCTGGCGAGACGTCAACGTTGTCGGTTTGATGGTTTTAATAAATGTCTCAAGTGCAAGTGAACAAGTGTTTGTACTGTATTGTTGTTGTCAGAACACGCATTGACTTTGAGCTACGCGCAATTATCCTCAGCTTCAGTGTCATGCTTGATAGACTCGTATATGAACTCAGCAGCCGAAACAATAGCTCTGCTGAATATCATAATATTTGCAATAGTGTAAATGATGGTAAATGCTGCCTGGGGCTCTTTATGAATGAATATGTGCAACACATACAATATAATATATACATATATATATAATATAATTTCATGTTGATATGTAATATGACACAAATTAGAGGCAACATAACAATGCCAGACGTTGATGATTGTTGTCTGCACAATGGCTCTACACCGCAATCATTAAATGTATGTGGGTGGGTTGATAGCTAATCGGTTTGGTTAATGTATGGTGAAAGTAATATCAAATGAATATTACTTGTACTTTTCGATAATTTATGCTTTTAAAAGATAGCTGACAATTTTTGAATCATCCACATCTATAAATCTTGTTTGGGTAAAATCGAATAACGTGCACGGACTTGGTACTTCTTTTTTTTTTTTTTTTTTTTTAAATGTAACAAACGATGCGAACACCGAAGATCTCTAACTAGGGCTTGCAAAAGTGGTTACTACACCAGAAATTGTCGATTTTTTTCTCTGTGTGCTAAATCTCATCCATCTGCGTCAATTAATTGCTGAGATACAACGAATTTGGTTTTTATCTGCTATATGGGCAGAATATACTGCCTTATATATGTATACTTGTTTATACCTCTAACTAAACCTTCCTCGGGAGCATGTCTGTCTATATGTGAGAACCAATTGAAAATCCCCGTAGTAGTTTCTGAGATTAGAGATGACAAACAGACTTTCATGATAGGCGGGCGACTTCATTTTTATGCAAGTCAAAGAAGAGCTTTGCAATAGTTAACATCAAAGATGGTGTAGATACTTTTTGCGATGCCTCACCAGTGGAATTCTCCTGAAGAAACGAAATATAACAGAGCCAAATTGAATATCTCAGCCAACATAATGAATATCTTGGGACGTGAAAAATAATTTAAGCCGCTTCATAGCTGATTTAAATGATCGTATGTGGCAAGGACATTTGAAATTTTGAAGGACATTTAGAAAATGATATATTGTTGGTTTCTTATTCACCATTTCAGATTTGTCTGCCTTTATTTGTTAAAAAAAAATTGTTTGTTGAAATAACATTTGAATCCAATAAAAGAAGAAAAAGATGCTTATTTTGATATCCACGACAGATCTTAATATTGGTGCACAAAGAAAAATTGTGCCCAATGCCGATTATCAATCCACCGCGCCTCGTAATAAGGCAAACAGTCAGAATGGCAAAGAGGGCCAAACACACATGCAAAATAACTAAATATACAATTACAAAATACACTTTTCTAATTGTAATTGTAATTGTAATGCAACTAAACAGTGGCAGCAACAATGGCAACAAATAGGCAACCGGAAACTGAAATTATATGCGGCTCTTCGTGCTCGCACTCGACTGGGGCAGCACTTGAAATGTTTGTATAATTATACTTTGCATACATCTAAACATACATTTGTATATGCATGCACACTATGTCCTTTCGTGCTGTTGTCACTTTGTGCGTGTATGTTATGTCCTTGTCTCGTTTTCATGTTTATTTGTTTGCTTAGTTACTGTTAACTTCAGTCATTTGGTTGGAGGCATCCGTTAGATACATAGACTTTGTCATCGGCGAAAGTCAGATAGATAGACACAAAGTCACCATTACTGTCCCTCATCAGCGTTATCCTTGTCGCTATAGTCATTCATGCTCATCGTTGTAGCTTGAGTTAGCAGCCTGGCTGACTGGCTGGCTGGCTGGCTATAATTCAACATACTCCATATGATATGATGATGACGATGACGATGATGATGTTGGTACGAGTATGTACTACCTTAGCAGCATGCGGTGTGCCTATCTCGTCCGCCATTGGGTTTACACATGACCTCATTAGCTGCGCTGTTGAAACGTGACTTGTTATTTGTCTTCTTGTTCTTGTTTCGCGTCAATGATGATGACAATTTTGTTGCTTTTGTTGTTCAAAATAATGATGATGGTGATCATGATGATTATGTGGTAGGACACATATGCTATATATATCTAAGTTCCTATATATTTTTCCTTTGTTTTTTTTTTTTTTTGACTTTGATTACTTGTTGGAAATTTAATTTAAAAATGCTGCATACGTGTATGTATGTGTGCGCATGTTTGAGCGATTATATTAAATTAGTTTACAAGAAATTATAGCATAGATTTAGGCGCATGAGAGATATGAATCGTTGCATAAACGTGCCGCGCAATATTTTGCTTAAACAAATTTAATGCACAAAATTAAAATTGAAGCAAGAAGAAATTATTAAAACAAACAAGACTGTATTCGTGTACATTCTTTGGCACGCTCTGTAGCCTAAACGGCTTGATGGATTTATATGTGGTCTTTACAATTTATTTTATTATTACTGTAGCCTAAACTGATATGACGCTATATAATAAAATTATGCGCTATAATACTCCCACAATCAAGACGAATCGAATGATGGCTCATATGTGAAAATACATCAAGCCGTTTAGGCTACAGAACGTGCCAAAAAAATATTTGTGTGGCGTCCTTTAATGCGTTACAAACTTTCAGACTAACTGATACTACTTTTCAAACTCTGTGTGAATAGTATAAAAAAGAATCGATTATTTGTGACTAACCGATTATATCCATAATAGCCATTTGACGAGCAAGAAATCACTTTAAAGCAAAAAAAAAAAAACGTTCCACAACCGAAAATTCAAAATCATTTGACACAGTTCGTACATTTTTTTTAAAGTAATCTACACAACTCTAACTCGAGAGCTTATTATATTGCAGTTTACTTCGACTTTACTAGAAGTTTCTGTTAAAAAAGTAGTTACACTTATTATACTTAAAGTGGTTCCAGTTGTTGCGATTGTAATTGCTTCAGATCATTTGAAAGCATTCCAAATATGTATTTGTTGTTCGCTATCCTTGAAGTTTTACCTAATCCTTAAATAGCGTTCAACTTACAAATTGGAAGTGTTCTACAATAGATACCTAGTAAGCTCTAAGAATGTCTATAGATATTTCGAAGAGCTGTTTTCTGGAAATAGTGGTCCAAGGAAATAAAGCACGCAAAAAAAAAAAACATATTAATAATTTATGAAAGAACGCCTAAAAAATTGTATTAAAAATAACAACAATAACCAATCAAGCATTAGTGTGGTAGATCATTGCATCAGAATACTGTTGTTTGATGTGTTCCCATCAATTAGTTTTGCAAATTTTTATCCATATCTAATTTTAATCTAGCTTTGCTTCTTTTATACAATATTTGTAGGGCCATTTTTTTAATGTAGTTCATTCTACACCAGTTGCTTTAAAAATGCTTCTCATATTTCATTCTGAAAATGTTCATTTCTGGAACATTTACGTAAATGTTCCAGATGATTTTTAAGCGTTTCATACTTTTTGCAGTTGTTGCAGCTGCTGCAGATACTCAGCCGTTACAGATATTCTAAATTATTTAATTGATTCTCAACGAGAGCGTAGTTTTAGTTATAAGAGATCATTTCCGAATCAATTTCAAAGTTTCTTTTGCACTTCAAATATTTAATTATTGAAATGAATTATAAATTCAAACAAATATCCAGCATATTGCTTAAATACATATGTGATAATTTGTTCAATTTTTTCAAATTGCACATCAAGTAAGGATCACCCACGGTACTATTTTGAATATTGCCACAAAATTTGATCAAAATCGGTTGAGCGGTTTCGGAATCTATAGGGAACATAAATACATACTTCCATTTTTATATATGTTTAAGTTAAATTTTAAATATAATAAAGTAGTAATAAAATTTTAAAAAGACCAACTCATGACCATTGACCATTTTAGCTCATTACCAGCTGGTGCGACATCTAGCGTTGAGTTGAACAACATCTAGTTCGCTTGCTAGCGCTTATGTGAAATTGTGTGGTCCTCCCCACCTTTCACATACAGTCATAATTCCATTTTTATATATATAGATTTTAGATTTATATTAATATTAATAAAAATAAATAAAATTTATAAAATAAAAGTAGCTTAAGTTACTCCTTATTACATCAGCTATCGGCCAGTGAAAGTCCTGTCAAAATCGGTCCAGCCGTTTCAGAGAATAACCGGAACAAACAGACAGACAGACAAAAATTGTAAAAAAATTTATTTTGGTATATGTACCCTGTATACATCCATATGTATTTAGTAAAAAGCGGTTATTTTAATATTACACAAACAGACACTCCAATATTACTTATCTGTATAGATGTGTGTTAAGAGTTTCAAGATAGATTTGACTGAGAAAAACCAGAGAAAAATTGCAGTACATTATATTTGTGTGTCGCTAAGCAAACACTTATTTGTCATATATATACATGTACATATGTAGAAACAACACCATAAACGTTTGACAAAGCTTAAAATTTCGTCCTTACAAATACAGATGGCATAAGTTATCAAACTACAAACTGCTAATGAACTGCAGTTGTAAAGCCATACTTACACACACACACACACACAGAAATAGTGCGAGAATGTGAAATAAACTTTTTAAAGTTAATAACTCTGCCAGTTTTATGCAAAAGTGTTCGCATGTAAATTAAATGCTGCAGAGCAGAAAAACGCACTAAGTCAGACGGGATCGGGCAAACGAGTGGTTGCTGTCAAGCCCAGCTGGAGCATATGTTCGCAGAATGTCATGCTAATGGTTAGTATATTTTCTAATGTATCTGTATCTGTGTGTGTGTGTGTGTGTGAATGTGCACATTTTTGGCATAATTTAAATGCAAAACGCTGCAATGACGCTCTATTGTATTCATGCGTGTGTGTGTGTGTGTGTGTGTGTGTGAGTGCATGTGTGTCATTTCCGCTTCCGCTGTGCAATTTCCACAGGAACGTGTGCGTGCATGTAAAATTTAAAAGCCGGCATTGGCATTGGTTGCACCATTTACCTAAACTATTAACAATGACGACAATGACGACAACGACATCTTTCTATGTGTGTGTGTATGTGTAATCGTATGTGTATATGTATGTGTGTGTATGCAGTATATGTGCGCCGGATTAGTAGATTGTTGCAATTTGCATTGCAAACAAAGTGAAAACAATCAATTTTATTGCAGCTGCTTTCAGTTAATTAACACACACAGCAGTTTTGCCATTCAGCGTTTTTGTCGCTGTCACTGGAGGAAAATGGCAGACAAAATCAGTAATGCACACACACACACACACATCACACACACAGATACAGATGCATCAACGCAGCAAAATGGCTAAAATCCATTTCAATGCAAAAAAGGGAATTTCAGATTGAACAAAAGATTAAATATTGCGCTCGAATGGAGCGCAGCAAATCAGAGTGAACAACAACAAAAAAACACATAAGAAATGCCACAATTTCAAATACACACACATACACACACACACACACACAGATACAATATACATGCACAGTCTGCTTGAATAAATTAGTTTGAATTAATTAATGCGCATTAATCAAGCTTCGCCGGAAGTGAATATATCTAATCGCTAGTGCAAAAAAAGCAACGAGCATTCAAGCAAAAACGGCTGGCAGCAAAAAAAAAAACATCAGCAAGAAGAACTTTTACCGCATGAAGGAAGAAATTAAATACAAAAGCAAACAAAGCACTCATATAACAGAAACTATATTAAATCACTACTCTGGAACTTCTTACCCAGCTTTTGATATCGTTTGCTTTTTTCCGTCGATACTGTTTCAGATTTCATTCCACGATGCTCTTGGCATACTACATTCATTTATTCACTCACTCACTCACTCACTCACTCACTCACTCACTCACTCACACCATCAGTCATTCATCTATTCGTTCGTTCGTTCGTTCGTTCATTTATTCATTCATCGTAATTTTGCCAGCGAGCGAAAATCTGAACTTCAGCACTTGCCACAACTAATTACGGCACTAATTCAATTTTGGTATTGAGAAACGAAAAAAATGGAGAAATAAAAAATGGAGCAACCCCATTAAGCTACACTTTGTTTCACTCTATATCGATGCGCTGTGAGCTATTGACATGGATGCGTTATTAGTATGCGAAAATGTGTGTTACTATGCACAATATGTACTTTCATTATGTGTGTGTGTGTGTGCATTAAAGTAGATATTAACCCATATATGAGCTAGTTGGTCAGAACAACGAGAAAATGTCGATGATTTTTGACACTCGTTTGGCAAATGCTTTAAATCATTTATATTCTTCTTTCCATTTGATACTTTAAAAAAAAAATTGCAGATAAACCAAACAAGTTTCAACAAGTTGAAGTTGTGGAGAACTTGGTTCGATACAAGAAACAACCACACCGAGTAACAGGACAATGCAACTAGGCAACAAAAAATGTCCTTACTTCAACAATATTGCGTGAATCTTCCGTCTCTTTCTCAATTAAGCTACTGATAAGTTTGCATTCTACCACCAATCTACCTGTAATAAATGTGCAACTGCGTCGCTTATACATACTAGAGCACAAACCATCAAATTCTACATACATATTTTAGGAATATAAAAAAAAGAGCAGGAGAGAAGAGACACATGCGAAAGAGTAGACTTGAGTTACTGTTATTTGTTCTCTTAATTGTTCTCATTATAACTTGAAATCTTCATAACCATTTCGTTTTTTAATACATTCGCACAATGCTTGCTTGGTCAAACGAAAACATCCAAAAACGAAGACAAGTAAGTCTATAAAATGCGATTCCTAGATAAACATGCATACATTCCGATATGCTGCTGCCGAATGCTGTTGGTAGACACTTTCCATTTGGAGATGATGATTATATCACGTTTGAACACATATTTGTGGTGAATATCTTTTGTATCATTCCGAACAGTGGAATATAAATCCAACGTTGGTGGTACATCCATTTTGGATGACTATCTGAGCTCCATCTGAGAAATATATGCTGCGATCCTTCTGCAGTAGTTGCATCTAAACTGATGTGCGGGCGCTACAGATTAGTGAGTGGTTAATAGTTGATTCTTATAAATTCATTTTGCCGTTGCTCTACTGGTTTTCTTTATTTTAACGAGTTTTTGCCACGGGCTGTTTAATCCGTGGGCAGAATTTCATACCATTCAATTACTGGAAGGCATTCACTATCCGCCACCTGTTACGCGCCTTCTATGGTTCGGGCTTATCCGACGGTCATTAGAAATGTACGAATTTTATTTGTGAACGCTGTTTCATTCATTTCGAACGAATTGAAAATTAATCAAAAACAGTTAATAAGGAAGAGGAAAAGCTTTTTATTGGTAAGCTAAGCAAGTCCTTATTAACTATTGTAAATAAAAAGCAATCATTAGCTAGACTTTGCTATACTTTCAGGATGTACGAAAAGTTTTTAAAGGAATGTTTGAAGACCATATAAAGCATAAATATGCCAGATAATAATAAATGCGGCGATTTGATACTTCTTACGAATTGTCCCATTTAAAACCCAATTGTTCCAAGAAAAATCATTTACAATATTACCTGGTTACAGAGAAATCTGTACAGCAGAGCGACAAAAATACAATTTGGGTATTCACGCCAAATTGATTAAAGATTAGAAATTATAAGTAATCACAGAGCAGTGCGAACACCATTACAATACAGCTTAGTGCTTAAGAGTTCTCAGTCACGTTTAGTAAAAATATGTTTAAATTCGAGCTGAGTTTCAAAGGAAACATGATAAGTTTTGCCTTTATGATCGTGACTTTTGTTCCGCTCTATTAAATATGAAACTGTTTCTTTATTTTATTACAAATTGTAAGTGTTTCAGAACACTTCAAACTTTTTTTTTTTTTCAGAAAGCAATTTGCAAGCAAGAGCAGCGGTCGATTGAGAGGTCGTGCATACTTTTTCACAATACATTTTATTGTTGCAAATTATTTATTACATTTTCCCCATTAACTAAGCTGTTAATCGATATGGCGTGAATACCCTTAATATAATACTTAGTTAGCTTAATGTGTTAGTGTTTGCATATAGAGCTGAAGGTTGCTTAGGAACTGAAAACTTTGCCTTAAGATGGAACACTTGAACTAAACTTGTGCATACATTCTCTGCATTATTTTTAAACTTTAAAATGTAGAAAAACTTTAATTCAAATAAATTTACGATTTCCGTATATTACACAAAAATAATACCGAATTCTTGAATGCTTAAAATTCTATTGAAATTCTTAAAATATATGGGTTAAATCTGGCATGGCTAGTTAGTGCATATATATTTCCTTACGCGCATTTTTAATTCTTTTTTTTTTTGTTGGATATTTGCATTTAATTAAGTTTCATTGAAGCGTTTTAATTGTGGTTCATTTTCTCTTTACCAGTGAATTGGAATTTATCGATTCGCACAAAAACTATCGAGCAAAAAATTCGTTGTGTATTAATTAAACTTAAAATTGAATATAGCAGGTCAGCATATGTTAAAATAAAAATAGTAATTATTTATTATTAACTGCAATATATGCATATGAACAAATAATAAATTCCGCAAAAGATCGAATTAAATCGCTAGCAATTTACAGCTTAAAACTATAACTAAACGTACTACCAGATTTTTGTGTTTGCTTAATCATATTTGTTAAAATATTTACACCACAAACATAAAGCATACAAATACAAATTGCTGCCGCGTTAAAGCTACAAAACCACAAAATGTCCTTGCGCAAGTTGTATCGTGTCTAAGCCTTTGAGCAATAATCTTTCGCTGGCATTTCAGATAAATCCATTTCGACACAGAGATATGTATATATATATATATATATATATATATATATATATATATATACGATATATAGTCGTAGTAGATACAGCAGACATTATTATTTACACTAGAAACCAAACGAAACCATAAATAATCGTTCACATAGATTTATGTAGCGGTTTTCAATATTTAATTGAATATTATTCAAAATGCACAAGCGAGGCTACTGGTCTCTTAGTCCTAACTCTGGTCAGCTGAGATTTGGCTTGTATTGGTTAGCGCGTGGTTCACAATCTGCTTCTGCTACAAATGCTGCTCCTGGTCATTTATTTGTTTATTTATGTGGCTGCACATATGTTTGTAGATATTCAAATGTCCTTGTATATATATATATATATATATATATATATATATATATATATATATATATATATATATATATCGTACGTATATATGTACATGTGTAAGCTAGTTAGCGCTCAGTTACAATGGTGGTCACTTGGCTGCCTCTGCTGCTTTGGTTTATTTAAGGAAGAGAGCTAATAAAAATACGGCAAGTGAAATTAGATTTGCATTGCATGGTAAGGAGCATACACAAATTACTGAAATGAGATTGTGGTTAGCTGCCAACATGGAAAAACTTAGGCCAGTGGAAATCCTTGAACATAACCTAAACATATATGGGCTAATGAGGCCATACCTTAATACTGTGTTGCACATCTTAAGACAGTGTTGCACAACCCTAGTCTTTCATACATTAACACTCACACTCCCTCTCACACTTATATCGTGTGTGTCAGCAAAGCTTTACCATTTCTTCTTTCTTTTCTAATTCGCTAACAGTACATGCAAGCAGACATGTGGTCATTAGCCCAATCCTCTTAGCCAAAAATAGGGGTCAACCTCGGAATGAGAGATAATAAGCTGTAAATTGGTATAAACCTTTGTTTTGGCATTCTATATGTTGTCTCAAAAGTCTCATATAATATCGTGAAGCGATCTTAAGATATTCAAGGTCAAAGGTCGCTTGCCCTTCCCTAAATCAGATTTTCACCTATTATAAAAGTTGTAGAGTATAAAATTCTCTACAACTTTTGTTTCAGCTTTTTTTTCATACGATTAACCGTTTTTGAGATAAAGCGTAAAGAATGCGCAGCACACAGTAGCGCGAGAGAGATAGATAATGTTTTCTTCGCTGTTCTGCCAACTGAAAATAAAGGAACGGAAAGGAGAGCAACTATTCGGAATACGCTGCTTAATAGTAACCTACCATGGCCCCATTCAGACGATCATATATATGTGGCACATTTCTCATATTGCATTGAGAATAGTTTTAAAACTCTACAAATTTCTACTAGAAGTGATACTAACCTCAACAAAAATTTATTAAAATTCCAAATTTTTTCCATATATATACGATCGTCTGTACAGGGTTTCACTAATACAAGCAATTCTGTTAACCAGAATATTAACCAAGTCTGGTAATATTTTGAAATAGCAACAAGAAGATATTCTGCGCCGAAATAGGGACAACCAAACTGATCGATTTTGATTTATGATTATTATGGGTACTCATGCAATTGTTTTTCAGATCAATGTAATTCTATAAAGTACAAATCATAGCATTGGCGGATCCAAGGGGGGCCAATGGGGAACGTTCCCCCGCCCAACATTTAAAATTTGTTTTTGCTTCATTTTCATAAAATAATAGATTTCTTTTTTTAGTAGAGTTTACAATGTATGATCCTATCTTTGGTCTAATACAAGTCTGGTAACATATGCTCATATGTGCTTCGCAAGCCAGTAACACAAAATATGGCAACACTCAATGGAATGAATGGAAATATTTGGCACACTAAAACCATCTTTATCCATTTTATATGTCCCCGAACTAAGAACTGTACTAAGACTATGGAACTGTGAATCGGTGTATCTATACACATATTTTACAACACTAATTTGTTTAGAGTTATGTACAAATAAGTGCTGTTTAATGTGCAGATTTATTGTTCAATAGTTATAACATATTTATATATAATTTTATCGAATTTTTGTTAACGCTCTCATTACTGAGTTGCCGTGTTCTACGTTTGCCGTGTATGCAATGCATTACTATTGTCATTACGATTATTATTGGTCTTGTGTACAATTCGTAAATTTATGCTAGCCAGCATGATAGATAATTGTGTCAAAATTTAAAACATAATACATACATATGTCTTAAAGCAGTCTCTGATTGCAGTGATGCCAGCTCACTCTCTCGACTCTTTCGAAATGTCCAATTTTAAGCAATTTGCATGCATCATTACATGCTCAAACATACCAACATGTTGTCCTAAGTATCCATATATGAATGCACACAGATATGATTATGAATATATCTATTCGCTTCTGTTTGTCTTAGTCACATACTCACATGCTGCGACATTCATTCATATACGAGTACATACACTCTATTCCCTTGAAAATGTTGCGGCTTTTCACTTTGTGGTTATCCTCAGCATTGACCGCAAATGCAAAACTAATGGCACTCGCAAATTTATTAATGTGTATACTGTATTCAGAGTTGGTGCAGTACAGATGCATATAGTGTTTGGTGTCGCATCTTCTAAATATGGGTGAACGACAACCCTCTATATAGGAGTCGGTACTCGTGGGAGTATATGCATGTCTGTAGCATATTCGAATGCTTTGAAAATTCGCCGTTTCAGACATATCTCATTAATTTTTAGCTCATGCTGTTGCCTGTTTCCATCATCCACCTCCACCTCCATCTCCATCACCATCTGCTTGGTTGCACCAATGTTTCTTAGTCTGATAATTACTTTGCCATTAGAATGCGATTAGTTGGAAAATTTTGTGCACAACATACTGTGGTTGTTGCTGTTGTTAATCCATATACTCATATATTCATATTTTGTGCAAGGCGGCACAGGCTACACTTGAACTTCAACTGAGTATGAGTATTGCATACTTAACCATCCATGGTCCCTAGTTTGCGCTTGTGTTTGCAGTTGTGTTGCTGTCATTCGTTTCAGTTGTCTGTCTGCCGCTTGCATTTTTGAGCCAGTTTATGATTGAAGTGATATGCATATGTATTTAAGTTTGAGTTTTGGGCTTGCATAAATGTCATTAGATTTGTTTGTATGGTTTGTATTTGATGTTAGGAAATTAGCAGTACGTTTGAAGCAAAATTAGGTCACCAATGGCAAAAACTCTTAAAATGTTGTGCCTTAATGGGCGAGAGAATACGAATTTCCAAGAAATGCTATTAGGGGAATAATATTGATTAGTGTATTTCACGACTTCACAATTGTTATAAATCGATTCCGAGTGGCCCGCGATTTTTTTGTCTGTTATCGTTGTAAATCGGTCACATTTTTGTTATGTTATCGTTGTAAATCGTTGTTAAAAAAAACATATTTAAGCTCAACGTTTTTCGTTTGTCAAGCGTAGAAACTTCACTAACTTTTATACCGCAATAGTCTGCTATTATACCTTCGTCCCAAGAGCCTCCGTAACGCTTTTAAAATTTTGCGATATCCTGCTATAAACGCGCACATTGTTCATTACTATACGCACTCAAATTCGGAAGGAAAGATTCCAAATTCTTATACACAATACTACTCCACGAGCATCGTCTTCAAATGCCTACCAAGCTTGGGCATTCTTTGAACTCCTTATCATCGAACATTTTTGATCTTCAGACTCACAAATTTCACACCTTTGAAACGATGTACAATTTAAGCAAATCGGGTAAAAATGGATATATCAGCAAATATATAGCTGAAAGTGCTAAACAGTAAAAATGAGGAACAATGTTGATCTATGCACGTTTAAAGCAACAGCACGCTTACGAATCGAAAGGTCTGAGTTGTCACGAACAGACTGTCTACGTTTTCGAACGTTCTAGAAGACCTTGGACGCCCGGATTTTGATTTCGATTTTTCTAGCGTTGAACCGATCTCTTCAAACTTCTCGACCCATTTTCCAATGAGTCGAGGGTTTGGCGCATCATTTAAATGACGAACATGTCGAATACTGCAGAATTTTCTACGCGCCAAAGTCACTGAATTATAGTTTTTGTAAAACTCACGTACGCACAACGCACGGTCCGCTCCCGAGTAACGCTGCATAGCGACTAAATTCCCAAAAGCTAGGCTACCGATTGACATACCCCCGCGCCCCTCGGAATAGTTGCATTCACGCAATCATCTAATCAAATGTGAATTTTCTTTTGAGACACCCTGTATATAGAAAAATGTTTTTAAGAAAATTTCTCTTTTTTGTGTAAACTAGTGCGATTTAAGATAAGTGAGACTAACTTCCTGCACCGAGTGCAGTTCGAGTATGAATCAAAATGTAGAAGAAGTAAATATAAATTTTATTGTTTATGTGAATAGAGGTACGCTGTCCGACGTTTTCGTCTAATATCATGTAGAACACTTTATGAAACGATGAGTCTTCGTTGCGCAGTTCTTAACATACTATAGGGATTTTATTTATAAAACGATGAAAAGACGGACTGTATTAGGGACCGAGAACAGAGCATGTTTGCTGGAGGCTTTTTTTTTCATTTAAGAGATGTTTTATCTATATTTTTTTAGGAGCTCTCTGATGCTGAAACTCACTTCTGATAATTTACTCTGCATTCCTAGTAGAACTTGTGGAGTTCAGTTCTTCTGAGTTAAGTCGTTTAAGTAGTTTGTATACTTAATAGCTTATCGATGTTTTAGTATACTGATTTAGTATTAAAATTCACCATGTCTCTTGTAAGCAGCACTACCTGTATACATATATGCATTAGTTAGTAAACAATATCTATATAGTATTATCGATATATTCAATATTTGCACAAACGCGTTCATTCACTTAAATGCATTTTATGGTCCGTTTGCATTGGAGAAAACACACACACAGAGCTGAAAGATCTGAAACTAACTCACTCAGTATAAAATTTACTAAACTTCTACATTTGTAAGTAGTATGTCCTACCGTTCAAAATAAAACTTATTAAATTCATGACTTTGACTTATGCCTCATTGCGCAAGCAATTTCGTTTATTGCTGCGCCAACAGAATTTGGTAATATTTTTTAAAATCAGCAAATGTTGAAGTTACTCACTGACTAGCTGTCTGTCTGTCTGTCCGTCTGTCCGTCTGTCCGTCTGTCCGTCTGTCCGTCTGTCCGTCTGTCTGTCTGTCTGTCTCCCCGACTGACTGAGAAATTATAGCTGCACTAGTAGTAGTATATATATATATATATATATATATATATATATATATATATATATATATATATATATATATATATATATATATATATATATATATATATATATATATATATATATATATATATATATATATATATATATATATATATATATATATATATATATATATATATATATATATATATATATATATATATATATATACATGTACATGTATTGTACAGTAGCAGTCCTGTTTAGTCCTGCGGCACGATAAAGCACGCTAACGATATTAATGATCATCATCAGTATCATTATCGTATATACGAGTATGAACATAATATTGATGAGCAGTAACGCTATCGTCTGCCAATAGAAATTCTCATACGCCAAATAGAAAACATAGAGAGCAGACAACAAACTTTCTTTGCCTGTCTTACACAAATTGCACCAGAGTCCTTACAAAAAAGCGCAGCCCAGCGCAGGAGCAACAGCATCAGCAGCAGCATGCGCAAGTACTAAAGATATTTTCCACGTCAATGCTTACGAAATTCGTTTTGCCAGTTCCTTTTTTTTTTTTTAATACTTATACGGTGTTCGACATTACAGCAGCGGCAGGAGCAGTGGTAGCCGGAAATTGTATTGAAATCAATAAACTATAAACAACCCAAATGCTGCAAAAACGCGACTCAAAGCGTGTGGCAAGGATAGACTGAGTGAGTGCGCCCAAAAGCATGCAATGAAATAAATAAGCAGCAGCAAAAAGAAATACCAGATGCCTTATTATACCCTATACCCATAGCGTCGAAGGGTACTTTAGGTTTGTGTAGATGTAAGTACGTGTAACAGAGAGAAGGAAGTGTATGCATAAAACATTTTATATTGGGGTTTAGTTTGGAGAATGGGTTAATTTGTAGACGTTTATATTAGGCAGTAAAGATACAAACGGCGCAATGAGTCCAAAAAAGTCCTTTAGGACACGTATACCCTGGGTAGCATCCGAATATTCGTTCCAAGATGAACAAATTATGAGAAGGCAACATCCTTAATTAAGGGATGGTACGTTGGGTTAGGTTTGTTACAAAACTTTTTCCATTGAAGCGGAATCATCAGATACGATCTAACGTCCGAAAAGGGGATCGAGCATGCATTCGAAGTACCGAGTCTGGAAGATCCTCCGCAAACAATTGGCACTAAGCGCACTGGTACGCCTTCCTACGATTGTAACGATTGTAAATAAACAAATAAGTAAGTAAGTTTAGCATAGAAAGCTGAGTCGATTTACTATATATATTTACTAGTATGTATGGCCAGAGGTTCACTCAATCGACCGCAATCTGGTGATAATACAAATAGGGGACAATCACCAAAATAATAACGGAGCGCATAGAAAGTCAAACATATAATCTGTTATCTCTTTCGCACTCATCGAGTCTTATCTACTGGTAACTGACTGTCTGGATGCTGTCGCCATTTATTATAATATATATATCAAGTATGTATCATTCGTAGAGTGATGCGAGATACATACATGAGAGAGATAGAAAGGTTTACGTTTGGAAAATATGTGGTATTTCTAGTTTAAGTCAAACAAATCGAAGACTGGGTACCCTTAGACACTTTACAAGGTATTTCATAGTCGAATACAATCGTTCTTTCTTTTTGTTTTATTGTTGTATATTGTTGGGTGTGCTTTTCTTGCAGAGTTCTAGCAACAGCAGTCGAATTTACGATTTTAACACATTTTCCAAAACATTTTCACAGCGGCAGCCGTGTTGCGCATTTGCAGTCTATCTGACTTCCGTCCGTCCGTCCGTCCGTATGTCCGTCCATAATCGTCTTTGCTCCAAAACGCTATTGCTGCATTGAATGTCTGCTGCAGTGCATAATGATTCTTAATAATTTCTCTCTGTTGCCTTCAGACTGCCTGCTGCTGTTCTTTCAAGTATTCTTCTCACTTGACTCTATTGAATGTAATCACTCACTGGAAATGAAACAAAAAACATACCAATTGAAAGAAAAGTTGAGGACGCCGTTGTTGCAGACAGCAAAATTTGTTGCATTAGGTTTCAAACATTTTTTCTCCGCTATTACTTTAAGCTGCTTGAACTAAACCAATTGTTTTTTTTTTTTTACTTACTTATTTTACTTAGTTTAGCCGTGTTGTTTATATATTTATAGAATTTTTGGTGAAATGCACTTTCGACTTTTTCTATTTCATATTTGACTTGCAATTTTTTCAAAGTGCTATTCATTTTCTGTACGCTTTGCAATAGCTCCTTTTTGGTCCATCAACCTTTTGCTTACATTTTATGTGGCAGCTGCAGCATTAAAAAATAAAAATGTATGAAAAAATAATCCATAAAACGAATGACGGTTGCTGTTTTTTGCAATGAATGAAAGTTATTATCCTCTTAGGATTAAATGCTGAAGCTCGATATTAGTTCGAGCGCTGTCCGTGTTGCTTTAGTGTTAGTGCTGGTCAAAGTTTACATGTTTTGCTAGCATATATGTATGTAGTTGCTTAAAAAAAAAAACAAATATTATCTAAATAGGTAAATAATAATGAGGGAGCAGCCTGAAAAGTACTGTCAAAATCTAGGAGATGTGCTTATACTTTTTAAAGTAGTCAGTTTCGGAGAAATACCGTTTATCATTAAAATATGGTAAAATTTTGAGCAATCTACATCATTAAGTTTGTGTTCGGCAGCCATTAAAATGAGTCACGAAAAATAGACAGACTGTCATAAATCAGAAGATTGAAGTGCCTATACATGACTGCTGCTTAGTCTCGGACGAGTTGGATCCATGTATCATCCAGAGTTATCAAATGATGCAAAAACTTCTCCGATTTGTGTTTAAACGATGCTAGACACTTCTTGAACTTTGTCAAACGATTGTATTTGTGCTGTATATCGGGCATCCATCTGTTTTCTGTCCATCTGCCTGTCTGTATTCAAAGACTGATCTGATTTCAATAACTTTCAAACACAAGCTTAATGTTGCAGATTGCTCAAAATTTGAAATTAGTGTAAGGACAGTGGTACTTGTCACAAAGAAACTTATTTCAAAAAATGAGCGCCATCTTTTAAATTTTAAGAGGACTTCTCAGCCGACCCTTGTAGCTTTCATTGGTACACGGCCTCAACTTGTTAACGTATGTCTGCAAAAAGGCATCTGAATAAATCATGGGCTTAATATACTTAAGATAATTTCTAACTTTTTATGAATCTAGTTATCAAATGTAGCTAAAACAATATAAATTTATGCTTATACGACGGAAATGATGATTTGGGATATTAATTTCTTAAGGCCATGTAACCACCAATATCAACGGGCAAGCCGAAAAATTATGCTTCGAAGCTCATGCTCTGCATCTGGTGCGCTCAGCTGGGTATAGTACACTATGAGCTACTATAGTCCAATGAAAACATCATGGAGAAGCACTAGCGAAAAAAAAATACTGCGTCGAGTATTGAAGTAGACGATAAAATGATATTTCAGCACAACAATTTTTAATTTACGTTGCCAAGATTTTAATAGATTTATCAACTGTTCACAGACTTTGATATACAGACGAAGTTTCATAGAATTCGCATATGGCCAATCAGGAGGGTACGTCTTTTGTAACATATGAGTTATGTTAGGTGTATCAGGCCGCACGACCAAGGATGAGCTCACCCAGAGCCCAGTCGGCTTACTGTGATGCCTGTTGCCTTGGTTTCTCAGTTGGTTTACCTTGGAGTCTTTTAAACATTCCCCTAGAGTTAATGAAATGTGCCAGATCCGCCAGCGGCAGATTGCAAGACTTAAAGAAGGTATCAGGTGCTTTCCATCTCCAATTCATCACCACAGCTACGAAAGAAGTGCTGATATTGGAGATGTATTCGTTGGTTCATTTGGCTAACGCTACAGTGCCCTGTTATTACTCCCGTCAACATCTTGATCCTGTACTTTTTAAAGTTTAGGAGCTCAGATGTCTGCTTCGGTTCAAAGTCAGAATATCTTTGCGACATGACGGCTCGGCGCTCTCTGGTAGTCCTAGTTAGTCCTGAGATAATCTTTTGAAATTTTGTGTGGTTATTCGACTCCGCAAGAGTCGCTGACAGCGCTGATCCTGTACTGGAAATCTCGGCTGCCATCTTGTTACCTAGTATGCCAGAATGGCCAGGAACGCAGATGAGTTCAATTGAGTGCTGTTTGACTTGTAAGCCATAAGAATATACTAAATACTTATTTGTTCTGGTCTTCTGTAAAAAAACGCTACGTATCAGGGGTACTTCACTTCATGTCTGGTTTTGCGATAAGTTGAGAGGTATTTTGATGTATTTGTGTAGACAGGTGTAGAACATATACCTTCATAATTACTTTAAAGAAGTAGGTACATTTAAGTAGTTAACTCAAAGACGGACAGACGAATTGGCCTCATTGATTGGTTCTCCGATGTCTCTACAATTTTTAAATTAAAAGACTGTGCATATTTGCATCTTGCAGGATTGTTCTGCATACTCGTACAACTACATATATTTATTATGAGCTGAATACAATTAAATGCATACATTTATATGCACGTTTATATTTGCCTCAGAAAATATTTATACATTGAACTTATTACGCTTGCTTGCCTGACTGCCATTCTTGCAACGAAGGATATTTCACAATTTCCGCATGAAAAACGCTGAGAAGTGGCGAGATATGTTCATGCAGGTTGTGTAAAGAAGTCGTAGGAGTCGTATGTGTGTGTGCGGCAGCCTTTAAGTATGCAATACATAAAGTGATTGAATTCTTTTATGAGCATGCACGCATGTGTCGCTTTGTGTGCATGTGTGTGTGAGTATCTGTGTGTGTGTGTGTGTGTGCATGAAAATAAACATAAACTTATACGTATACCTATATACAATATAATTTACAGAGCTAAAGCAATTTTTGCTGTTGCTGTCTCCGCTGCTTTATACAAGTGTAAATAACATATTACATACCCGTATACGAGAGCAGTTTGAAAAGACTTTTTGAATTTTGTCCAATTATATTAATTTGAGAGTAGTCCGTTAAGTACCCGAACTGCATCGCCTTTTTGTTTTGGCATTAGTTTGTGTTTAACAGCCATTGAAAACATTAATGAAAGGCAGACAGACGGACAGCAAGCAGATTAATTGTACATAAAATATGAATCCATTGCAGCACATTAGTAACCAAGCACTAGACGAAACAGTGGTTTCCTTTGATCGGATCGGCGCGGCAACCCTTCTGTCCGTCTGTCTGCCTTTCATGATTGCGCTCAATAGCTGTCAAGCTGTGATGTAACATTTACTGTAGTCTATTAAGAACGGTTAGTTGGACAGGAGCAATATTACATTTCAAATTACTACGCAGAAAAATGGTAAATTCACTATACTTATCAATTTGCCCTCGTGTATATTTACATATATTTGTATATATATATATATATATATATATATATATATATATATATATATATACATACATAAAACATTCGACACGTTGAACTGCTGCTGGTATTGGTGTTATTGTTGTTGGTGTTGGTGTTGTTGGCATTCGTTCTCGTTGTCGTTACGTGTCGCAATTTTTCGCGTTTCTTTCCGCTTTGCTGACGCAAAATGCAACTGACTGACTGCCTGCCTGCACTTCCGGCATAGAGCGGACGCCGACTGGCAGCTGTCTTCCTGTGTCGTTGTCCTTGCAGTATGTAAGTAGTACATAGTTGCAGCACCTTGCAGCCAAACTGTCTGCCTGTTTGTCTGTCCGTATGTCCGTCTGTCTTGCTTTGTCGCCAAAAGTTTACCATCATGGAGAATATTTCTATATACTATATATTTTTTCTACAACTCGCATTCTTATGGAACTTGTGGCAGCGCACAGCAGGTGTGAAATATACTCGTATAAAGAAATGCACGTCGGAAGTGACACTAGTCTGTAAGCTATCTATAAGTATAAGATGTACAGATAGACAGACATTCAGATTACATGTCCCTCGATTCTTAAAATTTTCCCATACAACGTTCTGTCAGTTAGTCATTCGCATGTGCTGTCACACAGTCAGTGCTTTCGTTTTTTTGGAATGTCATTCTTTGTTTTCTTTTTCTTTTTTTTTTTTTTGTTTGATTTTGTTAGTGGCAACTCAACCCGCACAGCTGTCAAAATTTATTTGACTAGCACTGCTTTTTTTTTTGTTTGGTACGCTGCGCCCATATGGTAAGAGGGTATATTAAGTTTGTGAAAATATACGTAACAGATAAATGCAGCCGTGCCCGACCACATAATCCAAATAAAGGGCTTTTCAATAGGGACGACTATATGTTAAAATTGAATAAAACAAGTTGTGCGTGAGATATCAACGAATCGACACATGTGAAATTTTCGATGACTATGGCGCATGGATCACCTTATGGCACGGGTTTGCTTTGTTTATTTGCATAGACCTGCGACTTAAGTGGAGTTGTGGAATTTCCACAAGAAAACCGCAAGACCTCGTAGGCAGTTCATGTCGCTTCTTTCTGCCATCAACTGTGTGGCACGTAACGCCGTGCTTTTGGAACCATATATTCCAAATTGGGCCACACGAAAATTCATTATCATCGATCGGTAGCGCCCTCCGTTGAAAAATTACATATCGATGATGCCACCGACCAACAATCCAAAGAAAAATTAACCACAAATAAAACAATTCTCTTCTGTCTGTATAAGATCTTGAAGATCTTGAAGACTTTAGCTATAAACAACAAAATTGATGTAAATAGTTTTTTACATAAGTCCCAATAAAGAATTGCACATATGTCCAGTTCGGTTCACTATAGCATATATCAGTATACAGATCTATCAGTCAAACAGTTACGCTCAGATTTGATAAAGCGTATCTCATAGTTGTGAACACTGGCCTGGATCGTTTTAGTTTTACGTGATTTTTCTCGTCCTTCTGCAACACTTGCTGCTTTTGCATTTCAACTTGCGTTTGGCCCACGTCTTCTGTCAAGTTTGTGTACTGCCATTTGCAAATGATTGAAGTGTAGTCTGATGGAACCCAAAAAAAAAAAAAAAACAAAAAAATAAAGAAAAAGAACGTAGAACGAACGTGCTAAAAGTTTATTGAGTATATTCAATTTGGCGTAGACATATTGAACCTTGCTCGTTCATTCATTCGTTCATCGTTTGACTACAAGTTGAAGGCAAGTCTACGTGTACGTCTGTGTCTTGAAAATACATCATCAATGAGATGATACAAATCAATGCCGCGCATGAGGCAATGCGCGTTCAGAATATATTGTATACAACGCAACGTATGTCGTAGCTGCAACGTCACATGCAATGCCATTAAGTAAATTAACATGCGACGTGTATGACATATTCACTCATTCACTCATTTCTATGTACGAGTATCTGAAAAAGCATAAAGATTCTTATGCCTGATTGGCTGCCGCAGTTAGTTGCTTGCCTACAATCAACCAAAAGTCAATGTACGGCAGCAGTCCTTCCTATATGAAAAGTAAAAAAGGAACAAAAAAAAAACAATAAACAAAAAATATTAAGCATGCTCTAGACATCTAGACATCTTCGGGGAATAGATTTGGCCTATTGTGTTGAGCGCATAGACAAGGCTGATTGGATTTTCGTTTTTAAAAAGTGTCAAGCACAGCAATAAATTCGGTTGGTGTTTTTTATAGCAGTACAAATTATAAATTCAAAACTTCTGCATATAAAGCGTGAAGAATAACAAGTATATCAATGTTTAGGTACTAGCGAAACTTTAGTACGCTGCACCAGAATTAGAAGATACTAGATGATAATTTGCATTCGCATGTGAGCTAAAGCAATGAAACTATGAACTCTGCATACTCAAAACTACAAGCTGTGCAAAAAGTATTGGGAGCATAACAATTTTTTTACTGATGAAACTATTACTTTTTGTTCCTTGCTCAATTTTTTTGTTTAGGGTGCTATTTATAGTTCTTTCACAAAAATCTTGTCACTGATTTGCAACAAGCCTATATGGGCACAGTTATAGATAAAAAGTATGAGCAACAACGAGAAGATGGCTAAAAAAGACAGAAGAAGACAGATTTTAATACTAGATCTAATGTATAACTGTAGAATTGAGCTCAGATTAATAACAACAACAAGCAGACAACAACCAAAAAGCTACAGTAAAAGTACAGTTGTGCCGCGCACTTAACAAAAAAAAAAAAAGAAAAAAATATGTAAAAGCTATTTGTGAATTATAAGTGCTATTAAGTTATAAGTGTAATTTAATGTAAAATTTAAATCAAAATAACTGAAAATAGGCTAACAATTTTGCTTGTGCACATCTACTTTTTATCCGCTACAATACTATATAGAAAAACAAATTTTTTTTTTTTGTTAAACACCTTAAAAGCGCTACATACGACTAAACTTACGTTTACTTATTTATATATAGCTTATTTATTGACATAGCTAAGCAATATGGCCGCTTGACTGTATGTATTAGTATTGTTGTAGCACTACAAGCAATACGAAAAACTAATAATATACTTATTTATACTATGTGTGAAGGGTATGAAAGCATAAAAAGTAAAACGCCAATGTAACAAAGCTAATCCAATGTTATACATATTCACACAAAACCTAGCACACAAATTTAGGCACAATCGAGGCATAAAGATAGGCATTGCTATAATGGAGTCACGTTTCAGTTATGAAAAATATGCGATAAATGAAAGGATAAGTTAGTAGGCAGCCAC
The DNA here is from genome assembly GCA_035044765.1 of Leucophenga montana. Taxonomy (NCBI): domain Eukaryota; kingdom Metazoa; phylum Arthropoda; class Insecta; order Diptera; family Drosophilidae; genus Leucophenga; species Leucophenga montana. The sequence goes on along the minus strand of JAWNNQ010002018.1, from coordinate 1,098,356 downwards.
CATGCCAGGTTCTATAGTCTAACCAAAATACTCCCTACGTGCCTGCCTGCCTGCCTGCCTGCCTGCCTGTGTGTGTGTGTGTGTTTGTGTGTGCTGTGGTTGCGCTTGAACATTTTTTTTTTGGCTTCGTAGGGGATTTGTGTACACGAAAGTTTTGCAAGTTATTAAAGATTGTTATCGAAGCATGCGTGTAGTAATGACAACAAAATAAGAGTGTCTCTATGCAGGCAACAGATACTTCGCATACTTTGTGCTATACTCCTTATATAGTCCTTTGAATTTTAAACTAAAATATATACATTACGCCTATTGCGACGCCTTACGCTACGTTTTATTTACGTTGCACGTATGAATAATCAATATGAAAAGTTATTTCTGGCTTGAAGCCCTTTCTGCATGACGATATGTAGCTCTAATTTACCATATACGAGTACAAGTATGTAGCTATGTAAGTAGATACTTGTACTTATATATGTTGATTTAATATCATGCAGCGTAGTTAGTTGCTGCAACATTTCCACACACACACTCCATACTTTGCATTGGAGACGTGCGTTTTTATGAAGCTAAAATTTTACACTTCAGGCTATAAAACCTGCGCACAGAGTTTACAAATAAGTATTTTAATTTATTGTTGACGAAGTTTATGTACGCAATTTGTTAAAGGAACAACAAAACAAAAAAAAAAAAAATAACTTTTGACGCAGTGTGTGGCAGTAAATTTTTATGAATTGGTAGTATAATAGGCGGATTTACATTGTTACTTAAAATGAGGAACATTTTTATTGAATTTTTTTGAAATTTTTATAATATTGCACTAGCTTAATGAAGTTACTACTAGTAGCAGTTAGGAAATTCCTATATATTGTAAAAACCTTTGTGTAATTTTGTTACTTAAGTTATAAAAATAGTCCGAAATTTCGAGTCTTCACACTCGTTTTAATCCAGTAAAATATGAAATTTGATAAGCACTGTTGTACAAAATATGAATATTTGCTCGATCAGATTACTCAAATTGCATGTTTTTGAGATACCATCTTCAGAGTGAGAAAAATGCTTTGCACAAAGACTTCATTATTATTTTTGGGTAGGTTTATTTGATTCTGTACAATTTCTTTGATAACATGGGGCAAATGTCCACCCTCAGCGGCCACGCAAAATTTTAATACTTTTTCCAACATTTCTCTGGGAATAGCGGCAATGGCTCGGTAAATGTTATCCTTAAGTTGCTCTAGAGTAACTGGCCGATTTGCGTACACTTTTTCCTTGAGCTATTCCCACAGAAAAAATTCCAGAGCTGTTAAATCTGGAGATTGCGGCGGCCAATCATAATAAAAACTTTTCGATATCAAACAACCATCGAATATTGCTCGCAGTAAAGCCATTGTTTCACGTGCAGTGCGACATGTTCCGCTGTCCTGTTGAAACCAGTAATCATTTTCTTCGAGCATTGATACCAAATAATCGTTATGGCCCGATAGGCTTTCTCCATTGACAGTAACAGTGGTCCTGGCGTCATCTTCAAAGAAATACTGCGCGATGACACTGTCAGCGCATACACCACACCAAACATTGACTTTTGGCCAGTATAGAGGCACATCATGCATCAGTTGTTTGTTTTCAGTCTCCTAATAATGAATATTCTGTGTATTAACGCTGCCACACAGCATGAAGTGGATCTCATTCGTCATGATGACGAGTTGGCAATTGAGGAGTTTCTCGTATAGTAAATTTTAACAATTTCTGCGTATTGTTTTCGTGTGTAATGCTCCATAGCTAAAATAGTACTGAAATAACGCCTCCAATGAGCGCTCATAGAAGTCCACATGACGAAGAATGTATAAGAGATCTGCGTATGGTCAAGAAGAATCTAAATGTCCAATTTTCGCTAGCTGTTAGTTCCTGAGATCTATTGTCTGATACATCCAGATGGACGAACGGACAGACGAATATAGCTAAATCGACTGATTTTCCGATTCTGATCAACACGCCACCTTCGGCCTGTTAAATACATTCCCACAAAAATAAATGTTGGATTAATAAATACTAGTTTTAGAGCGGTAGCTTAATATTGCCTCGTCAGCCTACAAGTTTACAATACTTCAGTGGGTTTAATCCATCACTTTTAGAAGTAGCCCATTACAAAACCAGCACCCACTTTTGCATTTTTGTATGGGAAACTCTGTATATTTAGCCTCTTATACTTCCTCTTCAAATAAAATGTATTAACTTAAAGCGCCATCCCTACTATAACGGGTAGCTCCATTCAATGATGACTTTTTTGAATGAAAATGTTGTTGTTTTTTTGTTTTTTTGTACACTGCGTCAATCCCATTAACTATCCCATATAGGGTCACATCAGAACACTAAAAACTTTAGCCTCTATACATATTTATGGTTCCAATAAAGAGAAATAGACAAGCTATAGGTTATTACGAAATCTTTCTTGTTTTCTTTACTGCTGCTGGTATTGATGTTTAGGTTCTACGGAAGTTATCGTTCGTCTTGGTTTTTTACCACGTTTGCTTCGGTACCACCTTCGATTAGACTTTGCGAATGTGCAATTCAAGGCAAGTGAATTTAAATCGCAAAACTATCTCAATTTATCGGAAAAATTGATCCAAAAAATTTATCCAAAAATTTTAACGAAAGAGAGTACCGGAGTAACTCTTCTTCTCCATTAGCAATTTATAGCTGTAAAATCCACCGAATAATCATGCATGTAGCCTTTAAGGAACTTTAAACCTTCTTTTTTTGTGCATTAATCTGTACATCTTCTGTACTGTTTCAGGACATTCCAATAATAAATTAAATCTCGTAAAAACAACAAATAATACACGCAATTTCGGTTGGAAAAAAGAAAAATACATAGTTAAAAAATAAATAAAACAAAGTAAAACCCCAAAAAAAAAAATATAAACAAAAAAAAGATTTGCACGTGTGCCTGCGAAAGAGGCAGGAACGTGTTTTAAATTTAAATGTTTATAACGTATACGCAATGTGTGGCAGCAACAGCGGATGTAACGACTTATTGAGAGCACATCAAAAATTGATTTCGGCTGCATACGGAAGCCGTTGATAGATAGGCAGGCAGCCAGGCAGCAGGCTGTGCATGTCATTGCGTAAATCGTTGATAAAATCAATATCGTAGATACACAGATACAAACAAACTAACTTACGATATATATTGTACTTCTGCTCATCAGCCTACAAGTATGCAACACATTTTTGCGTGTCGTTGCTTTAAGCCAAACAAATACACACACACCACACACACAGTTTCACAAGCACACGTACACGCACTGTATGCCTGTATATGTGTGCCCGTTAGCTGTCATCCTCGTATCATAATAATTCATATTCGCTGTCCTTGCAAGGCTTAACATTTTATCCGGTAACACATTTACGCGCACTTCCTGTCGCCTCGACTGATAGCAATACAGGACGATAGCAGCGCCACTTTCTGCTCTCTTTCACTTTCACTTCCGCTTTTCATTTCTTTTCTTTCGCTTGCACTCATTGCACAGCATTTATGCTTATCAATATTCAGCCGCATTAAGCGAGGTTATGTTCTGTCCTTTCGTTTATGTCGTTCGCTTGTTTCTTCGTTTGCTGCTGTTGCTGCTGCTGCTCCTTTTCTCGTTCACTTTTTTTTTTTTTTCATAAATTTTTGAGTGACATTTTTGATGACATGAGCAGCTTTATCCTCTGTGCGTATTACCAAACAACTAAAGGCACCTGTCACCAGGACCATTGCAAATGTGACAGTGGCAGTGGCAGTGGCAGCTGAAGACGCCGGCCCACAGAATAAGATGTCAGCAAAAGTCGGAGCAAGTAGCACAAGTCAACGATATAAGAACACGTTTTATGCGTACACTTTTGATGCTTTTTGTTATCCCTTTCGGCAGCCCCTCCGACAACGACAAACATTCGTGGTATTGAAGTTGTTAGTGACTTGACTGTGCTTTCGGTTTTTGGGAGCATCGAGGTTGCTTTGTTTCCTTGTTCAGGATGTTTCATTAGGGTTGGCTTGGCTTCGGCTGCGTTGTTTTGGGTTGGGTTGGGTTGGGGTACTTTAGCAGCGGTTTAAGCGTTTTCGTTAACTTTATATCATTTTCATTTTCATTTTCATTGTTGTTGTTCTTGTTCTTGTTCTTGTTGCTATCTTTATAGCAATGTGCCGTGTTGTTGCTATTGCTGTCGTTGCTTTGTCACAAATGTGCCGCATAACAAGATTATCTGCGAAAAGGTTACGCAATGCGTTATCACGTATTATAAAGCATCAAACTTGCCTGCGCTACCTCAATCTCCTACTCTACCGAGTATATCTAACTTGCTCTTTAACTTTTTATAAGATTTTGTGTAAATTTACATTGTAAACGCTGCATAAATTTGACGCGTGACGCAATTGCGTTGGGATTTTATGCTTTTACAAATCATAGACAAATGCCAATAATAACTTGACATAGCGATTTATTTTGGTGTGGGCGCGTAATAGAGTGCGGCATTTGGCTGCTTCTGTCGCAATGTTTAAAAATCAATCGCATCTATTGCTTGACTAACACTTTCTACATCCTTACTGCCGCTCGGCATTCCATTCAATTTGAGCAAACGTAATAAATGGATTTACTCTTGCAGTGGAATTTTTAGCCATTTCTGAACGTTTTCTTTTTTCTATATTTTTTACGGATTCTGCAAAGGTGTGTTATGGCAGTGGTGTAGGATATGTGTGTGTGAGAAGAAGTTAGATAGTCTGTGGAGAAGTAAATGCGCGCTTGAAAACCTGAACCTGAAACGATTTATGTGCTTTATATGCTAAGCCCAAAAGTACGCTACGTAATCTGCAACTACGTGCACACTCATACAAGTACATTAGAGGGTAACGCTAAAGCTTTTGATGCCTTGTCAAAGCAAATTGGTTTCTTAAAAAATATACTGGGAATTAAATTTTTTTATATTTACCTAAAAATCCATACAAAATACTACAACAAATATTCGGAAGCGAAACAAAAATCCGACAAAAGAAAATCGCTACAATTTGCTTATGCAAATTTAAAAATTTAAAGATAGCACTAAGAAGAGTATGAGAGTGGGAAATGGAAATGGAAATGGAAAGGGACAAACCTTCTGAAATATTTTCCCGAGTATCGTTTATGTGCTTATGAGAATTATAGATTTTTGTTACTTTGTCATTGATCTGATCATCTGATCGTGAATATATTTATGTGAGACTACCATTGAAACACCTCCTTTCCAATATAAAAAGTATCATCGAAAACGCTTAGCGTGTTATAAAACAAGTTGCCAATTTGTCAAGATCATACTTATGTAAATTTAAGAGTTTGATGATTTTTTCCATGGATTGCATCAACATAACTTGACCAATATTATATGGAACCAGCCCAAAGCTGGCCCACTCGAATCGGATTTGTGCTTGGGCACAGGATGCATAAAACGGGAAGGTTGGGCGTAGATTGTTTTCGGTACATTTTTATTCAATTACAAAAGGCAATCTACGAACATCAATAGTCAAAAGCAATTATGCAAGAGAATACGAAAATTTAATCGCCAGGATGTCAAGTAATAAGCATATTACAATTATATCGACAGTGTTTTGAGAATAAGTCTAACTAGAGTTTCCGAAGTAGCAGACATCCATTACGTTCCATCGATAAAAACAGCTGGATAAGAGAAGAAATTTGGCTTTTATACGTTTTGCAAATCGTTGTCCCTCAGAAGAGATAAATTTCAACGTTATCCTCCAAAAAATAATATGATATAAAACTATTTTGATAACTTTGTTAGTTTAGCTGTGAACCGTTTACATTTCTGGAAATATTAAGAGTATATATACGACCAGCGGTCGACTCCACCGATTGCAGTTTAAAAATATCTTAGTATAATGTGCTTATGCGTTTGTTGTTAATTCTGTTTCACTGCACGCCAGTAACAACAACAATTTATAAACAAAGAGTGATCAAAATATTAGCACAGCGCATACAAAGTAAAATACGCAATGTGATATATCTTCTGCGCTTGCAGAGTCTTTTCAACTTGTAACTGGCTGCTCACATGTGTGCGTTTTCATATCATGTAAGGCATATGTGTGGTTGATACGCTGTGCGAGTGATGCTTGTTTAAGCCTTTTACACTCAAAATATTTAACGGACTTTGATAAAAAATATATATTGTATACATCCTCAAAAGAATGCCTTTCAAATGGTGCAGTTTTTTGTAATCAAAATCGATCACAAAAAATCGTCTTGCCTCTTAGTATTTAGATAGTACCTAAATCATATTTTAAATACTTTACTACAATGTAATCTATTTTGAAGTGTTTGTCGAACTACATAAAACTCGTCAATGATCAAACTTAGTACAAGCTTAAATGAGTACATAACATATGCAGAGACCGTTTCCATATGAAAACTAGGGAACATGAATTAATGAATACGATTTTACTGTAGCTATGTATCTCATTTATTTTTTTTTCCAACCACATATCAAAAGCTATTAGTAATACCCTTGCACAAAATACATACAAAGACATGCATGTAAGTCGCATGGGTAGGTATGTATGTATGTATGCATGTAGTAGTAGTTGTAACAGAGGTAGTGGGTACAAATATCACCCATGCATAGACAGCTGTTTGTAAGCTGGCATTTAAATATTACCGTTTCACAAATACCGTTCCAAAAACTTTTTGCACCGTTCATTTTCATTTTCATTGTTTTTTTTTTCGCACTGTTCCTTTAGCGAAAGGGTTTACCCGACTACTCTACCGTCCGTGCTACCATGCCCGCTTAAGCTGCGCACTGCCATTTGTCAACGTAATAAAATCAAACAGAGCAAGAGAGAGAGAGAGACACAGAGAGAGAGAGAGAGAGAGAGAGAGAGAGAGAGAGAGAGAGATCGACACGATGCGAATAGAAGGACTAAACCTCAAAACGTTTGCCAAATAAATCGGCGACGTTTCACCGCAACGAATGAATGAATGAACGAACGAACGAACGAAAAATGCTGCTATTGAAATTTTATATTGGCTACATTTCAGCGCTTTTTAGGGATTTGCAACACTTTACATTTTTATTTCTCACTTCTTTACACGCCTTACGCTAACCGCAGGGGATTTTGAGTGTTTTAACATTACTCTTATTGGTATTTTTGTTTCCGTCTTAGTCGAAGTTTTCAAATTCTGTTTTTTTTTTTCTTCGCCATGAAGTTACCATTTTACATGATGCATGCTACGTATGCTTAGTCCTTCGATTTACATTTTTTGATGGAGTAATTGTGTGCACTCCTTTTTAATGCTTTTCAGGCCATTTCACTGATGCTTTTGCTGGTTATTCTCATGTCGATTGGTCTGATTTTGCCTTTCTGACTAACACTACAGAATTTATTGTGGCAATTTCTGCCCTGGTGTTATTTTATTGTGTATTTTTTGTATTTTATTTTCCATCCCTACACATATGCAGATGAGCTGTTTGCTTAAATTCAAACTACGTAGCAACTTGAGTCGTGTCAAGTCTCGTATAGAGTCAGTTTCGTTGAGTTTACTTTAGTTATTAGCTTTATTTATTCGTTTTTATGTTTGTTTTTCGCATTTTTATTTTGCGTTGTGGCATTTTTCCTATATATTTTTTTTTTATTCGTTTGGTTTCTCTATGTAGGAAGTATTTGTGCATATTGAAGATTAGTGCGCTTAAAATCGTTTGTGGGTCGTTCTCGAAGCTTAAGTGAATTTGCAACGTATTTGCTCTTTATACGTTGTTCTAAGTAGATGCAAATCTTGTATATGACTTTCTATAAACCACAAAGGATTTAAGTTTTCAAGAGTTTAACAGCATAAAGTACAAAGAAAATATAATAAGCCTGTGATAACTAGAGCAAATCTATAAGGAATCTTAGTGGAAAGTAAATATAATTGTTGTACAAATCGACTTATATCTTGATTTTCATAATGTGTTTAGTTGAATACTATAGTGTATTATCATAATTGGAGTAACAGAAATAGGAAATAGAAATAGGAAAATCTTTAAGCAGCTTCACAGACGTCTCGAAACTAGAAAACAAAGTCGGTGGTGGAGTGCATTTTCTAGACTACCTGATTACTGTAGCGCTTATCAAGCGGATGTCGATGGAAATGTTTTACCTAGAATCGTCTAGGGTAAATAGGAAAAAAGTACACCTATAGATACAGACAGCCAAACAGCTATAAAAGCGCTGGATTCATTTTTAATCGGTCAAGAACCTGCACTGACTGCCACAAATCTCTTAATGAGATGACTGAGTACAACAATATCCTACTCGTTTAGATGGCATGGCACAGCGATAATGAAGGTAACTGAAATGAACTTACAAGATTAGCTACAACGAACCATATTCGACAGGATAAGAAGTCGATTGGCATACAGCTGTCAACTTCCAAGCTGTATATCAAAACCAAAACTATAAGGATTGCAAACAGTAGGTGGTCTAGACTTACCACGTATTGCACTTCAAGGCAGGCGTGACCTAAGTATGACCGGAAAAAAATTCAATCCCTACTTAGCATGAGTAGAACAGTTGTATAGGCCAGCCTGGGAGCCTCCTCACAAGATTGTCCAAAAGAAGATTCAGGCACCTGGGGGATTACTTTCTAAATGATATACATATCTGAAATTTTTAAGCTACAGGTACAAAATTTAGTGTAGTATTTCAGAGCTTACCAATGGTTGTAAAAGGATAGGGTTCGAGTTGCAAAGGAGATTTATGTGGTTTCAAAACGGGACGTGTAACTCACCCGACCATTCTCACCTAACTTAACATAACCTATCATAATTGGAGTTCAAGCGAGAGATTCCCGGATTTAACTATATGGCGGACGTCAGAGTTAGCGCTAGAAGCGGTACGAGGTTGAAAGACAACAGAGTGAGAGCAATATGTAATTCTAAAAACTCTGTTAGAAAAGAAACATTCTTCGAAATAATGCATAAACAACAACGACAAAGCATTCAAATATGTTGTTTTGAAACTGCTTTCTCGCTTCGATATCACTTGGTAGTGGTGATACTTACTTCGTTATGGTTGATATGGCTAACCCTAATCATACTAATTCTTATGATTTCTCATGCCAAACTATATCACGTTGTTCATTCGCTTACAGTCTATGTCCTTGAGAATGCCGAACGACGCCTTTTGGATGGCTTCAATGTCCTCATCAAATGAAGTTTTCCAAATAGATAAAAGTCACATGGAGCCAAATCAGGCGAGTACGGTGAATGGTTGATGGTCAAAATGCCATTTTTGGTGAGAAAATCGGTGATAAGTGTCGACCGATGAAACGGCGCACGAACTCTCGTTGTACAATGCCCTCGGAATCATAGAAACAGATCAACATTGTCTTCAGTTTTGACTTCTCAAGGCGACTTTTTTCGGTTTTGGCTCGTCTGGATGCTTCCATTCGGCAGTTGGACGTTTAGTTTCGGGATCATATTGAAAGCACCACGTCTCACCACCAGTCACAATCGATTGCTTGAAGTTTTCGTCCTTTCTCTACTCTTTAATCAAGTCTTTAGAATAGTGGATTCGGAGCAATTTTTGGTCGTCAGACAATTTTGTGCGGAACAAACTGTGAACACACCTTCCGTGGACCCAATTTCTCCGTCAAAAAGCGATGAATCGAATCTTTGGTAGTATTTAATTCCATAAATTTTCATATAACGCAACGAAGATTTCGGCTCATTTTGTATGAATTCATGCACCTTTTCAATGTTCTTTTCAATCAGCACTGATTTTGGCCGGCTCGAATTTTCATCGTCACAGAGGTCTTCACGGGATAGACAATTGTCAACATAAACTTGTTTCATCATTTGAAACGTTTCGGTGAATGTTTTACCAAGTTTAAAACAGAACTTAGTATTTGTGAAGGATGTGCCTTTGCAACGCATGTGGCAATAGGTAGCGCCCCCAGAAACAGCAATTTGTAAAAATTCCTGTTTCTTTTGCGACAGACCTTGTATCAGCTGTAAGCATAAAACAAAAAGGGTTTAGTTGAGCGTCTTTCTAAAAATTGGTCATTTTTTTATTTTGCTCTAGCTTCTTACACAGTCTTCTTACGCTGCCCACGTATATTAAAGTTTTATTCTATTCTAATTCGATTCTATTTTAATTTATCTAACGCTCATCGAAGCTTCATTTAATATCAAAATCAATCCCAACCTTTGCACTTGCTTAACATCGCACAGCAAAAACCTTCAAACTTTAATTATTTTCCTACTTTACAACCAGAGCAACAAATAAAAAAAAAGGATAGATACATATATCCTTAAGTAACGCGTAACATAAAAAAGCTTTTTATGCGACAAGAAAAATCGCGAAATAATTACATTGGTTACACTTTGTAGTACATAATTCAACTTGAAATCTTATCTGGTGCGCTCTGGCGCGCTAAAGCATTGGTTTCTTCATCTTCTACTTCCACTTCTACTTGTTTTTGTTGTTGTTGTTGTTGTTGCTACTTTGTATGCACAATATTCCCAAAGGACTTTCAACAAATTACAAAATTTTCTTATCCGCCAGCGATATACACAAGAACGACGACAAAACAACGAAGAACAAAGTGGACAACCCTCATTAATTTAACTGAGCAACAAAGTTTTCTATTAAAATTAATAATGTCACTTTTGCACCCGAAAAAAGCAACAAGGAAGAAAAAAAAAACGAAAACAAAAACAAAAACAGAAACAGAAACAACAGTGGAACTAACAACAGCAACAACAAGAACAAAGTGTCAAAAATGGTTGTCAGGGAAATGTGCCACGTCGCAAACTGATAACTTATATAGGATAGCACCTCTTTACTATATAGGTATATAAGGAATTTTGTTTTCTTTTTTTTTTTTTTTTTGAAATTATCAACAACATCAATAAATGTTGGAACAAAGCGTCCTGGTGACTAAAGGCTTCAGCTAGTATTTTAGATGCCTACTGCGAAACTGTCATGCAAACTGTGCTGCTGGCGTTGCCGGCCTAAATCCCACTTCCTGGAAACGCGCGCGAACAACAACAAAAACAATGACAACCAAAAGGACAACAGGACGGCGCGCTATATGACTAAAATTTAATGAGCGGCTACGTTTCGGCATTTTAGCGTCGTAGTTGTTCTGTCCGGTACTAATTGGTAAAATGGAGATTTTGAGGAAGAATAGATGCGGTAGTGATAAGCAGAGTCCTGGATTTCTTTACAGCTAGAATTATCTAAAGTAGCGTTGAGTGATTGCAGCACATTAAATTTGAATTTTAGTACATAATTTTTTGTTGATTTTTTATTTCTTTCTGATTATTGTACATCTGTATACCCTACGTTCAAATAAATTTAAAAGAAATGTAAAAGTGCTTGTAACAATGCGAACAAGAGTTTAGGAATGCAAATTCGAATGCCATAAACTAAAAGTCAGGCAGTCGCAAATTACCACATGTGTATTAAAAACTGATAAATCAAATACTACCAAACTTTCTAATGGAATTTTGAAATACAAGAACTGTGAGACATGAGTTGTCAATAAGATAAGACTATCACATGAGATCACATGCAAAATGTTACAGTTAAATAAATATTAGTGTTAATAAAATAAAAACATATAAAAAAAAAAGTTTGCCGCCCAACGTGGGGCAAAGTGCAAAATTTCACGTTAACTTATAAATTGTAATATTGTAGTATTTCATATAGTGAACTGTTTATATTGATTATATTGCACTCGCACACCAGTGTACTATGATCGCCCATCACTGATCAATAAATGCTGATCACTTCCTGCATGGACATTCATTTGAAACTTTTGTGTAGCGCTGAGTTAACCGATGTCGGCCCTTTTCTTTAACGAATTAGAATTCGTTGTTTGAATACCATTAGAGCTCTCAAGCACTTCTTGGTTCTTTCTAGCACTAATTACTTTCTTTTCACAGCAAAAAAATTCCATTTGTCACCCATTTTTTTAATTATTACAATCAAATCTCTAAAAAATGCTTTATATATCATAAATAGTAAATGAAGCGTAGGCAAATAGAAGATTAGAGTATTAACCCTACAGCTCTATTCTGTGGCATAAAATGTTGTCATCGTATTTTAAGTTCCTTATTTTGACAAATCTGTATTTCTCAACACCTAGATGAGTTGTATTGTTTAATCAATGTCCGTTTTTTGTATGTACGAGTAGCAAATTTGCATCACTTGCCCAAAAGTTCTGCAGGCATTCGGTTATAGCTCACCTTTTAAGACTATGTGGAAGTAGAGCTGAGGTTGCGATATACGCTTGAGCGATGGTTTTGCTGACAAATATGCCATTGAGTAATTATTCATTTTTGCTGACTAACTACATACTATTTTATAGAAGTAGGTAAAAGTATCAGTCCTTTTCATCTGAAAAGAGTATGTTGCATAATTTTGTGCGTCATGTAAATTAGTTGGGCCTGCTGCATGTCTACTGAGACTGCCTTACGGACTTACTTTTTTCCGGCTTTCAGCACTTGCGCAAGTTGTCACAGCAATATTGCTAGAAATTATAATTACTGAAATTGTACATTATTTTACGAGTAGTTCGCTTGCTCGTTGGTTTACACGTTGGTACGCTAAAGGTTAAATTTGCTTTTTAGTTAATTAATTGTGTTGGCATTATGAATATTTTAGACGTATAACAAAGCCGTATACAACCAAAAACAAAACAGAAAAAAGAACAACAAAAAAAATAAAAAACGTTTGAAACATAAATAGAAATCAAAAATAACAAAAGTGAGCAGGAGAACCTCACAGTAAATAAGACAGATACACGAGTGCACACAAATAGCCGCAGGTTCTACATATATATATATATACAAATATTTTTCAACATGAAAACACACAAATAAAATCAAATAAAATCGTGTAGCTTTTGGTTTTTTTTTTTATTATTACTGTTTATAAAGCGTTGAAGGCACTTTAACAGAACAAATTTGGCACAAGTTGCACTTTTCTATAGAAATGATTGAGTTGAATGAAGCACTTGAGGAGCAAACAGCAGAAACGCCAAAACAAACGAATTGAAACAAAAGAAGACAGCAAGGACGTTCAGGGATGGTCATTGTGAGAACGATGTTGAAAAGCAAATACAATCAAAAAAAATTAGCAAATAAGAAATTACAGTCGGGAGTAGAAAAAAAAAAGCAGAGAAACAACAAAACCAAACAAATTCAGCGAATACAGCGAATTTTCGATACGCTTTACAAATGATTCGAAAGTTTTTTTTTTTTTTTTTCTAATTATATTAAGCTTTAATTTAATATAGTATTTTAAAAAAAAGTCGAGTATGGAATTGGTCGCCTGCCTGTATTACCGGAATTACTCGTTATGTGGCAACAGTGCCATTAGAGCAATTCTGAATGGTGCGCCACCTTTTGCTTGCCAGAAGTGTTCGGAGAAAAACTATTCGCCAAAAAATGACCAAAAATGTGTGCTTTTATATATCGGTTTAAACAAGTTGATTAATGAATCATCCGCAGTACCGAGGGAATTCACTTTGTATTGATTAAATGAGAGAAGACCGTAATTGGTCTGATAACACTAGGGAACGGCAAAAATGCCCTTGGCTAAAACATACTTGATCCGGCGTATTATGGTTCACTAATTTAGACAGGATTTGTATCCAGCTGAAGTCGGCGCATGAATTGCTAAGAAGAATGGCGTCAGTGGTCATCTAGGAAACCACAAAGCAAAACAATTGATTTCGAATTGACATATTTTAGACAAAAACTGTCAGTTAAATTGGGCAAATGTCATATGATGAAAGAGGATTCGGGTACGCACGCACTGTGGTTTAGCTATTGTTCTTGATTTGTGTTAGGAATTTCTTGAGGTTTTTATAGGGAATGCTTTTGAAATCGCTTTCTTCTATTTGGACTATATCTACCTCCGTGGTTACTTCTTCCTCGCAGAAGTATCTGCAATGATCAATGGTAATTGCATTTCGTATGGCCTGTAGTTGCCTTATATAGGGTTCTTAGATCACGTTTGCTTATAGCTATTGCTTCTTTGTTTTTTGTTTTGTAAAATGTTTTCTTTTTGGTTTTTAGACCTTTGGATTTTAAGAGGTATGTGTACTGCTTTGTGTAAAGCTACTGCTTTGTTGGTTCAGTTTGTTATAACATATTTTTGGACTTGGCTTGGAGAAACCGTAGAGGGAGGCTGAAGTCACAAAATTAACTGTGGTATCTTACTTGGCTTATTCATCAGCTTCCTCCTTGCCTATTAGTCCACTGTGTCCTGGAATTCATATACGTGAAGGACTGACGCTACTTGAGTTAGCCAATATGTAGAGATACTTGTGACAGTAGTGTGTGGAAATGTTTCTAAATTCATAGCATTTTTGGAATTTTAAACGGCTTGGCTACACAAGAAAATATTTATTCTTGTGACACTTGACAACTTGAAGTTGTAAAGCTTGTTGAGACTTTGAATTCACTTTGAATTCTCAAATGCAAGGGTCTTAGGTTAAGTAGAGTTTCCATACCTAATGTTGGTTTTGTTTTCATTGCCCCAGTATACGTAATGTGTCATCCCATGATTTGCCGAGGGTTTGTCTTGTTGCCCAAAGGCCTTTCGTTGCCTTTTGTATTATATAATTAATTTGTCTATCGCAGGTAAGTCGTTTCTCTGAATTTGTAGAACAGTCTTGTTTATATGTAATGAAAGGAGTATTAATTTATTTTTCCTTATTAAATGAACGATTGATGTTTTTCTCGGGTTGATGATTAATTCCTCTTTAGCGCACCAATGCCTTGTTTGTTGTATTTAGGGCTTTCTACATCTGATCTCTTATAGTATCACAGTGCTTCACATTTATTATGATTGTGATGCTATCATCATAGCCGATTGCCTTGTATTCATTATTATTTAAGAGTACTAGCAAGTCCTTCATGATTCTAGACCATAAGAGAGGTGCTAGGACTGCCCCTTTTGGGGAGGAGCACTGATATTGCGGATATTTCGGTCTTTGAGCAAAGTGCATATCCACTGGATGATCTGTGTTCTCTGTTCCAATTCTAGACAGAGCAGTTTGATGCAATGATGCAATATTGGCGTTATTAAAAGCGCCTAAAATATCCAAAAAGACACAGAGGGCTATTTCTTTTGACTCCAGTGCATAAAAAAAATCGCCTCATTGTAGTATTCTAAGATATCTTCTACAGTTCACACATTGTGTGTAGCGTACAAAAAATTGAAGTGCAATCGAAACAAAAACAAAAATGTGCGGCAAACTAAATAATTCAATATGGTGTGCTTCATTCATTTTGTTGTCTTTATGCTGCTTCAATTTGTTGATACTCTCTTTCTCTCTTTCGTCCTTTGTCTGTTTATCTCTCTGATTTTTATTTATTTTTTTTTTGTTTTCAATATGCTCTTCCTTGTTTTTTGTCCTTTTTTAAATAAGCAATTCAATTGCTCAGCTAAATGTGGGCAAAATCAGTTTTCCAAACAATTTTACAGTTTGCGCTTTTGTGCATTTCAGCACGAAATGGCAGCAGCGGCGGCGGCGGCAGCATCGGAAAATGGAAAAGTTAAGGAAATCAATCGACAAATCACTCGAGTGCGTACTCAAATGCTGATTTGCCGCTTGCTGTCGTTGTTGTTGTTGTTGTTGTTGTAGTTGCTGTCGGAAAACAAACCAGCAGAAAAAAATTGGAAGGCAGATCTCTCAAATTGTAAGCTAACGTATCCTTTGGGGGTATATATGCTAGTATCAGCTTCAGCTTCGATGCTCCGAGCGGCTTTGTGCACTTCAACCGAGCAGACAAGAGTCGCTCAGTTGTGTCACGCATGCACGCACGTTGCTTCCGTTTTTCCGGTTGCCGGTTTTTCCTGTTTGCTCTTCACGTTCTTACTTCCTTGTTTTTTTTTTTCTTCCTTTCATTCAATGTAAAAACAGCGACAGCCTGGAAAATTTGCATGTTTAGAATGTTTGGACATGCTGAAATCTTCGAATTGTTTTCCTTTTTTTTTTCTTTGCATTGTAACAACTTTATCTTGGTTTTTTATTTCCTCCCGGATATGAAATTTCCATGAAGATTTCTATGCGCTGTATCAACATGCACATGTCACACTTAGCATTAAAAAGCAAATGCTGTCCAATGTCTGAAGGACTTGAGCATGTGTAATTGAATTTAAAAATTTATTTAAATATTTCACTTGGGACACTGTTTTATGTGCGAAGATTTCAATGATTTTTATTTAATATGAGAACATATAGGTTTATAATAAAAAACTTCGATGCTTATTTATTATTTCTATTGTAACATTTTATGTTGTCATGTATTTTTCGCCATTTAATTTTCTATCACTTTACAAATAGCCAATAAATGTTTCTTCTTAGATTGTCACTTGTAATCAGAGATACAGTAACCAAAATATTAGAGAAGCATATACAGGCAATCTTGCATTTCTTTCGCATAGTTTTATCAACTGGCAATTGAATGTTCGCAGGATATAGCCTTCTATTATAATAGCAAGTAGAGCTGGAGTGTTGCGAGAATGAGAGTAAGAGAATGTGGGAGAGAGAATGTGAAGACTTGAAAGTGAGAATGAGACAGTGTGAAGTTTAATATTTGTGTGTGCGTTTGTATTTTTTGTAAAGTCTATGCAAGTTTTTTTGTTTCGTTGTATGAGTGACAATTGTCATTGGCATCTAAGCCGCTGTAGACATTGTATGTCCAGAACATAAAAGTGCCTCCACCATGGCTCATAATAAATAAATCTGCTTTTTCGATTGTATAATTGTATACGCCGAAACGATACTGGCTTGTGGGCATGCGCCTTAGCGAATGCAAATTGTTTGACTTTCTTTTGCTTTTATGTGTAGGGAATCTGTCTTGCTAGGTAAGTCTTGACATTTGGTTCCTGCAAGCGCCGTCGAATCGTCCGATCACTAATTGAAATCTTTGATCACTTGTTTCATTCATTTGAATCAAATTTAAGGCTTTAATTTAACGTTTGTCTTAAATTTGCGTAAGAGCATTCGGTCTTCATTGAGAGTGGTTTTTAATTTTGCGCCGTATCGCGGATATATTTCCACATCAAATGGTTTTCTGTTGATATGAATTTTGTTTTTAATGTACAAAACAAAAATGTACCGTTATCTTACACAGTTCACACACAGAAGCCAATAGTCAAACGCAGAGAAACTAGTTCACATATTTCTACTTGTATTTCGTTTATCATAAAAATAAAATCTACTGTTTCCCATTTAAACTAATGTGGCTTCAAAAACTGTGCAATAATTTAGAAACCATTTTTAATTCAATATAACGGACCATTGACCAAAATGGGTTAATGCTTACATTTTATCTATACTTTCTATATAAACTAACAACATTACCATATAATAACGCCTTTGGAACCAGCACAGATTTTCCAAACCGGCGTCGATACTAATAAAAGACACTTCTGCCACCATGCAGCAGCATAAGTGCGAATGTAAAAATGGCGCGCACAAAATCTAAACGGAAATGAAAAGCAATTTTCCAGCTAAACTGCACTAGTCAACAGTTTACGCTGCTGCGTATACGTTTTTTGCATATGAGAATGTGAACTAGCCATTGTAGATGAGTACAGTTGACAGGGTAGCCGGAAGGGTAGCAAGCAAAACAAGTCAAGCCGTATATGTACGAATGTATGTGTATCACCCAGCAACCAACCCAGCAAACCAAGTAAGGACAACCAGAGTAGTCAGACACTCATAGTAGTTAGGCACGCAGGCAGGCAGGCAGGCAGGCGACAAGCGTGGCAACTTCACACAGGAGCGGTGACGTTCACATCGTCGTCATACTCGTCGTCGTCGTCGAGTGGCAATACCATGTCCTTTGGCACACATACTGCTATTGCATTGGGGAAATAGTGGCAATAGTACTTATCCTTAGCGATGTGTGAAATTTTTTCCGTTGTCCTCATTTGTGGTGTGGCGTAGTGTTGTGTGACATTTGAGTGTTGCACGCATGCACAGTCGCAGACGAAGACGCAGACGCAGACGGAGCAGCGACAAACTGCTAACGCACACATATAATGCAGAAGGAGATAGTATTCGGTGGTAGGTCGAGGAGTTGAATATAAGCGGATGTTGCTAGAACTGCTGCCACTTGAGCTTGCAACACGCGGCAAGTTCAATTTGCGTTGCCGTGCGGCAGCAAATGGTAACAGCAGAAGGAAATTTTCTGTTAAATTATTACTTTCCGCTTATGCAAAGCATTTTCAGTTACTCGACGTAGTCGACATTCGGTTTATCTCTTCTTTTTTTTTTTTTGTTCTCCACAATGCTCAGCTTAGGAGTACGTAGTGAAGCGGCAGCATAAGTGTCTGTCTATGTACTATGTATCTATGCGAATTAGTACGTGTGACAAGCAAGGAAATTGCAACGGAGCATCATGTTGCCACTAAATACTATAAAAGCAAGTTGAGCTACAAAAAGTAATAGGAATAGGAAAAAAAAGTCGCAGCATTTGCAGAGCAGCAGAAAATTTCACTTGCTGCGTTTGCAGATCACAGCGACATGTGTCGGCAATGAGTGCTACATATACAGCGTGTTTGTTTAAGAGGTTTCATTTTTCAACAGGGTTTAAACTATCATAAATTGATCAGATCTGGCAATGCTATTGTCATTTGTGCACAGTCTGACTCGGTGGAATCATTGGTCCTTACTTCCTTAAAAATAAGCCCGGCGAAAACGTTTCCGTCACCGGCGAGCGGTGACGATATGATGATTATATGCTTCTATTTCGTGTTCCAATTGTATGGGATGTTTATGGAAAACATACACCATGTCACACAATCGACATACTGAACGAAACTTTTAGCGAACGCGTTATTTCTCGAAATGGACCACTCAATTGGCCACCGAGATCGTGCGATTTAACGCCTTTGCATTATTTTATCTGGCATTATGTGAAGTCATTGGTTTATGCGAACAAACCAGCCACTTTAAACGACTTAGAAGACAACATTGTGCGAACCATAGTCGAGATACGGACTCCATTACTGATAATGTGGTTAAAAATTTAACTTCCAATGGACTTCAAAATGCATAAACCTATCATTCTAATAAAGTAAATTTTCAGTTTGAAATAATGTAATCTTAGAATTTTAATTCAATTCAAAGTTCTACACCTCTAAACCAAAAAAAAAAAAAAAAAAAGTAACATCCTTTACAAATGCAAGTGCATGTTGCATCAAAGATGCGGAAAATTGTGGCACTACCAGCTGTGACAAGGATAGCACCAGCAGGAGGCGCTCATACGATATACATAGGTATATCTACATATACAAGCGTGACACACATTCAAAAGCGCTCGCATCAAGGAAGCGCTTCTAACAAGTAGCAAAAG
This sequence comes from Leucophenga montana, assembly GCA_035044765.1. Classification (NCBI taxonomy): domain Eukaryota; kingdom Metazoa; phylum Arthropoda; class Insecta; order Diptera; family Drosophilidae; genus Leucophenga; species Leucophenga montana. The sequence continues at coordinate 1,078,973 of JAWNNQ010002018.1, read as the reverse complement.
AAGAAGCTAAGCTACAGCAGCTGAAGATGTAAAGCAGCAGCGAATGCAGCTGAAATGTAACAAAATAAAAATGGTTTTAATGCAAAGATATGCATATGTATATGGATACATTTGTATACATGGAAACATATACATCTTTATATAGATACTACTATATGCGAGTATATGTTTATGTGTAAATTCATTTCAATGGATGTAAGCTGCGTTGCTTTTTTGTCATTTTAATTTTGCGGATTTTCCATTTTCATTTTCATTTTCCGAAGGACACTTCACATCACACACACACACACACACAATGCGGTTACAAGATGCGTACATACACACTTTGGCCAAGGTTGAACCAACAAAACGAACCAACGAACAAACGAACAACCTCAAATGGGGGAAAAAAAAAGAAGAAAAAATGGTGCAGCATTTGCGGCATTAGCGCTCGAATGTGTATGCTCTAACACTTAATTGAAAACGTTGAAGTGTCGTGCGCTTGTTACGCATATGACTAACAATGCGTGTCATGAATTTGCTGCGGTTTGTATCTCATGCTACAGTTCTACTTACTATTTTCAGTCACTTCTGGAAATGTGATGGCTTTGTTTTCGTTTGGCATTGGTAAACGTTGAAGTTCAAGGAAATTTGTCTACTTAGTATACAAAGATAGCAATCCATTAAAGCTGCATTTTGAATTACTCGACAAATGAATGTTGCCTGTTATGAAAGTTCTTGAATCTTAAATATTATGCTTCATAGTAAGTAGTTCAGCATTATTTGTTATTAACAGAAGACGTTTCGTAAAACTCTTTTATAAGATGGTATCTTCAGTTATACTTATATCTATTGTACAATATTAGTTTTCTTGTCGTAACGAATTGCGGAATTCATCCTATCAGATTTATAATATCGACAAACTCTGCCTACGATCATTTACTATTGGTCTGCTAGCACATTATTTTAGATTCTGATCAACAATTGGGATGGACTTCATTACAAAAGCATATATCGACCATGCAGTGAATTATTTTATAAATATATACTGAGAAGACTAATTTCTAAATATACAGAAGTTTAGGTTTGTTCGCGTAACCGATTGATCAACTTAAGTCGATTGTTTTAGTAACTGCACAATCGATTAATCGACTAATCGATCATTTGATTATGTTAAGTAATTGTCAGTTGTGTCATAAAATTTTGAACTTTTAAAAGTGAGAACATGATGAAGTTTCAGTACTTTGAATGAATTTGGATTTTTGTAACAAAGTCGTCTGTTTGTAGAATTGTAGAAATTTAAATAAAAACTTGCTGGTACCTGGCGCGTTTCTGCCTCTCCACCTGCCTCTCCTTCCCCTACCACTCCTTCCCTCTGACCAACATTCCTCATGCCCATTTACCTTGCCACCCATTCCACACCCATCTTCCCCCGCCCGTTCCCATACCTTTCCTTACTCTACCTCCACTTACTCTACCCCCTTATCCCCTTCTCCATGCCCCCTTTGATTCCATTAACATGTATTCAACATTCCATCCCTCTATCTTAAATGGTACCCTGTGCGTTTCTGCCCTTCCCCCTATTTCAACTACCTCTACCCATCATGCTCCCTTACCCTACTTCTTATTCCTCTACTCTTCCCATGATACCCCCTCCACCTCATTCTCCTCCGGCTCCACCTCTTTCTGAGTTTAAGTTAAGCTACTGGCATTTGAACTTACTGACTATGGAAAACTTTGATGCCTAGAGTTGCCAATGTAATTCCAAGATTTGTTTATTATTTTCTTAGGGGTTATGTTAATTCATGTGTTTACAGCAACTTTCCTAAAACTTAGATGACTTGGAACGTAACATCCGAGCAGCCAGTGTCACAGACTTTTTGGCGATTGGAGCTTCAGAATGAGCGAGTACAAGAAGTTCCGCGATGGTCATTTGTTTGATATATTGTTTAAATTTTAAATGGCATAAAATTGACGCTCAAATAAAGGATACCGATTGAAATTTGTCGTTTTTTTTTGTTTTTTGTTTTTTTTTTTCATTTTAAAGTTCTGAGATTCTTAATAATAAATCCGATATATGTAACAATTCTTAGTGAAATACATATTTCACAAATCTAGCACAAGCAGTAACCACTTTTTAGCAACTATAACTATAAATTCAAAAAATGACGCAATGACTTATGGCAGCAAGCACAACAACGAACAAAGTATCTTACAAGACACCACATTTCGCAAAATTCTTCGCCAAGTAAAAACACTGTTCATGAATATAAAATATAATGTCTACAGCGAATTTGTGGAAACTAATACTATTCCCAGCTATATTCATGGCACTATACTCGTACATCAGGCACTTTACAATTTCACTACGCTGCCACCATTGCTAAGTAGCATTTGCTCACCTTTGGTTTCTTCGTAGCTCTATCGTCATAACAATTTATCTAGCTAAGGTAATAAAATGTCTATAATTAGCCATTAAATATACAGATTTCCGTTTTGCGCCAAAAGGCGAAACTTCTGCCAAAGGCCAAAAAACTTTTTGCCGTGCGGCAAGTCATGCCAGCGGCAAACTGCCTCAGCTTACCTACATACCCGTACATAAGTATATCGCTCATAGGCAAGGTAATTTAAGTGCGCCACATGATAAACTACTACAGGCAAACAGACAAGAGGACGCAGACAGACAGCGCTGGAAGAGCAACACCTACAAACACAAACAGTGCTCATAAAGCGACCGACAAACGGAAGCACTGCCATAGCTTCCGCTTTCTGCTGGAACGTCTTCCTTTAAATAAATGTGCAATTAAGCACTATTCCAGCGGTTATGTTGCTAAGAGGCGCCAAACGCCTTTCATCTGGTCTGCAAAGTACAAAAACACACTTACATAGGTCGTAGTCTAAGACAGACTGGGCTATGTTACATAGATAATCACACACACACACACACACATACAAATAAGATACACATGTGCGCTCAACATTTTCTAATAAATCTTTTTTGCTTCCGCTTTTGGTTTGCAAACTTCCTGCTAGTATGTCTTGGTTGCTGTTGTTGTTGTTGTAGCTTTCTGTGGCACTTGTCGGCATCGTTGTTAGGATCCAAGACGTCTTTAGTATATCTATATCTATACATATAGTCTATTTCGCTTTGTGATCATGCACACACGCATAGTTAGCGAAACAACAACAGTGATGCCGCCATAAGCGCCATTTTAAACTCGCACACAAACTCCATATGCAGCTTACACAAATATTGGAAGTATTAGAAAGTTTTCACCATTTTTCTACACACAAAGTATCGGCAATATCGTAAGCTTCAGCTATATCACGTTACAGGCTGTTACATACGCAGATAGGGAGTGCTGCATCCGACGTGAATGACGATTAATGTTAAAAGGAGAATTTTAACCCGTAGAAATCCTGTCCTGTCTATATAAACAAAAAACTCTTCTAATGTATTCCGAAGAAGTTAAGTTACTTTACATAAACTTGGAAAAATGACAAAGTTCGAGTTTACCTCTTCGTACGATCAAAATTCATTTATTTCAGAACAAAATAAATGATAAAATTGATCAGCGTATTTTTCACCAACGCTAGTTACTACTTTTCCCACCACTCATGCAATTTTCGAATTCATCTCGAAAAATAACTCGCCTTTAGAGGCGAGCGTAGAATATTCACTTCTTATCCCCTTTGTATGATGACTAAAGCTGCTGCAAGTGAATTTTATGGAGCAGGTAATATATACTGAAGCCGCACTTCTGCCTTTTTATGACATGGGTCATGTTTCAATGCAGCAATGGAGTCGATTGTTGAACATTTAACATATGTATTTTTCATCAATATCAGCACCGTACTGCTTCTTCAATTTAAAATAATGAAAACTGGTGTCGACACTCAGAGCATAACTCATTGGAAGCTTATGGTGAGCGTATTTCATAGTAAATAATGTGCGTGATGTGGTTTTGATACCTTTAGAGCAGATCTGAACGATTAAATATCATAAGTTGAACACTGGTCAAACAAAACAACAGAAACTGCTGCAATCCTTTCATTTACAGTCGTTCAAAATTCATAGAAGAAGTTTTCAAGAATGACAGAGCTGTTGCCGAGTAAAGCTGTGCAACAAAAACCATCGCTGAATTGTTACCTACCAGACAAAGCAAAAGAGATTTTTGTACGCTATACTGGATATATTAAGTTTGTGCAAATGTAGGTAATACGCAGAAAGAGGCGTGGCAGACCCTATGAAGTATATATTCTTGATGAGAATCGGAAGATAAGACGAGATATAGACTTCAAGTTTGAATATTTATACTCTCCTTTTCAAAGAATATGCCAACCCTACTTAAAGGCATAGCTGCCATATGATCCTGGCATCCATTTTTATGTTGTTATATGAAAATTTGTTCAGTTGTTTTTTTTTTCTGTTAAATACGCTTGAAACGCGAAATTTGGTGTAGCTTACATAAATCGTAATAAAATATACTGCATAATTCCAATGAGGGGTTGTCCCATTGGTACATATAAGGAGCCTTAGACAAGTTACAGGTATCGAATTCGAGCACTCCCTTGTTGTAAAATAGTATCGTTCATTTTGATCATCTTAAACGTCAGAAAACTGTTTGTGATCCTGGTCATCGCTATAGAGATAAGGATCATCCAATGATGGAAAGCTTATCTAGCAAGGAGAAGTGTATCCATAAATTTTTGAGAGTGGTTAGTCTTTTACAGATGTAGAAATCATAGTTCTATCTTCAAGCATTTATTGCAGTATGATCGGAAGTGATCGGAAGCAGCATTTCATTTATTTAAAATAGTGTGCCATATCCGACTACTAAATGCATCGGTCTCCAGATCAAGTATCCGAAAATGGATCACAGATTAAATAGCAACCACATTGATAGCTGTTAGATGACGGATGATGCATTACTTAACAAAGTTTGTTTTTTTTTTTGTCAGAATTAAAAAGGCGAAAGTTTGTAATACACCCAATACACACACAGGCACCGTCTTAAGACATATGTAGATGAAACATTTGACTTGGCGTGAAATAGCAAGATTGCTTCTTTTTCTTCTTCTTCTTATTTCTCGTCTACTATTACTTCAACTTCTTTTGCTTTGCTCTGAAAGAAATAAATCTTTGAGATTTTTTCTTTATTACAAGCCGACTTATACTATACGCTGATGTCAGCTGCACGCTCCCGTTGGCTATTTGGCGCTACTGCCAACTATCTTTTCTACATGCTCGCTCCCACATGTCCTCCGTTGGAGTATATGCGTGTACAATGCATATATGTACTCTATTTTGTATATAGATACAATAAATACAAGTATATATATATATATATATATATATATATATATATATATATATATATATATATATATATATATATATATATATATATATATATATATATATATATATATATATATATATATATATATATATATATGTCTGTGTATTCCCAGTCATGCAAGTGTTTAATGCGAGTTTTCAGCTTTGATTCGCTTGGCATTTGTGCATTTCACTGCAGCTCGACTCTTTCAACTTGCTGTCTAGCTGACTGTCAGTTATAGCCTGATAGCCTGATATCGTAAACGGTCTGGCTTTCTTTTCTTTTATACAATATCTTGTCTTCATCGAGTCGAGTCGAGTCGAGTCGAGTCGAGTTGAGTCGAGTGCTACGAGTAGATACATTTTGTGCCAGTTTCATTCTGCTGTTGGTCAGTTTAGTTTTGGTTTGAAGTGTGGCTTTATGGTTGCTTTTGCTTTGTTATAGCGCACATACCATATATACACACTATATACACGCTGTGGTCGTTTCACTTACTATCTACTAAATATGTATTTATGTATATCTAGTTTGTTCTGCAAACCAACTATGTTTTTTTGTTGTTGTTTTTTTGTTGTTTTTTTTTAATTTTTTTTTTTGCAACTTAAACCGAAAGTAATGTTGCTAATAATGTCTGTGATTAGGGAGAGGACTTGCAGTCGGATATATTTTGATATATTGCAACTTTGTGTGAAATTTTATTATTTGGCTTTGATTTCTATCCACACACAGATACATATGCGGATTAGTTGGTATTTGTGCGAATTTGTGCAGCTTTGGAAGCTGCTCTATTTCAGTTTTTTTTTTATTTTTTTTATTTTTGTGGGGGTTTGGTTGAAGCAGTTAATTTAAAGTTTGGCGTTCAATTTTTGTTAAATATTATTTATTGCAGAATTTTGTAATAACTTATTTTCTTTTCTATTTATTTTTGCAGGTAAGACTTGTACTTAAAAATCGCTGATGTAAAACTTTTGTGTGAGTATCTTAAATGAATTAAGTATCTGCAATATAAAGTAAGCTGAACTTATGAATTTGAACTTACTCAACTTTAACTACAAGAAAGTAAGTATTAAAAGGCTAAAAGTGGTAGTAGAAGATTTGTTTAGTATACGCAATGCAGCTGATATTAAAAATAACACAACAAATCGTCTACTTTTCATACGTATTATGATTGTTTTAAACCTAAGTTTTAAAGTTTAATGGCAGTTTTTGCCTTGCATGACTGAGCATCAGCCAATTACCTAAAAGAATATAGAATATTCCATAAAGTAAAGTAATACTTAACTGATTATCAGCCTTTTACATTTGATTTAAAGATTGGTTCTGGTTCCATCTTAGGCCTGTGCTAATCTGCGCTACTATGACTCATTTTCATTATAATTCAAAGCCGTATATTCGAAAATACAATCAAACTCTACTCGTAATATATGTAAGGTTACGTTAGTTTGAATTGAAAATTGTTTTTGAGACACTAACGTCCTTACGATCCTAGAAATGCTCTCTTCTTAAAGCAAACCTATCAACAAAGCTATAAAAAAATAGTTTTTATGTTCGTTTTCTATCCCAATTACCACAACAGCTGCTACGACTCAAAGAGTTCTTTACATGAAATTTTGAACTGAGACTCAAAAATACACACGTTTAAAGTATAATAGATGCAGCAGCTGAAGTTTTCTGATCAAACGAGAATGACTGCGCAAGATTAGTATTTTTGCGTCGTCATTGGTCCTTATGTCCTAAAATATGAGGACGGAAACTGTGAAACGGTCAATTCAGAGTGCTACCATAAGATGTTGAAAGAGTCATTTATGCTAGAAGTTAAAGCGCAGTTCCATCAGAATATTACCACACCACCAGAAAATGATGTCTTTGCAAATTAAGGACAAAAACGATTCCGGTTTTGAGAAGAAAAATTACATCGCTTATTCGGGCTATTCCGGTTGAAATTCTCTAAAATCTCATCGGAAATATGGACAAAAGAGTCAAGTTCCTACCGTACAGAATACATCAGTGAAATAATTTTCTATAAATAATGCTATTATATGGCCTACCGAGCGCGGATTAAAATATTTGGGAAAATTCATGTTCGTTTGTGTTTTATATAAAAACCAAATATCATTCGTCTAAAGGAAAGATTATTTTTCATCATTATCGGTTCCAAAAGGCGGGGGACTGGGACTGGGGACCAGCCTTCTCCCCAACAGCATTTTTGTTCAGTACAAAAACAATTTTTTCGCATCATTTTTATAAAATAATAGAGCTAATCCCCAACCCCCAGCCCCCAAGAGAGCGTTCTGGACCCACCACTATTATGATAAATAAGTTTCCAATGTGCAACATCAGAAGTTAGTGCCTATTTTCAATTATAATCTGTCCACTCAGGTGAATCTAGAATTGTTATACGTATATAAAGATTTTGCTGCCCTCAATTTCATGTTCAAATTGTCTTGGAACTCTAGTTTGTTTACACGATTCGATGGTACCTCGTACATTGCTATAAGCTGGTGTCCGTTATGGTTAATTTGAACATGAAGGCTATCAGTTAGTTTCCTATAAACAGCAGTTATAACGGGTGATTCATTTTTTAAAATTTGAAATAAAACATAAAATAGAATTGGATGACGGAATCAGGAAACCAAAAATCCGTTATCATTGTCCGTTAAAATGGTCCGATTATTCCACCAGCTCATAAACCATACCAAACAGTGCATTTTTGTGGATGTAACCATTGCTCGAGAATATCCTCAAGTTGCTCATTAGCACAAATGCGTAAATTTGTTCTATTGATTGAGCTAGACATTGAGCCAGAAATGTGCCTCTTCAACAAACAGCGGATCTGCATTGAGCTGTTGCAGAGCCCATTGACTGAAATTTAGGAGTAAATTCAAGTCTGGCGGCTTCAATTCTTGAACGATGTGGATTTTGTAAGCCTTTAAACCAATACCAGATTGTTCCATACGAGAGGCCTAGATGCTGAGCACAGCATCGAATCGATTGGTCATGGTCTTCCGCCACACTCTACACTACAGCTGCAATATTCTACTCACTATGCGCTGGATGTGGTCTGTGTGGAAATGGAAAAAAAACCTCTAATTCACTAACACGTTACTTCTAAATTCGCTACACTTCTACAATTTCTTTAATTTCAAGATATTTGGCACGTTTAAAAAGAAAGTGTGAAAAATTATTTAAGTTTTCAAAATCAAAATCAATTATTGAGGTTTGCACTCTCAAAGAACACACAGAAAACTGAATTGTCTAATATGATTTCAACTAAATTATGTTCTCTTTTCAAACTGAGTAAATTGATTTCAATATATTTCTTGTACTCTTACGCTCGTCTTTTCTTCCATCTCCAGTTGCTATCTTAGAATATTAATTAACTTTTCAGATTAATTATTTTATTGCTAAAAACAAATTACATCCTTGTCTAAGTCAATAATTTTTAATACAGGGTGATACTTATTACCAATTTGTATTCTGTTCACGTGAATTTCGACTTATAGAAACCACTTGTGCTAAGCATCTAAATTCGAACGCAGAGTAATGCGTCTTAAAAATCTTGGTTGGCTTATGAAACAATTTCATTGTCTGTAAATGTGTTTAAGAACTAAGTAATAAATGCATATACCGTGTGAAAATCTGTACGGCTGGGAAATAATATAATTAAAAGCGAAAAGACGAAAAGACGAACGTACTAAAGCTGCGCTAGAGCTTAACCCACATCATACTTGTGGTAATCAGCTACATACATAATTATGTGATCGTCATTTTTATCATCATCATCATCATCATCATCACCATTGCTGGAGAAGTCGACATTCAGTTAAGCAAATACTGCGCACGTAAAATTAAAATTAATGAATCATTAAAAATATTTACATAAAATGTACATAAAAGTATTGTTGGTTGATGTTTGGGTCAAAAGTACGTGTAAGAGTACGCAAATATACCCGTATATACTATGTATGTACAATATGTATAAGCGAATCCTTACGCGAATCCTTTTAAGTAGCAAGGAGTAAGCGAGAAAATCTTATATAGAAATAAATAAATTAAGGCAAACAACACAGCGTTCAGAGCAATCAAGCAAATTGCAGGTTGCCATTTTGACATTTGCTACGACACCATTTTCCAATTTGCTTGCCATGCCGGCTCGCCGCCTCCATTTTGTTTTTACGCTTATTTCTTTTCGCGGTAATATGTATTTGTGTACGGACTAACAGAAATGTATTTTAATGACTTTTAAATGATTTCTTTGCTTGCATAAGACGCAATGAATTGCTGAACGAACCCTAACACGCAAAGAAGGAGATTCAACTGTTAAAGGGTTGGGTTGGGTTAGGTTAGGTTTGGGTTGGGTTGGGTTGGGTTGGGTTGCGTTGGTTTGTTGTGAGTTTTTGGCCTTATTGAAGCTTCTGGTAGCCATAAAATATATATGATTGCATGTAAACTTTTAGGATTTGGCTGCTTGCTGCTGATGGATATTATTGATGAATGAATGAGTGCGCGTTATATGGCACACAGTTTGTGGAGGTCTTGCAGAAGGTTCTACTGCGGTTTCTTCCTAATGGATGACTAAAGCACAAAGGCATCAATAAACGCTAGAATTTACAGCCAAATATTCATTTTTTATTGCTAATAACATATGTGTTTATTGTCTGTAGCCATTTATATATTGCGTGCAATTATGGGTTTCTTGAACCATTGAGGTGAGCTCACACCAGAAGGCTTTAAAAGTAAATTCGGTATTAGAGATAAAAGCAACATAAATTTAATGCGTCAATATATTGATAGAACATTTAGTATTTAAAAATCCATTGAACGAAATTTTGAAGCAATTTCAAAAATACTAGTCAAAAATATATAAAAACCTTGTATCTTGTAACTTTTGTTCTTTTTCAAATTAATTCTTGCGTCTTCCTTTAAAAAAGAATAAAACATTAAGTAAAAAAAAAAAATTGGTTTCATAAGGATGGCAGCAACATTCTGTTAAAGGACAACCTACGTTGAAAGGACACGCTCGTTTTTCGTCGCTGAAAAAGAGAGAAAAAAAAAACAAATAAAATAAAATAAAAATTTAATGCAAATTTAATTAGGTTTTAAGTGCTTCAACAACGTTGTTTGGTCATGTATTCAAATATTTACTTTGCGCGGGCGCGAAAAATAGCAGAAAACAAGTTTAAAAAAAAAAATATAAAAAAATTAAATAAATTGACAAAAAGAAAAGTGAAAACATGCACTACAAAGTGTTTGAAGTTGGTCACACCACACTCAGTCAGCGAAGCACCCTTTGCTGCATCGCGCCCTTTGCTAAACGGCTGGTTTGTAATGGGGTGCACGTTTTATACGTTTTAGTTGTAAGCACCATAGTTTAAACACTTTTTTTTCAACATTTTTTAGAAATTCAATTGAATTAAAATTGAATTTTGCTTTTTGGTACGCGTAGTCCGAAAAGGTTTTTGAGTTAAATAGAATTTTTGTCTAATGGTGAAATGAGCAGTGAATATGGTTGGTGTGGACACAATGAATCCTTTGAATTAAATGAGCAATTTTTGTTTTTATAGTCGTGTGTGTCATTACAAAGTTTATGGCATGGACACTATTTAAATAGACGCTGGCCACCATTGCGGTCCATTGTGTGGCAATATTTTGATTCAAGCTTCTATGCTTGTTACACTATAATTGTTTAGAGAAATTGAATAGAAGTCATGTAGAAATGTTGAGAAGAAAATACGGGCCAACTGGTTTATTTTTCGCACACTTAGCGCTTTATACGAACAGAGTAAGTGCTAGATAGTTTGTTCTTCATTCTTATCAAGACAATTTCTGCAGCAGTCATAATCCTGCCATAAATACTTATTAGAGACCTACTAAGACTCCGTAAAATAGTTGATTATTTGCGCTATATTTCCAGAAAAGTTCTGGAGTAAATCAAAAATTTTTGACTTCTGGAATGAAAGATTTTGATTTTCTCAATTGTGTCCGTGGAAAAACGTTTGACTTTTCTCAACTTCAACAGCGCAATGGGAGTTATTTCACCAATGATGTCCCAAACATTTGGTGGAGTATGTATAGGCGCAAACTTATACTTTTAAACAACATTTTTCGCCCTTGAACACAGTTTGTGCCTAATTACCCACACAATCCACAAGGAATACCTTGGTATTCGAATGGATCTCAGCAGTACATGCTTTATAAAATTTCATGTAAGCTTGGAAACAACAACATAACTATGTAAGTATGTTGGAAACCTGCAGTTGGTACGCTATGTGAAGTCTTTACATTCTTGTAATGAAGTATTTGATTGATCAAGTTTACAGCTTACAGCTTACAAAGCTTCATGTAAGCTTTCATCAAGAAAAACAAATGATGTAAGATATTTATTGAATTCACTAAGATCTCATTGAAATTTTGTTTCAAAAATATTTCAAATTTCTCTCTTAAGCATTATTCCTGGTGGCCTTTCGTTTGATATCCATTTTATTCGTTTACTTCTCTATGGTCTCTTAAATGTCTAACTTTAAAAAAATAGGTCGCTGTTCGTTTATATAGCTTCTGCTAATATGAATATGAATATGAATATGAATATGAATATGAATATGAATATGAATATGAATATGAATATGAATATGAATATGAATATGAATATGAATATGAATATGAATATGAATATGAATATGAATATGAATATGAATATGAATATGAATATGAATATGAATATGAATATGAATATGAATATGAATATGAATATGAATATGAATATGAATATGAATATGAATATGAATATGAATATGAATATGAATATGAATATGAATATGAATATGAATATGAATATGAATATGAATATGAATATGAATATGAATATGAATATGAATATGAATATGAATATGAATATGAATATGAATATGAATATGAATATGAATATGAATATGAATATGAATATGAATATGAATATGAATATGAATATGAATATGAATATGAATATGAATATGAATATGAATATGAATATGAATATGAATATGAATATGAATATGAATATGAATATGAATATGAATATGAATATGAATATGAATATGAATATGAATATGAATATGAATATGAATATGAATATGAATATGAATATGAATATGAATATGAATATGAATATGAATATGAATATGAATATGAATATGAATATGAATATGAATATGAATATGAATATGAATATGAATATGAATATGAATATGAATATGAATATGAATATGAATATGAATATGAATATGAATATGAATATGAATATGAATATGAATATGAATATGAATATGAATATGAATATGAATATGAATATGAATATGAATATGAATATGAATATGAATATGAATATGAATATGAATATGAATATGAATATGAATATGAATATGAATATGAATATGAATATGAATATGAATATGAATATGAATATGAATATGAATATGAATATGAATATGAATATGAATATGAATATGAATATGAATATGAATATGAATATGAATATGAATATGAATATGAATATGAATATGAATATGAATATGAATATGAATATGAATATGAATATGAATATGAATATGAATATGAATATGAATATGAATAAGAATATGAAAATGAATATGAATATGAATATGAATATGAATATGAATATGAATATGAATATGAATATGAATATGAATATGAATATGAATATGAATATGAATATGAATATGAATATGAATATGAATATGAATATGAATATGAATATGAATATGAATATGAATATGAATATTTATATATGTACGTAATTCTTTCTCTGCATTCAGTATTAAAAGCATTCTTCTCTGATTCTCGTTGCAGTGTACAAGATCCCAGTAGACCAAAATTCCCGCAAATCATATCAAAACATACAAAACTATCGTATGCGGATCCGCAAGCGATTCGAAGGCAGAAACTTCGACACTCAGTTTGTTTGTTTATTCGCTAGCTACATCGCGCAAACGTTCAATTTCGCATCGCATAAAGAATATTCGGGTTCCATTCCCAAAAAGTTTGCACTCTTTGCCGAAGCCGGCTGTAAGCATGTTTGTTTCACATCAAAGCCTCGTGAGTGTTCGCCCCTCACATCTCTTTTCATTTCTATATGTATCTGTTATTCATTAAAAAATATTTGATAATGCTAAAGTTCAATGGATTTAGTTACAATCAGCTAAATTTAACCAGTGAAAATTTAACCAAAATATCCTTTCAATTAATTGGATGTTTTTGTATGCAATATATAACTACAAAATACATGTATGACCTTTACAAAAACTACTGCTAATGCATACAAATGGTATTAAAGCATCAAATCTATCAAAGTTAACATTTCAGATTTATAAAAGCGTATACTCGTATGCATATACAATATGTATCTCTACTGCAATATATTGATTCACTTGTATGCGCAAAATTTCAATATATGATTTAAAAAGTCAATGTAATTCACTCAGCGCTAAATGCAATCATGATTTTCAACATGTTTTGAAATATTTTCAAAATAAAATAAAAGAAAAGAAATAAAAACGAGCAGAAAACGAACAGAAATGCAATTAAAACTAATGGCTACTAACAAATAGTATTTATTATCGCTTTTTGCACATGTCGGGTATATTTTTATTTTATATTAAAAAACATTTAAAGTTCTTAATAAAGTGAATAGTTAAAAAAAAAACGCCTATTTGGTTGAAAATTGAAAATGTGCGCATGCTAAAATATAGCAGAGATTTTTTTTCCCGGATTTCCCTTTTAACTTTTGGCTTTTTGTTGCTCTTTTTTTTTAATCTATAAAATCAAATTCTATAGCAACGCATGCTATTTCCGGTTCAGTTTGCATTTATCGCAACTTTATCTTCCACAACTCTACTCTTCGAGTATATTTGTTTGAAAGGGTGTTATAATAAGAGTTTTAATTTAAATCAAAAATAAGTTTTCAATTCTCATGCATTGTGCTCATATTTAAGTGGAGAAAAAATAGATGTCTAAGGAATGTGGGGTTCAACAGATAGATGTAGGGGAAATGACTCAACCTTTGTTGCTAATCGAGAATACATTTATATACAGAGTGTGTACATTTCAAACTATAAATTTAAAAATTTTACAAATAATTTTATTTATTGTCATCGCTTTGGATATTATGTATATATGGACGCCGTCAGCGCGAATTGTTTTATGATATATTTTCAGTTTTCGAAGTGTTTCGGCCAAAATGGGCACCATTTCTTGGCGTATTTTACATCGGTCTACAGCATTTTTGGGCACGGGTTGTACATATCTTATTTTTATTGCTTTTATGCCTAGAAATAAGAATACGATAAAAAAAATAGTTATGATTTTGCTTTTATGTGTAAAAAATATGATGTATGCTACTTTCAGTATACTACGTACACGTAATTTTCATTAAGATGTAGTGAATGTGCCAATGGGATAGATAGAAATTTGTTCCCATTGTACAAAATTTCTTCAAATAAACCTTTCACGTCATGACAAAAACAGAGTCCATCTTCCTTACTGAAGAAGCATGAAAATTCTTCATGACGTTTTCTTTGATGGGATATTCGAACATCACAATTAAGTAAATTCCATTGTTTTAACCGCGATGCCATTAACCTTTGTGTGGATTCACAATGCAAAAATAACAGTCTGTGTGATGATCACTGGGTTCCCTCCAAATTCTCGGCAAAATAGTAAAATAATATTATAATAATATAAAAAAAAGAGAAAATAAACCCACCGTCCAGAATGTATCTGCAAGAGTTACATGACGCATGTGGAGCCCATTTTTTGTCTTGATTTTTAACAGGTAGCTGGAAGTAAGCTTGCAATGCCTCGCAAATCTTTAAATTTGTACTTAAATCATACTTTTTCTCTCTCTCACTTTAATAACTTCGCCGCAAATATAGCAAAATGAGTCAGCGTCTCGTTTCCAACTTCTCGAAGCCATTACATACGGTCGTACACTAACACTTTTTTATTTAAACATAATGTAGCATACATATTAGTACATAATGTAAGCTATTTTTCGACATAGTCATCATTCCACTCTATGCAGGTGGTGAAGCGGGGTATCAATTTTTTGAGGCCGTCCTCTTAAGTAGTTACTCGCCAAACCTTTGGGAGCCACCTTGCGGAAAGTTTTCGATATCCGAGGGTTTCTGTGATTGTTTCGTGTAGTACAGATCTCGAGATTCGCACAAAGTTCATCCACAGTCAATCTGCGATCGTTACGGAGCGCATTTTCGATTTTTTCCACAATTTCGTCAGTCAAGGTCTTTCGCTCCTCTGATCATCATGCACAGACGTACGACCGTTTTTAAGCTCGCGACACCACTCGTACGATTCATAGCTTTATCACCATATGCAGTTTTCAAGTCATTATAAATCTTAAACGGAGGTTTCCCCTTCCAAACGAGTTAACGGATGACGCCACGTATTTCGCACTTGGCGGGAGACTGGATTGACATTGTTCACGAAACGTGTTGCCGCGTCGACAGTTATCAACGTACTGACCTCGAAGCGGTCTCGTTGCAAAGGGGAGAAGTCAGGCTACACTACAGTGTTGCCAACATGACGATGAAATAAAATCCCTCCGGCCGTGAGAGCCTCAGTACACTTACTTTCTGAATATGCCTCGTATATTTACTTATATATCAGAATTTTTTAAATAAAACCCATGCGCAAAAATTTTATTTATTTTTTATTGACCGGTGTTATCATTCGAGTCTTCCAGTGTTCATGGCTTGCTCATATAAACTTTGAACTTCAAAAAACCACAAAGTAAAAATATTGAAGCTGTCAAATCGTGCGATTTTTCAACACAAATTCCGGCCGAAACTGTGGCCCGTTGGTAATGAAAAAGTTCCATTTGAATTTCTTGATAATTTGAAGTTTCATAAATCAGTTTAATTTGGCTAGTCAATATCGCGTTAGTTGTGCCGCTGTGCCGCTATCCAGATGATACCAAAAGTTGTGCATGCCTGAATTGGCATCAAAATATCTGTTTTAATGGTCAACATTGGCGATGCTGGTCACTGCAGCGTCGTCCTTTGAAGAAAAAGGTGCAATGAGTCTTTCGGCACAAACTCCGACTTAAACTGTGATTGCTTGGTTGTTAAATGGTTCATTGCGTATTTCATGAGGATATGCAGTGGCATAAATCCGACAATTTGAGTGGTTTACGGCTCCGTTCAGCGAAAAGTTATCCTCATGCTACTTTTTACAATTGAGATGTTATTTGAAATGTAAAACATAGCTTTGTGTTGGCGTGCAGTGTTCTATGGCACAAATCTGAGAGCAGATCTCAAAAAGTTAAAAGATAGGAAGATGTCGAAAATTTCAGTGGCACACTCTGTATATACTTTATAAGGTCTGCCATGTCTCCTTCTGGCTGTTGCACACATTTCCACTAACTAAGTATAGTGTTTGCATACAAGGTATGAACATTTAATGGAAATGTAAAGTGTCTAAGCTCAACAGTGGTCTGAAAGGTTAATTTATGCGACAAAAATTAATCTTTAAATATTCAATATCACGAGTTATTATCGAATTGGAAAAACATATTACATTTGTGACCAGGTTCATGGTGAATGTTGGTGAATGTTTCTAAAATTATAAATGGAAGTACCATTTTTCGAATGCACTAAGTGACTTTGTGTGAGTAAGTGTAAATGTTTACTTTCAATCAAGCTATGATTTGAAAATACACAGACGAGAATTTGTAGTTTAGAAAATCCTATCTAGTCGATAAATAATCCAAAAATACATATATGAAAATATATTTTGTTTTTGTTGATGTCAAATTCAGTGCAGTTGTTATCGTTGCCTTTGTTATCGTTTGTTATCGTTAATTTTGATATCGTTTCACATTTCATTGTTTCATATGATATGATATCTTCTGTCATCGTTACATTTGAGATTATTGCTAGTTATCGTTGCATTTATCTGTGTCAGTATTCATTTCTGTCAGACATATTCGTATAATATTAATTGTTAAGTTTCCACTTTTAATTAAAATGTATATTACTAATACTTTCCCCGTACTACAGTTTTCGAATCTGAATAAATTGTTCAGAATTGGTTTGTACTTTCAGAAGACTTTCGCTATTTGAAATTGAAATTCCTTTCGCGAAGTTCTTCTGAAATTGAAATACGAATTATTTCAACGAAACCAAATCCAAACAAAACCAGAAAAATCCGATTTAGGGGCATCATTTTTATTTTGACATTAATTAAAATAGAACGACTTTTATAAACACCCTTTACGTGGTTTTAGCAAGTGTATGTTTTTGTGTAAGTTTATCAATTGCTCGTTTTACACGTTCTCCAAATGAAAATATAAACCATAGCCATACATAGATACAGATATATAGGTATATAAGTATATATATATATATAGAGCACTGCTGATTGTGTGTGATTAAAGTTCCATCAATTTTTGCTTGTATATGAGTCGGCAATTTACATGAAATTTTGTAAACTATGCACATGTGTGTATCTGAGTGTATGTGAATGAGTGTATGCATTTCAATTGCATGCTATGCTGAGTTGGCTTAATTGGTGCATAAAGCTAAAAAAATAAACCAAGTTGTGCGCTTTTCAGAGAAAAAATAATGAACGTATAAAAACTATCTTCTTTTTTTTATCGATTGCGGCATAAAAACGTTTAAAATATTAAATGAAATATTTGAAGCAACACAGAGGCTTTGATTTTACCATTTTCTAAGCGCACGAACAATTTTTGTGGTTTTAATTTGTAGCAAACGAGATAGAGATACAAGTGGAGAGACAGAGAGCGAGAGAGCGAGAGAGCGAGAGAGAGAAAGAAAATTTTTAAATTGAATATATATTTATTTAGTGCTAACCCCGTGCAGACCAATATTGACTTTTCAGCTACAGTCTGTGCAACCTAATTAACTTTTTTTGTTTATCGTTTTATTTTTATACCCTTCACACATAGTTTGACAAGCGTATTAACAGTTAGGCAAACAATTTGTAACGCCTGGTAATCCGCATAAAGATGCCGTTATATATTATTCTACAGTTGGTTGAGACAAGTGTCGATTTAGGCCAACAATGCCCAAAAGTTTCAAATGGAAGTGCATACAGTAATGCAGAAAAAATTATATTGCTTTTATGTATTCATATACACAGAAACACAATGAAGCACAGTTAAACTGTTTGTGTAGTTTTTGCTGGTTTATTTAAAGAAGGATGTGTGTGTGCGTGCTGTTTGTAGAAGTAAAAAAAAGACGCAGCATGCGATATTGTGGTTGTTTTGCACTTTGCAAACGAAGAACGATGAAATTGTTTGTGTTATTTATACTATTAATGCAAAGAGCTCTGTGTGTGTACATCAATGCTTAGCGTTAGTGCATTACAAAAACAAATCTGCAGCTTGGATCTATCCATATTCCTCTATCTGTGTATTTGTCTGTCCGTGTGTCTATCTGGGTTTTATAAATTTTACTTGCTCATTTAAAAAAAAAATGTGTGGTGATACTTGGTAATACTTCCACAAACACAACAAGATTAAGTTGTGGTGCAAATGTACGGTTTATAAAAATCTTTTTTGGTGTAGAAAACTGGTAACGAACCGTGACACATGCGAACGGCGCTGAAAACGGTTAATAGCTTTTTTGGCATTCTGAGACTTTTGTACGTGACTGGAGTACAGATTTGTTCTTGGAATTAGATTTTTATGCTTATTTCGTATACTTATTCTAAGAATTTCTGCTCTTGATTTAAAAATCAATACCCATTTGTAATTTATTAAAAAAAATGGAGCACAAATCGTACTAAAAAGTACTTTTTCAGATAAAATTAAGAGTTAGAAACCTATAATTAGAATGCCGTCTTTTCTGTGTATATTTAAAGATTTGGATTGCATATTTACTGCTGATGTTTCTTATATCAACATCAATACATTCTCAATATATGTTATACATAACCTCATATCGGACTCTTATATTGTATAGCTCTAAAGGTGGGAGCTGAAATGTGGTTTATAAGCTCAGACCTGGGCTGATAAAGAATCTATATTCATTTTTATATATGCTAAAGTAAGATTCTGTAAGATCATTTTCTTCTGACTATATACAACTGCTATACGTTTTAAAATTTCATGTGAAGTGTATAAAAGTTTCACTGCTGCTAACGATTTCGCCTGTTTTTTGTTTTGTTTTGTTATGTTTTTTTTTTTTTTTTTTTTTGACTCCGACTGTACCCGCATCAAAAATCAGCGCAACATCAAAGCAAATGCTGCGTTGCTGTCGCTGACGTTGCCATCGTCAACAGCCGTCTTTCTACTTGCGGCAGCCATAGCAACTTAATTTTCCAGCGCCGCTGCAGACATAGTCCTGCGCGTACGCGACACAGCATTATTCGTTTACTTTCCTTTTGGAGTAAATTCGATGCGGGCTCCCGCACCGTTTTGGTCCAACAGTTCAGATTGCTGCGTCGCACATTTGTTGCTTTTGGGCAAAAAACTTAAAAACTGTTTAAATCAAAAAGTTTTTGCTCGCTGCCGTCGCCTTTGTCGCTCGTCGGAGTGGTTGCAAACATTTATGACGTGCTTCATCTTGTGCACCGCTTCTGTTGCATCTTTCACTTGTGGCTACTGCTGCTGCTGCAGCTGCTGCATTCATCTCCTGCTGCTGCTGCTGCTGCTGCTGCTGCTGCTGTTTCCGCTCGAGAATGTATTACCAGCAACCGCAACAACAGTGGCGACTGCATTGGACCCTTTTGTAGATGTAGCTGTAGCTGTAGCTGTAGCTGCTGGCTCAGAACTGCAATTAACTCGGTATCCAACGTAATTTACAGCTAAGCTGTGACTTCTGTTGCTGCTGTTGCTGTTGCTGCTGTGGTGCGGTGCCGTGCGATGCGATGTGTGTGTGTGTGTGTGTATGTATCTCTTTCTCTTTCTTCTTTCATGTATCTGATGCTTTTTATTGTTACTAGGAGCGCTACCAGCAACCAACCTGGCCACAGAAATGCGTTTGCCTGTGCAGCTCCTTTGCGCTTATTTGCTGCTTTCAACAAACGAAATATGATCCCCAGCTTTGCTTCGGTTACATTGTTGTTTTTGTTGTTGTTGCCTGAAAATGTTAGCAGCTTAAGCAAACTCTTTTATGTTGCAACAACGCTTCGCTTTGGACACGTCCTTTTATCCTTGCTGACGCTGTTACTGCCGTTTTTTTTTCTAGATTTTTTATATAATTTTTAAGGATTATCTCATTTCACTCTATTTCGTATTTTTATTTATTTTTCTTTTTTACTGTCGCTTCTACGCTGCAAAGCAACAATGCCGGGCATTAAATATTTGTTTAGCTTTATGCATTTTACGCTTGTTTTTTAACATTTCATACGCTTATTTGTTCTAATTCCATAAAACATACATCTTATGCTCTCTTTTATACTCACAGCGGCGCTGCCATGTTTATGTAACATAATAATTAAAGCAAAAAAGCTTAAATAAAAATCTATCTTGCTGATTTTGCAACAAACCGCTAATCAGTTGTAGTTGCTATAGAATGGATTAAGTAAGCGTATTTTCAGTTGCAGCTTAGAAAACTTAATTGATTTCGTCACAAATACTAAATTACAAAGTAAAATAAAAGTAAACTTGTCATATTTCGCAATATGCACAGGCAACTAAGCGTACACGTTGAAATACCTCATTAACATTTGCATAAGAGATTGATGTTGTAATGCAGATTAGATGGCTCTCTCTATATATACACACACACTTACACACATACACACACACACACATAAACAGGCAGTATGTAAGTGTGCCAATAATTCTATGCATATACTGCAAAAGTCTATATAATTTGTTTTATTTTAAATATTAAGACACTTAATAATTACTAATGTAGGTATATATCTAGCGGTTGACTCAATCGACTACCTTCTATGAATAAAATTTCTAATTTTTGCGCTTATTCGTTTCTTTTTTTTTTTTGCTATTTTACCGCGCGTCAATCACAACAACAACTACAAGCAGCGAGACAGTAACTAAAATAATTTCGAAGCCTATACAAAGTAAATCGCATAATTTCCGATCGCTTTCGCGCTTACAGCGTATATCAACAGTTAACTAGCTGATCACTTGCTATCGCCTTCTATATATTATATTGCGAGGCTCAGAGGGAAGAGAGAGAGAGAGAGAGAGAGTGAGAGAAGTTTTGAGTGCATTTGTATTTCGTGTAAAGTCGGTGCATATCTTATTTTGTTTCGTTGTGTGAGTGACGATTGTTTAAGCCGTTTTACGGCCTTATAGATTGTACACATCTGCAATTTAATACTTCTGTTGTATATTGTGTGCGTAGCAGCCGTCACAAAAATAGTCTTTGCCTTAATAATAATAAGATAAGAAATAATAAAGATAATAAAGATAAGAATAAAGATAAGAAATGATTGTCATTAATCTTTCGACACGGCGAGCAACGCAGTGATCCATCTTCAAAGTCAACACATATCTATGCAAGTTAACACATAAAAATGTTTGTAATAAATTCACTGCCGTTGAATTATATCCAGTTATTACACCTTCAAGTTGGTCTTTTGCATGATTGTCAAAGATGTCCTTCTTTTTTATGGCAACGTATTCTTGTTATTGAATTATATCCAATCATTAACTGGAAGCTTGTCTAGTGTAGTCATCACATAGTGCAAATTTAAATTCTGATTCATATTAGATAACAAATAAAGATTTATATGCGATACAACCAAACCCGTATATACGTACTAACGTATGTGTACATCCATTTTCATTTATATAATTATATTTATTTATAAAAGATATGATGTTCCAATGGCATATCTCAAATAGAAATCTCTACCGAATATTATTGTTGAATTTTATTTATTTGTTAGTTAAGTTGGAGACTATGCATTTCATACAAATCTATGCACTAATTAGAGCAGGACTCTAACAGAAATTTCAACTGGCATTGTTTTCATAACAGCGAAAATTATTGTATTTGTGCTTATTTTACCAACAATCATTCGATTGCAATGGTTTAATTTTTTAATATACGCCGGGCAAATTACACATTTCAAAAAATTTAGGAGCTTAAGTTAAATTTTTTTTTAAACACCTACCCTTCTTCTTTCATTTACAAACTATAATATGCTCCGTGTTCCGGTTTTCGAATCAGAATAATTTGTTCGGATTCGGTTTCGCTAAAATGATCCGTATTTCAATTTCAGAAGAATTTGGCTAGAATTTGGAATATAATACCAGACACTGCGAATATGAATTCCATACTGTAATTTCCTAGCGATTTCAAATAGCGAAATTCATCTGACTATTTTAACGAAACCGAAACCGAACAAATTATTTGCATTCGAAAATTGGAATGAACACGGGCGATAGTTTTTAAAGAAAATACAGCGCAGTCGTGTGTAGGATGATCGGAGTATACCTAAAGCTGGTAATCATAAAATTCTTATATTTGATATATAATACCCAAATAAATATTTGCGAAAACACTTTTCCTTTTTATGATTTGGTCAATGGTTAATTTTCAATAAAATTGTTTTTATAAACAAGTCTCACATACTTTGTATGTATTTCTCTCTATTCATGAAACCAATAATAAATTGATACAAATATGGCTAAAAAATAATTTTCAATACTTAAAATTAAATTAAAAATGCAAATCGTTGGCATCCGCAATATAAAATAATTAATGCATGCGAAAATAATTTACAATTTATACGTTTTCAACTCCACTCCACTGCACTGCACTGCACGCTTTTCCAACACTGCAAATATGCCAGTGTTGGTCTGCAATTAATTTTTATTTTATTATTATTGTATTTATTTTTTAACTTTCTACGGAAAATGAATTTGTTGACTAATGACTTTTAACGGAGCAAAGTGTTTATTTAATTTACGCATTTCGGCGGCACGCATGGAACAGCATTTGCGGCGAATAGCAACGGAAATGCATGACAGCAGGTGTTTTCAATATGCTAACCACAAAATATATATGCACAAGAGCGTGTATACACACACACACACACACACACGCACACGAGCATATATTGTTTATAAATATATTTATTTAAATTGCTGTGAATATATTAATAATGATATTATAAAGAGTCACTCAATATCAAATTGAATAGAAAGAGTTACGTACGAGAAGTGATTAAGATTGTTAATTAGTTTTAGAGTACACAAATGATTGTAACAGATATCTTCCATGAGCATTTTTATATATTTTCACACGTAGATCTGCAGGCTAATAGAGACTAGAGTTGTCAGCTTTTTCGGTATAGGCCTGATATACCTAAATAAAGTCTCGTACATCTAAAGTATTTGTTTAGTTGCAGTCTAGTTTGATAGTTTTTATTATTACAAATCATTATTTAAATTATACTAATAGAATTATAATGTATTTTTTTATATATAATACCAATTGAAAGACCCTCTAAATGAGCACCAGTCGCAAACGATACATTGTTGTAATGAATCAGCGTATCTTTAATTTTATAAATACATGCGTACGTATCCGGTTTGTGTATGTCGGTCAAGCTAAAACTATACGCAATTAAAAACCTTTAACCACAAAATTTTAATTGAGTTTGGTTATATTTTTCTACTACCGAACTGGAACAAATCTGTAACACCATAAATAATTAAAATGGTTCAAATAATTATTTAATATAATCATGCTTTAACTGAACTGAAACATAAATATGATGGTATGTGATGTGTTAACATAAAAATTATTCAACCAGTTAAAGCAGTTGCAGATCCAGAATGCTCTCTTGGGCAGGAACTATACTACTATTGGAGGGAGAGCTCTACTAAAGAAGGAAAAAAGGTGGGGGTTGACACGTTCCCCAGGTCATCGCCTGGCTAAGCCAATGGTTAAAGTATTCTCTTCAAAATGTTTATTATTGCTGAAATAAGTTTTGATGTATTTCACGGCAATTTTAAGACTGTATTGTGGCAAAATGGTTACAAGCGAATTACTCAAAACATTGTCCATCGCTAGACATAATTTTTAGTCATATTTCGGGTGGAGTACATGTTCCCCACCGATAGAATGACACTTCTTGAGATGATGCTATGAATCAGCCCAAATTTTGCACTACCCGTAATTTCAGAAGTGCTGATCAGCAAGGCAATGAGTCATCAATCGGAATAGATGGAGATCAGAAGAGGCAATATCAGAAGTATGTGGCGGGTGAAGTAGAAATTCCCATTTTAGCGTTTCCAAGAATGTTTTTACCCACTTACACAAAATGAGGCAGCTACATCACTTTATCGTACCTCTGCTCGAATAGTGAGCGTTTATCCTCTTTATCCAATGCTCTGCTGAAACGTTAAACAGTCGCTGTGATTGTTTCGTTTGGTAAGAGCAGCTCATAATAAATCACTATTAGTTGATTTAATCATATACAGAGTATAAACTTGTCTATTATTGATGCGTGACCTGGATCACCATATAATTTTTTTCGCTTTGGATTATCGTAATGGTTGAATTTTTCGACACCAGTCACGATACGATGCACAAACTCTTTCCTTATTGCCTTTCGATATGTTTTTGTTGGAATTCGTATGGCATGTAGTTTTGGAATTAGTTTTAAAGGATTTATAAGAGATTTCGTAACTAGCACTAAATCGCATTAGGTAAACCTGTGACTATATTCTTGTGAAAGCTTACTTCATAAGCTTCAATTTTCAGTAAGTGTCATTTCACTGAAGTGTAAACAACATATTTTTTTTTTGCTCTGTGAACATGTCGACTTTTGCTCCAACAAAACGCAATTTGCGGAAAGGTTTGCTTCTGTGCTTTCATTTGAAGAAAAAAAAAACAGCTGAAACCCATCATATGCTTTGTGTGGCTTACGGGGACTATGCTCCATCGATTTCAACTTGTGAGTACTGGTTTCGTACATTTAAAAGTGTTGATTTTGATACGGAGGACAAAGAACGTCCGGACCAGCCCAAAAAGTTTGAAGATGAAGAATTGAAAGCATTACTCGTCGAAGATCCGTGTCAAATCCAATCAAGAATTGTCAGAATCATTGGGAGTTGACTTGTCAACAGTTGGCAAACGCCTCAAAGCCATGGGAATGATTCAAAAGCAAGGAAATTGTGTGCCGTACAAATCGAAGCCAAGAGACGTCGAAAGGAGATTTTTTACTTGCGAACAGCTGCTTCAACGCCATAATCGGAAGAGTGTTTTGCATCGTATTGTTACTGGCGACGAAAAGTGGATCCATAACGACAACCCAAACCGAAAAAAAATCATGGGGATCGACCACCCGGACATGCATCAACATCGACGGCCAAGCCGAATATTCATGGTGCCAAGCTCATGCTCTGTATTTGGTGTGATTAGAAAGGTGTTATGTACTATGAGCTGCAGCAACCTAACCAAACCAAATCATCGCTGGTGAACGTTACCAACAACAATTGATGCAATTGATGCAATTGAGCCGAGCATTGAAGCAAAAAACGGCCGGAATATGCCACGACAAGGTGGTTCTTCAACTTGACAACGCTCAGCCACATGTTGCAAGATCCGTTAAGGAAACGTTGGAGCCGTTGAATTGGGATGTGCAAAACGATGTTGTGTCTTTGGATACTTACCCTCCAACTGTTAGTCTGTGCACAGAATCGGTACTATACGCACTATGGTATTTAAGGCTCATTGTAGCAGTATTTTAGATGAGTACAAATT
The DNA here is from genome assembly GCA_035044765.1 of Leucophenga montana. NCBI lineage: Eukaryota > Metazoa > Arthropoda > Insecta > Diptera > Drosophilidae > Leucophenga > Leucophenga montana. The sequence goes on along the minus strand of JAWNNQ010002018.1, from coordinate 1,052,923 downwards.
AGGTAAGTTGCATTTATTGTTCTGATATTAAAATCATAGAATAATTTATATTTAGATGCACAATTATAATTACATAAATAAATACGGAAATATGCATTTTCATTTGAAAAACACAAGCATTTACAACATATTTCAATTCCAAAAAATACCTACACAACGGTATGTACAATATATAAATGTAAACATATTAAAATCTAGTTGAGATACTTTTGCATGTATGTATTGTATCTACGCCATAATTACTGCATTCAAACGCAAGCAATCAATGTACCAACCTTTTTCGGCTATGATGCATTGAAATTGCATTTAATTTATTTATAAATTTTATACACCAGAGTAAAATAGGAAATATTTTAATTACTTGCTAGCAAATTAATATTTTAATTTATGTTGCGCTCCGCTGTGAAATGCAATATTTGCATTATTAAAAAAGGCGCTTACGCGTGTGCAAATATTGAACAAAATTGCATTATAGAACAATATCAAATTATATTATAACAAAAGCAAACAGCGTACAAGGTCACTTTATTAATGTTCATTAAACTTTGGAGGCAATTTACTGCCAGAGTTGTCAATAAATTTAATTGCCATCAAATTGAAATCAAACACAAAATGGCGGACATTTGTTGCGAACCTTGAGCGATGATTAATATTGCAAATGCTTTTAATTAGCATGAAATGAAACGTAAGCTCTTTTGCCCAGCGGCGGCAAGTTTCAATAGAAAGGAAAGGTATGGCGAAAACAAAAAAAAAAAATTGGATAATAGAAATTAATTGTAAATAAATAAAATGTAATTATATACATACTTGTATGTATGAGTATACGGTATATAAATTGAAATGATATAATTAGCCTAAAAGCATGCTTTGCTAAATTTAAATTGACTGAAGGTGTGTGTGTGTGTGTGTGTGTGTGTGTGTGTGTGTGTGTGTGTGTGTGTGTGTGTGTGTGTGTGTGTGTGTGTTTATTGAGCACAAAAACTTTTTCAAAACTAACGCCTGAAAATATGCAACGATTTGTAGTTGCATAAATTTCAATGTTCAAACTGTTCCGTAGTTCCGGCTTCCTTCTATTAAAACTTGACAATAAGCCGCTATATTGCATGCGTAAAGTTTGCGCGTATATGTGACGAAGAGTACGGACAAATTTAACCACAGGTTTTGCCTACTTCACGGCTTTCGGCAAGTTTCTTCTTTAACAAATGTGAATTTTGTTTTTTACAACTTACGAAATTTTGCATTTATTTTTGCTTGTTGCGGTTCTGTTGCTGTTCTTTTACAAATTGACTTTTCGTGTAGTTGTTGGTATTTAAATAGAAGTTTATAGACATATTTTATGTGCATATCTACGATAGAAGATCACATGTTGACGGTCACAGTAATGGAAATTTAATGCTTTTGCTCTTATGAAGTTCTCTTCAGTTAGCTATTGAAATGTTTACTTGCAGCTAGTGGGTATAATAATAAGGTGGCGTATTGAGAGCGAGCACCCTGGTATATTGGCATTAAATTCAAAGTCCTTTATATAAATCAAGTGACTTGTATTTATCCTTATAAAGTCATCAGAACATGCAGTTAATATAAAATACTATATGCGCTCTATACTCGTTAAAACCGGTGCGATGAAATCGGTTTGATTTTATAGATTTATATGAAAAATCTATCTATAGTATTACTTAATTTTTTATACTCCTTACACAGAGTTTGAATAGTCTTAGAATTTAGTTTGCAACCCATTAAAGGTAGCATCGGTAGCACCGTGTCCATGTGTGTCTGTCTGTGTGTTTATCTGCGTCCTAATCCTTCAATCTTTGCAATTTTGGAAGTTAGCAACCATAAGCAGAATACTTTAAAAACATTTTAACTGTTGCAACCTTTACATAAATAAATCGAAACATTTTAAATTATATCGATTTAGAGATAAAACCATCATAGATATTCGTTTCTTCAAAAGTCGATGTATCCTTGGACCCAAACTATACAGTTGCACTGGTTTTTCTATACTTTATTAAAAAGGAAAAGCTATTATTCACTTCATATTCATTTTTTTTCAACAGCTCAGTTATCTAGTATTTAAATGGATCAATTTATTTTTAACACTAATTATGCTTAATGAAAATACTATTACATTGCATATTTGTTTGCAACAATTCATATTGATATCGTGCACAATTGAACAATCGCACAAAAACAATATTATTAATATCAATATGTATAAAAAAGACTGACCTGACTGAGTGACTGATTAATTGTGAACGCATTAGGCGGTATTTCGGTAAATTCTGGCCACAAACATTTTCAAACTCAGTTTGTATGCTCTACATAAGAAATAATTAAACACATGTTTCCCAGAGTTTATCAAATTTCAGCCCAAAGCGCTAGAACGGAGGTTAACGATTATGTGCCTTACATTTTTTTCATCCAATCGTCTTCAAACTCGATTTGTATACTATATGTTGAAAATGTATAAGGTCATCGCTACCTTAAGTATAAGCTACTAATTGATCAGATCCGGCAACATCCTTTAGTATGCTCAGAGATTTGAGAGCAATAATGTAAGAATGACTCTCTCACTCTATTTAGTTATAAGCAATTGCAATTGTTCTTCACATGATTGAATTCAGTTCTTATTAAACCTTTAAATGATACACACTGCGTATCGCTCTTCTCTGTAATATACCCAACACTATATACAATAAATTAGTAGACATATGTTTCGGGAGTCAAAATTTAGGTGGATCCAATTTTTATTGTTTTATTCGTTCGATGATCTTTAAACTCGTTTCGAAAAATCTAAACAACAAATCATTAAATAAATATTTTGCTGATTTTAGAAAATTGTACCTGCTTGGAGAGAACGCTTTGAAAAGTATTGCATTTTCTTCTCACTCGATTTGCTTAAAGAAAATTTTGCATTGCAAAATTCCAGCCCGACAAAGCCGGACTTAACTGCTCGTACAGTATTTATAAGTATAATTGCTTTTATTTTTTAAGCTTACGTTTGTTTTATGTACAAAAAGCTCTTTGATTTTATGCTAAAATCCTGATGTTTATTAATAGATTTAATTAAACAATTCGTTTGTGTGTGTTTTTTTTAAGCTGAAGGCATTTTTAAGCATGTCACGTTATAGCTTAAAATTACAAGAAAAAAATTAAAAATAAAATTCGCACACACACACACAAACAAAAGATTAATTACTTTTACTCTGCAGTTGTTAATTGATATGAGTTACTTTTTACGGCAATGTTTTAAAATATGGACAAAAGAAGCTTCCACAGCTTAAACGAAACAGCAAACAAATAAAAGTAGGTAATGAGTTTATACATATATACATGATATTTGCATATATATATATATACAAAGAGCATACATAAAAGAAAAGATATTTATACGATATTTGCGGTTGAATAAATTTGTGTGAATTGTTGACAGTAAAATTGGCGGCCTGAGTGCATGAGACTTGGTTCATACACGGTCTGATCTAAAACAAACCGAACTTTTTGGTTATAAAATAAAACAAGCATGGAATTATGTTTCAAAGCTAATATTCATTCAAAATACAATTCATTTAACTCAATACAACGTTTGGAATGGTCAACCAATTTGTCCATAGACTTTTGAAACTCGCTTTTTGGGATGTTCTTTAGCACCTGCGTCACGGTTACTTGTATGGCTGGAATGTCTTTGTAAAAAGCTGGTTTCATTGCAGTTTTTATTTTTGAGACGCGAAAATAATCACACGGTGATAGATCATGCGAATACGGAGGGTGATCGATGAAAAAATTCCGTTTTTTCATCAAAAATTCATTGACTTTTTTGGTCTTGTGAGGTGGTGCATTATCATGCCATAAAAACAGCTGCTTTCTTTTGGAATATTTGGGCCTGATACGTAGAACTCTTGATCAAAAACTATGTAAAACTTGTAAATAATATTTGCCATTGACAGTTTGACCTTCTGGAACAAATCTCTTGGAATCATAGAAAGTTATCAACATTGTCTTGATTCTTGACTTCTGAAAACGCAGTTTTTTTAGGTTTTCGCTCGTCTTTTAAATACCATTCTTCAGATTGTCGCTTTTTTTCAGGATCACATTTGAAACACTATGTATCATCGCCAGCTATGATCGAATTCAGAAAATCTGCATCGATTTGTTGAATGTTGAAATGAAGTCTTTTGCAAAGCTTTACACGACCGATTTTTATACCATTCACACATAGTGCCATCGTAGACCCCATAAAGTATATATATTCTTGATCAGCTCTACGAGACGAATCGATCTAGCCATGTCCGTCTGTCTCTCCGTCTGTATGTTGAAATATATTTGTTTATTTATGAACGTCTGCATTTATAAATATATTGAAATATTTTTCACATGCAATTGTTTTTTTAAGGCATTTATATGAGGCAATACTTTATGCGCAACATGAAAAATAAATTATAAGTTAATCAGTTTGATTTTGTGTTGAACCGCTATTGTATTTTACACTTAATGTTGTTACCACGGCCGCTGCCGCTGATGCCGCTGATGCCATCGACGCCGCTGTTGGCTGTTGGTAGTATTCTTTTTATATACCCTGTATCCGTATGACAAAAGAAAGGGTATATTAAAATTTTGGCTCTATATTTCGTATAGGAATTTTCAAGAAAACCATATCAGTGTATAAATAGTTAAAATCAAAAAGTACACAGCCATTTCAACACCCTTAACAGCACAACATATTAGCTTGAATTGCTTTTTGTTGGAAAAATTGTGAAGAAGAGAGGAAGACGAATGTTATTTTTTAAATAAAGTATGGAAAAACCAGATAAGACCATGGGTCAATCACAAAGACATGAACTCTCTATCTCACTCTCTCTCAGCTCTCTCAATTTGCTAAAAAATTACATAAAAAACTCTTAGTGAGCGACGGCATAGGAATTAGCAACAGACGAAAATATATTGTTTTGCTTTGGCGCCGCTGTAAATACACAATAAAAAATATGAATATTATTTGTCCACTCTCTGCTTAATTGCATCTTTTTATGCATTTTAACGTTTCCTTCGGTTGCTTTTTATTCAGTCGGAAGAATAAAGTGAATAAAAATATTCTCTAACTCTGTCGCGCTCTAAAGTGTGACTCACATTGTAGAGCATGCTTCGCGAGCAGCTTGTTGTTAGTTGTGGGCGCAGTTGCCAACATTTTGGCGAGCATCAGTTTAGAGTGTTTGTTGGTAAAATTTTAAAAGAAATGGAATCAAATAAATATTTAAAACAAAAAAAGCGACAACGCTTTGGCCCGAAAGTTTTATGAATGAAATATGGATACTTAGTAAAGAGCATGTCATCAATATACACCGACGAGAGCTGAGAAGCAGTAAATTATCACAAAAGATACAGCACCACTCAGCCAGTGACACAGCACACTGATACATACTCACTTATTGCCGCTCTCTTTCTGGGCGGCTCTTATTTAGAGGTGAAAACATTAACACTGCGACACTTCTATATTATTGATATTCTTATTACTAGGTACTTTAAGGACAAGAGCTCCAATTTCGACCACTTTCGAGAACTCTAGTTCCTATAAATGTATTTACAAATATTAGAATAACTAAAGAATGTGTGGTTAGCAACATATAAATTATTATTCTACTTCATCGGCACATTTATTCAGTCATGCCCGTCTCTATTATAGCTCAGATATAAGAAAAAAAGAAAAAAAATGAAAAAAAATTAACCTATTGGCGGCTTCTGAAATAGATCTGTTCAATTTGTCTGCTTTGCAGTCAAATCTAATCGAACAGTGGAGATGCCAACTTGCCTCAAATTGAGTTCGAAATTATTTCGAGCTTTAGTTTTATTGAATAGTTCATGACTTTATGTTAAATATTAAAATAAACAAAATCAACAATTGATTACTTTTGAATTGTGCATTTATCATAAATCTGAGACATAAATATGAGTGCTAACAGTTGGCAAAGTCCACATTTAAGATAAGTGAGTATTTAATGGCAGAAGAGCAATAGCTTTAATAATAAAAAATTAACAACTTGAATTTGGTCCTACATGATCACTGAACATGGTAAAGCATTTGATACATTTCAAAGACGCTTCCGTCATTAGCTTCAAATTGATTCTGTGTCTTCGACGGTTTTCGAACCAGCCAAAGCCAAAATCTTCATTTTCAGCTTCACTCACGATAAAGCTTTGACCAGTTACAGGGTATATTCAAGTCAAATGCGCTCGACTGTATATATTTTTATTGTTGTTGTTGTTGTTATAGACAGTGTTGCAATTGCGGTTGCTGTACTTTTGCCGTGGCAGTTGTTTGCAAGTAATAAACGCACTTAAACTGTCAGTTTTACGCAAATAAACTCACTTGAACCCGCACACAAATAAATATACAAGTATGTAAATAAAACTATCATATGCCACTGCATATATTTATGCACGGAATTAAATTTTAAAGCCACACAAATGAAAATATTAAATTATTTATTAATTTATTAATTGTGCAAAAATTTTAATTTAAAATATGCTTTAAACGGCAATTATTAATCTATCAGATACATTTGTTTTCATGTAGAAAAATCATTTGGTTCTGTATTAGCTGTTGATGTTGTTGACAACATACACAATATCAAAGTACTGCCTGATGAAATGATATATAAAGATTTGTTTAGAATCAACTATCTGCAGGTGTACTTCAAATAACGTTGAATAAATTCTATAAAGCAACTGATTTGACTGTCATGTATCTTTAACAATATAAATACATATAGCCAAAAGCATACATAGACACCATTTGCCATTAAACTCAAAGTCAATCAAAATCCTTAATCCGGCATAGTCTGCTTAGATGTCAAGGCAACAAAAAGCCAAGTAACCTACTTAGAAACAGAAAAAAGAAAAGTATCTAAACTTTTCAGAGACTACTCTGTGAAGCAGTAATATCTGCTGTTGCTGCTGCTGCTTGTGCTTGTTACTCGTTGTGCTGCTTAAGCTGTTATCCTTGTAATCGTCAGAAATAATGCTGCTGTTCACTCTGAATGGCATTTACTGTTACTCGTACTGCTAAAGTAAAGTAAATCCAAGCTAAGCAAATGCTTTAAGAGCCAAGACCCTCAATTGACCGACACACAAAAAAAAAAATGGCACACATTTTGTAGAACTTCTTCTTGTTGCTTCCTTGGCTGTTATTATGCGAGTATGTATAAAAAGTTTGGCTTCTTGTTCTGTTGCGAGTTTTTTTTTCTATTTTGTTATTTTTTTATTTTTTATGTTGTATTTTTGAATGTTTTCGCGAGTCATTTCAATAACCTTAATGATGCTGAAGCTGCTATGGTAATTTCATGAAAGTGTTTTACATTCAAAGTGATTGCATTGTGGAATCATTTCGCAGAAATTTACATTCTCGAACATTCTTGTGAATATTTTAGTTGGCGCATGTTTGGTTTTAATGAGAAATTTTAAAGCACGGTGTAGAGCGAGTTGTTTCAGTTATAAGGCACAGAAATTTAAATCTGGCTTATCAAATATTGTATCCAAAATTGATTCAATATAAAATCTTTAAAGTAAATACTTTAAAGTAACAAAAATACTTTTAAGCTATTCACACCTAGTCGTTTAAACGTTAATAGTAATTACAGTGTTTTGAAGAATGCCCCTTTCATTAGAGCTTAGTACTCAAAAAACTATATTCTCTAGTTTTAATTTCTTAAACTACGATTGCTAAATTTCTCGTCACTTTGAGTAGAAATTTGTTTTGTTTTGAAGTACGTTTCAAAGGTAACATCAAACATTTTGCGTGGCTGACTGTGTGGTAAGTTACCATTCCATTGTAGTATATATTTACCTTGCATGTTTCACTTAAATTCTATATACTCTCTAAGAAATGAGCTTTTGAAATTCAATTGAAAAACGTGTGAATTGAAGTAACAACAAGAAAAAACGTTAACGTTGCTCTAATACCATTCACACGAAATTTAAAATCGTATTGTAAAACATAAAAGTGAGGATTTAACTAGGGGCTACCCCAAACAGTGGGCGGTACACGCTCATTAGTTTATATATGTTAAGCGGATGTCTCTAAAAAGGCACCATATCGCATTTCAATCGAATATTGACTTTAATAAAGAAGTTTTTCTTACAAAAAGTCAAAAGTGGACCATAGGTTTGTATGGGAGCTACTCCAAATAGTGGGCGGGCCACGCCCGTTAGTTTACGTATGTTAAGCGGCTGAGTAGAAAAAGGCACCACATTGCATTTCACCCCAATATTGACTTCAATAAAAATATTTTTCATACAAAAACTCAAAAGTGGGCAGTAGGTTTGTATGGGAGCTACCCCAAAAAGTGAGCGTCCCGGGTCAATCTTGACACTCTAATAAACTGCAATAAAAAGAAGTGTATTTGCAAAATTTCAACTGGATAGCAAAAAAATTGGTCCCCAAAAAAATGCGCAACAACATACAGAGAGACGGACAGACAGACGGTCATGGCTAGATCGATCGTCTCGTCGAGCTGATCAAGAATATATATACTTTATGGGGTCTACGGTTCATCCTTTAATGCGTTACAAACTATGAAAGAAACTGCTAATACCATTTCACACTATGTGTGTGAATGGTATAAAAAGACTACTTCTGCAATTTGTTGCAGTATGTATTTTAAACGCCCATACAAATAGGTCGCTCATGTGAAGCTCACATGTTTGCATTTTGATATATAAAGGTAAGTTTTGGTATATACCAACCGAATCAGAAGAAATTGAGCTAGCTAGTTATATTATAGTAAAATTATAAATTTATTGCTTTCAAAGTTTTAATATCTAACCAACTACAACAATATCAGCAGCTGATTCGTGACCTGAGCTCAGCTTTCTATATCCGTTCATCTCTCTGTCCTAGAGGAACCAAGGGAAAGAAATCGTGCAACTTACAAACTAACTGTGACTCACATTGTGCTGTTCGCAAAACTGTGATCAATCACAGGTCTACGAATAAGCCAATCACAGTGTAAAAACCAACGAATCTGAAATATTGCTCATCCTATATCAGATAACTATAGCAACTTGATTGTGCTACGCAGCTTTTGCATTATTCTTGAATATGAACAATATAACACATTCCTTTCACTTTTATATTAAATTCAAAATTAAATATAAATATTTAAATGCGCGCTACATACCAAAGTCGAAATATGCCTGAAACGCAAATGTTCCACACAGTCTAGACAGATTCATATTTGCAAAAAAAAAAAAATAATAATAAATAAAACAAGAGAAACAAAAGTCTTAAAAAAAGAAAACACTGAAATTTTGAAAATAAAACTGAGCTTGAGGCAATTTTACTTAAATAGATATAATAGATAGATATAATGATGTCGCAAGTAGAGATACCTATGTATATGGGCAAGCGCATATTTGCGTATAAAGAGTCACAAAAAAAAAAAATAATAATAATAATAATAATAAAAATCACGCACGCTTCATATGAAATATATACACACTTGCATATATTTTTTGTTGCACTCTCTATCATTCTCACCCGCTCACTCCTGCAGACAACGTGTCTGTTATTGAGTTTATACGAGAGCGATAATTGCAATTTCGAACTCACAAATTTTCAAAAATTCGCGCTTATATATGCATTGATTAGGCTAATTTTTGGATTTCGTATAAAATCATATTAAATTTTCGTCTCTCTAGTGGCTTAATTATTCTATAAACGCGCATTTTAATGAATTCGTTTGTAGAAAATTGCTATTCTCTCGCATAAACTCACTATATGGGGTACAACAATAAGGGAAGCGCGTAGTGAACGACGATAGAGAAAATCAATTATTCGTTTGTCAAGCGCAACTAACGGAGCGGCTCAATGAACGACTATATATGAACTACCTAGTATATGCGTATTACTTAGCGTTTTCGTTTTTTTCGCGCCAATACAAACCGTAAAGAGATCGGTTTGTATTGGCGCGTGAAGGTTTACGCACGCTGTATGAGGGCTGATATTTATATTTCGGGAACTGGCAACACTAATGTCAAAAGCTAAAATCTGGTAACACCGTCATAAAGTTTGACATTTTTTGGCATAAACGTACTCACAAAGTATTGATGTACAATTGCTATTTGTTTTGTTTACAGTGAGTTGGCCAAAAAATGGAAATTTTAAGAGGTTTTTGTTGGATTATTTTTCACAACTTTCGACGTGGATTATCTCAACAAGAATGTGTCAATGAACTCAGTTCTTTGTATGGCGATAAAGCACCATCAAAAACCACAGCATATCGCTGGTATAGTCAATTCAATCGTGGGCGTAGTTCGGTCGCCGGTGAATTCCGTGAAGATCATCCAAAATCAGTTGTTGTGCCCAAAAACATCCATGCAGTGCGTGAACTGATAATGCAAGATCGTCATGTGACATATCGTGAGATAGAGGCATCCATGCATATTAGTTACACTTCAATACATTCGATTTTGCATGAATATTCAGCTGTAAAAAAAATTTGCTCTCGGTGTAAGGAAATTATTAAAAAGTGGTGCTTCAAAAGTCGGGTATAAAATCGTGACAGGTGACGAATCATGGATATATGATTATGAGCCGGAAACAAAACAGCAATCGACCGTGTGGGTATTCTAAGACGAGCCAAATCCAACAAAAGTTGTTCGTGAAAGAAGCACAGCTAAGCAAATGATCGCCTGTTTCTTCGGCCGAATGGGTCATGTGGCCACCGGAACCGCTTGAGCAACGTAGGACGGTCAATTCTGCGTGGTACACGACCATTTGTTTGCGGGAAGTCTTCGGAGAAATTCGTAAAACCAACCGCCAAAGACGAATCATTCTCCATCATGACAATGCGAGCTCTCACACATCTCGTCAAACAAGTGCATTTTTGAGCAGTGAAAGCATCGCACTAATGACGCATCCACCATACAGTCCTGTTTTGGCACCCAATGACTTCTTCTTGTTCCCAAGTATCAAAGGTAAACTGCGTGGTCAACGATTTACGAGCGCCGAAGAAATAGTTGAAGCGTTCAAAAACCATGTTTTGGAGGTGTCGAAAAAGAAATAGAAAAACAGCTATAACAAATGCAAAAGTGTATTGATCATCAAGGGGAATATTTTGAAAAACAATAAAGCCATTTTCATATAAATATGTTTGTTATTATTTGCTATTCCCGAAATATAAATAGTATCCCTCGTACAAGTAAATTTCATAGTGCAAAATATTGAGTTTTATATAAATAATTATACATATATATATAAAAAAAGTAACAATCGTTATACATTAGATGGTGTTGCTAGTTTAATTATATATGCTAGCAACTATTTGACCTTGAAGAAGATTTTAAGCATATAGTATATAGTATTTAGCAATCTTAGAGCGTCTTTTCTATGCGATTATCTAATATTATCAACCATTTTCAAATGTCAAATACACTGTCAATTAGTGAATATACTCCTGAAATGCTATCCTTATCGATGAATCAATTGTGGCATACACGTACTAGTGGCAACTGCGGCAGCATTATGTACTTCTATTGACGCCAAAAGTGCAAAAGTCTGCACTTAATACATTGTTAGAGCCAACAGGCAAAAAGTCTTTTGCGCATAGAGTCTAATGTGCGTCTTATGGTATGGCAGCAATGAGCGCGTGAAGTATCTGTGTGTCTGCTTTATATGTATCTGTGCGTGCGTGTGTGTGTGTGTGTGTGTGTGTGTGTGTGTGTGTGTGTGTGTGTGTGTGTGTGTGTGTGCTGTACAAAACTAGCAGTTCAATAGGCGACCGCAACTACTCTATATGCTGCCAGCCAGCAAAGCTTGCATTCAAGTAGCAACGAAAATTGCCAAAGGTGTCAATTGTGTTAGTGTGCTTATGTGTGTGTATCTGTGTTATTGAGTATCTAAACGTATGTGTGAATTTATCGCTTGACATGACAATGCAGCAGCTGTTCTATGAAGGCATGCCGTAACGATTTTGAACTCAACGCTGTTCAATATGCTGCATGTGGCAGCCAACTTTACGCTCTTTTTTATATATAAATATATATTCTACTAGTTCGCCTTTAGCCAAAAAAAAAAAAAAAAATGAAATGAAAGTTCCTCGAAGAAGTGAAGTAGTACACTGCATTGCAGGATGGATGGATGTGGGTGTACGTACGTGCGCACCTACTGTGACCCCAACGAAAAATAATTGCTGACCCATGCACTCGAAAACAAACAGACATACGGATGCACGGAGATTGTGTGAGTGAAAAAGAAAATGTATCTGAATGTCGTTTGTGTGTGCACCTGATGACCTGGGTCGCAATGTAACTGTGAAAAGGTCAAACGTGCAGTGTGCACCCGACTCGTTGCCACTCGAACTTTTGCAGTTGATTTTGCGTTGTTTTTGTAATTGCCGTTGTTGTTGTGGCACGTCGCTTTGTCCGTTCGCTGGCTATCCTTTCGCTGGCGTTGGCGCTGCCGTTGACACGAAGCGTTGCCAAACGTTTGCAATTGTTGCAGTTGATTGCTGGAATTTTGGTTTCACTTTGATTTTTATTTTACTTTTTCATCATTTTTGAACATTGTTCTTTTTTTCACATCGCTATGCCTGGAATATGTATTTTTGTGTGTTGTATCTGCGCTTGTGTAAATTGAGAACGTACTTTTTCAGTCTATCATTTTTCAACTACAGAGCGTTCCTTTCTCCTGCTGCTATTCGTTTCTTATAAGCTTCCAGTTTTTCTTTTTCCTGTTTTTTTTTTGTTTTTTTTTTATTTCCGAACATGTTTTGACATTTGAGTAAGTGCAATGTTCAATAGTGTTTATCTACGTGATTAATTAAAAGTTTGTGTAAAATATATTGCTTCGAATTAATATTGGCAGCTATGTATAACATACCAAATCGAACGAGTGATGTGTGTTGAACAATTTTGCACATATACTTAATATACAAATGTAAAGTGGTATTTGAATTAGTTACTTATTTGCTACATATGTAGCGCTACAACCTATTATCGGTCATGGCCATACGAAGAGGGCGCACCAAGCGCTATAGTCTAGAGTGGTAGCAGTTGTTGGTAATACCAAGTTTTCGTTGGTAGTACCAGATTTGGTCTTTCCAATGCATGCACGGTCGGCCTATCGAACGTTTTCCACGGGGTTCGTCATCAAAAAAATGGTGCGTATCTGAGGTTTTCTCCGTATCTACACTGGTAAATGTTATTTTATACCTTTGGCGCTAACCAAATTTACTTACTTACTTACTTAGGTGACTCTACAACTGTCTATAGGTCAAGACCGCACATAGGAAAGCTCACCATTTGGTGTAGTTTAGTGCGCACCGGCGCCAGTCGCTGGCAATCCGGAGCTTCTTCAGGTCATCATAGACCTTATCTTGCCATCTTAAGGTCGGACGTCCTCAAAGACGATTTCCACCAATTAAGTTCAGATTTCCGTCGTAAGCCTTTAGTACTGGAGCTTCGCGGTTCATCCGGATGATTCTAGTGTAGTCGCTGGAATTTAATGCGCTGGACTATGTCAAGCTTAACCGCCTGCATCGAGTTCAATTTCAGTGCGAATGACACTAGCAAAAGCAAAATGCAAGTTTTAACGTAAACGAATATGAGTACATGATTAAATGAACTTAAATTAACAGTTATGATTCAGTTATGATAGTCTAGGCCGATTAATGTAAACAAAAAATATATATGTCGATTTATTGGCCTTTGCTGCTGCTCCGAACTTGCTTCAAATAAACTATATTACAGAGGGGACTAACATATTTACTATAAAATTGTTATTATATTAGTATACAATAACAATTTTATAGCTCGATTCATTTTCTGTCAAATAAACATTTAGCATAATATAAAAAGATCAAAGTTGAAATTTTTTTTTTTTAATAACGTGCAAACGCATATAAATGGTTCCATATGGAACCGTCGCAGCGAATGGATGAAATGGAAATTCAAACTTATAATGGCGCGGCACCTAAAGAGTCTTTTCTCTCCGATAAACTACTTGTCTGACAGACATCGAGATTGACTCGTCTATTCATGCTGATCACAAATATGTTTATACTTTATACGGTCTTCGATGCTTCCTTCGCTATATTATATACATTTCTAAGGTTCAATAAACCCAATATAACCTGCTTACAATTGTTGCAGGGTATAATAAACATATATAGTTATTTAAGATTGACTCAAGTTGACTCCGATAAATATATCATATATGAAGTTCTATATCGTGCCACTATAAAATAAAGAACTTTACTCCTGGTAAAGTGAGTTCAAATTCGAACGCTTTACTCTACTTTCATTGTTGTTTTATTTTACTTTGTATTGCATTCGTGAAAGTAATGGTAACTTAATGGTACATTTGAAAGTAGATTTTTTAAATGATTTATATAGCACACAAGCGCGCTCCGGTCGTATGCTCTTCATGCACATTGGTTTCTGCAATGCTCTTCTATAAAAGCTGAGCTCTTTGCAATATATTGTATTGTACATTGTGTTGAGTTATTATTTGTGAAGAGTAAAGAAATGTATATTGTAGTTCACATTAATTATATCTACTTTGCATAGGCATATATCTTAAATGTTTGTTCGGCTAACTTACGCAGCTAGCCATAAATGGTTATATCAAACTCATTCTCCACAAAAAAAAAAAAAAAAATAGAAAAACAAATAGAAAAACAAATAGAAAAACAAAATCGAATGGTGTTAATTGATGCAGCTGTAATACGTCTGCACCTACAAAGTAAGGCACACGCACGCAATTAGACTGGTAGTTGGGCAGGATAACGAAAAATATACAAACAATATTATACATATAATAGTTGAACAGAATACTAGATACAATATACATATAGAAAGTCAACAATCAGCGATAGTATAATATCGGTATAATAAATGTGTGCTTTGTTGTGCCATGTCAAAAGACGACAAAACGCTGACAAAGAAAATAAATGAAATGCAAAGAAACACGAGAAATGGATAACTTCGGTGCAACCGAAGCTTCAATACGTTTCACACACACTGAACAATAAACAGCGTCTTTCACATGGTTTTATAATGTTTCAATTTTAAATAAATGTTAATATTTTTGGAATAGAGATATATATATATGAATTATGTCTCACAATACGTGTAAACAGTGTGTTTGCATGAGAAGTAACTACTGCAGAACAGTGTTGTTTGCTGAGGATCTACGAGTGAAACTAATAGTTCTCTTCCATTGCGCCTAATATTCTTAATATTCACATTAACAACATAGCCCATTTACACTAGCAAATGAACATTGTCTTGTAGCATGTGAGTGGCAAAGTGACATTCGCTTTGCTATAATTTTAACTGTTTATGTAAATATAATATGATATTGATAATAAATCGGTTATTTTATTGAACGGCTACATTCTTTAATAATTTTGAGAAAGTACAGAATGTTGACTCTTATGGAAAAATGTACCGACAGCCTTCGATACATTCGCAACATTCACCGAGAATATTGATAATGTGAAGAATGTTGACTGGCGAAAAAACCCTATAATAAACATTCAACTTATATATTTACTTTATACTGTCTTCGAATTCTTCTTTTACATGCCACAAACTCTCCGTCAAAGTTAATATAGTACCATTAACACTATGTGTAGCGCCAATGACGACTGTCAAATAGGCCTGACAAAACACAATGCTATAGACGGCATTGTCGTAAAAAAAAACAAAGCAAAATATTTATTATTGACCTTCAATTTGTCTACGACTAAAGGCAAACTCAGCGTTTATTGATTTTCAACATGTTTTAACTAAAAGTTAGCATATAAAATCGATACGCTTGACTGACTGCATTGAATTTAAAGATAGCCTTGTTGCCTTGAAAAGCGAATGAGCAAGTTGGTATGCTGCAGTTTCGTTGCAGTTGGTAAATGCCACAAGTATGCAATTTCATACTTTGACACCTTTGGCACTACTCGAACTGTACGGAATTGAACGGAACAACAAAAGCGCCTATACACAGAGCAACTGAAATAGCAGAAGTGTTGCAAAGTGTGGCATGCAATAAGAGATAGGATGCAAGGACCAAAATATGTATATGTATGTGTAGCATCAAACCAAACATGTGCAAACGTAAAGCTAGAACCAAAAGAAACTGTACAAGTAGTAAAAAGGAAGAGATTATCTTACTTTTCACACACACACACACACTCTCGCATACATACAGAACTACCCTACACTACACAAAGACATGAATACTTATGCTTGTATACAAGAAAAAAGGATGTCAGTGCTAGACAGGTTACATAACTCTGCGCTTGATAGCAAATAAGGGTCATAGGTGCAACCACAATAAGCAAGGCCACAGAAAACTTTTGTGCGTTCCTAAGACAATTTTAGTCTATAGGTAGATAGTACGATGGATAGATAGATAGATAGATAGATAGATAGATAGATAGATAGATAGATAGATAGATAGATAGATAGATAGATAGATAGATAGATAGATAGATAGATAGATAGATAGATAGATAGATAGATAGATAGATAGATAGATAGATAGATAGATAGATAGATAGATAGATAGATAGATAGATATTGCACGATAGCTCGTTTGAAGTGCTCTCAAGTACCTATGTATATAAAGAACTTGAAAGTATTTGATTTGAGGCAAAAAAACAAAACCGAAAAAAATGAAATTGACCATTTTGTGCTGTTTGCAAATGTAATTGTCAGAAAAGTGTCAAAGTAGCACATCTCGTTTGAAATGTTTCTTGTTCCATAATTTTTCTCTTTTTTTTTTTTTGCTTTCTAGGGAAATTTACATGCCGCTTACTTCATCAATTATTGCTGACAACGAGTTGCTGTTGAGCATTTGTGACTCGTTTTAAATCTGAAAGTGAGTTGTTAAATATGTATGTAATGGCCACTAAAAGGGGTTTATGTAGATGAAGCGAAAGTGTACACAAAACGTAGACTATTTTACTTTAATTTTGTATGCATTCCCTTGAATGGTTAGTCTCGAGCTGGAAACATAATTCCATGGAAATCATTGATTGAGCAATCAAGCATACCATAATATACACTTGTACTATAATTTAAACGATTAACTAATAACTCAAACAAAAAGATAGAAAAAGCAAAAATGGAAAGCTAATTAAAATGAACAAAGGCTATTCACTCGTTCGCTTGCTCTGTTGATCTCTGAAGGCAGAAATTGAAATGCATATTGCATCTTTTATTCAAAGCATATATAATTGCTCTGCATGAAAAACTCAGAGAATTGAACATAAAAAAGAGTGAAAATATAGAGAAAGCAGTGAAAAAAAGTATAACCAATCTAAATTATGCTTATGCATAAGAAAAAAATGTATTACTTTAGCTTCAATGGAATCAAAATTTAAATACCCTACACGTACATATGTTACTCAAACGAGCCAAGAGTGATTCCAAAGTAAGCTATTTCAACTGCGGACAATAAAAATGTGTTGAAAACTGTTATGCAACAGCATTTCTACTGAGCTGAGTAAGCAGTTATAGATGTAAACTGATCGACAGTCCGTTTCTTACTTGTAGAAGAGGAAAACAAAATTACACTGGTTTAAATTAAATTTAAGATATAATTTCTCTTACTTTTTTTAGTGTAATTTGGTTACGCTGAACACGAAAAACACGCTTATTTTGTTTTCATTTGGGCTAAAAATACAAATATACCGTTATCTACCATCTATGGCTCAAACGAAAAAAAAAATTTCGTGTTTTTATGTTACCTTCCAAAAGTTTGAGAGAAGTTTTGTTTTCGCTGTAAACCACCGTTATTCATTGTGAGTAAAAACAAGAGAAAATGCAAATTTCGGTGGAATCGAATCATTAATGCTCTTCACTATATATTCTGGTTGGCACAGCGCGAAATATGTATTAGTACTAGATTTCGCCTGCAGGAAGCATCGGAGACCCCATATAATACATATTTGTGATCAGCGCGACAAGACGATCTTGCCATATACATCTGTCCGTCTGCTTTGTCCGTCCGTCTGCCTGTGTGTTTCTTCTAGCCCTGCTCCCTCAATTTTTGAAATATTGGTTTGAAAGTTGTTATGATAAGATGTTTTGTAACCAGATGCAACTCAAGTTCAAACACAAACGCTATTTATAACCTAAAAACTATAGCTCTCATACAAAAACACTTTGTACTTATTTTGTTCTATCGAACATGTTCGAATTGGGTTCAACCCCCGCTCGATTAAAAGTTTGTTTAATTTCGCATATGATTCTTTCTAATTATTTTATGCGCTAGAAAACAAGCAACAACCGTCAAAAATGCAAAATTCGTGACAGACGAGTGACGAGTACATATATGAATATATTTTATTACATAAAAAATTGTTATCTCTTCAAAAATTGAAAAACTCAAGTAGGCACCTGCGTTGCGTACCTGCATGGGCAAGTGTGAAGAATATTAAAAGCTTCATTTCTATCGAAGTTAACGTTTTTTCTTGTTTCTTTTACTAATTTTTCATTTTGGCCATCCACCGTTTAGATTTATCTATCGAAATTAATGCAGTGTTCAAAATCTCAAGTTGGGCAATGGAAATATGCAATAGATTTGGCAACTCTGAATACATTTCGGAAAGTTGTGTTTTTTTTATTAAGGTTATTAATTTGTATCAACTAGTTTTAGAAAGTAATATTGAATAAGTTCCCGCCGTTATTGGTGAGACAAAAGCGTCTAGATTTTCTGGCTTTTTACATCATGTTTGCCAGCGTCTTGGTTAATATCGCTGAATTTCGGTTTGAATGTTGTCTTTGAGTTAGTCCGGTGGTGTGAAATGCAGAGATCTTTTGGCGGCCAGTCACTATCAAAGTTTTTTATCACTACACGCCTTCGAAACTTCCAACGCTAAGCTTTAAATCTGTTTCACATATTATAATTATTGAGTGAATAGGTTTCACCAGACAGACGAACATAGTTAGAAGTCGTTAAAGGCGATGCAAACTGCTAATAGTGCAATAGACAATCTAGGTGTTACGAACTTTATGTTAATATTAATATACTTTTCTCACTTAGACTGAAGAGTATAGAAATGCCCAATTAAGTTAAGAGACTATCCAAGCACAATGGCGAAAATGAGGTTAACACTTCTTATGTGTTTGTTATGTTTTCTATTCTTTGCATTTTGCATTTTGCATTTTTCATTTTGCAGTTTTCCTTCATTGAAGCATAAATATAATGCAGGCAAGAAATACACATCCTTGTGCATAAACTTATTCACTTATACAAATACAAATGTAAACGCAGATCCTCTGCTGCGTAGCATTCACTACAAATTAGACTGCAGCTGCAATACTGCGCGTATCTGGGTGTCCATGGAAATTCTTTCGCTGCTTTAATACCCTGCACACATTTTGACACAAGGCTATGTTTGGATATATTATCTATTGAAAATTTGTTAGCATCATTAAATATATGACTATAAAGATGTTGATGAAGCATTCGAGAGCAATGTAAGGAAATAAAGTAAACAAAATTCAATTCATTTCAAATCAGGTGATCCTGGATACAGAAAGGACAACGATTGGCATAGCATTATCAAAAAACGTAGAGCGACTATTGATTTCAATTGGAGATGCTTCAACCTTCTCGGTTATTGAGGGTAATCTAGACCATCTCTTGCTTACACTGCGGTGCTACAAATCTTCTGGTGTACGTTGTCGACAATATGGAAGGTTTTTTATTGTACGAAAACCTGTATCATTTAAGGGTTTACATTTTGCTCATTCAGTTCTTGCAGCTATTTGCAAATGTTGTGCAGATCGCTTTAGTCGACAATGCTTACTGCTCACAGCCTTGCCATCACGGCACTGCTACAATCTGGCAGCATTGTTGTTTCAGTTGTGAATCTTTAAGCTAAATAAATACCAGATTATATAAAGTTCTGTGCTGCTATGAGGGAGAGAGCTGAGGGGCATGGAATTGAGTGGAATAAATAGATGATATTGTATATGAGTGAGTGAGTGAGTATGAGCACTTTTGGATGTGCTTACATGTTTACAGACTAATCCGACTGTAAATTTTTAAGTATGATGTGTACTCAATTTTCTTGAATCAAGCAATAAAATAAAATTCTTGAAATAATTACAAAAATGTAATTCTAAGAACTTATCTGTACCCAAGACAAGTACAAATAAGTCCTTTTTGACTTGAAGTAAATAGAAAATTCTTAAATCAATCTCTGAGAGTAGAAAAAAACCTAATTTACTGTCTCAGCTGCTCCAATTTCGTCGCACCGAATGTAAATGGGAAAAGCAATGGATTGTGATTCAGCAACTTCATGTGCACCCAGCACCGTAAAGTGTCGAAGTAGTTAAACCAATTTTTTTTTTTTTATTTTTAAGCCTTTTTGTACTTAAACCAATGCTTTTTATCTTAAAATCAAGCTCAGTAGAGCTTGCAGAAGACTCAATTGAAGCATTTAAGCTCCGTTCTTGAACCAATAATTTGTACTTGGTTTAAGAAAATACGTATTCACCATACTTCTGATACCGTCATGAATCAATTAATGTAGGCAAATCCTGATTTTTTATCGGTGTATGGATTAAATCTAATATAGCAAATTTATAGAGAAAATCGGTGATAAGTGTCGACCGATGAGACGGCGCATTATCGCATTTTCGGTCGTCAGTCAATTTGTGCGGAACAATCTGTGAACTGTGAACACATCTTCCGTAGACCCAATTTCTCCGTCAAAATGCCATGAATCGAATATTTGGAAATATTTGATTCCATTTCCATATAACGCAACGAAAATTTCGGCTCATTTTGTATGAATTTACGCACTTTTTCAATGTTCTTTTCGATCAGCACTGATTTTGGCCAGCCCGATATTTCATCGTCATCGTCACAGAGGTCTTCACGACCTTCGTCGTTGTACCAAACAGACAGACAGACAGACAGACAGACAGACATGGCTTCATGTTTTGTACTTTATGAAGTCTCTGTTACTGCTTCAAGACGTTGCAAACAGTATTATTTAATTATAATACTGCTCATATTCTGTGTGTAGAATATAGAAACAAAAATCAAAATCGATACAGTAAAATGTTTCTTTCAAAAACTATTTTAATTTTCAAAGGATTGCTATGAGGCCTTATTGTGGTACCATACTCAAACAATATGTGACTACATTTCTTCATACAACAAACGCATTTTTATAATTGGAACCTTTCGTTTCGGTGCAGAAAAGCCAATTCCATGTTTGCCAATGAGCTTCAGTATAAACTTAAATATTAAAGTGCATAAAAACTTCGGTTCCGCCTAGGATAACATCTCTCTGTTTTCATTTGTTCGCACGCTTGTTGCTAAAAGGCGCAAATTGAACAAAAGACTTCGTTTGTTTTCAACTAAATTAGTCCAAGTAAAGAAACAGAAGTGCTTAGCATTTGTTTGTGAAATGCGTTGGCTGCTGTTGAAAGGATGTAAGCAACTGCTGCTGTTGTATCTGAGTGTGAATGTGAATGTGAATGTGGGCGTAAGTTACTTTTGTTTATATGTATTTTGGTATGTATTTTTCTTTCTGGTGCTGCAGTATTGTACTTTGCCTACTCAAACATGACACGCCTACACACAAAACAGGCAATCAGACAAACGTGCAGACGGACAGACTGACTAAAAAAAAAAACAGAAACAGAAACAAACTTCTAGTATACATTTGTAGCTGGCAACACTTTACCTTGTGCCAGTTTGAGGCAACTAGCTACACACATAGTACATACATTGATACCTACATATATTGTATGTAGTACATATAACGAAAATATTCTCAACGAGTTGTGCATGCTAACACCTTTGAAGGATGTTTTTTTTTTTTTTTTTTTCGATACACACGACTGATCCAATTAGATTGCGTCGTAGTTATAGACTTATGTCGTTACTTAAATCGTAAATTCAAAAGCAATGACAAGTTTTGATTTAACAAAGCACTTGTGAATTTATGTATGTATTTACCTTCAAGCTTTTTACAATTAATAATGAATATTTGCATTCTTACTTCGCTTTTTACACATTTCCAGCAAGTATTGCAAATGGGTGCCATAAAAAAAGAAAGAAAATAATTTGTACTGCAACTTGTACGAATAGTAAGCTTTTCATAAGCACAACGAAGCATAAGTGGAACTTGGGCGGAATTTCTGTCTCTGTATATGTAACTCTATATATCTGTGTCTGTTTATAAACAGCATCAACAACAATAACAATAACTGCTTAAAACAATGGCACTCGTATACTCGTATGTGGCGCACGTGACCTGCTTTCGTCCAGGGTCGCTGTCTCAAAGCAAAGCATACAAAAAACACAGCAGTTTAAAGAAAGAAAACCCATTTCCATACGAAATTTTTCACACTATTTTCTTTTCTCGAGTGTTTGTTTGTGCATTTTATGCGTGAAAATTGCCATTCTCAGACGACAACAACGCTGTTCGTTGCATTCAAGAAAAAAAAAAACAAAAAAATGCACAAAAAAACAAACTAAAATACTTCTAAGTAAGAAAAGGAAAGAAGAAGAAAAGCAGGCAGCCAAGCAACCAAGTTAAAAAAATATATATGTACATACATATATTTTTTTTTCATAGCTAGAAAGCAGCACACATTCTAGATTTCATTATGCGCATTTTCCAGCATTTCTGCAGCGTGTTTGCGCCACTGTTTACATTACTTTTTTATAGTCGTATATTTCTATATAACCAGAAACCAAAGGGATAAGTAGGGTATTTTATAATTTTATAAGCATTCGAGGAACCAGTAATTTACAATAAACACTACAAGAGTATGTCACAGTGGACCTGTATGCTTGAATAGAACGAGGTAGCTCAATCTGTACATTGAAGGAGAACTCAGAAATTGAGTGTATAATCAGAAGTGTGTCTTCGTAAAATAATCCTTTACATTTCCCAGGATCTTCGCAGTACTAGTGTGACAATCGAAGCAACTACTATAAAGAAAGCGTAGTGCTTTTCCAAATTTATTTCAGTAATGTTGCAATATTCTTAAGGACCTCATGTATTCTAGACTTGTCATACTTAAGCAGTCTCTTTGCACCATTCTTTTACAGGCCATTCAAAGAACGAATAGATTATTTTTAAAACACTCGTAGAGTTTTGCAAGACTCTCACATAATGTATAAATGATTTTAGTACACTTGTAGGATTTTTTCTAGAACCTTGAGAAGATTTTCGTAACACTCACAGCACTGATAAACTTTCGCACAACTTCCGAACAACTGTTTCAGATGGTTATTTTTATACACATTTGACGCCTTGCAAACAATTTGTAGCCTGCTCCAGCATTTGCAGAACGCCGATGATTGCTGTACTCTACTATAATGTATGTAGTTTAACGCTTCACTGAAACTATATTTGCACGAAACTTTTTAAGGAGCTGGAACTACACCGTAATTATATTCAAAGAAAATTTCAACAGAAACTCAATTTTTCATAGCAAGGAAGAAGGAAAGATGGGTTCTCTTTATATTGAATTGGTGAGAAATTTGTAAAATTTTAGTCAATGTCCCAAAATATTTCAGGGTTTGGGAATGGGAATGGGAATGATAAAACATGATAAATATAAAAGAGTTCGGATGACTACATATGGTTCGAGAGATGAAAGCTATTCTAGTTATTATTAAATATTCAACAAAAAAAAAAAGGTGTATATCCTAATTACATTGCTGAAACCCATACACAATTATTTTGAATGGAAACAATATTACCCTATGATCTTTTAAAGATGGTAGATTAATAAGGCGAGTTCTAACACTAAATGAAATGCAGACGGCAGGCGTTTACGAAGAGAAAAGAGCAAAAATTGTTGCTGAACAGATTCAATTATATCTTTATACGTTCTATACAGAGGGTAACAGACGTATGAACAGTACTCAAAAATAGCATGAACGAGAGCAACATAAAGCATTTTTGTAGTAAATGGGTCTTCGGATTCCTTCGACCAACGCTTTATAAAACCAAGTGTTCCCTTTGTCTTGTTTATAATACTTAAGAAATGGGCATTGAAATTCAGTTTTGGTAAATATATAGTTAAATATTTTAAGTCATTCAACTATTTTAGACACTAGGAGTAATGACCACGACATTGGTGAGGCAGTTAATGAGAAGCAGGATAAGCTTCTTAGAATTTACTTAAAATGCATTCTTTTTGGCGAGGAGTGGAGAGGGGGAGGAGAGGAGAGGATTAAAGAGTTTCATGGAACTTGGTATTATACGCATTCGATAATAGAAGATTACCGTAAATGATAAGCTTTAATAAAACCCAAATTGCTGCTCATACTGGAAGACATTATTAATATTGAATAAACATCGATTGTTAATTTTATATTATAACTCTGACTATATCGTAGGAACACGACTGCTTGGCCACATTTCTGATAAAACTAGAGAATTTTTACCGAAATGGTGCGATGTAATATTAAGTTTAATTGATGGAATTGTTTTTGGATCATTCTTCTTTGTGTAATCCCAAAAGCAAAGTAGACTCAGTTTTGTAAAAGTGTTTCACCAAGTCACACTGATGTGATGACGAAATGTTTTACATGCATCTATCTCGCTGTCACACTTGTTTCTCCATTCGGGCATACACTATATGCGTATATCTGCAGATAAATATTCTATAATCAAATTTTTGTTGTAAAATATCAGCAGGTAGAACATTATGCTGATACGAGGCCTGAAGTGAACTCATTGAATAGAAATGCTCTCATATAAATGATTATTTTCTTTTTGAAGGGAATCGAAGTTTCGATGTGGTCGACTCTAATATTTTTCTTTTCGTTTATAGCACTCTGCTTAGCATACTTCTAGGTGCGCTGCTAGAAAATGGCGCTGGTGTAGTTGCTGTCTTTGTGTGTGTTTAATGTTTTCTTTGCTGTTGTTGTTTTTGTTGTACTTAAACTTTATGCAGACACTCAAACGAATGCAATTTGCATGAGTTTCACAGCATCCTTTTTTTTCTTTTTCTTTTTTGCATCTTGGATTATGCAGCAGACCTACAAAAATGCTTATACATAGGTATATCCTACAATATATAAATAAGTAAATACTGACATACAAAAATATTTAAAATATACTAGCACATGGGACCTTCTTTGTCACGATCGCGCGAAAATTCAATAAAATTGCTTTAAGTTTAAAGAAAATATAAGTAAATTTGCCAAAGTTGCGCAACTTACTCCATTTTCCGGTTTTAACGAAGACTTTACTCAAGTTGTTTTGCCATATATTCTTAGCCTAAGTTGGAATATAGTTTTTAGAAAGCAAATTTGAGCGCAAATGAAGGTATACTATGAAAACATTAACATAAACACTGCAATATGACAGCAAAATTAGCGGCATGCGTGCTCGGCTTGAACTATTTTACGAAAATGAATGTGATTCGATACATAAAAAGCACCGGAAATAATAAGATAAACTTAAAAAAGTGGGCGGTGTCACGCCACAATATAAGAGAAACCCCATAGGATGCATAGCAGCGCAATTTAGTTACTGCATAAAAAAAAGAAAAAAAGAAAATCCCTTGTGTTTCAACAATACACGCTAAATACACAAAACACGCCAAAATAAGAAATATGTAAAATTGAATGCCTAAATTTAGACGTATTCACAAATAACAATTTCGCTCATTTGTCATACGTTAAATGTAGTCAGTAGCTCTAAAGCGCACCATCACCTCTGGAACGCTCCGCTTGTCATTGAAACGCAGTCAACTGTTACTGATAAAGTGCTATACAAGCTACACGAAAGAAAAAGGAAAAAAAAAATTAAGCGCCAAGACGAAAAACTGTTGTCAAAGCATAAAATTTATGCCTCCTGCACAAAGCACATACACAAAGCAGGATTCATTCGTTTGCCTGCCAGGTTCACAGCTTGTCAGCCACCAAAAAACAAGCCACACAAATTTTTTATACAAATGTCTTACATGGAATGCGCATTTCATGCATTGATTTTAATTCCCAGAGAGCATATATAGTCGAGGGTTGTATTATGAAAAATTTTCTTTAAGTAGAAGAAGGTCCTAGCTTAATATGTAGAGTAATACATGGTTTTAAACGGCCGATACCTAAACATTATTTAAGTTTTAATTCTTCCGCCAAATGGACGTTAATAGAAGCTTAAAAAGCCTTAGCGAAATATAAACCATTCACACGAAATTAAACCAAACCACTTTGAAGAGACAATATATAGTATAATTAAAGCTTCAATTTACTATAATATCCAAATTATTTTAGTATCACTCGACAGCGACACGATAATACGGCGCTATATAGCACTGCAAACTACTGTCTTTACTTTCTTATGTGATCGCTCAAACGGTGTCAGAGTGCAAGCGAAACGGAAAGCCAGCTTAAGCTAAAAAGCGATATCAAAGCGAGAAAACAGTTTCGAAACTGCTTTGTCGCTTGGCTTTGCTTTTTCTTCTTGTACTCAATTCTTATTTGCACGATTTTATTATTGTTTATGTAATATTTCTAAGAATGTTTACTTCGTAGGATCACACATATGGCTTTCACACTGACATCTAGCATTGCTTTTAGTACACAATATTATGTCTTCACGCATTGTATCGCCTCTATGTTTTTGGAGTATTTCTAGTTGACGAAATTTTTAAGTAAGTTGCTTTTAAGTAAAATCTGTTCCGATATCACTTATAAGCGAAACGGAGGAAATGAAATTTGGTAGGGTTGTATGTATGTTTATATAAAGAAACACATTTTTAAGCTAGCGGGTTGTATTTTATGTATTAAATAATGTTGAAAAAATCTCTTTATAAAAAATGTTAGCTGTACTATATCGGTTCGGTTCCGATTCTCACTTTCGGTTATATTTCTAAAACCGAACTTGTTAAATTGTTCCGGAAAATGTTGCGTATTGGGTTCACTTCGTATTCTTAAGTGAAATAAGTTCGCAAGACTCAGAAAATTTCAAAAAGTTTAAGATTTAGCCAGAACTGATTTTGTAACCGGAAATATGAAAATAAGTGATATTAAAATTCATAGTACTTTCCTTAGACAGAGAGAAACATAAACAACTTTTTTAAAACAATTAAAAGGTTTATTTTTACAAAGGTCGCTGCAAACTTATAATCAGAGCTCGCAAAATATGCTCAACCAAATTTTTGTATGCTGTCTGCTCACCGAAAAGATAGAAAAAAAAAAATGAAGCATACTCGCTCACTGTCTCAACATAACACTTTTTTTATACTTTCGTGTTTTCTGTTTCGTGCTTCTCGATGAGCGATACACATGAAACTGTCTTAAGATAACAGCTTGATGGTGACACTCTCAGCAACAGAGCATCAGCAACTGATCAAAACGAGCCAAGTGGAAGCGCTAAGTGTCTTTTTTGTTCTTGTTGCATTAGGTTTTTGTTGTTGCTTTAAATATTGCATCGCAGGCAAAGCGTGGAAGAGGGAGCGAGAAAGAGATAGGGCGCTAAATTGCGTGCATATGCAATTTAGTGACGAAGATCCGCATGCGTAAAAGACACTTTCGATAAATTTTGCGCGGCTTATGTGAACAAATGCAAAAAACTCTCGTTGCTTGAACAAAGACCACGATGAGAATAAACAGAGTTGAAATGTCTTTTCGCTTCTATTTTAAATCGTGTCCATTCTCAACAGTTTTTTTCTGACTGCCTGTTAAAAAAGACCGTTTCTGGCGAGCTCTGGCTATAATTGAATGCTAATTAAATTATTATAATTTATTGTATGACGAACTCAGTGGTCAATTTTTTTTTTTTTTTGTATTATGGTTTCAGAAGAAGGAGTTTAAAATCACGTGGAATTGTATCAAAAATGAATTATCTAAAATTAGACAAAATAATGTGTTAACACTTAGCAGCCACTTCGTTTAATCTCTATGTTAATATTACTAGACTAATTGGTGTATAGTTTTCAAAGTGTCAACGAGATTAAGCAAGAACCCGTATTATACACTATTTTATTAAAATTAAAACATGTTTTGTTAATATAGCGTGTCCCAATAATATTGCACGATATAATTTCAAAAGTCCTGCTAAAAAATGTTGTCCAGATATATACCGTCCAGTTGAGATGACAAGAACTCCCGTTATCCTGTAACGAATGTCATTCATAGTCGCCTGACCAATTGCACGTTGTGGATGCCTTTGTTTCTCATGAATCACTTGCGGATTTTCTGTATCCCAAATGCTACAGTTGTGTTTATTGAAACACCAATTCGGATGAAAATGCGCCTCATCGGTGAAGATGATTTATTTAAAAAAAAATCGGGCTTATTCATTTTTAATAGTCAAAACAATCGTATATGCTAGCTGTCAAATTTCAGAGTTGCCACCTGCACAGAAAAAAAATGGCGCCAAAATTGAATGTTGTTGGCACAGTCTATATAAAAAACTGTGCAATATTGCATTGAATTAAATTTATTCTATTTCCTGTCAGCCTTAAACTATTAACTCACGTTTTGAAACCAAAGATAAACATACATGGGCACCGTGTTGCTCGAGAGCCTAACAACAGTAGCTAACATGCATATGCGTAAGCTACTTAGGTGCAACAACTGCCCAAATTGATTAAATTGAGAAAAACACGCGTGAATCACAATGAGCCGCTTTAGACCGCAGTGAGTTGGCATTCCAACTGCCACCTTAACCGAACCTTTTTGCTGTTAACTTTGATAATTATCGAATAAATTTATTTTTTGTTCTTTAAGCTATTACTTACCAACACATCTGTTTTGTAGTGGCGTAGAAAATTAAATTTCTACACTAAGTACTAGCACTTATCATACAACACTCGTAATATATATATATATATATATATATAATATATATATATATATATATATATATATATATATATATATATATATATATACTACATATATACAAACTGATATACGAGTATAAGCGCATTTCAAAACCACTCAGTCCATTTATGTATTTATACATTTCATTCGAATGTGGCACCGCTGAAGCCTCTGTCGCACGGCGGAGTGCTCGGTTGGTTGATTTTTGAAAAGCGTTTTCCCATGTCTAAGCAGACTGCCTCACGGGCAAATCACTCATTACACACACTTACACTTGCAAATATGTATATATATATATATATATATATATATATATATATATATATATATATATATATATATATATATATATATATATATATATATATATATATATATATATATAATATATATATATATATATATATATATATATATATATATATATATGTATTTATAAGGAGGCAAAGATACTAAAAGCCATGCACGCATACATCACAAATTATGTCAATTTGCTGTGGTTGCTGCTTATATCCGTCTTGCTAAAGGACATTCGTAGGCGTTCTGTGTGTGTAGAGGCGCCCATTTTAAACATTTGACAACTTACATGGGAATTACAAGTGGCATCGCTGTTTTCCTTTCGTCTGTGTGTAGGTATGTGTGTAGGTGTGTGTGTAGGTGTTTGGTATAAGTCTCGCTCTGCGCACTCATTTCATTCTATCGTAGTTGACACTCTTTGCCTGCCATTCTGCAAATTTTTGTAGTGAAGCCATAAATTACACTGCAGGGAATCACTTTTCTATAAAACGTGCGCATATTAAATAAATGTCAACGTTTTGCTCTATGCCATGCTACATACTTCGTCCTGTCTGTCTATCTGTCTGTCTGTCTGTCTGTCTGTCTGTCTGTCTGTCTGTCTGTCTGTCTGTTTGTGTGTTGCCCTATACCAGCAGCAGCAGAATGCAGTAAAAATATGATTATGCGTACGCAAACTTTTTAGCGAAATTAAATTACGCATAACTTAAATCAATGTTTGATGAGGCGACATTGATAAGATTTTAATGTATGTAGTTTGACATACACACACACACACACACATATATTTATATATATCTAATGCGTCCGGATTTTACACTATTTGCGTACTTAATTGCTTAGTTTGATTTTTATAATTTGCATTTGGCAATGCTTGCATCAATTTCTAAAGGAATTGCGAGCGTTGTATGCTGTCTGGCATTTCGTCCCTGCGCTGCGTTACCTGCAGCTAAGTTGTCGTCTAAATTGCAACCGAATCAGCACTTGTACAATCAACTTACCGCATTTAACAGATAGACATACACACACACACACACATACATATACATATACAAATCAAATTACTATATACCTAGTTCGAACACCTTAAGCTATTCAAACCGCTATCATTTTGTGTGCTTGCTAAAATTGGCTTTTGTCTTGGTGGATTTAGTGTCTCTGGTGGGTATATCTTGACTTTGCCATTAAACGTTTATCTATTACGTCGCCCACGCTCAGACTTCTAGTGTTTTCTTTAGCAGCAGTTTTGTTCGAACATCAATTGGCAGTTTAAATGCAAAAGATGAGACAGCAGAAGGATATCGTACTGTCGCCTCATCCTCATCCTCATTTTCATTTTCATTTTCATCAACATCGTCATCGTTGTCTTAGTTGTTTTTGTCGTTGTCGTCAATTTGACATTAATATTCCCACTCACGTACGCTCGACTGTGATTATGCGACGAGAACAGCATTTTCCTACTGAAGGCAGTACTACTGATATACGAGTGGGCTAACAAATTTTCGCTACAAACTCTCGCCGAAAAAGCAAAAAATAAAAAAAAACTGTGCGAAAAATCTGCTTCTAAGGTTCCATGATTGGTTCGGAAACAGACATGTATGATTAGCCTTTCTGCAGTTTTTTTTTCTTGTACTTCTTTTATTTAAAATCTGTCACTTGAGGGAACATCATTAAATATTATGGCTGCGATACATTATATTAATGAGCAGGTCTGTCGAGAGGGGAGATTAAATGTGTTAATTACCCTGCGCCCGGGCTTTATAAGGGGCCCTAGAAATCTATAGAAACTCAAACAGAGTAATTTTAAAATACATGCAAAAATTCGAATATATTTGAGGGGTTCCAGTTGGTATAAGAATTTGTATGCAATAAATGAGAAAAGTATCATCCTTCTAGCCAGATAATTTTATTCAAAATCTTAAATGTTTACTGACCGATTTACTGCTGATTCGGGATCAATAAAAAGAAAGTGCTATGATTCCGTTTTCAAAAAGGATGCTTTTTCCGTGTTTGCCAATTCTGTTATGGCAGGAATTACAATTCGATTCGACGTCATGAAAAAACTAAACGATTTCTTTTCCTTCTTATGGAAATTCGAAACATGCTGAAATAAAAAAAATTTCAGATAACTTTTCATGATTACTTAAAAAAGTCGAAGATATCCAACTGTAAATTATTTTAAAGGACTTTCATATTTCCATATAAAATATAAGACTTCGTAATTTTTTATTCCCGTGTCCAGATTTTCTCTCCAAGATCTTATTGATGAGGTTAATAGTAATACAAGGAGGTAGAGTGAATCTAGAACTCTGAATGGGAGGTCACGTGGGTGATGACGTTTGAATCTTCTGGTGGAGAAGCTGTTGTCCAATAGATTTATAGCGTGCGCGTAGGTTGTTTAACTCCTCCTTAACCTAAGCTATTCCAAGCTCATCGTAGATGGTGATATTGCGAAAGAAGTTATGTGTATTTGAAATCACTCTAAGTATTTTACTATGTAACCACCGATGCAGAATTTCCCAAATCTGATTACCATATACCCAGACAGGTTTTAATATGAACTTGTAGAGATGAATCTTGTTACGTATTTTCAGTTTTGTTTAACTCACTTTTTCGCGATGCGTAATGTCTATCTAAGATATTTACCTTAAGCTATTCACATCAATGAACTTGACAGGAGCTCTGTTATTTCTACTGAGTGTAAAAAATATCTGGGAAGATTTCGCGGTATTGACCATAATGTTGCATCTACGCGGCGCCAAGAGTTTGTGTTTGTAAAGTAACAAAATTATTGACTGATAATTCCAGAGATATGAAAAATTAGAATACTAGTATAAAAAACTCTGGTTGCGATTTTCGATCTCTGTTTCGTCTTGTACTGTGTGGTGGAGTAGCAGAACATCTTTGTCATGAGTAGAATATCTAGTAGGAGTAAGAGCGAGTCTTTTTCGTGTTGAAGATTTTTGTTGGCTTACTCTCTCTCTCTCTCTCTCTCTCTCTCTCTCTCTCTGATACTACAAATATCTATGATATTACAAGCTCTTCTTATGTTAATGTTCCTTTTTCAATCCAACTTTAACAAACTTTTGCATGCTCCCTCGTACAGCAGTGTCAAATCGACTAGGACGCTGAAGACGATTGCGGTTTTGGTTTGCGCTTTGCGCTTTGCGCTTTGCATTGGTTTACCAAGTCGAATGCTGCGTAGGATTTTAGTATTTATTAAATGCCAACATTTTGTTAGTATTTATCGTCGTGGTCCTTGTTCTCGGCTTTGCATAAATGATTTGGAATAAAAACAAAAATGACATGAAAGAAAGACATTTCAATGTCGTGTTAATGTCGCTAGTAATAGTTTCACACAATTCTAATTGCAATTTGTCGCAAAAAGTAGAAATTATTGTAAATTAAATATAAATTAAATGATATGAAACTTTATGTGCAACCTTGAGCATGGCTCGATGCACTTAACTTTTATGTTTGCATTTATTTTAAATATGCCATTTCATTTGCACTTTTTTTTTATCTATTATTGCAGTTTCCACAGTTGCCGTAGAAGCTGTTCTCGGACGCACCGCATCCTTGCCGTGTGACATCGAGCCGGAGGCAAAGGACGATCGCGTTTATATGGTGCTATGGTTTCGTGAGAGTGCTGGCAAACCACTATACAGGTGAGAATCAGAGTGACGTAAATGCAAAAGAATAAAAATAAAATGAAAGAAAAGAAAAGAAAAAAAAATCTACTGAAGCAGTAGAGGAAATTCATTTAAGTGAAAGAAGCTTTAAACTATATAGTATATAAATGCATTTGTGTATGTTTAGAAGGGCTGTTTGATAGATCAGTATTTGAGGGTATTTATGTGATTCATTAGAAGTTCATGCCTTCGCATCTATTTGAAATAGTTGATTTTTGTTACTTAAGCACTATAAATTGATAGTATAATACCAAAGCTCTGTTTTTACTAGATTACTAACGGGATCAGCAATTTTATATAATACAGTCTTTCCAGATCAAAATTCTTCACATTCTCAAAGTTTGCGGTGAATGTTTAGAATGCAAAGAATGTTAACTGTAAATTGTCAACATTCTATACATTCTATAAATTCTTGAAGAATTTTGCCATTCACCCCGAATGAATTACGTTTATCGTATCACCACAAACAGCTGATATTTAATTAAAGCAAACGTTATTTTGTCACGCTCATGCTAACATCGACTATTTGACGTAGACAATAACTTTCACTATGAACTTCTACCGCAATAAAACCAAAATCGTTCGTGTTATGTGTCTTGTGGCGCCATAGTGTTGAAACCGCATAGCGACCAATTTAAGATCTTCAATTGAAACCGAACAAAAGTTGGTTATCAAGCTAACATAGCGCTCCGCATTGACGGCAACTATTCTTCCAGTGGCGTTTTCGAAAATAATACATGCTGATGTCCCCTCTATGCCATAATGTGCTCTATACCTTGATTTTTCTGGGAGTAACAGATTCTCTTCAATTATTTAAGGTTTTTCAGAAGCAAAATTGAAAATTTTTCATATTAAAGTACCCATCAAGTGAGAAATCGGCTTCAACGCTGAAGAAAATGTTGTTCAAAAAGTAACCACGCTAGAGTCATCGCTTTTGTAAAAGGTTTTAAAAATTGTACCACTCAATTTTAGCCAAACTCGAAATACGTATAGTAATTTGAAAGAGTATAAGGCGGATCACCCATGAATTCGATGTTTTGAGTGCTGCTAAACTCACTTGCGTGAACGTATGTGTAATAGCTAATGCTGTCGTGGTGAAGCATAATTCGACTTCGTTGGTTAGTTTTCCGTATTCTTCAAAAACTTCTGATAAACAATGAATTGTGCTCCATTTAGAATTAAACGT
Organism: Leucophenga montana; assembly: GCA_035044765.1. Classification (NCBI taxonomy): domain Eukaryota; kingdom Metazoa; phylum Arthropoda; class Insecta; order Diptera; family Drosophilidae; genus Leucophenga; species Leucophenga montana. Next base: position 1,018,935 of record JAWNNQ010002018.1, on the reverse strand, counting down.
CATACGTTGCTATATGGAAACAATTGCCACATGACCAGTTTTTCTGAAAAAAAAAAAAAAAAAAAAAACAGACGATCATTTGGTTTGAAGTGCTTCCTCCGCAAAGAACATTTGTTGTGGTTTTGGTTCGTCGTGCAACGCACATATAGTCGATTGCTGTTTCATGTCGGGTTCATATGTATAAATGCATGATTCGTAACCAGTTGCGATGTCAAAGATATGGTTTGAAATACCGCGTATTTATTTCTTTAACTCTTCCTTCCACCAATTTAAACGAGCATTTTTTGGGTGATTGTCAAATTATGCAGATCCAATGCGAATATATCTTCAAATGTACATGTAAAATCGAATTCCCTCCGAAATGTCAGCAGGCACCTGACAACACTTAGAGTTGCCAATGCGCTTTAAATACAAAGATGCACTTGTACAAAGTGATGATTGTAAATATATGTGAAAATTATCTATTATAAAACTTCATTTCACTCACAGTTAAGCATCACACTGATTTACAATTGCTTTCTCTGTCATACTTACAAGTTCTTTAATATAATTTTTCATAGTCTGTTTGTGCTACCAGCAATCAAGCAAAGAAAAACGTGTGCTTTGAATAATTTTTAGTTGATATACATTAAACATTCATTTTTTCTTAGATTGCTAGTAAGAAGAAAAAAAAATCATAGAAAACCACTTTGTGCTGGCAAATTCTTTAAAGCAAATCACATGCAATAAATTTTGTACCACGAAAAACGAGCCAATAAACGATATCTAATAATTCATATTATTATCAAATCTACAAAGGCTAGGGAGAGTGATTTTGTGAGTGAGTGAGTGAACGAAGGAGAAAAATGGCGAACTTAATAATTTTGAAATAATTTATTATTTTAATAACATCATCAATATTAACTCATGTTGGGCATACCTTTCGCATACATATAGAATACATAAATACTATGCTATCCCTTGTGTTTCATGTCGTAACGTTAACATAACAGCTCGTATATTAACTCACAATGTGTCCTGCCGCTAGGCATACCGAGGAGTCCTGGTAACAACAACAACAACAGCAGCAACAACAACAACAACAACAACAGCGAAATAATAGGGGTCACAATAACCGCACAATGCTATAAGAATGTATGCTATAGTATGTGCACGGTATATGGTATAGGATATATGGGGGCGCGGCAAATAACAGACATGAGTGAACTCAACTGAACTGAACTGTATGGCGCGACAGCTAAAGTAAAGTGAAGGCAGCATTTTTGTTATTTATAGGAGTTCGCGTATATATGAATGTTTGTATGTGTGTGTGTGTGTGTGTGTGTGTGTGTGTGTCTAAGGTCTAATATGTTGCACATTATAAGCAGACATCGATATCCTTTAGCCTTGTCAATTTTGCTTACATGAACTTCCTTTCAATATGCTGTTGCCATGTATGAATGTATGAGCTTAAATGACTGGCGCTAAGAGTGAGGGGGAAAAAAATTACCTATTGAGGTATGACAACAAGGGCGTGCTTCTGTTGTTGTTGTTGTTGTTATCCTGCCCTTCTGTGTGTAGGTGCACTCAATTGGAAGCAATAAATTTCACTGCTATACAGATACAGATACAGATACAAACATTGCTATAGAACAGGGGGCTCAGAATAGTTGCTTTTAAACGCTTTCAATGTTATCAAAAAATACAACTATCAAAATTTCAACTTTATAACTTTAGCGGTTTGAGCTAATGAAGACAATTATTAAACTTAAAATTTCGCACCATAGAATATAAATACTTGCAGATGGCGAATTATTGGGAACGCGTACAATAAAATACCTTAAAGACTAAACGCTAAGATTTGAGCATAGAGATCCAGCATTATTTCTAAAAAAAAAATAACGGTATATTGCTATTTGATAGTTCAACATTGTCGAATTTCTTGCGGTTCTCTATTGCAATTTGTTATGCGCCTCCGTTCGATGCGAAAGAGAAGTCTTGTATTGAATTTCGCTTTGCGCGCCTTTGTTTGTTGTTTCGGCTGCACTAGTGCTGCACTAGCGATTTCATCCAACATCTAATGAGTTTAACAACGAACGAATTACGCTGATATGAATGTGTTGCTGTTATTATTATTTTAGGTGATATGGTGCTACAAACCCTTTTTCTAGTTAATAACTAACGAACAGTAGTTAGTGAATCGTTAGTGCATTGGAACCACCGGCAGAGCAACACTTTCTGCACTTTCTTTCATTTCGATTAATTTCGATCGAAAATTTCTACAATAGAAATTAAATTTCAATCGAAAAAGGTTCTGACAAATTCTGTAATGAGTGTGACTAAGTTACGACAATAGTTATTGACCTGGTTATTCAATCGTTTCGCTTAATTTCGTACACAAGTTTACATGTTTAGCTTTTAATTTATTGTTAAAGCATATGCTACAAAGTGAAACATATAATTTAAAAAAAAAATAGAATTATAATTCACAATTAGTTTATGCTGTGTATGCAATTTTATTGATTGGTAGTAGGCACTGCGACCTTGCAGTTATATTGTGCACACTGACAGCACATATCACATGTTACAGCACTTTATCCTTTCAAAGAGAGTAAAGATGTTCTTTGGGTTCATTGTAAGCAAAGCCTTATCTATTACTTGGTAAGATGTTTAAATGTGGTCAAGGCAAAGGCTGTATGTGCTGGATTTCCTCATATTTTAAAAAAAAGTTTACAGAAAAGCTGTCACTTTCGACACGAATATTACATAAGTGTCTTTTAAGTGCGGAATGTGCAGTCAGAAAATCTGATAAACTTTTTCTTGAATACATTGCAGACTTCGGTGCGACTTTGTCGACTTTTAAGGTTAGTTTTAATTTATCGCATCTTCACTTTCTGAGCATTTTTACTGCTTTTATTAGCGCCCTCGTAAATAAAGCGGAATGAAAGCCTTGCTACACGAAACCTAAGAAAATCGTTGAAAACAATAATGTCGCAAAAATTTCCGACTTCCTAACCAAAATATCCGAAAGTGATTCGAATTCGATTTCCTGTAAAGAAGAGGTATACACACACACACACAAACACATACACACACACAGAGATAGCTAGAAATATAGAAAAAAGGTAAAGAAACAAAAAAAAAAAAAACAAAAAAAGATGAATAAATAGAAGCATAACAACACATGTGCTTGGTGAAATGTCGTTGGCAATTCACCGCCTCTCTATGAGGTCCTTGCTGCATGTCGGAAAACTGTGTCTGAAAAGACAGCCAGGCAGCATACAGGCCGGAAGCTAGGCAAGAAGAAAGCCAAAGATATGGAGTTGTTCGAGCTGCTGCTGCTGCTTCTTCTATTTTAAAAATAACAAAAAAACAGCATGAGCTGATGGAAAATACCGAAAATTTTATGTACGACTATATGAAAGAAAAACACTAAGCACGCTACTGCTCCTTCAAGAAATTGAAAATCTTAATATGTGTGTGTTGGTATCTGTATATCCTATATCTGTTTGCAGGTGTTCAGCTCAGTGGTGCACAGCTGGTTGCTGTCTGTTTGCTTTCATTTCACCTTTTTTTTTTGCAGTGTATTGCTGTTTTTGACAGCTTTACACTTGCCGTGAAAAAAAAAACCCAACAAAAATAAGCATATTTATTCTGTTTTTTTTTTTTGTCCAAGAGAAATGCCAACCATAAACAGTAAAAGTGACTTAGATCTTTTAGGGGTTTCTTCTGGAGTATTCTGGCTACAAATTTCTTTTTTCTATACAAAATTTTATGCAGGCAAAAGCTAAAACACCGATTTCTGTTTTAGATTATTCTTGCTACTTCGCATTAATGCCGCCTAAGAATTCTTTTCGCATATTTACATGCAAAAAAGGACGAAAAGAGCGTCCTCCACAGCGTACGGGTTAAGCCCGCGAGCTTCAATGTTTTGTTTTTGATTTTTATGCTTGTGAACCCTTGAAATGCGATTTGACCAGGATTTTGTTTCATTTTTTTTTATGTATTAGCTATAAATCAAATTAGCATATTTTATTTATGATTTTGAATAAATTTTATGGCAACGAAAGAATGGCGTGTGTGGGATTTTTATACTATAACAATATAAATTCCATATACTAAATATATAAAATAGAAGTTAATGACTGTAAAGAATTTGTTGCAGGATTATAAAGAGAAAAAGTGTGCGATAGAGACGAATGAGAGCGAGTTAAAAGAGAGAGGGAGAAGAAAATAGAGAGAGATACAGAGTATGTATTTAAAACCGGGCCAAGACTCGAAATATTTTTTTGAAACTATACAACTTTAAATTAATCGATTAAATTATTATAATCGATTTTAGGTCATTCACATGTTAAAAAATATATTGTATTAATGACAAGTCAGTATCCAGAATTTTGTCAAGGGCGGGTGTTTTTCTTTTTTTATTTTTTATTCCTTGATACCTCAAATCTATGGCTATAAGAGTACATATGACGTAGAGTACCGCCCCAAGTTGGACCGTAAGGGTGAACATAGTTTCTTGGGTAACTAGTAATTTTTACGGTTTAATGAAATCTGATTTGTGTCTGAGGAATAGCCATATTTTTAAAAGTTTTTTCTCTTCATCTGACTACAGATTAGCCAGCACTTCTAGAGAGTAACTAACTGGCTATCTAAAAGCATGTTTCTAGTAGCCTCTCAATTAGATTATAGTCGCAATAGCATTAGTACACACAGTTAGGGTATGTACACCGAACTGTTAAATGCTAGTACTTCTGTCCACCTGATCAGCTAACAGCCAGCAATATCCAAAAAGTAATCGATGCACTTTTAGTGTGTCCTAGTGTAGGTTATCCGCATTTCTGCATTTTTCAAAAGTTTATAACATCCTTAAATTTTAAAGTTATTAATAGTAAAAAACTGTTTTTGGCGCACTTCATTCAATTACCATTCAATAACTTATTAAATTCTCAACTGATTTTAGACCTCTCAAAGGTGCTGGAGACAATAATAATATATCAGAATGAAATGAAAATAAGTAGTGGTTTGAAGGAAGTAGTATCAAATTATTATTATTTAATATTGACCGCAGAGATAATGACGGAGAATGTAATGCTTATATGCTCCGTAAGTTTAGGTCTCTATGAAGAACTCTTTGTAGATGTCTTTTCATTGTGACATCTAACTTTCTTCTACGTGCCAGAAGGCATCTGGCTAGCTTGTTAGGGTGACCATTAAGTCTTTCTAAATAGTCTTAGGTCTGCTTGTTAATGACGTTCCCGATTTTAGGGACTTTTAAGTCCTTTTCTAGATTGGCTGTGCGCATGTACCAAGGCACTCCTGTTAGTCTGCGGAGGATCGTTTGTAACAGTTAGAAATGAATGACAATCTCTCACGTTTATAAACTAAATCGCCACTGTCTCGCTTAAATGAGCAGCATTCTGACTTGTCTCTTTTCTTCGAAGCGCTTTTCTATATATTCTAGACGCATAAACAAAAGTAAAATATTTTAAAAGAGACTGATTAGCATAAAATAGAAATAATATATTTATAATAATATATTTATAATATAATAATCTGTTTAGAAATCAGAGAAAAAATTTGTATACAAAAAAAAAAAAAAAAAACTGGGCATTTCAAGATTTCTTCAATTTTAGTGCTAAGCTTTTCGCATACCTTTTTATGACACAAATTTAAACACGCTTTAAAATCAACTAATTGTTAAATAATGCCAAACACATACCAACCATATTGTTGCTTCAATCAAATGCGCGCAAAACGTGAATGGGGAAAAAAAATTAAACTTTACCACAGACTCACCCCGGGGCAGCCAGACAAACTGAAGTACGAAAAGACCACCACCTGTGTCGAATTCAACAGCCGCAACTTCAGCATCAACAAGCGACCGGCTGTTCGAAGAACCGACCGTGGACTGACTGTCACGTTCAATATTGAAACCTGTCGTGTTTTCAATAAAACTCATCAAGAGCAACAAAGTCCGACACGGCCTTAGAGCCTAAAGCTCTAAAAATAAGAAGAAGAAAAAAATGAAATACCAGCGAAATAGAAAAACAAAATAAAAAATAAGCTCAGAAACTCAGAAAAGAAAAGTAAGTACATCAAAAAAAAAAAAATGTTGCCAAAGCTGGCAGCTCTGAGGCATGCGGTGCCCACATCAACTAACATCAGCTGCCTGGCCGGGCTTGACAACCTGACAAGGAGGTGAGCAGAGCCCGAACGCACACGTACCACAATCAAGGTTAATTGATTTTTAAGGCTACCCACTTTTATTTTCTTCTTCCTACTGACGCAATATACAATTTGTGTTTATTTGTGTTTGGGTTAAATGTTTGTATTTGTGTATTTCAGATATTCGATTTTTTATTTATTTCGCCAAAGTTTTTCACTTGAGTTAAGTTTTTTTTAAAGAAAGATTTTTGCAATTGAGCTTAGCAAAATGATAACTAAATTGACAAATTTAAAGGCTCATTGAATACCCTGTTTTTGTAAATGAGAAAAGGAAGCAGAAAATTTGGACTAGAAGTATCTTTTGCAGAATAGTTTATTTATGAGTTTATTATTGGCAACCCTAAGTATTGTTAGGAAATTTCCATTGGAAAGTTTGACATTTTTTAATATAAAAGTACGCACCACGTTTTGTTGTACGAGCACTATTTGTGTTGTTTACAGTGACTTACAAAATTAAACTCGGAAAAGAAACGGAACTAATTCGTGAAAAATCTTCGTACGATGAAATATTGCGACATGCTATGTGGCTTATCAAGACAAGCGTGCATCTCTATAATTACTTTCACTTCTGGAGATGAATGTCCATCCGTTGCCACTGTAAAATGTTGGTATAACAAGTTTATTCGCGCACGCCCTTTGCTTAAAGACGAATTTTGAGAACCTCATCAAAAAATGGTTGTTATGCCAGAAACAATTAATGCTGTGCTTAAATTGATAGGGTAATATCGACCTCCTCGGGCACTAATGGAGCCGGTGCAAAGAAAAGTTGAAGAAATAAAGCTGCGGTATTTCAAAAAACATCTATAACATCGTAACATCGTAACATGTAACGAATCATGGATCTATGCATATAATTCCGAAGCAAAACAGCAATCCACTGTATGGGTGTTCCAAAACGTACCGAATCCAACAAAAGTTACTTGCGGATGAAGCACTTCGAAGCATGTAGTCGCCTGTTACTTTGAAAAACCAATCATGTCGCAACTGCTCCATTAGAGCAACGTAGGGTGGTCAATTCTGAATGGAACACAACCATGTGTGTGCCAGAAGTTTTCGTAGATTTGAGGAAAACCAACCACCGAAGACGGATACTCCACTACCACGACAATGCGACACATAGAGTTTTTGACACAAGAGAGTTTTTGAACACTGAATACGTCAAATTGATGGACCATCAGCCCTGACTTGGTACAGAATGACTTATTTTTGTTCACGCACATCAAATATAAAATCTTCGATGTCTGATCAAGCAGCTGTTGAGTTCTTTAAACAGCTCGTTTTGGAAGTACACATTTCTACCTGACAAAAGAGCTTCGAAATTTGGTTTGAGCGCATGAAAAAGTGTATTGATCTTCATGGAGAATATTTTGAAAAACAGTAAAGCTATTTTCAATGATAAAATACACATTAGGCGCATAATATAAAAGGCAAGCATCCATATCCATAGAGGTGAAGTTATATATTTGCAATATAAAGTCTATACAGACAGTCGGACGAATAGCGAGGCAGACGGACATGATTATATCCACTCGTCGCTACGAGTGGGTATGCTTCAATGCCAAACAGGCTTTCCAACGAACTGTCAATACTTTTTTCACACTATTTGCGAAGGGTATAAAAAAGCGGCAGCCATTTTTTTTTTTAATTAACTTGTAAACCGCAATGGTGGTAACTAAAAGGCGAAAATCAAAGCAGCAGCCAAATGCAAACACTGCAGGTGAAAAGTAGCAGCACTGAAGTTGCTGTTGGTGTAAATGTCGTTGTCGCCGTCGTCGACTTCTGCAAATGAAATGAAAATGTTATGTATACGCCAGGTTGCACTGCAGGATTTTGCAGTAAGAGCAGCAATGGCGGCAATAATCCAGCAGCGCTTACTCTGTGCACTAATGGCACAAAAGTAAACTGAATACATCAGCAGCAGCGGCAGCGACAGCGGCAGCTAGAATTTGCACAAAACGTGATAGTCAGCATCGAGAAAGTCACTACTCCCGCCGACACCGTCGACGTCAATTGCAATGGCAACGCCACCACAAAAGTAATAAACCACGAAATGGCATTCAAAATGGCTGGCAATGGCTTGCAATAAAAACTTGAGCAAAAGGCAATTAAGTCGAGTGCATTTGGTTTTACGACTTTGCAAAGGCGCGAAATGTGCATTCCTTTGCATTGCTGCAGAGTGGCAAATGAGGTTCAAGAATACTTTAAGTAAGTTAGTGAGCAAGAGACTTCCTCCTCCTCCTCCACCTCCAAGTACAAATTCTCTTACTGCTTTTTGTGAAAATTTTAAATTGTAATTAAATTTGAGCAAACGCAAGATATACGCTTTTGCCTTTGGGTCGCAGCAGGATAATAGTTCCGACTATAGTAAATTGGTTTGACTTGCGTAGTATATACGTTTTTATGTGATATACGCTGTAGATAGTATTGCATATTGCAAACAATTCAAATTGATGGCGAACATTTGAATTTTATTCTTTACATTTTCGTTTCGTACAAATTCTATTGGTTTATGTTAGAAAAAGCTTCATTGGATCATTTTAAGAGTGTCATTTTGTTACTACTATTACCAAGTTTTGACACAAACTAAAAAATCAAAACAATTCTAAGCTCATGAAATCTAATTATTAAACCTAGAGAAAAGAAAGCAGCACAGAATCCCAAGCCATATATTAATTTGGTAAGACTCAACCCTAATACGCTCGCAAACACAGAAGAGAGTTTTCATAAGCGTAGAAAGTCTAAAACGATAAAGAGCAAATAATTTACAATACCTAAGTTAGATCTACCTACGAGTAGGATCTGGAGTCATATACAAACCGATTATATTCATAATCTAAGTAGAGTGTTAACCGGAACCGTTAACCAAAACTAACCGCTTCAAATAGAGAACCAGAATCGATCACAGTATTTGTAATGGTAAAGTTTCGGTTCTCACTTTTACTATTTTTTTCTAAGAAAAATATTTGAACTTTATAAATATGTAAGTATTTCATTATACTCTTGTGCCCGCCTTTCACGCTCTCTATCCTTTGTTCTAACTTCTTCTAAACTTTTTCTAACTCCTTCTCCTTGTTCTATAATATTTTCCCTAAGACTATGACTTTGCCTTTCTGATTAACTCCAAAAAAAAAATAACACTCGGGTGTTCACTAATCATCCTATGAACCGAATTATTTAACGTAAACTTTTTGACTAAACTTTTTAACAAGTTCTTTGATCATATATATATATGTACATACATGTGCTTACAGTGAGCAGGATATTATTAGAATAATGAAATTCAAAGTCGCCGCTCGAATTCGCTTCCGATTCAATATGTTTAATCGGTACCCAGGGAAGACCACGAGGAGGCCATCACAATTGTAATGGGGTCATATATGGTCAAAGAACTTGTTAAAAAGTCATACCTTTTACAAGCATTTCTTTTGTGCAGCGTTTCTGCCTCTCCACCAGCCTCTGCTTCCCTCAGCCACTCCTTCCCCCTTTCCCTACCTCCTCATGCCCAATAACCATACTACCCATTCCCTATGCATAAACGTAAATAAGTATAAAGTTCAAATCAAAATCCAAACCAGCTGATACCATACATATATGGTTAGAAAATTTAACATATTTCCCAGTAACGCAAGGACGCAAAAACAGCATAGAAAATTCGAAAAGTAGATTTTTATACGCTAACGCTAAAAGTGAAAGGGTGTGGCGTGTTTCTATGTTCAGCCTAAGAACATAGGAAGTATTCATACCCGATTTCTGATCGATATAATAAAAAACTAAAGGACTAGTTTCGATTCAAACAGACAGGGATAGACAGTCGGATATGGCTAGTTTGATTCGTCGAGCTGATCAAGAATATATATACTTTATGGAATCTCCGAAGCTTTGTTTAATGCACTACAAACTTCGTGACAAAATTATAAAACTATTCTTACCATTTGTGAAGTGTATAAAAATTTGAGTTTGTTTGTATTTACTTACGCTTAAATAAAGAATAGTTTATTTCAAATAATTTTGGAACGTTGGCAATAGTAATAATTGTCTTATATTTTTTTTGCAAGAATTTTAACATACGCCGGTAACGGTACTGTACCGGTATACCGTAACTAAATTCCAAGAACCGTTTCAAAACCGAATACCGCCATTAATTGAAACCGGTGCAGCATCTTACCGAAACATGAACCAAAACCGAAATACATTTCGGTCTCATTCCCTGATTGCAGGTGCTAATAATTTATAATCAAAATTGATCTATAATAATTATTATTGTTGTACGAGATTCTTCTAATTAAATGCAGTTTAATGCTTTGAACTTACGATATTTTAAATACTTTTATCATCTAAGCTACACATAATATATAAATTCACCTATATAAATCATATTTGGTATATTAGTTTTGCCGAATTTGCACCATGTATGGTAAAGTAGGCGTTAGGCAACGAATAATGTAGGTGTATTCCCGATTCATTCACCAGCGCCTTGATCTCGAAGACTATTAAACCAACCAATGTTTTTATATAGACTCAGCATTTTATGTGCTTGAACGAGTAGTGATCATCTCAATCGACGTCATCGTTTACGGCTACATGTTTCGCTTTTTGCTGACATGTCCACGTTTCACCGTTTTTCCGTAATAAACATGTAAAATGTTCCGTTTTTTGACGGAACTACAGTTTTAAGCTATTTTCATTGGGATTTCCGGAGAAAGTAACCAATGTACAAAAAAAAAACTCAACATACAGAAGCTCTATAAATAGTTATGAGTAAAACATGTTGGCTATACGTTAATCTATGGTAAATCTATCGAAAATGGTGTACTACCGTTTCCTATAGAACGCCATATTATTTTCCGCATATGCTTCATTTTCTTACCTTCCTGAAATATTACTGTGCCATGATATTTTTGTCGACACAGAGGAGGAAACTCATTTGTTTCTCCGTTTTTTTGGCCTGAAGGATTTAATCACCCTCATTCTTATTGTCGCACTCTTTTTTAATTTTCCTATGCTGTTTAACAAAGTGCTAAAAAACGCTTAAATTTTCACAGCTTGTCATATTTGTAACACTGGCAGCTGCTGCTATTCTGGCCGCCATGTGTTCGCTTATCTAGCTCGGTTCTTTCTATGTAGTAAGTATATTGTTGTCTGCGTTGCTGAGACCAACAGAATAAAATGTAATGAAATGGAAAGAAAAGAAGAGAAAAGAATGTTTGTGTTTTGGTAACATCGAGATTAAACACGTTTTTAACAGGTTTTTTCCGTACGCCTCTAGACTCTGTGCTACGAATTACTAATTTAGTTGATTGCAGCTGCTTTTCTCTTAGCTGATTTTGTCGACCTTTCCGTTTGGGCGTTACTTATTAACTGCTTGGTTCTTATTTTTCTCTTTTTTTACTTCAGCGCTTTGAGCAATTTTCCTCTGTCCTCTGCTGTTGATTTAAGGTTCTTTGACATTGTATACATATCACGATGTCCTTGACTCTTAATGAGATTTCGTATTTGTTGCTATTTGGTTGCTTCCTTGGTATACATTTTTTTGTGTTGTTTTCTTTTTCCTGATGTAACTCATTGACCAACCCATTTGTATGCTTCATACTACATATTTCAAGTGCACATTGTTGCTGTTGTTCTATATGTATCTTGTATCTCTATCTTAGTAGTTTCACTCCAAACTCGCGCACTAATCAATCATAATAATTAATGTTCGCGTTTATTTTTTTTTATTTTTATGACTTCATTGCTGCGCGCGAATAACCACGATGGTACTGTGGCTTCGAAGACATGCTAGCCGCCAACTTTGTAAACTACTCGTATTTAGCATTGTTTCAAGTGAGACAGCATGGAGAAATTATGAACTGGAAATTGTACTTAAATAGGTTGAAAGCGTGCCATAGTAAAACTACTCTTACATTACTAAGTAGCGCTCATTTGTTCGTCCTTTCGTCTATTGTCCTTGCAGTCGTCTCTTCGTTGCCTTGTTGGCAGGCTGTAAGAACTGTTGCAACAGTTGCATGCCGTGAGTCAATTGCATGCCAGGCATTTGTATCGCATTACGAGACCGCACCGCTGCAAATATCATAAAATGACATGTCTCAGGGCGTCAAGTCATTTACACGTCACACGAGGCTCGTTCACTAACTCACTCACTCACTCACTCACTCACTTGGAATGGTTTGCCTTGAAAATAAAATTGATGGAATGGATATATAAAATGAAATAGTATGAAATGGCTTTAAATTTCTGCACTCTGTTAATTGAGGCTAGTGACGCACTGAACGAGCGATTTTATAGAAACTGTTTCTATAGTAAAATGTTGATATAAATCAATGAAAATAAACTACATTTCGTTATTGTTACAAGGGAATAAGATAAAGGCGTACAAAGTCTTCAAAGAAGCAAACTTTTAATATTATAAGATCGGGAACCATATTGTATCACATTATATTGTAAGCGTGACACAATTTAGTTTTTACTGTCCCTATGAGGGATCAACATATGTCGTATATTAAGTGATATAAGTAACAAATATTTATCAATTTATTAGCGTATTAGCCACAGCCCATTTTTCCAGTAAATCTAATTTTTCTAGTGAGCTTTACCGGTGCTCATCCATCTAGCGTTCTCGGCATGCGCAGCTTTCCCAATTTTTCGTTTTTCTCTTTTAAAGTGGACCTTATTTTCCTAATGCACTTTAGTGTCCATCACATAAAATGCAATGACCAACAATTCATCATGAGCGCTCAGCCTGCCGATTTTGCTACGGTGGCTAATGCATGACAATGGTGTTGTTCTTGGCTAAAACATCACTAACAAGCAAGGTCAAAATTTAGAAATTTCGAAACAAACTTCGCTGCCACACGTTTCATGCCCAAAACATACGAAAACATTGCGACATCTACAGCAACTTATCCAATAGTGATTCGATGATTCTCCATAACAATATTCTTCACTGGTTCAACGTTTTCATCGGTTGTTGACGTGCTGCTGTGACCAGGGCTGGGCATCGTCACTTAACGTTAACTTCGGTGTTACACAGGTTTTCATATAATTTACATGAAGTTTCAAGCTGTGAATTTAGCTGGTGCACAAAAAAAAAAGTTGTAAAATCTAACAGCCTAAAAGTGTGATGTAAGTTGTTTGGAGCCTATACCTAAAAGTGGGCGTGACACACCCCTTGATAATCATGCGAAACGTCAACTTGACTTTGACTGAAACGATAAAGTTTTTCATAAAAAGTCCCAAAATTGGGTGGTAGGTTGGTTTGCCCGGGGACAGCAACTAAAATGGAGAAATCACATCTATTTCTCTATATGTGAGGGATTCATCAATAAGAATCGACTATATTAACTTTTTAAGTTGATATTTACTGTAAGGGGAAAGTTTTCTTCAAAGTTCCAAAATTAGGCCAAAAGTCTCAATTGGGACTACCCCTAAAAGTGGGCGTAACACATACGCTTGATATTTATGTGAATCAATCGTCCATAAGAAGCCGTCATGTCAAACTTCATGTTGATATTTGCTGCAATAAAAACGTTTCGCATACAAAATGGTATAGGAACTACCTCAAATAGTGTGGAGCACTACCATTGATATATTTGCGAAGAGTCTCTTCATAAGAAGCCGCCATGCCAATTTTTAAGGTTATATTGAGAAGAATAATGAAAAAAAAAGTCAAAAGTGGGGGTCTAGTTTTTACGGAGGCTAGGAAATTTGAAAAGTCAACAATTTTTTTGTACGTACCCCGTGTACATCACATCTAGTTTCTGAGATATGACGGATGGGAAGTGGTATTCTTCACCACCCATTTCTCTTTGAATCATATTTTTTCCGGCACTCCTTACATACATATGTAGCAATCATCATCCATTAGTTGCTAAAATATGATGAATTTGGTATTTCAACACTCTTTTCTTCCAACTTATGTAAAGCCAGAGATCTAAACATAATCGATGTTACCACACTACATAAATTTCATAACGATCAGTCCAATAGTTTAGACGATTATTTACATATATAATAATGAAAGTATGTATGTATATTCTATATAGACTCCTATAGACTCGTGGTTATTGAGTTATCGCTATCGATATTATTATAATGTGACATGTGTGAACTTTTCACCTAATAAATGTCTGATTTTAGTATTTCATGTTGATTTGGGAACACTTTGTTTGTTTGTTTGTTTGTTTGACATAGCAGTACTAATTTACAATTTCGGTAGCAAAAATGTTCATCGAACTCAGTATTGGGCTTACGAATATAAATTGCACAGTCACAAAATGGATCATTTTAATGAAATCTATGCAGTTTAAATTATTTGAAGCGAAATGTAGAACAGGAAAGAATATTTCTCGAAGGTCGGGTCGGTGTCGAACATTTTGGACAAGTGCTTAGTTACTTTTTTGTTTGTTTTGCACTTAAATCATGTATGTAAACAATAAGGTTTATGAAAATAATTGGACATCATTTCTGACATATGAGGAATATGACTTTTAAGTACATTTCAAACGTAGATCTATAAGGCTTAGTTTATAAAACTGCCTGTTAATGTTTGGTTCGCTGATACTTAGGAAGATTCTAATTTGAAAATGAAGTGCAAGTCTTCTTTAAAATATTTGAAACTTTTTGTGAAGACAGAAAGCAAAGCATCTTATCTGCATGATTACTATTTCACAACATCAGAAATATTTGTTTCGTTCTTAACAAATATTATAAACAAAACATATAAAAAAAATTTTATCTACATAAATAGTAAAAGAAAATAAATAAATATTAAAACAGATACAAGCGCAAACACATTAAATATGAAGCAAAATAATATAAAATATGTAAAAAAAAAAAAAAAAAAAAACAAAAAAATTGTTTTGAAGGGGACGACGAAAGATGAAACTTTTATTTTCGAATTTATTGCCAAATTTATTGGGCCACACTGCATAAATTGGATCTTTATGTGCGGAAATTTTTCATATTCATATGCTACAAATTATATCCTAAAAGCAACAAGGATAAAAAGAACAAAAACTACAATGGACAGCAGCCGTGACAGTGACACCAACACCAACAACAAAAACAACAACAGCAACAAGAACGGCAACAAGAGACGCAAGTATAGCACAGGACAATAGTAAAGGACGACAAAAATTGCTGGCAATAACAAAAGGAATTTACAGATATTACACAGCATGGCTCCAAAGGGAAAAACAATTTATGTATATGCGAATATATAGAAAATATATCGCCTTGCTATGCCATGATATACGCGTATGCATGAGAATACCCTTTTTTGTTTTTTGGCTGCTCAATATTTCGTTTTTTATACTTGTATGTGTTGCAATCATTTGATTTTTTTATTTGTTTTTGTTCCATGTTTCGGTATGTGGCAACTCTGAACCAATTTCAAATTTTCTGTCACTTTTGCAAAATAACATTCATATGGCTACTTTGCGTGGAAAATGTCAAATAATGTTTTTTTGCTTTTCGCTTTGACTCTGATAAATTTTTTTTTTTTTTTGTTTCCAATTTATTTATTTATTTATGCGTTATAGATACCTTTCACAAGTTGGTTTTTTTCCAGCAATTTGTGATGCGATGGTATACTACATTATTGTATGTTTGTGTACCAGGCAATATGTTACAAATTGCCACCCCAAAAAGTTTGTCAGTTTGTTTTAAGTCCAGTAAATGTAACGGCGTCCTTTGGCTTTTAGTACCTTTTGTCAGGCAGCGTATAATTGAAGTCAAAATATTCTATACTTTTTCTCTTTTTGCATGAACTATGAAATTTAAACTGTCAAAGTGAACTATTACAAATACACACACACACACACACACATACACATCTATTTAAGGACATTCGCACAGACGTACAGAAAAACGCTTTGACACATATTGTCATAAAATTATTCAACATTTATTGTCATCGGTAAAAATACACACACACACACACACACACACACACACACACACTCACACACACACACAAATATATGTATAATGAACATATGTGTATCCTCTTTTTTATATTTTTTATTTTTGGGTATATTTTTTGCAATAAGACTTTTGAAGCGTTACAAAGTGAAGGGCAATAAATATGTGAAAAAAAAGTGAGAAAGGACGACGCACCAGTACTAACGAAATTCATGCGATCTTTTCACTTTTATGTGAAATTGTAGATTTGTAGGTGTTATTGTTGTTGTTCTTATTGTTGTTATTGTTATTGTTGTCGGCACGCTTATTGTTGTCTCTCATTGTTGTCATATGTGCATGTGTGGGCTGCCCACACGTTTGTATTTGAATTTAAGTGCTCTACTTCAATGTTGCCTTATTGGATTTGCTACGCTTTGACAATAGAAGGTCATGTGTGAAATAGGTTTTCACTTGAACGTAACACAGAACCATAAAACCGAAAAAGCAAGTCTATACTTGTAGTTATATTAGGTACCCTATACAGAGTGTGGGTTGTATGAAAGTTCATGTGTAAATGATACCTTACCTGAAAGGAAGATGCGTTGTTTCATATTTAGTTAATAACAAAAGTTTACAAAAGTATAAGATCTGAAAGTTATATTGTAGAAATCAATATGACTTTCTTCCCTTTTTTTTTTAATATTCTTAAACATCGCAGTTTTTCGGCTGCATCAGTGCTGCACTAGCAATTTCCCCAATACTGTTAGTGAGTACGTTGATAAAAAAATCAAGTACAAATGCTTGGTTCAAGAATGTAGTTGAAATTCATTAATATAAAAGTATCCTCGTCTTAACTACTTCGGCTATTAGACATCCGTCTAATACCGAAGTTGCGAAGAAATTGAAGCAGCTCAGATAGTAAGTTTGATTATGCTGTTTTGTGTTTGTTGTTATTACTATTTTAGGCAATGCTATGCTTGCAAATCTTTTTTGCTAGCCAAGGGCTAACGAGCAGTAGTTAGCTAAATCGTTAAGACTGACGACTAGTAGTTAGCGAATCACTAGTGCATTGGTACGTTGAGCTACCGTCGGAACAACAGGAATATATCACAGTGCAAAAATTAAATAGATGATTAGATGAGAAACAACTTCATTGATGCTCTAGATTATATAATCCATTTAATCACTAAGAACCGAAAGAATAAACAGTTCGAAACATTTACCCCACTCAGCGGAAGAGAAGCTACACTATAATGCATTGGTGAAAATAAGTACTCGGCAACATTAGGTTAGTTTACGCCGGCTGGCCCTTGAAAAAGGTCACACATAGACCAATATGGTGCTTAGTGAGTTAGATGATCTCGTTCTTTCAGGAGCTATTGAAGTCCTGTAGAATTTTTGCGTGTTTGACGAACGCCAACAGCCTGTTAGGAGTCTTTCTGTCCAATTCTTTCAGTGACGCGAATCCAATGGTGTCAAACTATTTTAATCTTGATCTTGCGATGTTTGGACAGCTACAGGTATGGTGTTCCAGATTTTGCATGACTCACGTTTCCTTGCATTTCCTACAACCGTCACTATTGGTTGTGTTTAGTTTTTTCGCGTGAGCGGCTGATAAACAATGTCCTGTTAGAATGATGCTTAACAGCAATCTACAGTCTCTCCTCTGGAGCCGTAGCAGGTAGTGCGCCTTCAATACAACTTACATCTTGAATGATGGCTATGCACTTCTACAATTTTCAAATGTTTTCTTATTGATTATTAAATTCTGTCAGAAAGAGAACGCTCTCCAAATCCTATCATCTGTACCCGCTCCTGACTTAACTGCTGAGTTTCCATTCGAAGCTCATTAAAGCTCTATATACAACTTGAAACAAGATTCCAGCAGTTGTAGCAGACAATAATTTGACTTAAATAAAGTGTCCCAGAACAGCAGCCGAAGTCTAGCTTTAACAACAACCACTTAGCACCGTAGCACACTATTCGCAGAATTAATAATACCCGAATTGCAAAGCACATATGTAGTGCAGAAAGAAAAATGGTGAAAAGAAAAGAGTACAGTTTGAAAGTTAAAACCTGGCCAACATCACTCGGAAGTGCTTTTATTAAAAGCAGAAACTGAAAGTATCTGGCAAACACTGAAAAGCTGTCTCAACATTTTGTTATTTTTATTTCTCCTTTAAACGTTTACCATATTTAGGCTGTTTGACTTTCATATACTTCTTAGCTTTTCGACCAAATTTAGCCTGGAAGCTATATCCAGCTTTGTTATAGTTTGCTTTGAACTTTAAAATACCGAAGTTTCGTACTAGTTTGTGCAGTTTTAAATGTGTTTAGTGTGTAAAACTGCTTAAAATTAAGCACATTTTCACAAATTTGAAGAAAAATTTGAAGATATCACAACCAAAACAAAAAAGTAACTTACTATTCAATCAGTTTTCTGCTCAAACGAAGCTAATTAAAATTGTATCTCAAAAAAAGGATTCTACATTCCACACTCTTCCTGCTTTCTTAACAAATTACTTACTAAATTTAATTCATTTATTCATGCGTAAGACAAAGTACTACCAATTAACGTAAAATAAATAAAACTCAACAAATTGTTGGAAAAACTCTCTTCAAACAATCTTAAGTCCATTTCTTTCGTTTGTTCGATTCTGAGTTTCACTGATCCAAGATGTTTTCTGCAAATAAATAAAAAAAAAAATAAAGAACTCAGTTTAAATTACTGCAAGTTCCACAATGCTGTCTGAGTTTTTGTTTTTGTTGTTACTTGGATATTCCATCCTTAGTATTAAGTATTATTTTTGTGCTTTTTGTTGTTGTTTTCTTACAATTTCCTCTGGGAAACATTTTTCTTTTATTGTGCCAACTTGGCATTATTGTTTCCTAAAGCTTATAATATGAAAAGTAAAACGTCAGCAGCAGCATCAAACGTTGCAAGCCTCCCATGCTGTAAGTATTTCTCGCAAGGATGTTATGTCCTTTGCTTACATATTTTTACAATATTATGCTCGCAGCGTGTCACTGTCCTTCATTGACTGCGTTGCGGGTTTCCTTTCATTTTAAAATACATATTTAAACAATAAATTGTCAAGACGTGCGCCTCTTAGCATTGGAAATTAAGACATCGAGACTCTGCAAGTGTTTAATGCATTCCATGACCCCCATTCATATGATCCATTCATCCATTCATGAATGTCTAGGACAACACAAGCACCATACCAACGTCTACCGATTGCTGAGCGCATTTCACTTGAGCCGCAAATACTGCGCCACATTTTGGTTTACTTTATGCGCTATGCTGCTGCTGGGGTACTCCTGCCTAGTGTTGCCGGTGTTGGGGGTCTCGGTTGGTAGCCCAGCCTCCACCTACGCAAAAACGGTTTGCCTGCTATTGGGCTGACTCTGTCGTTGACATTGCCGCGCATCTATTTAATTAAGCTAATTACGAGACGTGCTCAACGCGCGCATTTCATTTTGTTTGTACGTTGACGCACAGTGGTCTCAGCTCAAGAGAGCTGAGTTAATTAAAAACTAAACTGAGTATCTAAAATATATACAATATTTTTTTTTTTTTTTTTTGAAAATTGAATAGTAAAATCTTGAATCTAGCGTTACAAAGAACTTCAATGAAAGTTTACCATTGGTGTAGAGCTTTTTAAGCAAGAATTCATTTAATTCAATGGTGGCGTGTTGATTATAATTAGGTGGTAGACGAATCAGCAAATGAAGAACTATGACTATCGATGGAATACTAATTATTTTACAAATCATCTACATAAAATAAAAAAAGTATTATATGAGTTTAGGGCTTGCTCAAGGTCAATACATTAAGATCATCAGTCACCGACGTTGTACGAGCAATTATTGCTACTAATAATACAACGCCTGAGCAATTTGCGCTTCAAAGTTTTGTTTCAAGTGGTCAATTGTTTGATTGTTGTCCGCATAAACTTTATTTCTCAAAGCGCCCGAAAGAAAGACCTCGAATAGTATTAAACTGCATGCTCCGAGATGAACAATTGCGATCCCAGTAACAATAAATACAAATTTATAAAGCTTTGTGCGCAAAATGTTGATGCTTTGCGTAGGGGCGTGGCAAGTTGGGCTTCTCTACGATCATATGAGAATTTTCCGTGAGCCAAATCGTACAGTTTAGCTTGCTGACATAATCTCCAAGATGGCAATGCTCCTCATTCGAAATCATAGCTTTTGTCTCTCAAAGTAAGTTTTGTGTACTTTAAAATATTGATCCAAATTGAAGCGTATTCTTCAAGCTTAAGGTCAAAACTAAACGACTGTCAAGAATTCATGAAACTCAAGTCGACACCGTCAATAATAGCTCAAAAGTTCAAAATTTAACATATAGATAGCCCAGCTTGTTTAAAATTTTAGGTGTCTGCCACGCCTCCTTCTGCCTGTTATATATTTACATTTACCTAAACAAAGTAAACTCTTGGGTATAAAGAAAGGATTCCATAGCTGCACTTTGACAATAGAGACTCACTATCTCCAGTAGAGTATAGGGAGAAAACCACAAAAATAGTCCAAGATTCTCTACATGTATAGAATATGTACTCTTTCTTACGCAGTAGTTCGAGACTTGTGCTACTTGGGCGAACATCATTCTCAAAACTTGAATATCAATTGTTCGATACGTTTATAAACTGATGAGAGCATCGAGAAGAGTAATAGTTTTCAAGACAAAGAGAGCAATCTGATGTACACGACTTATAGCACTGGTGAGCTCGCTTGGTCTGCTGTTGGCGAACACTCATAGTAAAACGAACTGTATGAGTATACAGTTCGGTACTCTAAAAGTGTCGTTAATTGAACGGTAAGAAGTTTAATGAAGCTATAAACTTTAATTTAAAGTTTGAAATAAATTATAATTCGCAAAAAGTTTTCAAATGCTTTATACTAGATATTCGAGCATTCTTCAGATATGTATAGTTCTTCGTTAACTGTGCAATACAATAATGCTGCATCACTACTGATTTTCTGTTGCAATCTTAACATTTGAAACCACTGTGCACGCGGTTTTCTTAAACTACTTAGACTGTTTACCGCCCTCGTCATCATTTCCCTATATAGCGCCTTGATTAAGTGGGGTTAAAATGTTAATTTATGGCCCAGAGCCAAGGACTTGTGTCCGTTTTCTTGCACTCCACTGTCTGTTATTTCATTTTTTTATTTAATTTGAGGTTTATACTTTATTTGCACTTGGTATTAAATTAAAAGCAAGCAAAAATACACAATTTGCATAGCGCAGTATTTTGAGATTTCTAAAATTATAATAATAAAACAAAAAAAAAACAACCCAAGAAATTACAATTAAAAGCGCCTCCAATTTATGGCAGCAACTCAAGTATTTGACTTTCTTAAATTAGCTGCGCAAAATAAAAGATAGAATGAGAATTGGGCAGCCAAAACAAAAAAGAAACCATCTAGAAGTCACGAGAAGTTCCAACGACAATAGCTAAAATGGGCGACGACAACTGCGCGCAAAGGACATGCCAAGCACAAGGATCGTCGCGGCGTGCCGCTTGATAAGCGCAAGAAATATGAGCACCGGATATAAATTGTGTCAGCGGCGAAATGATAAAAAACCACTTAAAGGCGCAAACAATGCCGGCAAACAGCAGCGGAGACAGCGGAGGCGGCTGCGGCTGCGTTGGCGACAACAGCGACAATGTTGGGGCTAACAGCACAGAACACACACAAACACAGAGACTGACAGACAGACCGCATGAGAGATAGTAAAGCAGCAGACACACATATATATACACACACACCCACACACTTGCCAACATACAAAAACACAAAGCACATTCGAATACTTAGTCGAAGACAGCAAAACAGTCGAGCAGACATTTAGCAAAGACGTCGGAAACAAGCCGAAAGGACAACAAAGCGATTCCTTTGCTTAGCATGTCAACCAAGTCCATATGAGAGGGTGTGCCATGCGCTGCTTTGTGGTCTGGTTTGGTTTGGTTTGGTTTGGTTTGGTGTTCCTCACGCGAGATATGCTGATTTTAGGCACAATAAAACCGCTAAAGATAGCGTCCACCGTAGTCGTTGCTACTCCCCTTCTATTTATTTATTTTTTAATGTGTTAAAATTGCAAACATCGTAAAGAAAGTTGCAAAATAATGCGAAACGGAAGAAATTAGCTGCGCGTAAATTTATGTACGACTCGTTTATAATAGCCCAAATGCTGTTTGCTGCCACGTGCTCCGTCTGTACTTGTACGAAATATCTGAAATGGTTCATTCGTTTCTTTAGGATAGCGACACCGGAAAAGGGTCATTTCTTAGGCGTGAAATTTCAAGCCTTCAAGAAAAGAGCTGCGTTTAAATTGTAGAGTATATATGCAGAAGGAGGGAGTGCACTTACAATTTTACATATTACGAGGGCTGCCTGAAAAGTCCAGCGTATTGACTAAAAAAAAAGAAAGAAATAATTGCAGAAATTAATTCAATATATTTTAGTCGTAAAAAACCTCATCAACGAAATGTTTCTCACACAACGAAAAATATTATCATACTCGAACATACACTTCACACATATTTTATTCCTCTACCGTTCACACTCTCTCTCTCTCTCTCTCTTTATTGTTCGATGCACATATCGAACGGAGGCGGAGAATTTTGTTTAGATTAGGTTAGGTTAGGTAAGGTTAGATTAGGGTCGAAGGTTACGATGGATCGAGTTCACACAGATGCAGCTCTTTTTATTATTATTTTGAGTTTTATTTTGCGGAAAGTATGACAGTTGATTCGCCTTTGAAACAATTCCGAAGTCTCCAGTGATTGGTTTTCAAGACTTTCCAGGTCTTCAAAGAATGGTGTAGATTCAAAGCGCGGTTTGTCTCATTTGGCTTTGCGGCTTCCAATCTGCCCTCTCCGAGAAACGTACCTTGCAATTGTCAATCCTTTTGAGCGCTGGAACACAGTCATCGTCCTAGATCGCAGCCTGGTTCTCTACTAAGTGCACGATGATGCTGTAACCTCGAGCACACGTTTTAAGAAGATTTAGCTCTTTGTACTTTATGGAGGCTGCCACGCCAAGGCTCCATAGTATATATATATATGTCTGACAACTGTAGTGTAACATCAATGAATGATATACTGCCTTCTCCATTCTCTCCCCAGAGTTTCTCTACCAGTAGAGTTTTTTGTACATTATTACACCAAGATACTTTACTTCTTTAGATATGTTACCCCTAGAGATGACAGTCTGTAGCTCGGAATATTGTTCGGGCTTTTGAGCGTTGGCCCCAAGACCGTGCTGTTGTGCCCATCTTAGACTAGTGTGATACAAAACATCACTGATTGTGCGTAATAATTTGCTAGTTACCATTAGAACCATCTCATCTCCATAGGCAGTCGTCCAACATACACTTCGTCTGTGTTTCAGGAGAAGATCGGTGAGCAGCAAATTCCATAGAAGAGACCATATGACTCCCCCCCCCCTAAAGAATTTCTTCCTCATTTGTGCCGAACACAGTTTGGAGTTGATCACTCGGCAGCGAAGCATGTTGCTTAAGTTTTATAATAAAAAGAACCAAATTTATTCACTTCTAGAAAAGTTTGTTTTCCTGTAAAGAAGATGTTTATTTGCTATTACAAGTATTTTTGTTGTTCAGCCCTCGTTTATGCTATTGATATGATTCACAGTTTCATAAACCAATTTAAAAAAATTTGTTTCTCAAATTAATACCAATCGAATGAGCTGCCTTAAAGCGTTTAAAAATATAGAAAGGTTAAAAGTGTATTTAATCTTGCAGCATTAATCTGTGTCTCGAGTGCGCCGGACATTTACCAGACGCACGAACGGCAACGCCAAATAAATGTTGCCGCTTGTTTCACTTCGGCATCTCATTGGGCCACTTGCAAAGAATTTTATGTCATTTATTATTTGCTTCAATGAGCGTTTTGTGACGTTCATTCACTTCTGCCCTTTTTTCGTTTTTGGTTTTTTTTTGTTTTTTTTTTTTTGTATCTTAGGCAAATTTTTCTTTGTCCGATTTGTCGGCGATTATATATATAGAAAGCGAGCAGAAAACCCCAAAATGCGGGCAGTAATTTTTTCAAATGTCCTTAGAACCCCTCTAATGTCCTCCACATTTTTTTTTTTTTTTTTTTTTTTTAACAAACGATTGCCTGTCGTCTGCGTGGTCGTTCGAATTTGTATGTGTTAGGGGGTCTGTGTTTCTATCGTTGAACGCAATTGAAAAATGTGCTCAAATTAAAGCGGGCAATTTTTTTCGACTTATATCCTTACAATATATATATTTGAGTACTATATATTTTTACATTGTATATAGTACAATATAAAGGAGCATAAGGACATTGCAATATTATGGTCATAGCCGCGAGAAAACCGCACATAAAAATATCTAATTCTTTGCTGTTGCCGTCGCTAACGTTGACATAGATTTGTCCGTCCGTCCATCGTTATTTTTTCCTTGACGCCTTTCAATTCGTGTGCCATAAATGTCGCATTTTTTTGGGGCAATTGTTTGTTTGCTTTATTTGACACACAGCGCGTCCGACTTTTATCTTTTTGTAAGCAAAGAAAATGTCTGCCATCGCTAAATTAGCATACAATTGTCAAGCAAGTGTCAGCTTACTAAAAGTGAAAACAAAAATGGTAAAAGATACGCATTAAAAAATATACAAAAAGATGCAAAATTACCCAATTCAATGTTTGACAGTGTTCATTAACATATCACTATTCAGCAAATGCGCTAACAGCAACAACAAAAGCGGCATAAGTGGCAGCGGCATAAGTGGCAGCGGCAGCGGCAGCAAAATATCCTGGCAGCCATTGTTGTCGCTTGCTGTCGCTGTTGATATTATATCAAATATCATTCAATTGTTTGTCATTTACATAAATTTTAACGCATTTGCAGCCCCCCCCCCCCCCAAAAAAAGGACGTTTATATTATTCGCTGTTTATTGATTCGATGGCATTGGCAACGCGTCTGACGGAAGTAAAAAGGGCAGCAGTTGAAAGCGGAAGCTGTGCGCTGCGGCATCAGCAGCAAACCGGAAGCAATTGTCAAATGTAATATCAGCAAATATTCAATATTATCGTGCAAGGAATGCCATTAAAAAAATGCGTAAACGTTGCCAAGCATAAATGAGAAAAATAAAAGCGAAAGGAATGCTGATGTTTGTCATTTAAGTGTTAATATTATCAAATTTAAAAGTAGCGCAGCAATATGTTTCATAAGTAGCAACACATTATTATTGCCTCTGATGTCAGTTGAGTACTTTTGGTATTAGCGCAGAAAATTTATTGTTATGCATTGAAGCTGCTAGCTAAAATGGTTTTCACTTATTTTGAAATTACGAGTCAGGCTAAAAATCACTTTTTAAAATCGAAGCGTTTTAAAAAGTAGTTTTTAAACCAGTGCTTTTCGAACAAATAGTACTGTCAAATTTTGTGCAGTCTGCATCATTAAGTTAGTGTTTGATAGCCTTTGAAAGCAGACATGTAGGACAGACAGACGGACTGAAATCAGAGACTATGCTAGAGAAACTTATTATTTCGACTGCTGCTTGATCTCTGCTGTGCTGCATGTATCTATGTGTTACACGCACGGTTATAAAATTGTGTATAAACTCTCCCGGATTGCTTTTGAAAACTATTGTTAGTGTGAATTTATCATACGACTGCACCTGAGCATAATTTCTTTCAATGTCTGCTTTTTGTTCGTCTGTCTTTTTATCATGTCTGCTTTTCTTGGCGATCGAATACAAGTTAATGCTGCAGATTGCTCAAAATTTGACAATAGTTTTCTGCTAGACTACCCGATTATAGTATAACCAGGCATACGAGGAGTACAATATTCAATACACAAATCGAGTTTGAACACATTAAAAGGTTCACTTCTGTTTTCCGCATGTATTTTCTGACTGAATAGTCAATGCCTTGAGTCAATCATTACTTAAAAACTCCACATCTGCTAGAAATAAGGTTTCAAAAATATCACGAAACTATTTTAAATTCTTATGTGTTCTCGCAGTTTGCTCTTTAGGATGTCCGACCGATTAAACTTGTCAATAAATACTTGCTTTATGCAACATATGGATGAGATATTCAAAACGGAAGCCGTTGAAATAGCAAACGCGCAGCGACTCTAATCAATGTCATGTATGCCACATAAGCCACATAACCTTTCTCCATTCACAAATGGGCAACCACGAACTTTTGCTTCTCACAAGCTGAAAAACAAATTTCAACAAGCGTTCGGCTCATATTAGTGTAAAAACACGGAGATAATCGGTCACCATGAGCCTTTTGGTCTTACTTACTTATGTGGCACTACAACCGTTTATCAGTGAAAGGGAGCACCATCCGCTATAAAAGACGACCGAGCGATGATTAGAAACGCCAGGTTGAGAAATCCTCTGCAAATTTGAAATTAACAAAAACTGGCAACAGCGTGGTATAGACGCCAGTTGTATCTACAACCAAGTTTTCAGAGGTTTCCCCAACTTGCTCTTTCCAATCGATTCTCTGTCGTTCTCTCGGAAGGTGTCCACCAAAGAAGCTCAGGTTTCTCCATTTATTGTAAGATTGTAATAATAATCAGATGATAAAATCCAGTCGCTGAAATAATATAAACTGGAATAATATAAACCTCGACATATAGCTCATACAGCTCGCGGTTTATATGGATCCGAAACTCGAAGCAGCTCCTATATTATCTACGGCTTATATTTTGCATCTTATGGTCACTCATTCTGAATAGAGAGAGAGAGAGAGAGAGAGAGAGAGAGAGAGAGAGAGAGAGAGATGAAGAGAGATGAAGAGAGATGAAGAGAGATGAGAAGAGAGAGAGATGAAGAGAGATGAAGAGAGATGAAGAGAGATGAAGAGAGATGAAGAGAGATGAAGAGATATGAAGAGAGAGGAAGAGAGATAGAGAGATAGCCGATGTAGCTTTCTTAAATATTATGGGGTACTAGAAAAAATTACTATACAAGTATAGTTTTCCAACATTATTACAACTAAATATGCTTGTGGGTAAGTACTGGAATAAAATTTCTATCTGCTTACAAAACAAGTTTAAAATTTAATGCGAAATAGCATAATTAAAGCAAAAAATTCAAATGCAGTACACTAATTTGAATACAGTTGCCTCATAAAAGCAGTAATTTAAATTCGTTGCATACAGCGCGGCGCGGTGCATTCTCAATGCGAAAAATGCATAATAACAAACAACAACAACAGAACAGTGTTGGAAAATTTTAAAGCTTTTTATCAGTACGCGAACAGAAGGCAACAACGATGGCAACTGAGCAGAAAAGTGTGCGCGCGCCAAAAAATATGCAATGCTTTTAATATGCGACTATTTTGCATTTTTATACACAAGTAGACAGCAGCAGAAGAAAATACACACGCACACATATGTAAACAGCATAATATACACTTACATAATCATTTATTGTGTTAATGAATGCTACGTTTTTATTATTTTGTTTTTTGTTTTTTTTTTTGTTTTCGTAGAATTTTTTTTATATTGTGTTTGCAATCACTCAGTAACAGACAGGCAGCCTTGGTTAGCTCAGTGCGCAGGATATGTCAGTATGCGTATGCATTATGCTGTCACTTTGGTATGGACAGCCACATGGCAGCCAAGTGGTTGAGCATTACTTTTCCCATTGCATCAAGTGCAACAGCAGCAGCAACGAGTATAGTGCTTGCTACTCAAACTCATTACATTCAAGTATAAAACAAGTAAGAGCCTCTATAGACGCAATTCCGACTCTATAATACACTGCATAGCGATAGGACATGCGATCTGAGGAAAAGCAATGTGTTGAAGTGTGGAACTCAATTTTAACACACTTCTAATGTTCGAAATAAGCTGAGATTGGAAAAGCACATGTGGTTCCGATTTTCAATATCCGTGTTTGGGGTACTCGTAGTACCACAAAGTTAAATAGTATCTGTGCAAACCGGCTTCAATACAGTTTAGACAAGATATTTCACCACATAACCTAACCGGCGGACAATTTTAACTCCCCAACGCCAAATTGGTTTACACTGATTTCTGTGGGTTTATTTTTATTTTTGAATGATTTAACCATTTCTCTAATAAGTTAAGCTCAGGAGGGCTAGTTGCAATAATGTCTGTATCATTAGCATATGTTGCCACAGAAACTTCACTTTCTTGAGGAACACCTGCAGAAGTCATGATACCACACCTAGATACTATACATGGATCATGTGGTGACCTCATTTTGGAACAAATCGACTAGCCATTAATAAGACCGAAAGTGCAATTCGTCTTCAAAAGGAACCAATGAGACCATTCATACGCTTGTATTTCGAAGTCTATACTAAAAATACAGTGTCTTCGTGTTTCTAAGCACCGTTTTTTAAGATTTCAAATTAATATATCTGCAAACACATATTGCGTAAAGTGCTAACCTTCGCCGCAACATTGTTGTAAGTATATTCAAGTTACAACTAATGTCGGCAACTTGTTTTGTGTACTCATGTGAATGACAAGTATTTCACAAATTATAGTAGAGCAGTTTCACTGTGAATAGGACAAAAAACAGACGAAAATCTCTTTTGGCTTGTGCTCGTAGAATTGATGGAGGAGCAGAACCACATACACTGAGAAGTTTCAAGTTCAAAGTTTAATTAAATTAAATTATTAAGTTTCATTGTACACTATTTGCATATCAGCGTGATAGCTTTGTGAACAGTTGAAGAAAAAGAGGTAGGTTATCTTATCATAACAATTATGTCATACAAACTCGAACCAAAGGATATCGAAAGGCGTTTCTTCATGTGAACGACAGTAAAAGAAACGGTTTTATTTTTTCATTGTATATATTTGGTGGGATCAGCTAGGGATAATTTATTATGAGCTACTCCAAAGTAATAAAACGATCACAGTGCATCGCTACCGAATAAATCTGATACATTTAAGCCGATGATTGAATGATAGACAGCTACCGTTCGAGCAGAGACACAACAAAGTGATTTTGCAAGACGGCAATGCTAGGCTAGAGAAGTCATAATCCAGTCGTCGTATTCTTCAGACATTGCTCATCCTGATTACCACCTATTCCAATCATGGCCTGGCTGCCCAGCACTTCCAAAGTTACGATGAGTGCAAAAATTGGGTTGATTAATGGACAGCATCTCAAGAAGAGTCGTTCTATCGGTGTGGAGTCCGTACGTTGACCGAAAGATAGACAAAAGTTGTGGCTAGCGATGGACAATATTTTGAGTAATTATTTATTTGTGAACATAATAAAACCTTTAAAATTGGGGGAAAAAGAGAGCTATCCTATAATTTATTAAATAACTTGTAACGATATCGGTCAATTGAGAATACGGTTATTATGGTTTCAATAGTAGTGAGATGTAAATCAATTTTGATATTATTTCAATAATATTAACTCGTTTAATATAAAAGATTGTTATTCTTATCAAATGGACATACCAAGCTCATTCCGTCCTTAAAGTTGATAGCTCAAATTTACAATAATATATAAGACAATTCAGTGAAGGTGGCTAAACTTTCCACTGCGCGTAATATGTAAGTTACCTTATACGAACAACGTACGATTTTAAAATATGGTCGTACCAAATTTCACTTCCAGGTATCCATGCTGAAAAACTAAGTGAATAGTTTCCTTTAGTTTCGCTGTAGATACAAGACAGACAGAGGGACGGACATGTTTAGATCAATACGTATTGTCGAGCTGATCAAGAATATGCCTAGATAGTTACTCATGCCACTGCTAATGTGCTGCAAACTCCTTAACAAAATGATAATACCTTTTACATTGCTTGTGAAGAGTACAAAAAGCAGTACGCGTATTTAAAATGAAATAAAGCAAAGTGAAACGAAATTCGAACATTATAATTATAATAATTCAACTGTTTCAATGCCATTGCAATATTTATGCATGTACGAGTGAGTATCTGTGTGCGTACGAAAGTATCTGAATGCTGTTGCAGTAAGTGAGCATATAAATGCCTCAGCGAGTGAATAAAAGCGCTGCGCTGCGTTGAATGACAGTCCGCGGTATGCCGCCATTTTGGCCAGGAACCGCTGCCAGTTTGTTGTGCATTGTCATTGTGTGTGTGTATGTGTGTGTGTGCGCAAATTTTGCAGTTAATTAAGTGGTAATATTTCATGTTTACCCTCAACATAAATAATTGAGCATGGCCTCTTTTTGCTTTATTTACTTTTCTTTTCCCAAATGCAGCTTTGATGTACGAGGGAGAGCGTTTGAGAAGGCGCTCTACTGGTCAGATACAAACTCATTTGGACCGCGTGCATATTTCGTAACAACTAAACAGCCTGCCAAATTAACTGTGGATAATATACAGTTGGATGATGAAGGAGTAAGTTATTAGCACGTAGGATTTTATCTATTAAGGACTAATATTATCTTTTACAAAAATTGTAGGTCTACAGATGTCGTGTTGACTTTCAGAATTCTCCAACGCGTAATCATAGAATTAATTTAACGGTTATTGGTAAGAAATTACTTCTACTAATATTTAGTTGTACTTCATATCACTGTAACCCATTCTCCGCAGTTCCTCCACATCAGATACTTGTGTACGATGCCTCTGGGCGTGATGTTGCCGGCGCTGTGGGCCCGCTGCTAGAGGGAGATAATATTGTGTTGACATGTGAAGTGCGTGGCGGTAAGTAAATCATGATAAACGACAAAGCGACAACACCCACAATATACTAAACTACTAACATGCCACATACGATGGTAGATCTTTAGTAGCACTTAAACGAGAGACAGACTTTGAAATGCCGCGTAGACAAGTCTACACATAAAAGTCGCAGTCTATATAAAGAATTAAAGTCGCAAGATATGAAAAACTGTGACTGAGTAAAATGCAGACTGACAGACAGCCAGAAAACGCCATGCTGCCGGCCTTTTGAAAGGCATGAATCGTCGTAAATAATACAAATATATGTCGGTCTATGGCAGCACGTTGCTGGCTGCTCGCTGTTAGACACCCTATAGTAATATCTATACTATGCCCATGTATAAAAGCAGTGTCTATGTTGTCAGTGTCGTTTTGCTTTGAAAAGTGCAACAAGAGTATATCGTCTGGGCTTGTTTGTCTTGCTTTTGCTCTCTCTCTCTCTCGCTCAGGCTGTGTGTGTATGACCTGCAGGCATATGCGACATCGTAAATCTTTAAAAAGGTCCCCAAGGTGAAAAACCGCAAAAAATTGTTTACTAAAATGTTTGCCACAAAGTGTGAAAAAGACGAAGATGCTGCTTGGGGCTGCCGTTTGCTACCGTTTTCTACCATTTTCTTACTTACTGACTGGATGGCATTATAAATCATAAACTTTCTGACATTGCTTACAATTTTTCTACTTCACTCTACTCTGAACAATCAAGTTTCCATTTGCTTTCGCACTTTTAAGCTTTTTCGTATATATTTGGTTTGGTTATGGCTTGCGGTTATTTTGCTATAAAGTGAAATAAATGTAAAGCTGCTATTAAAGCTTAAAGTCAGCTAAGCTACACAAAATTACACTCATCCGGCAGAGACTGTTAGTGGCGCTAAGCGCCCTTGTGTGTGTATGTGTGTGTGTGCGTGCGTGCGTGTATGTGAGGGTGTATATGTGTTTGAGTGCCATTAGTTTTTGAAGCCTTTCAGGCGCGCACGCCAACATTATGTTGCTCTTGCTTAATGTGCCGAGAACAATATTGTGCCGCAATTTACGAGCCAAATTAATTAAATCAATGAAAGTTGAAGTGTATTTGTGGCGCAAAAGACAACTTGGTAGAAGCAGCCGCCGTAAAGCATTTAAAAATAGGTTTTTGTTAAAGATATGAGATATTTTCTTGTAACAATAAGCAATTAGAATACCCTAGAAACAACAGAAAATGATAAGTTCAATAGAAGAAGCTTTAATACCATTCACTCTTTCTATGGGAGCAATAAAAAGTCCCAAAAAGGATTGACGGAGGAGCTACCAAACTCACAGACAGACAGACAGACAAATAGACAAACAGATAGATGGACAGACAGCCGAAAACGACGAGATAGAATCACGAAGATACATACTTTATGGAATCTCCCTTGCTTCCTATTCGCAATCTGTGAATATAGAAACCGTGTATATTTACGATACATTAACCGTAATCAGTTCCTGGTGCGGAATTCAGCACATTTTGCCAGATTTGTTTTTCTTTCCGACAGATCCTATCTAAACTTCCTGAGAACTAATAGTTTTTCGCTCGAAACGTTATCCGAATTGCCTTCAGTTTGCTTTTATTTTTCCATGAATTATGTAGAACATTTTTTAGATTTGTCTGCAAGATCAAGATTTCTCGTAGGAGAAGAAATTGAGGAGATTGCAATCAATAATGACGGCGACGAATATCTCCCCGATGCTTCTGATTTGCTCAGCGGACCAACTGAGGACGAAAGTGAAAATAATGAAAAAAAGAAAACTAAACCAAACTCTGTACAGAGCCTTAATGTCGACGAAAATGTTTCCGAATATACTTCGAACTCTTTGTTTTGACAACGTTTTGAGTCGGCGACAGCACTGCTCGACTGACAAAATTTCTTGGGATAAAAGTTAACGTTGGTTGGAACGATTAGGAAAAACAAATGTAGTATTCCACCCAATGTTATTGAAAGTCAAAAACGTTCCACTGTATAGCTCGACCACTTGCCTTCGCTGAAAACACGACTCTGGTTACAAAAACTAATCGTTTATCGTCGTACCAGAATCAAAGCTTCTTCCTGAGATTATCTCATATTACAATTCAACGAAAGGAGGTGTTGACATGGTCGATAAAAAACTGTGCTGCAACTGCTGCAGGCGGAAAACGTTTTGTCGCAATATCCTCTATATTTCCTCCTCGCGTTTGTTCCTACTGCAACATACTGAGGGACGTGATGGAAACGACTTTGAGTTTCCATCTACATCAAACGAATATTTTCCGATGAAGAGAGAAAAGCGCATGGTACCAGAACAGCAGAAAGAAAGAGATGGTGTAAAGAATGAGATGCTAAGCTCACACTATTTGTAAACTGTTTTTGGAGTATTTTCGGTAGAAAATATTTTTGTTAACTGAGTACACGCTGAAAAACAGTTCGTGCCGGAAATTTTTGATTGTTGTCTGACAGCATTGTTTTATATGAAGTTTTTACGGTAATAAAATTTTCATTGATCACAGTATTGAGCTTAACATACACATTTTTATATATTCCAGCTGACTTGTTACCTAACACATATGTTGGCTGAAACTTTCTTTATATATAATACTGATAACTATTTGAATAATGTTCATATTACTGTTTTTTATTGATGACTCTCTTAAGGAAGTTTCATATTAATATTTGCAGTATCCAGCAGCCTTGACATGCATTTCGTTTACATTCTCTTCAAGCCTGTGCATGTTCTATGATCTTGATTTGTCTCTGCCACATCGTCAGCATTACTATACGATCCAATTAAATTATGCTTCATTTGATAAAGCACAAAATAAATTTGTACGAAATATTTTTAATAAACGTCGTTAGTACGAGTTGGGCAAATATTTCACTTATCGTATAATTTTGCAAAATAACAAAAGGACTGCAAACAATGTCACAGAATTTCGCTCACGAGCAGATACATGTACACATTTTCGGGTATATCTATAGATACAACGTTTATGTTTATTATATCTATATCTATATCTATATCTAAATATATTTATATGTATATATACTTGCTGGGCATCCAGCAGACATTGTTCATCTATTTACAGCTTGACCAGACCCTTGGGCATATTTATCCGTACAATGACATACATTGAAATTTGGGCTTTTAAAATGTGTGTGTGTGTGTGTGTGTGTATCTTTGTATCTAAATTTGTATGAGAATATGCATTATGTTTATAAAGCGTCAAATAGAAATATTGACAAGCATAGAGATATCTGAGCTTATTGTATGCTTATATATCGTTCATATTTGTAAGTTTAAAATCAAGGACCTCTCGGGCATATTTACTTTATAGACAAACGACAAATTTTTGGCAGCAATTCAGAAATTACAAATTAAAATGTTAAAAAGATTTTCCACTATACTCCTACTCTGTGAAGTCCTCTCGAAGTTCTCAGTTTGTGCCAAAAACTTGCAGTTTGCTTGTTTGGCCCCTAGTCATGCGTCAAATGATTTTGCTCGTGAAGTGCAAAGAGTGCCATTTACAAGAGTTTTTCGTCCTTTCGGACTGCTCGCTTTGAATACTTGACTCTATACACCGCCTGCCACTCCATCGATGCTCTCTTGGCATAATTATTCCCACTGCTTGTCATAAATATTAATTATATCCCTCACAGAAACAAATTTTTCAACAAATTTTCCAGACGACAGTGCTTAGCCTTTTTAACTTGATAATTTATAGTTTTGTTTATATTTTTGTGCCCGGAAAAATGCCGAGCCACTGACAGAGTGAAGAGCAGAGCTATGAATATCGCAGCGCTGTGGGTGGTGCAGGGATTTGGCAGAATAGCATAAGAGGCTACGTACTCATGGTGAAGTTTTGCAGATAGTTAGTCCCTTAACGCAGGCATGTATTTGAAAGACTTTCGTTGTGTCTAGTTTGTGTTTAAATTTCAAAACTTTAGAGAAGTAAAAAAATTGTTTATTATTATTTACTTTTTTTTTTTTTTTTGTGCATTCACTTGAGAAATTTTGTTGTTCGTGTACTTACTTATACTTATAACTTACTTTAAATAAGCTGAGGTTTAGAAAACTTTTTAGTTTTTCAATATTATAGGAGGGTGTGAAAGTTCCGTATCAAGATAAACACATCTTTTCATATATATATATATATATATATATATATATATATATATATATATATATATATATATATATATATATATAAAAAAATATATATATATATATATATATATATATATATATATATATATATATATATATATATATATAAACATATCTCACAAAATGACGAATAGACAAAAATCATCAATATATCTGAGCTGTTACACTTCAAAAACAGTATACCTTTTATGGGGCGTGGCACCGCCCACTTTTCTAGCGGATTTTACATCTCCCATTGCCCTTTACAAATGTACAAAACTTCGATACAAATGTACAAAACAAACAATATAACGAATTTGTTGTCAAAAAGTTCCTTCCTTCTTTGTCAAAAAGTACCTGACTATGTCCGACGTAATAAAAGGATTGATCATCTGTTTGACTCTGAGCCTAGCCAGGGCTGGACAGTGGCAGATCAGATGGATGCTAGTTTTATCATCCTCAAGATAGAATCTACACTCTGTTACTGAGCAGAAACCTATCTTGTTCGATGACGACAAGTCAAGTAGCCCAGAAAAATTCGAAGTCTGATATGTGCGTAGATTTTAGGATATTTTGGATGAGCTAGTTATTTTGCATACCATAGTCCAGGATGTAAAATCCCGTGCTGTTTGGCACAATCTCTAAAGAAGTCTGCCATAAAGCATTTGGATCTAGCCCAGCTAAATCCACAAAAGATACTGAACCTAAAAAGCAATTTCATCATCAGTAATTTAATTTTCTTTCAGACTTTGCAGCTGATTCAAAGTTGTTGGAGTGTATCGTAGTATCATAGAAAACCGTTGAGGAAAAATACCAGCAAGCTAGTTCCTTAATTGGATCTCTTTTCCAAAGCACATCGGAAGCACATTCAGTGAGGCAACCACAAGTTTCATATTTAATCATTGATGAACCAATATCAGGGACTCAACCTCCTCACAATCTAAGTGACTGGGAAAGAGAACTAATAAATGTCTGCCTAAAACGTTATTACGTGATCAAACTTTCTATTATCTATTACTGATTTCGATGCCAGGAATATGTTTGAAATTACTAGAGTGACCTAGTTTATCTAGCATTAGAGTAATTCCAGTCTGACGTCTCAAAGCCTCAATCGCTGCTGAGGATTGAATGATAATGTGCAGCGGAGGTCACCAATGGCACATGACATGCTCACCATTGGCTCATGACATGCTCAGGCATTCTAGCCGTTGAAGTTTGTCCCAAGTGTAGCACGAGTAGTATTCTTTTAAAATTGGTTTTGCAGTATTTATATTGACATACAATAATCATTTTACCAGATTACCCTCTAATTCGAACCTTCTTAGAGTAATTATTAAACCCATTAGCATTACTTCCAAGTGAGGCTCAATTCATTTGCTCCATAAAGATTACATTGCATGGTTGTGTCTGACAATTGAGCAAGAATTTGCTTCTTGATTGAGCGCTTCTGGAGGTAATGAGCAAGTATTACGAGGTAGATGCAGGTGCATCAGTCTAATCAAGATACACTTGAAAAATTAACTATTTGCATGCAATTTCAAGCGGAACAATAGTTTCATGTTCACCAAATTAGCAGCTTATCAATGTAAACTTTTCTAGGGACAGCTCCCTTTCAGCGACTTATTTGTAAATTTTTGGTATTGGATTGTAAATAAGTGAACCGTACAAGTTACACTACACTGCACAACACAAAATGTGTACTAGCATTTGCACTGCGCACTTCTAAGAGAATTTCGAAAACTGGGTCAAAAGTGAAAAACACTTCTCATACGTGATGCAGCAATGAATACCAACTCTAGTTTGCATAGTGCAGAAAAAAACAAAAACAAAAACAAAACAAAAAACCAAAATTTCTACATATATTGAAGTTGTTTTTCACTATACTATCGTATAAAAATTTTTTACATTTGCTCTTTCGCTCTGAAGTCACAGAACAAAAGTTGGTGCAGAAAGTTTTATAAAGTTTAACTCAAATTGATGTTGTTCCGACGTGCATTTTACGCACTAAATTTGTTGTACTTTGAAATAATGAAATTTTTTTGCACCGAAAAATGTTTGTTGTCCTTGTTTTGATGCTGTTAACAATTGTTAGAGTGCTGCTGATGTGTTTTTAACAACTTTGTGTAATGTAAAATGCATTTTTCACTACAAAAATGTACAAAAAAAAAAAAAAAACCAAAAACAAAAACAACCAAGAAAAATGCATAACTTAAATGGTACCAAAGCTCTAATACCCTTTACGTGATATGTCGTCAAATTGTATCTAATCCAACCAAAAGTTGTTTTGTAGATGAAATTAAGAAACAGATTAGATTTAATACTGTGATTAAATATCTTCAATGTATCTGATAATGGTCTGAAATGGTCTTTATGCTTTAAAGGTCAAATTCGAACGACATTTTGTTGTGATTCATGGTGTCATTCACAGCAAATTGAATTTTTGAGATTGGAAACAAAAAAAACTTACATGTAACAGATTCATAATCCGAGCCATAGATAGCTATTTAGATAGTATATATGTGTTGTAGAAGTTTGACGAATCACAAATCCAGTGTTTTGCATGGATAACAAATATGGAGAGTATGGATGAGTTAAGGGGCATGTGAGAGATTAAGTAGTCCCATCCGCAAAGAATTTTTTATTAAAATCATTTCGGTCACCGTGTGCCGGCATAAAATTCAACGTTCGCTAGACCATCGTGTAGCAATCATGTTTTGCTTCAAACTTGGCAAAATCCTAGCAGAAACTAATGAATACAGACTTTGGCAAGATTGCCTTTCGAATCGACAAGTCTATCGCTGGCACATGGGCTTTGTTGAAAGCCATGAGGATGTACGAAGCGCTGGACGGCCCTCTACAATCAGCAACGAAGAATATGTATCTAGTGTGAGAGATCTTTTAAACTCCGATCGTCGATTTAGTGTTAGTTTGCATATCCCAATAACTATCGTTCATAAAATTATGCCGAAGAATTTAGATATGCGGAAGTTAATACGTGCCAGGAGCTCTTGAACATGTGTGAATAAGATCATCACTTTTTAGAGAAAGTGGTCACAGAGTATTCACTCTTGGGTGTTCGAGTACGAACCCAAGATATAGAGGTAAACTGCCGAATGGCACATGTTATCGTCCTATCGCCCCAAGAAGACCGCAATGATCGAATTAAAAGCAAAATCAAGACCATTCTTCTTATATTTTTCTATATCACGAGTACGTATCGCTGCATACATCCGTGATAGGGAAATTATGCGTTGAAGTTCTCAAAAGACTGACACACAAAGTTTGTTCTGTACTTGAAATCTCCAAAAAAAGGAACAGTATTTCGGGACGGGCGACAACATCAAAGAGTCATAAGCCAACGCTTTGAAGAACACTCCAAGGAATTACTAGCGTTACGCCTTCGATTCATTTAAATCTCTCTGGGAGCGATCCGCTGCTCCGCTTGTAGCTACATATCTATTCACATTTAGCCATTTAAATATTCTTTACGCTTCACTGATGCATGCAGTCACTCAACAACAGCAGAACATTCACTTTCAATTAAATAATTTCAATTTGATTTCGATTAAAACTTTACTAAACCCATGCAATTTCAATATGGTATGCGGCGAAGCGGTGTCCAACATTGGTGACCCACGCTCTCCGTTCGTTCGACATTCATTTGTTCTTTCGTCCGTCCGTCCGTCCGTCCGTTCGTAGTTTGGCGCTGATCCCACAGCTTGGCTTAAGCTGTGCAAAACGTGCCGCATTTGGTTGCAGCAGCAACAAAGTGTGCAACGTTTAAATGTATGTACGGGTATATTGTACTACGGGTATACAAAATACACAGGAAGTGTTTGGGAGAGCAACAAAACGTTTTATGGATTAAAATGTTTACGTGAAATTGTTGCACCCCCGTTGGCTTTCGTTGAAACTGCATCCGGAGCAGAAGCGTTTGTGAAAAAGGTATCCGTAAAGTGCGGCAAGTGGTTATACGCGACTAACGAAAGTACTTGTATTGTATATACTTCTATTTACATACACTACAAGCGTTGCTCTGAGGCGTTGAAGCTTAAACAGTAAACACAAATTCGTTACAATACATAATAGAGGTGTTGCGGTGTATACGGAAAAAAAAATGTGCACTTTTGCTGATTTTGTGCATAAAAAATGCATAAAAATCAACAGAAAAACGCAACAAACAATAAGTGCACGTCAACAACACTTTAATATTCATCATACACCATCATAGTGGCAAGTTCAAGTGTTCGCGGTTGAAGTTTTAAAAGCTTGGGGATGTTAGTCAACATGTACTAAAGTCGAATACATTAATAGAATTAAAGCTTTAAAAGTGGCGTCTAGAATTAAAGTTCCAAACAAATAAAACACCTTAAAAATGGGTCAGATGAAATGGCATACTCCGAAATAGTGTAGCTATATATGCAATTTTTACTTTTTAAATTGAACGTTTTAAATTTTAAATTCTACATGGTATATTGTGTACCAATTAGCTCTCTTACAAATACATACATATGTACAGTCTCACTTTCTGTCAATATAGCAACATGAACTAAACGCACTAATCAAACAGTTCTATATGCTGCTGCCCTCTTGTTTACTTTCTCTCCTTAGCATTGAACATACCACGTACTAATCTAACAACGGTACATGCTGTACGCAGCGCGCCGTCTCTTTCATTATATGCACCCAACTGCAGATGCATATGCAATGCAGGGAAAGAGATGGACATAGAGAATTATGCAGGCAACACACGCATGTGTTTGCTGTTGTTTTTTATGTCTGATGATGTTGTGCTATTTCTGATGCAACTCTCGTTTCCTTTTTTTCTACATCATCATTGTGTGTGTTACAATCTTTTATTTAGCTTTGTTTCGATTTTTTTTTTTTGCTTCAAATACTGAAATATCAATATAAACTTTTACCTAAAACTTACTCGTAATTCACAAATAGTTTTTACGTATTCTTTGACTAATTTATTACTGCTACGGTATTAAATGGTAAAAATAATAATCAAGTGATCAACCGTTGGATGTACCGTTGTTAGAAACTATTTTTGTTTTTAATGATATAAACAATTCAAGCATTCTAAGCTAGAAATGGATCGTGGTAAAGACCAGACAAATATATATATACTTTATGGGGTCGTTTATGTTTGCATAAATCCGTTGGAAACTCTGTGCAAGAAAACTCCATAGTCCTAGCAAATGGCTAACGCCTTTTCGCTAGCGAAAAGTTGTGCAACGTCGTACGGCTCGGTCTCTGCCAATGACATGCTCATGTTAAATTTGTTAGGCAAATTCGTGAACGGTGTTTAGACAGCGAGGTAGTGCGAATACTCAATACCGGTATTAGGGTAAATCGCCAGTGCTGCAGTGGTACAGCCGAACGACTGAGAACTCGTAAGAGCCAAATTCATGATACATATTGATCATGAATAAATACATATATTCGTCACATTGACACGGTTTAGTTGTGATCAAGCTTAGTAGTTATGTGACGCAACTTTTTGAGTATCATACGTGATTGATTTTCTACTCACACCACACCGAAATTAGACAACCAATGTTTAATATTTTTCTAAATACTTAATTTGGTAAAACGATTAGTTCCATTTCCATTTAGTTCCTGCTACAATTTCCATTTCCATGATTTAAGACAAGAGGAGCATCACTCGAATCTTCGCCTTAGCTGTGAAGGTTATGTGTGGGAAGCAATTTCATATTAGGGGAATTTTGCACTTCAGTTTCGCACAACAAAAACTGAACGTGACTACTTACAAAGGTGATTTTAAAACTGCGTTTCCGCGCATTTCCGATATATTTGATCCAATATTATGCATTTATCAGCATTATAATGTTAATTTTCACACCACGAAGGAAGTAAAACAGTGAATTAAGAATCACTAAGTGCCATTTTCACGACTAAGAAATACATTAGAGAATGCCAAGATATGCTATTGGGGGAATAATATTGGGTAGTGTATTTCACACCTTCACAATTGTAATAAATCTATTTCTAGTAGCCCTGCAGTATAAATCGATTTTTGGTATGTTATCTGTCACTTTATTTGTCTGTTATTGATCGTTTGTTATCGAAATTGTGAAGTCGCACTACCAATACGTTTATAGATTTAATAAAAGTCTTGACATTGAAAAATATGATATAGTGTGAATGAATGATCCTGAGTTTATTGAACTAGCCTTCAAATTCACCTGACTTTAATATAAAGGAAAACTTACGAATGTCTGGCTTTACGCCAGGTTTATGAATCGAGCTTGAGCCGAATATTTTTAAATACACTATTATTCACTTCAAATATGATCACTTAAAATGTATTAAGAATAAAACTATATATTCAGAATGGGCAATATATAAGTTTACAAACAAAACTGTTGAACTTTTTTAATGTTTAATTGGATTTAATTAGACGCAGTGTTTTAAAGGCTTTAAGTAACTATTATTCCATAGCAAGTGCACAT
The DNA here is from genome assembly GCA_035044765.1 of Leucophenga montana. Lineage (NCBI taxonomy): Eukaryota > Metazoa > Arthropoda > Insecta > Diptera > Drosophilidae > Leucophenga > Leucophenga montana. Next base: position 977,491 of record JAWNNQ010002018.1, on the reverse strand, counting down.
TAAAAATATTTTGTTCACTCATATCTGTCCAGAAGAAGATTATAGCACAGAAAGCGATGCCAGCAGCATGCGAACACTAATTGTCTACTTAGCTGTCAGTAGCAACACTGTGAGCTTCATCTCAATTTTGTACACTGACGTTCAAAGGACTACGAGTAAAATGACATGCCGACGTTGCTCTGCTGCATGCCGACAGTTAGTCAATTGCTTATTGCTGCCATGCCGCCACAAATGGACTTACACACAGACACACATCCACACAAAATGAGATGAGATGGAAGGGCACAAACGCAAAACGCATGTTAAATCGCACAATCTCTATCAATCAATCTATTGTACAATCATAGACAGATGTAAACCGACAGACAAGACGACAGAGAGACAGACGGACAGTCAGAAATAAAGAGAGATAGGCAGACATCTAAAACAGCCAGACAATCTGATCAAGCAAAGTAAAACCAGATATCTATACACATCCACCCACACTCACACACACAAATACATAAACCAAATACAAATTGAACCAGTGAGGCACAGACAGACGGACGGACAATGCCACTTCAAAGGCATTTCATTTGTAATCCGTAAAATGTTACATTTTCAAATGTCAGAAGAGCAAAAAAATAAAAGAAAATTGTGCCTAGTATTTTTTTTTTTTTTTTTGCTTATGGCTTCAGCATGGTTCGGCTGAAGAAAAGTTAAAGTAAGCAAATGTTTTTTTTTTTCGAAATAAATAAGTGGAACAAATTTGAGAATAAGCTTTGCTATACACTGCTGATCCTGATGTGCGCTGCTTTGGCATCAGTTTGTTTACTGAATATTAAAAGGGTCAATTTTTATTCTATTTTTCCAGTCGAACTTTTTTTACCAACGCACAAATAGCATAACCCTACCTTAAATAGCTATTAAGATTCAAGAATGTTGTATTTTCTTACCATACATGGTGGGCGGCCCATTTTTATACTCTATACCCACCCAGGTACAAATGTATACAAATGTATACGAGCAAAATTAGGCTTGGCATACCCTATAAAGTATATATGGGGTGTTCCAATGTACTATGTATTAAATGAACAAGTAAACCCCACTTTAAGGAGCAACCCTCATATAAACCTGGACTTGAGCTGTTACGTTTTTTTATACAATTTTTTTGTTTTTTGTAGTTTTGTTCTTAGTTACGCTAGTAACGCCAAATTTGTTGTATCTCACATCAATCCTTACAAATAATTCCATATTCGCCTAATTCGGACCAAACCTGCACCAATTTTTGAGTTTATGTATAAACTGTTTATTGGTTTCCGCATATATTCAGATCGGACCACTAAAAAATATAATCTATCCCTTATATAAGGAGTCTTACAAACGGTACAGGGTTTCTCGAAGTCGAGCACACTGTTCTGCCCCGTTTTTTTTGAGTTTTTTTGTTTCTAAAATAATAATTTCTAAAAATCTTGCTCGCTACATTAACTACACTCGTACCTAACAACAGCTATAGCTAGCATGTGTATATAAAAGCAAATGATCATTTCGGAGCCATACTTATAAAGCAAAAAATTGAGTTTTTTGTATATCTCGATCCCAGCGTCATCTGTCGCAACGGAACATAACTAAAAACCGGCTTTCATACACAACTAATGTAAATACTCAATACTCGTATGTTGACCCATGTTGAAAATATGGTGTCAATTGGTTCAGTGGATCTTCGTTTTTTCTTTGACGAACATTTGCACCAATGATTTTAAAACGGTATTATCCGTTTCTTAGAAACCGTTAAAGGTGGCGCCGTAGAACCCATAAAATAAGTATATTCTTGGTGAAATATATGTCTGTCCGTACTTACGTCAATATTTAAGCTGAAATCTGGCATCTGGAGAGTTTTCATTTTGACAAGTCACGCCCATTTTTTGTGGTAACACCATACAAACCAACGAAACTATTAGCCCACTTTATTTTGTTATACCCTGCCGTGGTGGACCAAGGGCATATATATATATATATATATATATATATATATATATATATATATATATATATATATATATATTATATATATATATATATATATATATATATATATATATATATATATATATATATATATATATATATATATATATATATATATATATATATATATATATATATATATATATATATATATATATATATATATATATCGTATTTTTTATCAGCATCAAAAGCATAGTCGACATGGCTATATTCATCGCTCCGTATGATTCCGAATATCAAATATTAGCTATTTGCATGAAATTTACGTAATATTCAATAGTGACGCCATCTAGATGCCGTATCGTAGAACTAATACGATATCATTGGTCATCATTGATCATCGACGTCATCTTGCTTTGTTAGCGCCATCTAGCTTCTTTTTTTTTTTTTTGTATTAAAAAAATTGAAAAAGATTTCTGCATTAGAAAGTTCGCAAGATACTTCGAATTATTTTTCTCAAATAAAGTTGTTGCATGGCATTATTTTCGGAAATAATAAAATTACTCTCTGAAAAGATCTCTACCTTCCGAAGGTTATTTGTATTCTATAAAACTGGTAGTCTATAATATAAGATAATCTTAAAAAAATTCAGCACAACTTAAAAGTGTTTTCAGTATGCTGTGCTCTAAAGCTCTAAATGTGAAACTAAATCAACAACTGTCGAAGTGGCAACCAAAAATTAATAGACTCGACTATTTCGAAGCAGTAGTAAAAAAATGGGCATGCGAGAATTGTATGCGCAGTTAATTAATATTAGATTTGCAGCAGCTGCCCCACACTATGGCAGGATACTTCGCCGCTTGCCAACAGTTCTTGCAACCATTCTGACTGCTTCAACTTGACTTGTGTCTAACACATGTAACTAGAACAAGCTTACCACAGTAGAAATAATCTAGGGAGGGTCTCTGGCGAAAAATCTGATTTTGCAGGCACACAGGCTGACTTGGTTGTTTGCTTGCCATTTGCTGGTACTCCGGTAAGAGCTAATAGTGTAAATGTATTTTCGGTACCATGTCACGTATTAAAGCTTTGCTCTGCTGCGGTGTGTTCGTGAGTGTGTGTGTGTGTTTGTACTGTGCGCTGTAACTGAGTGCGACAACTTCTTGCAACGCGGTGTGGCAGCCAGAAGAAAGAAGCAAGCCATAGACGACATCAATTGACGACATTTGCTTTTGACACCTGCTGCGTGACACGCTACATACGCTACACACAATAAGTGAGAATGCGACAGAGAGACGAGGCTGGTGGCAAGAAGGACACGTTGACGGCCTCAATGCCAATGCGCCGCACAGTATGCAATGCTTTCTTGTATTATGCCACAGTGCTACAGCGTTTATGCATGCCAAAATGGCTTTCAGTGTCGCACTAGCTGAGTTTGGCTTAACTAAAGAACGCTGCTGTGTCTGCTTTCATTATAAATTTATTTTTGTGTTTCCCTGCGGTGATATCGTTGCTTTTTACTTGCAAGATTTCTGCGGTTTTAAGTCAAATTAGCTTTAGCTGAAATTGCAATTTCAGTTTGCCCCTTCGATGCGTTTAAATTTGGTTTTATGTACGAGTATTTAAGCGTAAATTTGCGCAATTTAACACACGTTCACACACACACATACACACACACACACACACACACACACACACACACACACACACGCACACACACACACAGATTAATCCGATTAATCATAGCGCATTACTTATGCACTGACAGAATAGGACACCAGCGGTCACTTCGACGACTTCAATGCGCTGCGGGCATGCAGTGCGCTCGCAAGCAAACGCATAATCTAAATTACTTTATCAACTTTATTAAGTTCGACTAATCACAATTAATCCTGGCAATAAAAACCTAATCTAACGCAAACAATGCCATGCTGGAGAAAAAAGCTGTGGCTACATTACAATAAGGAGTAAGTCGAAAAAAGGCGAAAAATTTCGACTAATTTTCTTTTGTATTGCAAGCAAATAATGGTCATTTTTATTGCGTTCGTCCTTTGGTCCACAGAGAAAAAGAACTTGGTTTAATTCCTACATGCCTTCGTTCTTATGCGCTGCAAACTATGCAAACCCACATATATGAGATGCTTTTTTTCAGCTTTACTTCAATTGTCAACGCTGAACTTGAGTATGGATTTTCGCCACTGAAGTGAAGAAAACTATTGGGTATATTAGAAAGTATATGGCATTATCTATTCTATTTTTACTCCTCAGGGCTTCCCCTAAAGCTAACGTTATAATATGAGACGCTATCGGATGTGTTATAAAAAACGGGTTTGCCTCAAAATCTTCAAATTTCATTCATGAATGAAATCTGGAGTTTCTGAAGAAAAACGCGTCTTCTGAGTTTGTAAGTTAATGATTGCCTTTCACTAGACAAGCTCTCTGAATATCTGTACCGAGGTGAGCAAATTGTGAGAAGATCACTCCCTTAATTAGAGGTTGATGCGTGTTGGTGGGTTTTGGTTCCCGCAACCGCAAATATTTTAGCAGTGAATACACAGAGGAAGCCTAAGTTCTGATCACCTTTGATGACGAACTCCGTGGCAACAACTGGCACCAGGTACACTTGTGCGCTCTCGTACATGCGGCTATGACTGATGATCGGGTGTAGCGCCAAATAAGTAAGTAATATGTACTGCTTGTAGAATCTTTTTTGCCTTTAAATGAAAGGTTTACAGACTTGCAATGTTTCCGCCATGTGTTTGGGTTTAACATGGGCCCACATCGACTAGTTTGACCGATTCAGTGTCTTTGATTATTTTAGGTCGCCAGATCGCTAATAGTTATCCACGTAAAAATCGGTACTCTTGGTGTTTCGAAACCATTGACTGAAAGTTAGCTTGTGTTTATAAACTGATTTTATCAAATTTTAAAACTCTAAACACTCTGTATTGTTGCAGCTAAATATATAGAAGTATAAAATGCCGACAACTTTCTAGTATAGCCAATGAATGGGGCAGCGTAAAGCTAAGCAGCGCATTTGCCACTATCATCATCATACAGTACAATGCACGCGCAAGAAGATACTAAATGCCCAAAGGAAACTGTTATTTGTCGGTTATCCTTGGGTTTTCTTTGTCAGTGTGTGTGTGTGTAACTGCGTATGCTGCTCATTGTCAGTGGATCTTGCTGCTCATTGTCGTCGGTCGTTGTCGTCGTTGTTGTTGCCATTGTCGTTTTGTATCCTTTGCAATCAACAAACATTTAGGGATAACATGTCTAAGGCATTAAATTCATACAAACACACACGCACACACAAGTACAATGTCCTTGGCATTTAGCTTCACATGTATACACACTTGCTCATGCATTGTATGCTCATAGTAGGCTCAGCTGCTTCAGTATCATTGTTGTTCATTTACTGTACGCATTTAGCTCACTAATACAATGGCAATCTGCCATCAGGATGCTTTCTCTTCTCGTACTTCTTTGATTATGTTTGTCTGGTACTTTAACAGGATTAAAAATATTTCATTCATTTTATTGCAATGGCACGACAGTCATGTATATAGATATATATATCTAACTATATATTGTCTACTGTCTATGTCTGTGGGCGGCCATGTGCGTCGAGAACCCTTTTGTTGAATACAATTCAATATATGAGTACGTAGAAATGTGTTTGTGTAGGTGCCGGGCAATTGATGCTGTAGCAAATTATTTAATTTATGACGTCAACTAGATATTTGTTCATGTGTGACACAAATTCTAAAGCCTTAGAGTAAATAAATAAACAGCAACTCGAAACCAAACGAGAAAAGATTGATTGCTATGAAATTTTGGGAAAATTTTTAATTAAATTAGCTTCATATTGCTTTAAATATTTTTACAACGAAACTGAACGTTAACTTTGTTGATACTGAATGTAGAATACTCGTCACACGCATTTAAAAGTAGAGCGAATTCTAAGTCAACTCTTTCGGCCCAACATGTAATACTCCGGTGTACGTGCAAATGTGCACTGACGGTAAATTATCTAAGCGGGGCGACTATAAACAGAATTTACGTTCTAAAAGTGCCTGCGAGTCTGTAGTTGGGCGGAGAGAATAAACTCTCTTAAATAATATACAAAATGTCACTTCTCAGACACAAAACAGGTTACATTAAGCTAGTGTCCTGACCGTAAAAAAACACTACGCAATCGAAAAACGCTTCAAATAATTGACCCAAATAGGAACTTGGAACGTACGCTGTCTTTCTTAAGTTTCTAAGCTCGCGCAGATTCAAATATTCGGACTTTCTGAAACTTTTTGGAGTAAGGTGGATCACACGCTCTTGCTAGTCACTATATCATCTACAGTCGCTGAAATCAAAGGCTAACAAATGGAGCATTCATTGAAATAACCAAAAACTTAAAACGAGCATTGATGGAATATACACCAATCACGTACAACATAATAACAGCTCGGCTGAAAAGCAGAGTTCGGAATATAACTACTGTCCAATGCTACGTCCCCAACAAACCAGATTGAGACTATAGTAGGGATGAATTCTACCACTTACCACTCCACTATAAACTTTGCAACTAGTGACGATATCATAATAGGCAACAACTACACCAACGTCGAGAAGTTCATGGGCCGGCATGCTCTGGAAATAACAACGGAGAACCGCTGCTCGCACTTTGCGCAAATAACAAGCTTTTCATTGGTGATAGCAAATTACCATGCATGGACATCCACAAGTATACGTAGCAGTCTCCCGATGGGCTTACTAGAAATCGAATTGAACATGTGCGGACGATTTCACAGTTGTCTTAATGACAGTGTAGAGTTCCATCTACGTGCAGAAGGCATCAGAACACAACAGGATCGAAAACAGATTTTCGACATAGATGACCTGAAAACCCCGACCACCATCCGTCTGTACCAGAAAAAACTGTGAACCGCACTTTGGAGCAACCATAAACCAACCAGGGAGTAAATCCAAACAACTTGCTGACACTTCAGAAGGAAACATGGATAAGTAACACAAAAAAGGTTTTTAATTGAGGAGTACAGGCTATTGAAAGTTCAATTGTACACAAGTGAAGTGAGTGACCGGAGTAACCTAAATCTGATTAAAAGACATCATAGCCAGTAAAGCGGAACAGGAAGCGAACTGGAACAACTTACACGGAGTCTATACAGCGATATTATTATAGCGGAGTTGACACTGCGACCGACAATACCTCATCTAGCCCTATCTCCCTCAAAAATGATTATAAGGTCCTTCGGATTTAGTGTTTGCACATTTCTCAAAGAAAGCTGATAACATAGTTGGGTAATCTTCCAAAATATGTACCAGTACCAGTGGTAAGGAAGTTAGCAAATGTAAAGCCAACAATGCGACCTATCAAGGCTAATGACGGAACCTTTTTAACATCACACGATGACCAACTGGCGCGCTAGAGAGTGTTATTCGAAGTCAGTGGAGCCGATATCAAAACCTCAGCCATTCCCACTATTAAAATAGTCATTTTTTTTACTGTGGGAGGATTTCGTGATTTGAATTTACTTGGTATCGAGTGTGTGTAGTTCACATTGCTCAATGGAAGTAATTTCAAATCGCAAAATCTTTACAAACGTAAATAGTGAACCATTCTAATGTAATCACTTTTGCAAAACCTTCTCGAAAAGCGTAACAAAGCTCGGAACGTATCATTCTATCTCTCTCGCACTGATATTAGTCAAATGAGACATGCCAATCATGCATTATATGCCATTAACACAAAGTCTGGCAACTCAATGGAACAAATAGAATTTTTTAACACTTAAAAATCAAATTTCACTGAAAATTTCAATTCTTTTTTAGAAACTGATTCTTTTTTTAGATGAAGTTCTGAATCAAACTGTTGTAATAAAATCAAATCAATTGCATGATTGCACATACTATGCTGCCAATTTTTTTTTTTTTTTTATTGTAAAACACTCACTGAGTTTCCGAATTTAAACAAAACAAACTCCGTCAGTCCTTTTAATAACTACTTACATGTTTTCAACAACCGACTGCATTGCGCTCATTAATTACTGCTTACACAGGCCCATTTGAACCATCGCACATGCATACATGCCACGCCTCCAGCTAGCTAATCATAAGCTCCGCGTTGCTGTATGTTTCGTATACCTGAAAAAAAAAAACAACAAACAAAAAACGCCCACCTAAAACCAAAAAAAGAAAACAAATGGAAGCGCTGACATCATTATGCCGACAAACTTTTGCATTTCAATTATAATGGTATAACGCGCACTCTGCGCCTTTCACAGCCAATTTGACCGGAGCTGCTGCATTGGTAAAACTTTTCTTGGCGCTTAGAATTTGACCCGAGTCAACCTCAACCCCAACCTCAACACCTTGCCAGTCGCTTTTTCCTGTCCCCCTTTTGTTTTTTAATGTATGCGCTGAAAAACTACTAAATGCGCATTATCATTAAATTGTTAGAAAAGTTTTCGAAAAATGTTTGCGGAAAAAAATAAAATGGTGGCGGAGAATTTCGAAAAATTAAAAAGTTTTATACATTTTAAATAATTTTTAATGTGAGTGGTGCTGGCTTTTCTTTGGTCGACATTAAAGTCTTTAACATAAACGGCGTGTTAATTTTTGGAAATTTGGTGAAACTAAATATTAGTTTAATTATTATTCATTTTTGATGGTTTATTTTTCCAACTGAAGAGCAACGGAATAAGTAGTATGTTTTTATAACTAGTAAAGTACACATTCGAAACTGTGGTCTTTGGGCATTAAGAAGATAATCGCAAGATGTAGTTGAGTGGCATATATGTATATTTTGGAATAAGATACCAAATTTTTATTAAGCTAGCTTCTAAGTCAGTGGTTAGCAGCCAAATAGGCTTTGCTCAGCCTTATGACAGCTCTCCTATAGTGCTATCGAACACCGTTTGACCATCATAAAAGAGAGCAGCCGCTAGACAGTCATATTTGCCATCATTTTGTTGGCACATTTTAAACCTTGTCTTATACGTATCGGTGCAATGCTCAATAGCGCATCTGAGATAGAGAATATAAATAAGTTACACAATATGTTCTAGTATATGCTGGCACGCAAGACAACTGCCATATGTCACCAGGTTCCAGCCGGCGTGCTACAGTATGCAAGACACTGCGTTGTATCACAAAGCCTCAGGGTTATGATAATGATAATTTAGTTTTAAATATATGAGTATGCTGAGAAAGGGCCGGTGACAAAATTACCATTGCAATGAGTGTTATATGTTTGTATTGTTTTTATACAGACAGTTGAGTCGTACCACTATATTACACTATATTACATATCGAATTATCATAATCCAAATTTTAAACAGAGGCCCATATTCTTCTGCACTCTGGCATGGTTACAGTATCTTTATAAATTAAAATAAAAAAAAAAAACCTTCAGACAAACCCATCGCTATGTGTATGGAAATTTGTTAATTTCTTAAGCTATAAACATGAAACTTAATATGATTTTTCCTTGAAGATATATAAAAATTATATGACTGACGATTAGACAAGTTTACAAAATCGAAAATTTTGCTCACCATATCTGATTTTCCTATCCAACACGAAAATCACACTTAAAAATTATTTCAAGGAAATGTTTTTGCGAAGATTCATAATCCTCTATTTTTATACCATTCACACATAGTGAAGTATTATCAGCTTGTCTAAAAATTTGTAACGCATTAAAGGAGACAACGTAAACCCATAAAGTGTAAAAATTTTTGATCAGCTCGAAGCACGACGGGGATCCAGCTATTTCCGTCTGTCTGTATGTTGTCAATCTGTCCGTATGTTCGTCCGTCTGTCCGTCCGTCTGTCTGTATGTCTGTCTGTCTGTTTGTCTCTCGATGTTGTGCATTTTTTAGAGACCAATATTTAAATATACAGTTCTATGTCAGCAAATGGATTTCTTTCTATTGTAGTTTAATAGAGTATCCATATTGACATGCCGCGTTAATTTTTTGGGGGCTCCCCAAACATACAAACCCTCGCCATCAACCCAATTTGACTTTTTGTATGAACCTTTATTAATAGCAGTCAATTTTACCTTAAAAATGTACATGGTGGGTTCTTATGAATGTAACATTCACATATATATTAAATAGTGTCATCCCTCCACATTTTGAATAAGCCCCACACAAACCACCTGTTCATTTTTGCTTTTTTGTATGAAAAACGTTTTGGTGCAGCCAATATCGACTTGAAATTTGACATGACGTCTTCCAATGAACTGACGCTTCACATAAATGTCAAGGCACATGTCCCGCTTACTTTTAGGGGTAGCCCCCAAACTACCTTATCGACCACTTTTGTGATTTTATATGAAACACTTTATTCACTTTCAACTTAAAATTTGAGATACTTAGTGGCTTCTTATGGATGAACGCTTCACATATAGAGAAATATATCTGATTTCCCTTTATTAGGGGTAACCCCCATACAAATTCACCACCCACGTTTGGGATTTATCATAAAAAAAAAAACTTTCTCATTGCTAGCAAAATCAACTTGGCATTTACATTGTGGCTTCACATGTACAAACGCATCGCATAACTAGCACGGGGTGTATCACGCCCACTTTTTGGAGTAGATCCGAACAAACTTACATCCCACGTTTATGTTGTTAGATTTTACAAACAATTTTTTCTGGACACCTGCTACGTTCACTGCTTGTGAATGGTATTGAAGCTGCGGTTCCATCGAAGTTTACCTTTTATTTATGTTTCTTGGTTTTTTTAATTTTCAGATTTTTTTTTTTCATTTTGGCTTTGAAATGTGAAAGAATCTGTTGAAAATTCAATATAATTTTTTTGAATTATATTATGTGCCACATTTAGTATTTACACTCTACTTCTATGATAACCTACCAATTAGAAGATACCATATGCCAGCAAGGAACAACTTATCCTAAATTGTAAAGAAACTCCAACTAGCTCTAAGACGAAATAAAAATCTATAACTTAATAATTTTGAAAGCTGTTTACAAGGTTCATAATGCATAATGCTATTATTTCAAAGCTTACTATCTCACATAGAGTTAAGCTCAATTACATTTATGCTATTAAAACCGAACGCAACAAGAACAAGGATTGCAGAAAAGGACGATGAGCTCTTTAAAGTGTAACAACAATATTTAAGCAAAAGTAATCAAGGAAACTTGTGGTTCTTGTAGAATATGACACCAAAGTCAAGAACTTTGCTCAAAAGTACGAGTAATAATATTTTAGTGGTTTTCATTTCCTTGGTGACCGACCCTAAAAGTGCTAACAGAGAGCAGGCAGGCAGAGAGTTCATGGTGCGCTGTTGGATTGAAGTAAAGAAACAAGCTTGTAAATGCAAGCATACGAAAAATTAATACTTATCCATTGGTACGAGTATCTTTATATCTGCCTGCCTGTCTGTCTGTCTCTCTGTCTGTCTATCCTTCTGTCTGTCTGTCTGTCTGTCTTTTTTTTGCACGCATATAAGCATACAATTTAGAATGGTTGTATCTGTGTGCATGCGCTTTATAGTAAGAATTTTCGTCGTTTTGCGTGCAAAACATAATTCTGTCGAAAAACTTTCTCGAGCATACTTCTAGAAGTAGTTTCTCGACTAAAGTGCGCTGCTACTACTTTACACGATTTGACGTCGTTTTGGTTGTCACTGTTATTTTTGTTGTTGTAGTTGGTGTTGTAATCAAGCAACTATTGCACTTTGTGGTTTCTGTATACAAGGATTGTGGAACTTACAAGAGTGGGTTGATTAGTAATGGACCAAGCTAAGAAAACTGAATCTTGAGATAAAAATTTAATTTACTTCTCCAATGGTACACTTCGTAGAAACGAAGAAGCAAAATTTTTAACAGATACAACTTGAAAACTCTGCACGTTATATTCTTGTATGAAAAGTTTTTGTTGTTTTAAGTGGTTTTCTAAATAATTCCGGAAGGGTTCCTTAATTTTTTTTTTTGCTTGATTATTTTTACAAATGAAAGTTAGTTTAAAAATTACTCCTTCGGGAAATATGTACATACATATTGTGCGAATAGTCACTCAATTCACTAAGTGGTTCACTAAGGATAAAGCTTGTCGATCCAATGAATTAAGATTTAAAAATCGCTAAAAAACACATTCTCGTAAAGCGACGTATAACAATCGAAAAGAAAACGCAAGACAAAAATTGGTGTTCGTCGCTTCGTCGCATCGTTACCGTTGTATGGGTAAACTCAATAAACGCGGCTTTTGTTGATTAACATAAGTACCTTAAATTCCTTGTTTACTCTCCAACCGAAGTTTATTTGTTCAACTGTGCTTTTGATCTCTGATTAAGAGTGATTTAGTGGATACATGGCATAAAGTCCTTGTTTTATTTTATTTTTTATACAGTGTTAATAATAAACTTTAATTAAAACTTAAGACCACTTATAATTCACAAATAGTTTTTACATACTCTTTATTATGTGCTTTGTTGGTTTGTTATACGTTTAAAAATGAACTAGCAAATAAATGCGCTTATTGATCATACTTTATGCAAGGTTTATTAATGAAATGAAAAATTCGAGCGTCGAGAATACCCGCATTTTGAGCAGTAGACGGATCTTGTTACAATAATCCGATGTTAATTTTCTTTTTCCAATGCCGTTATTGCTAATACTGATGACTTATCATTTCGCACTCGTAGATATAGCTTTACTTGGTCGCATGCTCGTGAACTAAATCTGTATAGCCTTGATAGAAATTAGTTTTGGCAAATGGCATTGTGGCACAGAGAACAGCTTCAACATTGCGACCATTTAGAATATTTTCGCATAGAGTTAGCACACTTTGGCTGCATAGTGCACGGCTCAGCTAAATCTCAACGAGACATTGAAATAGTTGTATGAATTTTATGCAAGACATATTGGGGTCATAAATTTCCAACATAAATGTTAGACGACAAAGATGACGGTTACATTGGAGAGAACTTGCAGTAAAACTTTAAGCTATCTTTGCACAAATCTTTGCACATTTTAATGCAAAATCTTTACATACATCTACATTTTGCAGGACGTCCGGAGCCGACAGTAACGTGGCTAAATGGCACAGTGCCACTTGAGGCAGGCAATGGTGTCTCAATGGGACGCCATGTCACTGTTAATCGTCTGGAAGTGCCGCACATAACACGCTCCGCACTCAATAACACCTATCGCTGTCAGGCCTCGAATACGAAACTGGTAGCGCCTGTTGAGCGCAGCATACGCATCGAGATGCTCTGTAAGTTGCAAGATGAAATTGAAAGACATCTAAATCGAAAGGTCAAATGCTTTAAGTACGATTTAATGCAATTTTCCATATTATTTTTTTTATACTTCTGCAGTGAAACCAACATCGGTCAATTTAACAAACAAACAGAAAGTCTTCTCCTCGGGTACACAGTACAATCTAACATGCACTGTTGCCGGCTCAGTGCCGGATACGGAAATCAGATGGACACAGAATAATCGACCATTCAAACGTGGTCTGGTAAGTCATCATCGTCGTCGTCGTCCTCATCCTTATCAATATAACTTTCAATATATTTATGACTTTTTGTTATGTTCCTAGCCCCGCTCTAATCAATTTGTCATCAATTTATATTTTTTCTTCTCTCCGTCCAATTTCATAGCTGACAACTACACAAAGCAATGGCAGAGTAATATCAATGCTGTCATTCTATCCGCAACCTGAAGATGATGGCACAATGCTCAAATGTGAAGGTTCAAATCCCCGATTGCAGAACTCAGCAATCGAAGACTCACTTATGCTGAATGTAATGTGTAAGTAGCAAGAAAAACTTCAAATATTTGAAAAAAAAAATAAAGCAAATAGATATATATTTAGAAAGTCAAGCAGAATACAAAGAAATAGAAAATCGATTTTTAATTTTCATAAATGCATGTTTATAAAATACACTCCTACTATATACGATAGATATTACTACAGATAGAAGTAGCTCCATTCTGACACTGTGCTAACTTTTTGCTTTACCACAGTCAAAACCACTTCTGCAAATAAATCTAAATTATGTATTATGTATCTGTCGGCGCTGTTTATTTATGCTTTTATAATTTTTATTTTATTTACTGACAATTTAATAACAACGCCATAAATTGTACTTTATTTGATTATCAGCGCACAATCAAACATTCAGTAGAAAAAAGAAAATATCTATAGCGAAAAATAACAAATGTGGTTGTAACTTACAAATGCCAAAAAGCAAATATATACAACACTACTAGATGAAATTGCCAAATGGAACAGCTTCTGTTTGTAGAGCCAGTTCGATTTTATGCACGCTACACCATTTTTAACTTTTAATAAGATTATATTGATTTTGGGCCGAAGTTTGATAAAAATTTTTAAACAAAATTTCCGCAAAAAATTAAAAACATTACACTAATGCTAAAGTTCGTCGAACCGACGAATTGCGGTTTTAATGTTTGGACTTGCCTACTAATATTTTTAACTGCACGATAAAACCAATTCGGCCTCAGTTAGACTGCATCTACATATATTCATTGTGTTATCCATTGATACTCATTTTAATACATTACCTTCAAGATTCTTATGGGAAGCTTGTTATCAAAATATATTTCATAAAAAATGTGTTTAGTAATACAAATTAAGAGAGTAACTGAAATCGTAGAGTTCTTCTATAAACATGAACTCGAATAACTCGAATTGATTCATAAACTCGAATAAATGCGCTCAGAATTCTGAAGGAGAATTAGTTACCAATTAACCACAAAGAGCTCAGTGCGACCATTTATCAATTTCAATTTTTGTGTAGAGTATTAAAATTTCAGCACTGCTTAAATCTACAAATATTTTCTCACTTTATTTACATAATCATAAATTTATTGAAATTTAAAGTCAGTTGTAGCAAAAGTCGTATACAATTTATATGTACACTGAAAAATTTTTTTTCATTTTTTGCAACAAATGGTAAAACCGGAAATGCTTAACTACCTATTAGAGCCTTGCATGATAAGTTTGCAAACGAATCATAAACCAAATACTTATTCATTCACACACTGATTTTAGAGTAAACTGTGTTAAAGAATATAACTGTTACATAACATGAAAGGAGTTCATACACAATTTTTAAAATAGTCACTGTAAATAGATTTGAACTATTTCCAAACTAAAAATCAATCAACACGGTATAATATGAAACCACAAGGCAACTTCGTTTGCATTCCGGCGAAGCTTAACTAGAATAGAACCACATTGTATATATGCACTTTATTGCCATTTGCAGTTTAAATATTAAATGTCAGGCGCTATTTCATAGTTTGGTGACTCCGCTAGAGTTGACTTTAGCATTACTCTACTATAGTAGTACTACTAAAAAAGCTGTGTTTTATGAAAAGCGGTTAAAGTTGAGTTTCAATTTTAGTAGCATAAAAACCACCACAAATTGTTTTTACAATTTGCACGATATATATTCTGTATTGAGCAGAATTTGAGCATCTAGTGGCTTAGTTGTCCCAAAGATTGTGACTTCGAATACCATTCATTTACTAATTTCATTTATTAATACTTATTTAAAAATTTTTCCTTCCCAACGAAATTATCCACAACAATTTATTCCATCCTAAAACTACAAAAATTCAATATTCATGACAAGCAACATACTACAAAAAATATTTCGAACCAGCAGCTCATTTCTCTAAACGCAATTTTTCGTAGAAACTCCAAACTCTTCAGGTAGTACTCTTCACACTTTTAATGAAAAAAAGAAAATATACCACAATGAATCATATGAATCATTGTCACACTATTCATTCATATTCAGTAGCAATTTAAATGGGCTAACAATTATCGGCTTGTTTCTAACTAGAAACAAAATAAAAGAGATTTCCACGTTATTACTCGAAACATGCTAATTGTATAGTATGAGACACACCATTCATTACGAGTTATAACAAATAGAATAGATTCATTTGTTTCGAATACAGTCTGGCAAAGCTCAGTTATATACGATTCTTAGGCATATGTTTGCATTTGCAGTTTATAATTAGATTCTGTTTTACAGAATTAAACTTCCAAAAACCGAATAAAGTATTTATAACCTAAAAAATACCAAAAATCTGTATGATATGAAAAATAGTTTTTTCTGAAAGGCAATTTCAATGTTTATTTTTAGTCACGAAAGAAGTATAGTGAACTCTATGGATAGTGCCAGTATTTATGAAACAACGTTCCGCTTCGTTTAAACTGTGAATCACTTTGCAATGTGAATGTCAATGCTGTTTACAATCATACAGTCCGATAAAAAGAATACAAATGATGGCCTGTGTTAGAAATAGTGCGTTATAATTAAGTGTTCTGATCTGATTTTCTTCAAAAAATTTTGGTTTTAAGCATAAGAATAAGAATAATATGTATCAAATATACCACCTTTTCTTCATGTGTACATTTCAATATCGCATGAAAAATGAAAGTTTGCCTAGAAGTTAAAAAAAATGGAAAAAATTCAATTGCTATAAAGGTTATAAATAAAAAATTTGCCTATAGGGCGAACAGAAAAAGACAGAAGGATGTTGCGACCGAATTACAAATCCAACCAAACTCGATAATGAACATAAATTGTAAATTCCGTTCAATTTTACCTTTCATAGTATTTGGGGTATACAAATATATAAGAGTATGCAAAAATAAAATAGCATACCGATTATTTCAGTGCTAGCGAAGCATAAATATCCTTTACTCGTACATACCTAAACAACTACGAGTAAAAGGAACTTGAATCAGCGATATTAGTTTGTATAGAAGCTTTTAATGTACTTACGGAGTAAGGTTTTATATACCAGTAATACGGATCTACTTGAATGCAGCCAAATCAATGAGTGAAAGCATTCATTTAGAATGAATCGGAAAGAATATGTACTGCATTCTATGAATATAAATGAATAGTTTATTTAAATTATTTTTCTTAATTACTTCTTTGTTTGTAATAAGTTCTTCTCTCTGAGTATTCAATTTAAACTCCATTAAACTGTTCTTTAAATGAGTGAATGAATTGTATTGGCACGTGTTGAAATGTACACAGCAAATACAATTGAATATACTAAGATTAAATTTGATGTATCTGGTTCAAATAAATTAGAATTTGCGAGTATCTAAGTGTCCATGAAATTATTTTGTACAGTGCACCATGTACATGATTCGCGTGAGATTATTTATGGAAGAATATAGAGCAATTGCATTCAGTTTGTAAATGCAGAACAGACAAAAATTTACATATCTCTATAGGAGATTTGAAAATGCAACAAATTTTCTGAAGAACCAACATATACTTACCACAATTCGTGTGCAGGGTAGAAAAATTTGCAATCGAGTGTTACATGCCAAGCAGCCTGCAGCGTTAAACAAATCAATAGGCAGAAAACAAAACAACAACAAATGCAAGGACCAACCAATATTTCGACCAAATTTCATTAAGTTTTTCATTAAAATTGTAAATTTTTGCACGTTATATTAATTATTTTCTGATTCTGATTAGAACGCTGCGAGGGTTGCCTTGTATAGTGTGCGCCTTGGCAACCCTAAGTGTTTTTAGTTGCTAGCTGACATTTCCATTGGAAAGTTTGACATTCTTTAGCATAAATGTACGCAGAACGTTTTGATGTACGTGCACTACGATGAAATAAGTTGTTTATCAATTAACCCACTTCGACTTTTGGCGATGAAGCAATATCAAAATTATTTTTTATGACTGGTATGCTGAATTCAAAAGAGGCCGCCGTTCGCTCAAAGACAAATCTAGAGAATGTTGTCTAAAAATAGATACTGTCCCAGCGAATATCGACGTTGTGCTTCAACTGTTAAGACATGACCATCATGTGATACACCGTAAGATTGCGGCATTCTTATCACCCCTGGATGCCGCATATTTTGATAGTCGTCAAAAAATAGATTCGTATCGATTGGTGCAAATAAATGTTGAAGAAATACAGATATGTCTATGGCATCGTAACAGGTCATGAATCATAGGTCTACGCATACGAGCCCGACACACAACACCAATTGACTATATGGGAGTTCCAAGACGTGCTAAATAAAACAAAATTTGTTCGCGTACGAAGTGCTTTGAAGTAAATGGTTGCCTTTTTTCGGAAAAACTGGACATGTCGCAACTGTTCCATTAGATCAACGTTGCAGTTCAATTCTGAATGGTACACAATCATTTGTTTTCGAGAAGTTTTCGTAGAAGTGTGGTAAACCAATCGTCGAAGGTGGTTCATCGTCCACCACGATAATGCGAGCCCTCACACAAGTAGTATTTGAGCACTCAAAACATTAGACCCCTTTCTGTCATGAGTTGGCACCGAACAACAGCTTTTTGTTCTCGCACATCAAAAATATATTCGAGGTCAATATTCTGCGATGCCTAAAGAAAATGTTACGATTTGGCTCTACCCACTTCTGAGTGGGATAAGTACTTCGAAACTGCGTTCAAACGCATGCAAAAGTGTTTCGATCTTCATAGAGAATATTTTGAAAAACAGTCAAGCTTTTCTTTTTTAATATAAAAGGCAACCCTCGTAATGCATTAAAACAGTTATGCTCTGGGTTTTTTAATGAATATAAAAAAATGATTCTTACCAGAGTTAAATTTACTTTAATATTGAATATATTGTATCTAGTTACTTAATAAGTTCGGCTAGAATCTCTTAAGTAGAAAAAAACTGATATACAAAACTCTATAAAAGTCAAAGTTTCTTTAGCTACTTTGAAAGCAAATAATCAATAAATAATATGTTTTTTATTTTGCCGCTCCATGTGCCAAATATGTATGGCAGCAAAAAAAAAAAAAAATGAAAAAGCGGAAAAGCGGAAAATCGGAAAAGCGCGCATGTTTGAGGGCAGAAAACTCCACAAGTTGTTTATTTTTCTTCTGTAGCATGATATATTTGCATAAGCATAATTTATGTTTATTATTCAATTTTTCACAACATTTTGTGGGCGAAATAAGTATGTAGACGAGTGTTTCATATTAGAATTTAGGGAGAACTGACAAAGTGTAGCAATGGAGAAGTTTATGTTTGTGAACTTAAATTGGAAAATTGGCAAGTTGTAAAAGTTCAAGAATATTTTATATGCGTTAAAAAGTAGAAAAATATTTGAAGTGAAAAACAAAATTCAGCTTTGAATACTATTTCAGTTATT
Organism: Leucophenga montana; assembly: GCA_035044765.1. Classification (NCBI taxonomy): domain Eukaryota; kingdom Metazoa; phylum Arthropoda; class Insecta; order Diptera; family Drosophilidae; genus Leucophenga; species Leucophenga montana. Next base: position 958,331 of record JAWNNQ010002018.1, on the reverse strand, counting down.
GTAGCGTGGGACTTTAATGCTTTCCCAAAGAAAAAAATGCCAACATTTTTTCGTGGCACAAACTTCGAAATGAGAAAAATTTAAATTGGTTCATAAAATATCATAATGTTGTAAAAATAAAAATGTACTAAAATTTATATGATCCATCATCAATATTGGGCAATACGCAGACACACACACAGACACACTCATGTACACACACACACACACATACACACGGAAAGACGCGCATCGATACAAATAATGTATCTTCTTCTTGTCGCGTTCCGCATATCCTGTTTAAGCATTTGTTGTTGCTATCGTGTATCCTGCGTTCTGATATTGTAAATATTTTTACAGCGCAGCTTCATGTCATCAACTGTCATGGAACGCATCCTTGCATGCATTTTGTTGCTTTTATGTTTGTCGTAATATATTTTGTCGGTTTTATTTTTACAATCGCTCGTTTTAATTTTTGACAAACAAAGCAGAAAAAGCAAGAAATAACTCTACAAATGAATGTGTTCAACTACTAGATACCCTATATGTAGTCTAACTATCGTTTTTTAAAGCATAGATTTGCATGGACGTATGTTTTATAGATACATACACAAAGAGACCTTTGGTTTTGGATGAGTATGTGTCTTAGAAAGGCTTAACTCTGCGGTATCAAACACAGAATTGAAGAAAGTTCAATCAATGCCACTATGGCAAACATAGACAACGGTTCGAAGCGCATTTCTTTGGAGTGCTCCACTTTCTTCTTGTCTTGGCGGTCAAGGTCCTTCTCAAACCGCTGTTGAACTTTGTGTCACAACTTACGGTTGAGAATCCAACTCCACACTGAGTTTTCAAACTCACCCCCGCATATGGAAATCAACCAACAATCGCCACTTTGCACCCAATACGAGTGTTCACCGGTTCAAAATAAATCTACATAGTTTCAAAAGTTATTGACTTTCCCGTGGCACAGTATAAGCCAGCTCTTTACACCTTCGCACTAAAGAGTACTCGCTACTGTGTGTTCAAGGATTCATACCTCTTCATCCTCAAAATCATCCTCAAGTATATTTCGTGAATGATACTTTATGCCTGCAGACCATAACTCTCTATAAACTCCGTTCTCCTTACAAACTCCACGAACCACAAAGGTAACACTTTTGGAACAGCGTTACAAACTATCCTCAACACTACATGTAATCACCACAAGGTAGCTCTACTGGAACACCTCTCCTTGCTACAACAGACTCAGCCTTACTTGTAGCTTCGGTTGTCTTCTTTGAAACATGAAAATTAACAGCGGATGCGATATCTGGATGTTCAGCCATACACAGATTTCTGCATCAACTTCTTTTAAAACTGTCTAGCCTCTCTAGTAATCACACCAATACAAAAAAAGAAGTTATTATAAAGAACATATTGATGCAATTGAGAAGGTTAGCTTTCACTGGCCACAGATTCTTTCTGCTAGGAGTCCACATGCCACCATACAGGCTATAATGCAGCTACCAGACTAGCCATGCACAGTTACGGCATGCAGCTCTTCTTCATCCTAAATTATGTTCACCGAACCTATTGGAGACAAAAAGTTTTATAGAGTTAATCTCTTCGTTCGACTACTGATTGGTCAGCTCGATTTATGGGTGTGTCAGCGCCTCCACTATCTATTACCAACTAGCTCCGCAAGCAGTATATAGCAACTTCTTTCAACAAAAGTAAACACTATGACCATCTTCCTCAAAAATGGTTGCGCGTTCTCCACACTCAAATCTTCGCTAGGTAGACCGAAAGATAGACAGACAGATATGCTCATATATATACTAAATATCTTTATGCTGTTCAAAAATCTATAATTATATGCCTCCGTTTGAATGTTACAACCTTAGCAAAAATTTGACTTACTATTATACCCTATTAGCACAGGGTATTAAAACATGCAACACGAAGCGTTGTAAAAATTATGAATTGATTTGTTGTTAAATTTAAATGTTTTTCGTTTAATTTATAATAAATTTTCGCATTGACAGCAAACGATGGCGTGAAAAAATATGTTGAAAGTCAGCAGCAGTTGGGAGACAAATTCAGAGCATCATACTTTGTATTGGCTTTTAATTATGTAAATTTTCGAACGAAAAGTTTACTGATAAATTCTGAAAAAGAAAAACACCAGCATCAGGAGAAAATCTTGCTGGTCAACTTTTCTTCATTAAGTTAAAACTTAAACTTTCGTTAAAGTTTATTTTTTTTTTTTTTTTTTTACCATAAAGCAAAGGACAAAGTAGCCAAACTTTATTTTTTCTTTTTTCTTTTTTTTTTTCTTTCGGTTTTCATGTCATTTGGTTAATTAAATTTGAAATTTTATGAGTGTGGTCGATGTGTGCCCACGTCAAAACTCTGCTTAAAGTTTCACAAAATGCAAACATAAATGATATATCAAATCGTTATACCATATTATCGTGCAACATCAACTTTGCGCTTATATTACATTTAATTTGATTAGTGTTTTAAAATTGAAATTCATTGCAGAAATAAGTAAGCTTAAACATTCCAGTTAGCACGAAAGTGTTAAATATCGGAAATAATACTTTCGGTGAACTGATTTTACAACAATCTTCTGCAATGTGCTGCAGCAATAGAACCGCATCGGATAATTTTTCAATGAAACTGCTGAATCTTGAACGGAAATCATGAAACTACTTCGGCTAACTAGTTCCAAGTAAATCTCTATAGTATAGTATATTCTGTATTGGAGACGAATGTAATTTGTAATGTAAAAGACTAGCAGCCAATCACAAAAACATGAGCTCTCTCTATCTCAACTCTCTCAACTTACTAAAAAAAAAAATTACAACAAAAGCATTAAAAATAGCGGCATGAGTGGAATAAACCACAGATGAAAATGTGTTGTTTTACTTCCGCGTCGCTGTATACACACAATGAAAAAGAGAAACTTCATATGCTCATTGTCCTCTCATTTGCATCTTTTTATGCAATTTAACGTATAGACCTTGGTAGAATAATATAATGTAGCGCACTCTGCATAGCTGCTACTTGTTTTGTTTCTTTCAGTTCCTTTGTTTTCAGTTGACAGTATAAAGAAAACTAAATATAGTTTCGCGCTGTAAAGTGCGATTCACATTGTAGAGCATGTTGGTCGTGCTGCTCGACGTTAGGCTCGATACTGTTGAGGGCGCACTTGCCAACATGTTGGCCAGCATCAGTTGAGTGTGATTTTGATAGTGTTTTTGTTGGTAAATCTTTAAAAGAAGAAGAATTAAATAAATATGAAAAAAAAATGAATGAATGAATGAAATTCGAACAATTTGTGCATAGCCGGTCATCCATAGCACGCACGTGTCCATGGTGAACATCCAGACATACCGACACGAGCTGAGAAACAGTAAATTAATAACAAAAAATGTAAAGAGAGCGGCCTTACACAGCGCAAAGATACAACACACTACACTCAGTGACACACGACACCTATACTTGCTCTCTTATTGCCGCTCTCTTTCTGAGCGGCCCTGATTTTGAGGCGATAACGTTTACCGTAATACTCTTCTATATTATTGAGATTCTTATTATTGTATACTTTTGATAAAAAAAAAGGTCGAATTTCGAACACTGGGAGAACTCTAGTATGTATGAATGAACATTGTTGGACTGGCTCATTCCAACGTAGCATCTAGGTATGCGGACTTCATCATTTTAGGTCATCAGTGGGCACGACTGCTGCTCGAGTCAGCCAACAGATGTTTTGTAAAATATTTGTTGCTTCAAATGATCGAATATGGACATTCCAATGCGTAATGCATACCTTTACATTAGTAGCATCAAATATAGACTCGTCAAGTTTCTGAACATAGTTGTATGTATTTAAATTAATTTTTCGAGTCATTCACCACATTGAGTCTTTTCGCAAATTGAACTGCGCTTTGTCGTGGATTACGTTGAATTCTGACCGTCATCTTTCTAACCATTTGTTCACACGTAAATGACGTAGCTCATTAACAATGGCTGGTTGTGATTTTCCAGCCAAATAGTTGCGTTTGAATTCCGTTTCGGTAACTTTTTTTAACTGCGACGTAAAACGATATGCTGCCGTTAGCTTGTAAACAACATAAAAGACTGATGCTTGATAAAACAAGAGCGCGCTGTCATTAGCCGTTTGGTTGCTTCGTGAAGTTGATAACACTTCGAGCACCGACGCCTCTATTAACCCAAGTGTCAAAATTGTGGGATTGTGGAATAAAACCGAAAAACTATGCTCCAAACATCATGCTCTGTATTTACTGTAATCAGATTATTCTAGTCATTTAACAAAACTGGTTAAAAATTAATCTGGAAACTTTCAAATCGATGTCCTTCCATACCGGCTGTATTCGAATTAATAGTTGCTACGATCGATGAAGTATGAGGAGAATTTAACAGTAGTTTTATTAATTTATAATATTAAAATATATTTTTTGCCATAAAAATTAAAATGAAACTATTTTCTCAAGCTTTTACTAATTTCGACACTTCCGTTTTGAAAAATACTCAAAATTAAATAGTATATTGTTAATCGCTTGCGAAAATTAAATGAAATTATGCAAATGCTTAAATTTAATATCAACAAGTACTGAAAATGCGCTGAGAAAGTTTAAGGTTGGATTTCTGTTCCTTTTTTTATCGAGTTTTTGTTTGTGATTTTGCACAAAAATGCATGAATTTTTAATACTCAGTTTTATTCACTGTCTAAATTATTCATTTCGATAAAATAAGTAGTCGTAGATTTGCGTGGGTATATGTCTTGTGTAAGTCAGAGCGAGTATGTGCAGAAGCGTCCTGCCAGACAAGTACAGAAACTGTAGCACTGCATAATTATCCAATCAAAATGGCAGTTTTGTTTTGTTTGTTTTTGTTCAAAATTTGTTTGCTCCAAAGCAAACTCATTTGAGAATAAGCGAGATTTTTACTTAAAGTTTATAAAATTTAAATGTTTTGGAAAATTGGTAAATAAAACTTTTATATATTTTTTTACATTTTCCTAACAGATCCGCCACAAGTAACTTTATCGCTGGGCTCTACACTAAAACCCGATGATATTAAGGAAGGTGATGATGTATATTTTGAATGTCATATTAAAGCGAATCCGAAAGAGCACAGAATAACATGGTCACATGATGTAAGTATGCCTTGTAATAAAATATGTAACATTTAAATTTTTATTGCGTATTCGATGTAATGTGGAATATACAAAACTTCAATTGATTCTATCAATATTAAGCACTCACACTGGTGTTTTACACATTTTTATATGTATATTATTTTGATAATTTAAAATGCTTGCTTGGAGTATTATATCAATATCTCAAAAAATCGCTATTTCTAAGGTCGATAATATCAAATATCGGTTTATTTTATTATTTGCCAATCACTATGAACATTTATATTATCAATATTTATACATTTTTAAAGCTATAATAATAGAAAAAACTATTGAATTACTCCACTATGATATTCCCATAGTCTAGGAGACCTTTCTAACGTTTCGCCGTAAATTTTAAAACTTTATCAAGTACCATTCCAATGGAACTTAGCTATCATAAAGCCTGGCAGTCACAATAGCTTATATTTGTTTCTTGTTTCTAAATCTTTAGTGATATTCTATTCATTTTTTGTTTTTTAAATAATGTAAACCGTTAAAAAAAACATCTGCACCCAAGTACTAACTCATTGTTTGCATTCAATACTTGAACTTATTTTGGAAATCGGTCTTCAATTCGTGAGGTGTATAAACATTAAACTCCATACACTCTACACAATGACAACCTAACCACATGCCAAGCAAAAGATTCGGTACCTTCAATTCAGTTTCGATCGCAACAGTTTGGCCTTTGTTTACCCACTGTGAATATAGTTTTGCTAAAAGATATTGTATCTGCCCTCACACGAACAAGTATAAGATCCAACTGCTGCAAAACCCTAAGACACTTGAGCAACATGAATTCCTACCTTAGTTTTTATGAATGCATATTATTTAGTGATGACGCTTTATCTGTGTATATAATAGACTTATAAGAATAATAGTACCTTTCCATTGGGCCTAACATTCTCAACATTTCCCCTTTCCACTTGCAAATGTCCGCTGTTGTTAACATGTGAGTGGCAAATGTTCGCTTAATTTAAATATCAGCTGCTTGTAGTAATGATAATAAATATGATATGATATTAATAATAAATTGATAATTTTCTCGACATAAAAACGTAATTCGTTCGGGGCGGTTGGGAAAATTCGTCGAGAATGTTAAGAATTTAGAGAATGTAAAGAATGTTGTTAATGGGAAAATTTACAGGCAACATTCGTTATATTATCAACATACACCGATAATTAGAGATGAGCTAGTCAGTTATGTTTGAATAGCAGTGATTATCGTGACTGTTATTTTGATATCACCGTGATTTTAAACTGCTACTGCAATTTTTTATTAATTAAACGAACACTTTTATTCATAGTCTACTCAAATCTGAATATCAAATACCCTGCTCCCGCCTCAATTCCCAAGATCTTTGTAAGTAGCCCATATCCTGTTGCGGGAGCCCAATAATTCTGATTATCTGCCACACTTTCGAATCGGTTCTTGCACCATTTTAAGCAAATCCTCTCTAGAAATTGGTATTTTTGTATTTTGATTGTATTTTTAGTATCCAAGCGTAATGGCACAACCTGATACGTTGACACTTTTTGTGCTCGAACACTATACGCATGATATATTACTCATGAAACAGAATGACACTAGTAAGAAACAAATGATACTCAATCACTGATATTTACAATATCTGATATCAGTGATTTTTCAGTCGCCGTGATTGAATCACAGGTAGTTAAATTTCGCTCCACTCTACCGAGAATTTTCAGAATATGAAGCATGTTGGCCGGTGTTAAGATCATATGAATTACATTCAGAAAAATACACTGCTTGAAATGTGTTTTATGCTGGTGCATGAAACACTTGACCTAATGAAAAATCGGTTCCAAGAATACATTATTTTACTTCTATTAAATTGAACATCGAGTTTGTGCGATGTGACGTCTTCGAATTTCATATATTTGGTGTGTGCTAATAAATTGCAAACTATTCAATGCTTGGAAGTCAATATTCAGCGAATAGCGCCCCAAATGGTCCAAAATTGAATCAAGGGAAAGTTCAGGAAAATCGTCGAAAAACTTTCATGCTTGAAGTAGAATTCATTAAGTACAAACACTTTTTATATATTCAAACTCAATCGTTGTAATAAAGTTCTGCATATCTTAAAAACAAAAACCTAACACAAAGTCAAAGCAAAAAGTATGCACACAGCTGCATATGCAAAATAATGTTGCAGCATAATGTTGCACGTGTAAGCAGCATATTGTATGCAAATCTTAGTTAAACAAAAAACTTATTTTTGCATAACACTTTTTAATGTAGTTTTTGGTTTTCTTTATTTTCACTTTATAGGGCATACCAGTCACACAGAACGTTTCCTGGGGCGTGATTATCTCCACGCGTTCGCTGGTGCTGCAGCGTGTGGCAAGAATACATGCTGGCTACTATGCCTGCTCGGCGGCCAATGATCGCGGTGAAACCCAGAGCGCATTGGTCAATCTGCGCATCAGATGTGAGTATTAAAAAGAAAAGTTAAAAAATTTGATTGTATAATTTAATTTATTTAAAGTAAGAGAACCAAAAATCAGAACACAAATGTTAAAATTGTGCAACATAATTAAGTAAAATCAGAAGCCACACAAAATTAATGCAGAAATTATGCAGTCAGTTGTTACGCTGACAGTTCTTGTTGTCGTTTGACAACGCCACTAGAAACTCATGTGTATGTATTTATATTTTTTGACAATGATATTATTAAAATATCATAAGCTCTGTTCTCTGTTCTCTGTTGAATATCTGTAAAAGTACGAGTATAGCATGTCTGTTTATCAGACTCTGTCCGTCTGTCTGTTCGCTTGCATGTGACAAAAATGCATTGCAATACTATGTAAATACAATATTTATAATACACGTTTATAAATTTATGATGTATTTATAATACGCTTTTCGCATAATTTTGCACACCGTTCATGTTCAGTGTAATATTGCATAGTTGAATCTGAAGTACATGGCATAAAATTGCTTTATTCAAAGCGAGTATTGGAATGGCATAATTACAAAAATATTTTCTGCCTCTCTAGCTTTTTAGAATTGGTTCACAAATATCGAAATACTACATGTGCATTTCGGCGGATATTATAAAATCGATTGATATTTGAATTTTGTGCTTTTGTGCATAGCAAATATGAAATTAAACTGATTTAGTTTCTGTGTAAATTTTAACCGAGCACACATTGATATTTACATTGAATCAAAATTATTTGAATAACTCAATTAGCATACGCGAGTTTTTATGGGCATAGTAGCAAGTTGAAACAGATACATATGTATCTATAAATGCGTTGTCATCCCAATGAATTTAGCTATATTTAGTGCGAAAAAAATGTCATAGAAAGTTTGACAGACAGTGTATATAATATTATGATGTAAGCCTAAGCCTTTATATATATTTTCTATTTTTAATCATTGTATGTCACTACTTCCCCTACCAATCCTTCCCCCTGTCCCACCTTCCCCATGCCCCCTTACCCAACCACTAATTTCCCGACTCCTTCCCCCTGCAACTCCTTCCAATTTGGCTATATTACCGGGTTTCAAATGATTGAATAAATTATGTTTATTTTAATTGTTCAAAACTTCTCTGTATACTATATTAGATGTAATATTATTATTTGGTACCAAAATATACTGTCGTTCAGGAGTTCTGGTCAATGCCCAACAGCGACAATGTTTGACCCTGGGACTTATTAAGAGTGCGAGCAGAAGAGATCTTGACGGGATACTGCAGCCTTTTAAATGGTATGGGTAAATCCGTCGGAATCATGGGTATGCGTGGAGCGTAAGCCAGTTGTCCCACTGCTGGCTTTGTGAGAATGGCCGCCACGATTATATTCTCTCACAACTCTTTTATAAGCAGCCTTTCGGTGCTAGTCTCCCCAGCACGTCTTGCTGAGGTAATTGCTCTTTGGCTGGCAAGCCGCTGCGAATGTTCGTTGCTAGACTGCCTATCACGTATTTCTGACATATTCTGTCTATGGTTAGCCGCTGAGACCTTTCGGTGCTAGACTCTCTAGCACACGCTTGCGATCTGTATTCCCTTTCACTTGCAAGGCGCTGTGCATGCTCAGATGAAGTACTATAGCCGCTCTTGTCTGGGATGTATGTGTAGATAGTTGTGATTTTCTTTTAGGCATACTGACGTTATATAATCAGAACCTTTTATGGAAACAATAAGACAGAAAGTAGCTCTGAAAAGAACTTTTTTAGGAAACAATAAAATAGAAAGAAGTTGTGAAAAGAACTTATTATGAAAACTATAAAGAAAAAAAGTAGTTCTGATAGGAACTTTTTATTAAAAGAATGTCGAAAGTGTGCGTATTACGTTTCGAAAATTTAAATTTCGTCAACGTCCACTGCGAAAGGAACCGACCGATGCGACGCCATCGCGTTGGCCGCGCGCCAACATTAATAAAATTGTCGCACGTATTTGATATTTTAAATTATCTCTTACGTCCGTTCTTTCTCTTTAATCACGCACACATGACCATATGAGACAAATACATGAACGCTCTACAATGTGTGGCTTTCAGCTTTACATCATGTTTTAATTATCGCCATGTGGCTCATACTAACTATTTTACATTTCATTTATATTTAAATTTATTCATTACATTTATGTGTATATCATCATATATTATAGCCTATATTATTCACAAATAACGTGGCTTCTATTGGTAAAAGAATTTTCAAAATCAGTTCAATAGATCCAGAGATTACCCCCTACAACGCCACAAACCTACAAACTTACAAACTCACAAACTTTAACTATTAATAATATTGGTATAGATGTATTGTACAACCATGCCTATCTGGTTTTATTTGTTTCTCAAGATCAAGATATAAACTTTAATGTAACATAAAATAGCATGTATTTAGAATGGGTTTCACTGTTTGTTAAATTTTATGATTTACACGAAATCCGTGTTTAATTATTTTTTGTGTAGAGTATACAAGTCGCGTTTAAAGGCGAAGGCAAACTAAATTTGTGTTCATATAACTTTTGTATGTATCAGAATATTATGTTATTCTACTCAACGTGAGCTACTACCATAAATGTTAAGTTAGTGGACTAAAACTTGGCACATGTGCTTCTATTTACAGAGTACAATCCCTCTTAATACTCCCAAACATGAAAAATTTAATATAAACTCATATCAATCCCTATAATGTATAAAAAAATAGTCCTGGTTGGCTCACCTTACCAAATAGATGCCATAGATGCCCACAATTCAGATTGAAGTTCATGGACAGATAAGCAATTTTTGTAATAAAAATAGAAGATGCATCTAATATAGAGATATGTACACGTAAACGGTACAAAGCTTCGATAATACTCTTTGCAAATACATATTTAACATGCTATTTAACATCCTTAATTAATTCTTAATAATTTATAAGCCAAACTGCATTGCATATGCAAATGCAACATATGTACTTGTATGTATGATTATATGTAGTATACAATATAATTAAACATGGGTTTGTTAAAACAAATATTCAAATTTAAAAATAGAAATTAGCTCGATTCATTCCAAGTTGTATGCTAATGTCTAGAGCAGAGGTGCCTGCCGTACTTCGAGTACTTACATGTGCCGAAATCGGCTTAAGAGAAATATTCCAGCCCTGTTGTTCGCGATTTATCTAACTAATGGTCGTTAGTTCTTAACTAGCGAAAGGGTTTATTATGATGCACCAGCAAAAATAGTAATAACAACCGCAAAGTCTAACGGTCAACGAATAACGATTGCAGCGTCAAACTCACGGCCTAACCACTATCCATGCACTTGTCTAACGAATTCAACATGGCTAGTTCATTGGTAATGAAGGTGCCGTACGAAGCGAGCATTACCATTCGCTAGCTATTTTCTAGGAAAAAGAGGTTAGCCAATCGTTAGGGAAAATGGGTTACCCATTCGCATAAGAACAAAAGAATTTATCTTTGTACATTTTTATATTTAAAAATGTTTTTCTTTTTCTTTATATGTACTCTTCACACCAAGTGTGAATTCGAAGCATCTTACAAACTTTGGCTAACAGACAACCAAGACATCATATTCAACACATCATACTTTGCTCATTGACTGTCGGCGCAAAGACAAAATATTAGTTTCTCTTTTTATTTATATTTTTAAACAGGCTACCTGCTGCCACTTTCGTACTGGTGGGTTTGTTGCCTTTATGATGCTTGCACGATGAGTTACGACAACGTATGAAGTGCAACGAACTAGTTCCGCTGATTTGATTTTGTTATTACTATTTTAGCTGCTGCATCACTGCAAACATTTTCTCTAGCAAAAGACTAACGAAAAGTAGTTAGCTACAAAGCTAATTCTAACGACCAGTAGTTAGGAAATCGCTAGCGCATGGAGACCTCGAGCCACTAACCTAACAACAGGGAAGAGAAAAGATTTTAAATCTATGTGCTTAATTCTTTTAACAAAGTATGTCGCTTTATTTTTGAAATACACACATACATGCAGAGCATGTTGTTCGTTCTCTTTACCCACCCGACATAGAAACGATCGTTCACTAAAACAAACATTTTACGAATAAATTTCGAATCAATAGCAAAAAGTTCTTATATTGCTTCATTTGTGTAAGACCGAAAGCTAGTCCACTGCCAAAATGCTGGATCTAACATTATTTATATTCAATATTATTTATTCTATCAAAAGCTAATTTAGAATTTGATTGTTAAAAACATAAGGCAATAATATGTTTATATTTTATTAAACAGTTTATTAAATAGAAAACCAAATTGTATGCCTGGAACAAAATGGAATGACACAAAAAATACTATCGCAAAATATATCATTATAGATATGTTTATAGAACTATAGAGTACAAAGGTTAGAGTGCCACAAACTAGCTCAGTTTGTCGTGGGAATTACTATACGAAAAAGTTTCATTAGCAACTGCCGTTATTTTTGTCCGAAAAACTATAGTAAAAATGTTCGATTATGATAATATTTTTGAAGTTTTGTTGGGCTGAAGTTCTCTTCATTTCAAGATAATTTTCGATAAAATTCGACAAAAATTCATTTCAGGGAAGAATGCATATTGTTCCAGCTCAAGTGTGTTGCTTTTGGCAAGCTTAACTTATTGTAAGTCACATTCTTCGTCATAAAAATATTTGCTTACATCGTCTGAAGGTTTACTAATCAGTCTTTCTGAACGGTTTTGCTTCTGAATTTTTGGGCACTCATTTGGTGCCTTTGCAAAATATGTCTGCTTTAAGTGTGGCTTCTATGCAGAAACGATACGATACGTCTCTCTATAGAGAGATTATATTGTATTATATTTAAGAATCCATTATTTTTAAACTAACTTCCACTGCCACAATTTGTAACCGTTGTTCTGGCGTTAGTCTATTTATGATAAAACGACTAACCAAACTGAGCACAAATGACAATATCATTAACATATCTGACCAATCTATGGCATTTTAATCCCTGTCAGAAAATGGAACCTCTGAAAATAAACTATCTGTATATACACTTTGTTATTTACAAGTACATACACACACACACACACACACACACACACACACACACACACACACACACACACACACATACCAAACATAAAATGTAAAAATGAATGAGCTGCTATTACTGAAAAACATTCGCTTATTATTAAACCATTAATAAATATAACAACGACAGCGCCGTGCAGTATGCAACAGTAACTAGCAATACTGAACACTCACACACACACACATGCATATGCATATGCATATGCCAAACAAACTGTTATACATACTCGCATACATACAAATTATAAATGAAATCAATTTCCATCTTGAATTTTTAATGCAGCTGGAAATTTTCGCTATTGAATTTCAAATTGAAAACGTTGCACAACAAAATTGAAAAATTATTTAATTAATTTGCCTTAAATTACAAAGTACTACAACAATGATTTGAGTGTTCTCTTGAATTTGCCGTGGATTACGAGTATTAGAATTGAATATATCATATGTAAATGGAAGTATTAGATTTCCCTTAATCAACAGTTTTGGCAAATTTACCTTATTAATCCCTAAAAAAGGGACAATTTAAAAGTGAAAAGCAGCGAAGCGCAGCTCATTATTTTCAATTGTATAGCGCAAACAAATTAAACTGTAACGTCAGCAAACGCTGGCAATATTCAAAGATGGAGTAAAAGATACTGAAACATCATATAACAAGCTATAAAAACCCGCCAGCTTGCATTATTTATTTTGTACATTACCTTTTCATAATTAAGGTAATTGAAAGTAAACAATCAATGCGGCATGTGCGAGTACGATGAAACCACTCATTCACCCAATCACTTATACATATACCCGAAGAGACTCATTCACTCATATTGATAGTAATAAATCGAGTAATATCTGTTGTATTGACAATGTTATCGATATTTTCACCAATGTCAGTATTAAACATACACATACTGACTTATATATATATATATATAGACGAGGATAGCACTATGAATTACAGGAAATTATTATAAAGGAAGAAAAAATTTTGTGTTTCGTGAAGTATTTAAGGTATTCACAGCTAGTGAATTAGCAGCTTAATTGATGAGAAAATGAGAAAATAACGAATTTCTAAGAACAAGCCATGTTTTCAAATTTACTCTGAGATAATTACTTTGAAGTGCGTTAAAACACTAACAATTTGAACTAAAATCGACACTTAGTTTGGTATTTATTAGGACGGAACAATGGAATCGAAACTAAAGCCGAAGTCGGACTTTCACAATTTAGCATTTTATTTTGGATATTTACCTCAATACTAAACAAATTTCTACTAAACGTGACAGGAAGCACGACAGCCGTACTTTGAGAAATTCTGAATAAATTTATTTTTTAAGCACAGTAGGGGCCTTCGTAGGTGCGTTCACAGTGTTCTATAATTACTTTTTATTTCCCAATTTTAATTGGCTAAGTGTAAATACCTAATTTATTCTTTAAGTTGCTTAATTATAGCTACAATGGAAATAAACAAGTTACTACGAATATATTGCACCAATTTTAGTACCAATATTAAATCAATATTATTCAAGAATATTTCTATTCATCTTCATAATAAAGTCCGAAATAACGTAATTAATTCGAAAGTAAATTGTGGTATACGGGTACATATTTTGTTTTTCACACCTTCCTAATAGTGACAAATCTTCAGCCCTGTAATCCCCATTTTGTTCTTATTTATCGGTCCGATATCGAACAAGCAGTCAGTTGAGCGATTTGGCAAGTTTGCAGAGCTACAACTATTTTAAGTAATATACTTAATAGGTGCAGAATTACACAATGCAGAAGGAAGCGCGGTGGACCCCATAAAATATATTTATTCTTGCTCATCATAAAAATTCAAGTCGATATAGAGATTTGCTTCTGTCCGTATGTCTGACTATAAGAGATAGAGACTTCAAGTTTGGATGTTTGAATTCTCCTCTTCCCTCTTCCGATAAAGCAAAGTATTAATTACACTGACCTGCAAATTCCAATTTTTTGGAAGCGAATAAGATGGGACCCAGTGTTTCCGAATGGATTTTTCATGCTGAAAACGAATCTGGGTCTGGATTTTACCACACGATTTTTCAGAAACTGCTAAAAACGCTGTATTTAGAGGATTCAACCCCAATTTTCTCGAAAACGCTACGTCATGGAAAGTTTCGTGTTCAGCACGAAAAATCCATTCGGAAACACTAGGTCCCATCTTATTCGCAAAACTCATGTAGGCCAGTGTTATTAAATAACTATGACAACCCCAAAAAATCTGTCTCCAAATTTTTTAGTTCTTGTATGAAAAGTCTTTCGGTTTTTTAGCTAGAAACGCTAACGTTGTAACTTATCTCAATTTTAATCAAATATCCCGTATATGTACTGATCGGAAGACTATAAGGGCACCCATTTCTGATTGTTTGTATAAGAATCTTTGGTTTTTTTTTTTGTTAATTAAACAAGAAATGCCAAATATTATGTATCTTACTTCTATACTAATAAAATATCACACAAATTAACAAGTTGGAACTGTATAATCTACACATTTACACAATTATGGTTCAAAAAAAGACCATTTAAGAAGGTAGAGAGTCTCTCCATGTTGAACACACTCATCTCCATTGTTCTCAATAATATTTTGTTATTGCCTTTGAATGAAAATCAAAGAAATAATAAAGAGAAATGAAAGACCAAATTGAGCAACAACGATGTTGCATCTAAAAAGAGTAAGCGTTTCTGTATGAATTGTATGCAGATAGCAAAAATAAGCAAAAATGCGCGATTAGTGCAAATGTTAATAAGGTATTATCTAGTGGATCTTTATTCTGTCATTGTTATTTAGAAATTAAATTAGATAGCAAATTATCAAATATTTCACCAACGTATTTTACTAATTTTTAGAACTACCTTTCGGTATACATATACATACCTATATATAAGTGGGTGTGTGTTTGAATTATGTTGCTTGTTTTGGCATCGCATATTCTCAGCCAATCGCTTGTCTGCCGCCTCAAACCAAATAAATACGAATATTTGCATACTCTCAGTAGTATTTGTTTTGCATATGATTGATAAACGAAACTATCACGTATATATGCGTGTGTTTATTTATATGTGTTTACACAATATATGCATCAGAGTATGTCTATAAAGCACTTCCTGTCAGTTATGACTGCGTAAATGCATGCGTGTTTGTGTATTTATTGTTAAGTATTGCCAAGTACTTAAATGGAAGCTATTTTTAATATTGAAGATTCAATAAACTCGGTTTCAGTGGAAAGAAAATTGTACTTTTTATACTCTTCAATAAAGCTTCAACGGAATGACATTCTAGACCATCAATGTAGCTTACATTTTGTGAAGAGAATTGTGAAAATAGAAAGCCACCTTATTGTTAAATTAAATGTAAAAACTTTTTCGGCTTATTAGGCTTATCAGGATTCGAGTTCGTTACAAATATATTACATTGAAAACCACAATATTTATTTGCAGTACCCATTGTTTCATTAACTCCGTTGTGACCCGGTTCTACTTTCAGTTTGAGAAATTTGATCATTTACAGAAAGTTTTCAGTAGTTTGTGTTCTTACGACTACTTGTAATATTACTTAAAACAGCAAGATCAATCAGAATAAAGCGGCTTTCGAGTTCAATAGCAAAAGTGTCATTTACTTTATCCAAAGTGTTGCTTTTCACAAATTCTGTGGGAATAGGTATGCTGGTTGCCACTGTTTGCAGTTTGCCACCACTCCTGTATTTCGACATGATAACGAAGTCATAAGAGTAGTTGTTACTTTTAATCAACTTCTGAAGTGGAAATGCACAATAACACAATATTCTAAATCAGGTGTTTTTACTTGAATTTTTCTTCATTTTCAATATTTTAACATTTTTTCAAGTGGTGGCAACCTGCAAGCCAAAATTTCAAGTGTTGGATTTTAGATAGTTTTGAAAAATGTCTGTATAATTTTTATTCTTGAAGAATTCAAATGATTTCCAGCTCAGAATTGGGACATTTCACTTCCTCTTTACAATGTTTGTTATATACAGACAATTAGTTGATTTTGTAACGAATTATGATCAAAAATGTTGTGGGGTTAGCAACTTGCAAGTCAATTCCCTATACTTTCTGTTATTATTTTGTTATATTTGTTATGCACAAAATAATATTAACAAAGAATAAACTCCGTATTTGGATGACAATCACAGTAGACATATATGTCTGTATTTATATGCACACATAAAACAATAACGAACAATTGAGAACTTTTAAAACTGTTGAAATATTTATAATATTTTATTATATGCAAAGACAACAGAAACATACAAATGCAGACAGTGAAATTAAGAGGTCGCATACAGTCAGCTAGCCATGCAGACAGTCAACTGTGTGGTAATAAATACATACACACCCACACACACACGCACACACACACAAACACTGAAAAAATCATAGAATTGAAACTTTTCAAATAATTTTTAATAATATTCAGAACAATATGTTTTCATATCAAAAAGCGTAAGAAATGTGAGCCAACTTTTCTCGTTTTGGTTTCTAGGGTTTTTTGCTAGCATGCGTCATTGGTGTTTTTGCTTCAACTTCTAAATGCAAATAAGTGTAGAAAATATAAATATTTGTATGTAACTTTTCTGTATTTCAAGAATTTGGCTTATAAATTGACTTATTTATATATATATATATATATATATATATATATATATATATATATATATATATATATATATATATATATATATGTATATAGTATTTTCCTGTTTTTATTATTCTTATTTCGATTTAACTGTGTGAGAAAACTTCTGCTTTATTCTTTATGTCAAAAATAATATTCATATACTCATAGATGATATCCGATGTGTAAATTTCTGAGCTTTGTTGTTGTTGCTGAGCATATCACTGAACAAACTTATAAAAAGTTCAGTCGTTTGGAAATTGTATAATACCTATGTATATATGTCGTACAGGGTATGTCACTTAGAACAGACGTCACTTACCCGACGTGCTTTATTACAACAGTATGGGTTTTTTCTTATATAGTGACATGCCATCGCTCGTTCTTAATTTTTACAGTATCCTTTACATAAGCAATGAAGCTCATCCATTTGCTTTAAATAGTTGAACCCAAGCAGCCAACCCTCCAATTTTGTTGTCAATTCACAGTTTTTAATGCTACGAAGCTGCATAGTTTGATTTGTGATGTTGTTCAGCTTCGGATGCTCTTGAAGTATTTTTTTAGAGTTGTACAAGGCGTAATTTTCATTAATATTTATTGAATATGTATTCATTGAATATATCTATAGCGTTTTTACGGGGAGTTCTATTTGATTACTTTAACATGAAGAAAAATGCCATCAAATTTTAGTGGAAGTTTATTGGGAGTATGCTCTGAGCAAACGTATCGGAAAATGATAAGTTTAAAAGTGGTGACTTTTAGCTGGAAGGCAAGGAACGACCTGGGCAGCTGAAAAAAAATCAAAGATGAAGAATTGAGGTTATTGCTCCATGAATATTCATGACAAAGAATTCAAGAATTAGCTGATTCATTGGAAACTGTTTTGTCAACAGTCAGCAATCGATGCTTAAAGCTATGGCAATGATCCAAAAGCAAGGAAATTGGGATTGGTTTTTTATCAACTATGAACAGCAGTTTCAATGACAGAAAAGAAAGAAATTATCACATCAAATAATGACTGGCGGTTAAAAATAGATCCGCTGCGACAATCCCAACCGCAAAAAGTCAAGGGTTACGCGCGGCGAATCATCAACAGCGAAGCCAAAAATCCATGCATCCATATATATGCTCTCTATTTGGTGAAATTTGTGAGGTGTTATCTACTATGAGCTGCTCAAACTGGCACCATGTCGCATTTCAACCTAATTTTGACTTTAACAAAGAAGTTTCTCATAAAAAAACACAAAATTGGGCAGTAGGTTTGTATGGGAGCTAGCCCAAATAATGGGTGGGTCCCACCCATTAATGCATATGTCAAGCATCCGTCTACTTTAAGTTAGTATATCAATTATTAAGTTGATATTTTTCATACAAAAATTCAAATTCATTCTTTATTAAAGTCTATATTAGGTTGAAATGCAATGTGGTGCCTTTTTATGGTCAGCCGCTTAACATACATAGAGTAACGGGCGTGGCTCGCCCACTATTTGGGGTAGCTCCCATACAAACCTATGGTCCACTTTTGACTTTTTGTAAGAAAAACTATTTTATGAAATTCAATATTTGGTTGAAATGCGATTTGGTGCCTTCTAAGAGATAGCCACCTAACATACATAGACAATTGGGCGTGGCCCGCCCACTTTTTGGAGTAATCCCATATAAATCAACAGTTCACTTTTATGCATTTGTATGAAAAACGTCAATATCAACTTGAAATTGGATATGGCGGCATGTTACACATCTCCTACATCGTTTCGTACACATCTACTAGTGTGCGTGTACCCCTAGCCCCTATTTAAACCACCACCTTTATGTATTATAATAATATTCAAAGTTTCGTGTGAATGGTATTAGAGCTTCGGTTCAACCGAAGTTAACGTTTTTCTTGTTTAGAGTAATATAGGTGAGCTGAACACAAAAAAACTGAACTTTCTTTATTTTGATCATTCACCCAAATAACGGTATATTTGTCTTTTTCGATGTATGATTATTCCTAAACCACAACGTTCGGAGTAAACGAAAATCCCGATTGATATTAACGATGTAGCAGTATAAATTGTTTTCTGTGCTCTTTAGCCAAATATATTCAAAGAACGCATAAAATTTTCTCATGGGAAAAATACATATTTTATTTGAAATAAAACCGCTTTGTAAAAGACCCTGTTTTTGCTTTATATCGAATAAAGTTAATAGTAAAATGAACGCATAAATCATACGAACTGTGTTTCATTAGACAAAATAGTACATATGTACTGAGGTAAAAAGAAATCTTAATATGCATTGTATATAAAAATCTTTTTACGCATTTTAGCTACTTGCTTATGAATATTTTAAAGTAATTCGAGCATGCTTAAATAGTTTCTACATAAAACCAGCGTAGCAGACAAATTGAGTTGAGTAAGCCAACTGTGGGCACAGATACAACCACGCAGATACAAACGAATATATATACAATAGATACATACACTACTTATATGTATGTGCCAGCAGCACTTTTCAACGTCAAGAACTGAGCTCAATGGAACTAAACTAAACTCAGCGCAATTCAAATCGACTTGATGCAGCTCAAGTCAACTTCAACAAACGATTTGCCTGCAGTTCATTTCAATTGCAAAATTTGCTGTCAATTTCTAGAACATGCATCATTTTTTTCCCACAGCATCACAACGACTCACTGACTGACTGACAGACAGACAGACAGACAGACGGACGGGCAGACGGACAGACGGACAGAAAGACAGCTAGCTAGATAGACACTTCTATTTTTCTGCATCATTTGGTTCTTTTTGTAGAAGTCTACGAAGGCGAAACTGCAGCTGCTGCTGCTGCTGCTGCTGCTGCTGCTGGTCCTACTGATGCATACGATGATGTTGCCCATGGTCCTTTAACTCATGCCTTTCTATTCTATGCTTACAGCTAAAGAAAATAACAATTTTTGCAACTATTCTCTTGCTTGTCGCTTGCAGATGCGCCTGTCTGCAGTACAAATGCTGTCACCGTCATTGGTGCTTCACTCGAGGAGGCAGTACCCATACCCTGTCGTGTCAACTCCGATCCGCCAGAAATTGAATTCGAATGGACATTTTCGAGCAGTGGCGAACACTTCGAGGTACCATCTGGACATTATGCAACCATACAAGAGGCAACAACGACAACAACAACGAGCGATATACAACGCACCATTGTCGAATCGAATGATACGCACTTCGAGACATACGGTAAGTATTTATATAAATACGTATACAAAGGGCTTATAAAATGTATAAATATTACTAGAAAATATTTGGCTTAATGCAATACGAGTAAGCATACAACTGGGATCGAACGAATTTATGAAAGATAAAAAATTTGGCGCACAAATGTTTATAAAATATCCAAAGTGTATCTACGATATAACTAAAAACACACACACTCATGTGTACACATTCAAGCAAGTGAAAATTTGCATAAGTATGTAAGTACGAGTGTGGGTTGATAAGTAATCAACATTGTCATTATTGACTACAACAGCATAAAATGAAATGAAATGAAATAAATATATTCATTCGTAGGATTTCTTTCAAGCCAACAAGCACAGTGGACCAAAGTCCAATAATGTCGGCCAAAAATCTAAACTGACATGGGTTATATGTTTTTCAGGTTGCTGATTACGATTCTGATATTAAATTTTACAAACAAAATGGCGGCAATATTTTTTTAAAAGTGGTTAATTCGAAACGAAATTTAGTGTACAGTGGTTTCTGAGATCGCTGGTTACGAATCTGAAGTAAAATTTTCAGAAAACAAAATGGTGGACACAAAATGGTGTACAAATTTTGGAAAAAGTCATTCAATATCTTCAAAACTCGCAATTTAGCAATTTTTGGGGTCGATTGGGGTAGTTTCTAATGAATCACCACCAAAAAAACCCCAGACTAGTAAATTTCGTTTAGAACTTTCGTCAATAACTTTAAAAAAAAAATCCGCCATTTTGTTTTCGGAAGTTTTGATAACAGATGCGACCTTAAATACGTATTATCCATGACAGTTTCGAATATTGGACAGCTTTCTTGGTGTTGCTTTAAAAATTTGTTTCAAATGCAAGTTAATATGCCTTCGAAAAAAAAAAAATCTTCAATATTAGAGTAGCAGCAGGAAAAGTTTTTCATAATAATATAGAGCGTCCAAACAAGAATGCACAATTTAATTTAAATATATAACGTTGTTTAATAAATCGCTTGTTTCGTGTGCTGTGTGGCAGGTGGCGTCGTTCTGCGTTCTTGCACAGAACAAATGGAGCCTAATTTGCAACGTGCACTCTTGTTGGCATACCCTGTATTAATGACTGAATGTAATCCAACACTTTATAGGTTTGCAATACTATATAACTTTCCATTGGCCAACTTGTACTTTTCGAATTTTGCCCACCTTTCTGTGTTTAGCAGCAATGTGCAACGTCTAAACAAATAAATGTATCTTTGGCAATCACAGTCTCAGTCCATTTTCAATCTTCTGCAATAAGGGTTTTAAGCTTACAGCTGTGATTATTTTCTTTTTCGAATGCCTCATTTAAACTGTCTAACATTTAAATTAAGCCGAATTTGGTTGCGCTTTCTAACCAAGGTCGATTACTTATCAGCCCACATTCGCATGTGTGTATTTTTCTATATGAAGACAAGGCTTTAGAAATTAAAATTACATTTTAAAAATTTATGCTAACTTGAATTTTATCAATATCATGCACATAAATTGGATTATCTTGCTTGTCCCAGTTGGTTGCTTCACATACATATAAAGATAGAACTTATTTCATTTAACTTTGCATACATATCCTTCCATTACGCACACAGATTCACACACACACACATACATACACAGAATACACACAGAGCTAGTCTAGCTGTTTATAACTTTAAATTCCTTTACCTTCATTGTTGCTAAAACTCAGCCAAGCAAAGAAAAGAGCCTAAACTTAATGGAAATTTAATACAATATTATTTAAACTTATGTACTCATACTACTATAGGTATAAGTATACCTTGAACACGTTTGTTTTTTTTTTCTATTAGAACAATCACACCACCCTGTGCTGCTTGCTCACTTTTGTATTTTGTTTAAACATTTTATTACTATTTTTGTTCTATATAAAATATATAAATTCTATTTGCAGTGGAGACTGTAAGCGAACTTATCTATATACCCAAAGGAGAACGAGATTACGGCACGTTGGCCTGCTGGGGCCGGAATTCAATTGGCAAACAGTCGGAGCCGTGTCTCTTTCAGGTGGTACCAGCAGGTGAGTTCTGTGATTTTTGAATAAGCTTTTTGAAAACCAACAAAGAGAATTCGTTGGTAAAATTGGAGTAAGAAAGTGGATTGTATGCATTGTGTTTTAATTGAAAAATGTTTGAATTTCTATGGAAAATAGAAGCAAATCCATGTATTCAACTGCAGGCGATGATAATATGAATAGATTTATGTACTCTATTGCAGGTTTGAAATTTTATGCTAAAAATTTATTATATAAATATAGGCAATGGGATAGCATTAACTAAACAAGTATATAACAAGTTTTATAAAAATTTGAATGAAAATTAAAATCATAAAATATTTATATTTATAAAGTACTTGTAATGGATTAAATTAGCATAAACTATATATAAGTATAGGAAAGATTGAAAATATGTGCATTAACATCATAAAAGCTGTATTAAGTACGTCAATGGACACAACAGACAAGTAAAAAATGAAACGGGCGCAACATATTCAGATAAAGATGCATATAGAATGCATTCGAGTATAGCACTACGGACAAATGTAACAAACTGACAGACAGGGAGCACTTCAGAAAAGTATCTGATGAAAAATAAATATTGAATTTAACGCTACAGCTGGTACTGAATGAAGAACTATCTGAGTTAACAAGCATAGTTCAGCATGGAGCATGGAGTAGCACACCTACCTTCAGTTGCAAAACAAAAGGGAATCCTGGTACTACAGAGGAGAAAAGATGTAGTAGAGATAAGAAACAGATTTAAGAATTCTGATTTCAAACGAATTGGGCTAGAAACGACCATGAAAATCTACTACTTTCTCAAGCTACCTTGCTAAAGTCAACACTCTTAATGATAACAACTGTTCAACTCATCAGAAGATAAACGATGATCGGACTAAGTCTTCTAGCTCTCCTACATAAGTGCTAGAAGTCGTTAGGATAGTAAGTGCTGAACTCGACCTAAATAAGTGTGCAGGTTACGACCTAGTTAGTAAAGGGTATCTACAAATTATGTGAGCTTATTAATGCAATGTAAAGACTGAAATACGTGCTAATATTTTGCAAAGTTTCTGATATGATAATGCTTCCCAAACCTATACAATCAACCCAAAATATTATATCTTTTATGTTACAACTTCATTAGTACCGATAATATAATAATACTCCTTATAAGCAATGCAAATATTACTGCTGTATTATCATAGAACCCTGGTGTACCTCCGGACACTGGGTGTAGAATATTATGTATGAAGGTATCCTCAAATTTAATTGTTCTAACGAAGCGAAATATATCAATGAGCGCCAGCAGCAGCTGAGAAAAGAACTCCGTATGTAATCCAAGATGCAGAGGATTGCGAGATGACAAGCCTGCTGTTGCAATTCAGAGACAGGATAATAAATACATCTTATCCACTACTTACAAGCATGGCTTGAAAGGCTACCCGGAGATGTAAACATTGCATGTGACGCAGTTCTTAACTCGCCTTAGGTGTTTTGCAGAGAATTTCCAACGGTTTAGAAACGACGCTGTGCAGCTTATGAGTGGATGGCCAACTCGAAGATACAGAACATAACTGGCCTGGTGTGACATATGGCAGAAGACTTCTACAAGTGCAGGGCTATGAGTAGCTTCACAGTATCAGTAATGACATCACTTCGAATTAAAGAGAGATATCGAAGCATACAACAAGATGACGCCTTTTCTGCGACCGAATATTTTACTGCGATACCATAGAATCTGGTGCCTAAATCTGAGTTTAAGTATTCTAGTATTTTAATGCTAAACACACAGAAATGATACTACCAGTTTATCTGAAAGTATATATATTTTTGATCAACTAAACGAAACGAGTCGATCTAGCTATGTCCGTCTGTCTGACCGTCCGTCCGTCTGATTGTTGTTTGCGCATTATTGAGCGACCAATTTTTATGTTATCCAGTTATAAATTGGCACCTAGACTTCTTTGTATTAGAATCAAATAGAGTATCACGCCACGCTCACTTTTGGGTGAACTCGCATACAAACCTACAACCCACTTTTATGCAATTGTATGAAGAACTTGTTCCGTTAAGTTAATATCAGCTTGAAATTGGATATTATGTGGCTTGTTATGGTCAGGTACCACTCATTTTTTGGCGCAGTACTTAAACAAAAACACCCCCCACATCCACGTTTATGTTTTACAATACGATTTAGACTTTCGTGTGAATGGTATTACAGCTTCGATTTAACCGAAGTTAACGTTTTTTAACAAGCTTTAATTAGCTTGACCTGTATCTATCTATCTATCTATCTATCTATCTATCTATCTATCTATCTATCTATCTATCTATCTATCTATCTATCTATCTATCTATCTATCTATCTATCTATCTATCTATCTATCTATCTATCTATCTATCTATCTATCTATCTATCTATCTATCTATCTATCTATCTATCTATCTATCTATCTATCTATCTATCTATCTATCTATCTATCTATCTATCTATCTATCTATCTATCTATCTATCTATCTATCTATCTATCTATCTATCTATCTATCTATCTATCTATCTATCTATCTATCTATCTATCTATCTATCTATCTATCTATCTATCTATCTATCTATCTATCTATCTATCTATCTATCTATCTATCTATCTATCTATCTATCTATCTATCTATCTATCTATCTATCTATCTATCTATCTATCTATCTATCTATCTATCTATCTATCTATCTATCTATCTATCTATCTATCTATCTATCTATCTATCTATCTATCTATCTATCTATCTATCTATATATCTATCTATCTATCTATCTATCTATCTATGTAACGGAATCTTTCAACTTAATTTTCACCAATTTCCTAACGTCGAAATAATTTGAAATACAATACAATAATTTCACAATTTTGACCTAATATCCTGACCAGGATCATCAGGATATTTAATTTGTTTGTGGATCATGTTCTCTGCCGCATCGTTTCGTTTGTTTTGTTTCATTAAAAAAACTAAAAAAAAACATGTTTTAATAGTAATGTGAACTAAAAAGTAAAAAATAAAATTATAGTTTAAAAAAACTAAAAAAACACGCTTTAATAGTAATGTGAACTAAAAAGTAAAAAATAATTTTGAATAAGTTTAAATTGAGAATTAAGTGATTGACAGAGAATTAACTTTAACATAAAAAAAGCGTGGGGTGCTTGATATTAATTGTTATAATGATTTCATTGGTAGCTATTTGTAAATATAAACTTATTATAATAATATATTACACCCCACGCTTTTTTATGTTAAAGTTAATTCACTGTCAATCACTTAATTCTCATTTTAAACTTATTCAAAATTACTTTTTAGTTCACATTACTATTAAAGCGTCTTTTTTTAGTTTTTTTAAACTATAATTTTATTTCTTGTTAGGTTTCTATTTTATAATTAAGATATTCACAATGTCTTGCAACATTGCAAAAATGCAAGTATAACCTTGCACAACCAACAAGCGTAAAGGCAGCGCGACTTTTGGTATTTTTTTGTGAATTTGGTATTTTTATGTGGTAGCACGGAGGCTGAACAGCTGATACTTGCAACAGAAGTAAAAGTAATAGCAATTCGAAAAAAACACGAGAAAGTCTCAAACAGCTGATTATGCAGAGTTGTCACACTTCATTTTGCCTAAGAGTGCTCACGACGCCTTTTGCACTTTTGCACTATTTCAAGAACTTGTGAACGTGTAAATAATGAATTTAACAACAGCAAAAATAGAATCGTAGGCATTTGAAATTGTAAAGGTTTTGAGTAATTTTGTACTGCAACCAAAACCTTCCGACAATTTTCCACAAGCATGTTATGCAATCCATTTTTTACACAATTTAAAAAAAAATATTTATGTACTATGATTTTTATATAACAATGTGTGCAATTGTTAATCAATAATACGATTGCAAATCAAGATCAAATGCAATAATTTTGACAACAATATTGCATAAATGAGCGAAAACTTGCTTTGTTACCGGAATTCTACAATATATGGAGCAAAATACTTTGTTGAATAACATATTTTTTTTTTGATATATTTATTTATCTAGCCTATTTTCATTCTCTATCTCTGTCTCCTATTTTTATTTATATTATAGCAAAACCGGGCGCATTGCGCAATTGTACATTGCGTCCGTACGTGGTGACCTCGGCATCGCTCAATTCATCGAATCAGACAACAATGCACGGCAATCAAATGTTACAAACACAATATGGACGTCATGAGGCGAATTACCCGCATATGGAATATATACGTGAGCGAAATAATAGCAATAGCAGCAGTAGCAGCAGCAGCAGCAACAGCAATGGCAAAAAGAACAATGGACATGCCAATAATAAAAATATGAAGAATAATATTAATAGCGCCAGTGGCAATGGCAGCAACAAGATCGTAAAATCTAATAATCAACAACAACAGCAACAACAACAGCAGAAAAAACCAATAGCCACAAAGACTGTGGTTTACCAGCAACAGACAAGATATCGCCAACCAATGCACATGAATCAACAGCAAATGCAACGTCTAAAAAAGCGTACATCATTTACACCATCACAGACATTGGCAGCAATCAAACGGCAGCAACAGAAGCAGCAAAAACAGAAAATGGGCAACCACTCAACTGCAGGCGGACTAGTGGCAACTGCAGCAGCATCGATTGCAACAGCAACAACAATGGGCACTGGTACTGGCGGTGGTGGTGGACGACTGACAATGGCATACATCAATAACAAAACTGATGGATTACCATCAAAGACACGAGTGGACAATGGCAAGCGACGTTTGAAGCGTGCTGTTGCTGCTGGTACTACTGCTGCTGGTACTGCTGCTGCAACAACTGATGCCACCAAGAAAATGCACAAGTTGTCAGCAGTAAAAAAGTTGCCGAAGAAACAAAAGCAGCAGCTGCTACTCAAAGCGATGAAGAAGAAGCAACAACAGCGACAGCAGCAGAAAAAAATGCACTACTCTAGTAGCAGTAGTAAGCAAGGAAAATCAAATTTATCATTGTCACATGTAGCAGCAGCAAAAGTAACAGCAGCAGCAGCAGAAGCAGCAACAGTAGTTGTAAGCAATAGCAGCAGCAACATGAGAGCTATGACACTGAGCGCAGCAGCAAAATATTATAATAAGCGACACAAAAACACGCACAAACGTGAGCTAAATGCGAAGGATATAATCCATCATGTTGATGTTAAAGCAAAGGATGCAACAACTGCATTAAATCGAAGACGCAGGAGTAGTAGAAATAAACGCCAAGTTGCAGCAAATGGCATTAAGTCAGCAGCAGTGGTACAAGTAGCAGCAATGGAGATGCTGCATTTTGTGGAGCCAACAAAATTGACTAAAAAGTCAACTGCAGCAGCAGCAGCAGCAACAACAACAATAAAAGGAGAAGGAGCAACAACAACAGGAAAGGCATATAGAGCAAGCAGCAATAATGAAGCTGGTGACAGAATACGTATACGCAAATCGTTGGCAACGAATGGCAGGCATTATAATGTGAGCAACAGCAGCAACAATGATGATGATGATGATGACGGCAAAATTGTTGGCAAACAGCAACAACAACTGCACAGTGCACCACCGAATGCACCACAAATTAACAACAAGCCTGTGCGCTTTTACGCACAACAACAACAGCAACAACAACAGCAACAACAACAGAAGGAGCAGCAGATGCAGCAGATGCAGCAAGAGCAATTGAATACAGCAATTAGTAGCGACAGCAACCATAGCAACAACAATGATAAAGTCAACAGCAACAATAACAACAACAACAAGTTACATGTTTCAACTATGCGGCATGCAATTAATGAGCTCAAGACAGCTGAACGCATTACCAGCAACAACAACAACAACATCAACAACAACAACATTGATGATGATAGTGAAGAGCAGCTTGAAGAAGTTATTGCTGATGACGATGATGAGGATGCGGACGACGATGAAGATGTTGCTGCCGCTGTGGCTGTTGCTGTTGCTGTGTCTGCCACTGCTAACGATGTTGACGATGTTGAGAACATTGACGAGCAGGAGGACATGGTTTCACAGCAACAGCATCTGGTGGACGATGAAGACGATGTTACAGATGATTTTCTTGCTGCTAATTTCCATGATGAAGATATCGAAATGTTAGCTGATGCGCCCATCACTGATGAGGAACATATTGATGACGATGATGATGATGAAACTGGTGACGATATTAGCTCTGACATAACACTCGATGGTGAAGAAGCTGCTGAGAATGTTGATATCAATGATGAAGAGGACGACGAAGATGATGACGATGAGGACTTCCAAATTCGCGATGAGGACTTTGTGCCCAGTCACACCGATTATTTGCCTTCGAATTTAGGCACAACCGCTGCTGGCGGTAATAGTGATGCACTTGCCGACTGGCAGCAGCCGCATTTCGATTATTCACGCATGGAGTATAGCTTTAGTAATGGCGTCGCAACACAGAGTTTAATTGCTGCACATGAGAATGGTGGCGCTGCTGCAGGAATTACGGGTGGTGGTGGTGGTGGCGGTGGTGGTAGCACTATTAATTTTGAAAATTATGATAATATTATCTACTCAACAATGGAATTGGAATGCATACCCGGCTATGATGGTGGTCTGCAACAGCAGTTCTATTTGGAGGCCTACGACTCGAAGACAAAGAAATTGCGCTTGAATGCAACGAGTACATATGCGGATGTGCCAATATTTCGCATAGATTTGAGTGGTAAGTTTTGATTTTGATTTGTATTTGTATTTGAAGAGCTTAGTTAGAGCTATAACAAGGGATTTTGTTGAATCAATTTTTCAAATTATGGCAGAACATTATACAAAAAAAGTAGACTGACACTCTGAGAGAGAATTAAAACTGCTTTAAATGTGTCCAATGTACTCATATCTCAAACCCATTGTTTAGCACCGCCTTGCTGAAACCAAATGTCGCTGATATCAAGGGCTTCAATTTCAGGCAACATAATATCCGTTATAATGGTGCGGTACCGCTAGCCACTGACGGTTATGTTTTGTCTGGCCTCATTTTTAAAGATATACGGACCGATGATTCCACCGGCCCATTAACCACACCTAACAGTTAATTTTCCTGGATGTAACGGTAATTCGAGAATCTCTTCGGCTTGCTCATCAGCCTAAAATGCGAAAATTTTATTTAATGAAGCAACCATTGAGCCAGAAATGTGCCTCAACACTGAAAAAAATTCGACGGTAAAACAGCGGATCTTTATTGAGCTGTTGCAGAGCCCCTTGACTAAATTTAAGCGTAAATTCAAATCTGGCGGCTTCAAACCGTGAACAAGTTTTTGGAGTGCTATTGTATGATAACCGAATTTTTTTGAATTGCAATACAGTATAGCAGTTCTCATGATTCCAAAATTGAGTCAGAAACTGGCAAAAATATTGCTGAAAAAGTTGTGGTCACGAGTTTTGATACTACATTCTTAAAAACTGTTCTTGAACTAGGTGTTTCTATTGTATTGGATGACCTTCTCTGTTGAAAATGTATGCCGTCGTCATATCAATGCGCTTGTGCTTAAAAGTGTTTCCGAGAAGAGAAGAAGTAAAAGCAGTGCACATCAAATTCTTATTTTCAACCGATTCGGTGACGAGTTCAATTCAATTACGGGCTCGATGATCCAACTGCTGGCTCGAAAATGTCCAATGGTGAATGTGCCGCTTTCATGTTTACCAAAATCCAAGCAGGTGTACAATAAATTGAAAGCTTAGGGTCCTGCTTGCTCTTATCAAATACCGCACCTATCTAAATATCGATTAATCTGATATTCTTTCGTATAAAACGAAGATACTATTTCCAATTTCGAATTTAAAACTGATTTTTTCGAACTCAACTCGCATTCATACGGAAAATAATTGAGGAATATCAAAATGCTTTGGAATTCTTTTAATTTCTTCTCTCTTAAATCAATCAAAATTCTATATTTATTATAAAGTGTCAGCTTTTTAAAAAAGAAAAACAACGAAGAAACTTAAAATTTCAATAAAAGCTTCTTTGCTCAACTTTAAGCAATTTTTGGGTTCATCAATTACTCTCAAATCGGCTTAAAAATTTTCAGTTGAATTTTTTAGTTACAAAAGCGAACGTTGAAAAAAATTGCCAATCTAATATATTTATATAGAGTTTGCATATATGAAATACAGATTTTCACACAATTTGCGGTGACACCAAGAGTCCTTTTGCTCATAAGTATAAATAATGATTTGCAGTATTCGTTTTGTAAAAGCTTTAATTGGCTTTAATAATGTGAATTAAACCAGAAAAAGTGCCTAGCTAACGAGGCAGAAGTGTTTATTTCTCACTTTATGAATTATTATTATATTTAAATGAGGCGGCACAAATTTATGTGCGTGCAACAGTGCCAAATAGCAGAGGCAAAAACCATAAGAGGCGAAAACCACAGCACAGGCCACAAAAGCTAAAGACTTTTGCTGTGCGCCACAACTAATGCGCCGCAGCATTTTTCGCTGGCTGCCAGGATGGGTGGCTGACTGGCAATGACTTGGCTCAAAAGACGTTGCACAGTTTTGTTTTGGTTGGTTTATGGTTTGTTGCCAAAAAGTTTCTACTGCTGCTGCTACACGCAGATTAATTAGTTAAGGTTGCTACAATATACCCGTATATAGTATAGGTAAATACGTAGTGCTACGGTTCATTCAGTTGTTGCTCGTTACAGTTGTTTTTGCTGCTGCTGCTGCTGCTGCTGCTGCTGCTGCTGCTGCTGCTGCTATAATGAATTTTCGGCTTGTCAGCAAAACTTTTTACGTCGATAACAAGGCTATATGTACTGGCAGCACTCATGCTTCTTATAGTAAATACCGTCAGCAACATGCTTATAGAGCGTCATTTGGCAGCGGCGTAACAGTGGGGCCTCAGGCCGAAAAGCGTTGCAAAATTCAAAAATTTGATAAAAGCATTTAAACATACGATAGAGAATTAACCAAAGATTAAGAATCTGAAAATTTTGTTAAATATAATTAATTGTTTTGGGTGATGGAGTTCAAAGTTGACTATTTTTTCAGTTTGACAACAAAAATCACAAATCTTAAGAAAAATACTCCTTGTAGGATGAGTTTTAGTTTGTTATATCACTACTCAAATGTACTATAAGATTAAAGACTATTTTAAAGAGTAATTAATTATTAGATTTGGACGCGTGTTTGCAGTCATTTGAGCGGAGGAGGAAGAGTGAAGAGTGCTGTCAACTTGCAGGTTGGTGCTACCAAGTTCTGTTGAAGTGACACCAAGATCTGTTGCAGTAATACCAAGATCGCTACATCCTCTTTTAGAGAGATTTTTGGCAAACCTTACAACCGATCGATTCTATTGCAAAATATACCAATTTCAAATGTGATCAAACAAAATGGGTGTCCCTTGGTTTACAGTTTACTAGCAAACGATGGTTGGCAAATACAACATATTTTTGGAGTATATTGACACAGATTTTCAGGAGTTATAACCAAAAAGCAGTTCGTTATAAGGTACTTTAAGTATTTTAATGTAACTTGTCCTGTCAAGGTACACGCTTAAACAACAACACGCCGCAGATGCAGATCTGTTACTTACACATCAGTTGAATTAAAGCTTCAATACTTGCCGAATCATAGAGAGTTCAGCTGAAGAGAAGCTACAATAGAATTATTTCCTGGATCAATAAGTAGGCTCGTAGTGAATCATCCGAACAGAGTGCTTCCAAGCAAAAAATAGTTACAGGTGACAAAAGAATTTATTACAGATACGAATATGAAGTTCTTGAAGGTAGCATATACACTTTCGTGCGCTGGACAAACTTTTGACGAAGGCACACCATCCAAATAAATAAAAAGAAATAGGAACAATAGGAGAAATAGGTGAATATAGTTCAAAAAATGCATAGCTGTTGACTCAAATGTATTCTGAGAAGAAATTTACTCCCACAGTACATAAAATTTTGGCTCGTGGTTAAAATTTAATCAAATACAAGTGCCTACCAATTGGAGAGTTGTCAAAAGAAGGCCAGGAATGCAGAAACAAGGATTACAGCCAACTTCAAATATTTCGCGGATTAGACAAAATACGGTGCTTTTCAATATGTAAGCTGCCTCTTCATATCATATAAGACGCTTGAGCTCACGAACTGAATTGAAATCGAAGAGTTACAGTTTAGAAATGGATGTTCTAGTTTAGAAAATGGTGTCCTGTAGCACCCTTAAAGCTTGAAGAATAGTTTTCAATTTTAAAAATATCTTCTTTAGTTTAGATGCTATGATTTGTCCAAGCAAACAATCAGAAGGTCCCACTGTGGGGCGGCGGTGACGATATTTGACTACTTCTTGACTCCGGCAGTAGCAGCAACAAGACTAAAATTTGAATTTGCTTGTTGAAAAACGAGATTTATCTAACCAAAAAGTCACTGCACAGCATCGTGCTGAAAATTGTTATATTAGATTGTAATTTTTCATGGCGTAGTGTAAAAACAAGCAGAGAAAAGTTCTTGTTACTGGCAACAATTACGACAACAAAGTAAACGCACTTGCGAGTTAATGAGCCGAACTTTGATTATTGAAGTTTCTTTGGAGCGCACAGATACTCACTCTCTCACATTCACACACACCTTCTGCTACTAAATACTGCCGCATGTTTGCTCATTTACCATAGTTATAAATCTAGCTGGTATGTGTGTGTGTCTGTGTGTGTGTTCTTTCTGTGAGCGCTGATATTCATCGATGAAGCTGTTTGCTTGCCAAACATTTGCCTCAACGAAGAGCCTTCAGCTTTTCGGCATACTATACAAGCCAAAGCCTGTTTTATTTGCAAAATCAAACGAAGCGTAAAGTCACGATTAGTTAGACAAGCCGCACATACAGAAGTTTTTGAGTCTATATAGCTTGCTCCAAATGAAGCAAATGAAGAAAAACAAAAACGTAGCACCCCATGAGGTGTGCAGATTGAAATGTTTTCGACTGCCGCAAAAAGTTTGACGTTCCGGGTTTTTATACGAACCACGCACAGCACAGCGAAAAATTAACTTGCCAAACAACAAATCTAAAAAGTTGCACTGGTTTTTATTACCATTTCCAGTGTTGCATAGTTTCAGTTTTGTGGTTCTGTTTTTCTTTCTTCTCCCCATATTTACTCTATTGCTTAGTTTGCGGTGCTAATTGAATATAGAAAGTTAATTAAGATTTCTTTGCTGTTGGCATTGTAATGAAATCATTTAATGTACATTAGCGCTTATAAGTATAAGACAAACAAAAAAAAAAGAAAAAAGAAATACCTATTAAATACTTAGTAGCACACTTTTTTACAACACCTAATAAAATAAAATAGACGTGTGTGTGTAGCACAGCACGTAATTAAATTCAGATTACAGTCTAAAAAAGGAAATATCTACAATACACGCATATAAAAATAAAAGCAGTCATATTGCAAATGCATTTCAATATAATTTCACTTCAATTTAATTTCCAGATTTGACACCAATGGATTATTATCCTGATCCGAATCCGGCATTACATCTTGTTGTCTACAGTATGAACCAGAAGGGTCGCTCCGAACCCATTGTACTAGAGAATGTACCAATAAATGAGGCGGATAAGCGTACAGGTAAGTTACAAAATTACATATTGTACGATAGCAGCAAATATGGCACACAGTAAAAGCTTTTCCCGGGCTCACATTTGCCATGGCGTATAAAATGAAATTTATATTGTCTATTATGTGTGCAAGTAGGTATGTATGTATGTATTTGTCTGTCTGTCCGTCCGTCTGTCTGTCTTTATACATGCTTCCACCTAAGACAAGCAACATTTTGTTGGCTGACACAATTTCAACTTAGCATACATAGTATATAGACTAGGTTTATAAGTAAGCGTGAAGCTCTACAAGTCCTGGTGCAGATGTAAGCTAAAATAGAAAGCATTTTAACCTTGTTTACTGTGCCTTATTTAGCGTGCCTGGCACATTTGAAGTCACTCAGACGCGCAAGTATTAAAGTGTTGTAAAATGTTTTTTTATCTTTTTTTTCGGTATGTCTATGAGAATGGGTTTGTATTTCCTATAAATGTATTTGTGTATGCTTAAAGCGGTAGTTAATTACAAAAGCGTACATTGGTTTAACAAATTATTTTTTGGTAACTACTTTGGCGCTACTAGCTTTGACTTTTTTATTGTAATTTTTTAACAAATTGGGAGAACTGAGAGAGGGAGAGAGCTCAGGACTTTGTGATTGGCCTACGGCATTATCTAGTCTTTACCTACCTTAGAAGCAATACTCTAGAGCTGGAGCAGCAACTGGGCAATAAATTAAAATATATAGTTACCATCATTTCTCGTTCTAAACTGTCATAACTAAAACAGCACTGTTAATTCAAATACATTTAATTACTTATATACTTTTGCATACTGTCAAAAAAGTACCGGGAATGGATCATTTTACAGGCATTATCAATTTTGTCACTAAGTTGACACAACTGTACTCTATACTGACGCAGAGTTTGTGCGCCATCTGTCGTTAAGTTGTTTTACAGTGATCGATTTTATTAGTTCATCTCAATTGTGTTTTGCGATTTTGTACGAATCCTTGCAACTTATCTTCAAAAAACATAATCGCGTTAAGGTCGCTGAAGAAATGGTAAAACGAGTCAATTCCGATTTCATATTCATAAAATTCATTGTAATGAGATATGGGTTTACGTGTTTGACATACAAACCAGTCACCAAGCCATCCAACTAAACTGAAACTGAAAAAACCACGTCAAAGTCAATCAAAATTCAAGGTAATGTTGTCCGTTTTCTTTGATTATCGCGGTGTTGTGCACTCGGAATTCTAGCCAGAAGGTTATACGATATATAAATCTGAGCGTTATGCGGCGTTTGAGAGTGTAGTTTCGTCGAAAAAGGTCAGATTTGTGTAAAGAAAACTCTTTTATTTACAATCATGATAACGCATCTCAACAAACACCATCGAATTGTATTCACTTGATATGGCTACAGCCAACTTTTTTCTCTTTCCAACATTAAAATTACCACTTCGAGGCACCCGGTTTCAGATGATAGCAGACATAAAAGTTAATTCAAGGCGAGAACTGAAGTCGATTTCGAAAAATGCGTTTAAAATTGTTTTGATGATTGGATTATTCATTTGCATAAGTGTATTTTTTCAGAATGGGATCTAATTTGAAGGCGATGCATTAAATTTGAATAAATATTAATCAATTTGCGTCTTATTGACCAATTCCCGGTGCGTTTATCAGAGAATGTATGTAAAGTTTGCATATTTTCTTTTGATACCAACAATTTCACTCGAGTGGCACTTGATGCAGGCGATTAATCTCATTTGTCTTAGATTATTTAACATATTGTAACTATATTGTAACCATATTGTAAGAATCTAACTCATATAATTTACGGTTTCTAATATGTGCGGCAATTAATATCGCTAAAAACATTTATAAAAGCATGGTCGCGTAACTTCATTGAACACTAATTAGCATAAAATGTATTGAAATAAATTTTGTACATAAATCGAAATCGAAATTGTTTATAATCGAAAAAAAAAAATCTCTGTATACCAAACAACTGTCAATTACTCAATTTTATATTGAGAGAAGCTTATGTATACCATACAAACAATTACATAACACTATTGTGAATACATATAACTGTCTCGTTTTCACATATGCATGCTACATCTGAACAGTTTGAATGAATGGCAACACTGCAATGGGAAAATATCAATGCCATGCAATAGCAATTTTCATATGTTGCTTAATAGTTAAAATTAATCTGTTGCTAGATAACATTTAACCAAGTCGCTTAATCCACTGCATCCATACATTTTATTGTTACAGAATTAATGCGTTTACTTCAATTAGCTTACCTTATCACCGAAGTTTATTGCAGTTAATCCTAAATTTAATATTTATTAATTTAAAAATATTTCAGAAATTAGCTTGAGTATTTGTTTAACTTCTTTAAAGTTGCTGTTCGAATCGATGAAGCCAAAATTCAATCCATCAACTATTCGTTAAAAAGCAATCTGAAGTAGGCCACTGTAATTTTTGCTTGTGGTTATCTAAAAATAAATAACCATTATACAAATCGATTTCTATTTTCGCATTGTATAAACAAATATCTATCCTAACATCCTTTGCTTTAGCAAAATGTAACTCATATTCGGAATGTATCAATATACAACTTTGTGTACCTATGTATACACGCTATACTTCCGTATTACTTTTAACTTTTTTCTTTTTATTGCTATTATTAGACATCCGCAATATGCTTTCAATCTCAAATATAAAGTTTGCTTTACTGTTCTTCTTCTTGTGTTTGTTTGTCTATGAAATTTGAAAATATTTTGCTTGACTTTAGCCATGCTATATATATTTTTTCCAAACATGAAGAGCATATTTTCCTTTTGGAAAATCAAAAAAAAAAACAAAAAAAAAGGAAAGAATGTTGTTTAAAAAACTATTTGTGTATTTTATGTAAAATTAATTGCCAAGAAATAGACACAAGCAATTAAAATGCTTTCAAACTCACTTTCACCATTGTTGCTATGTAAGCTATTAGTTTTCCTATAAGCAAATAATTCTTTTTTTTCCATCTTGTTGCTGTTGTTGACATCCAGCGTCCTGTTGGAATAGTTTCTTGTCAGCAACAGCAATGAGAAATGTGAGCTTTCCGTCATACTCTATTTTACAATACTCGTAACTGGTCTCCTTCTATTTAACTTGTCTCAAGTTGCTGCATATTTTGCTCTTATTAGCATACAAAATTGTATTGCAAAGAACAACAAGGACTTTCACAGTTTGTATCTGAGCATAGAAGAGCGAATGGCATGATGGTGCTTTCTTTACTTTACACACTTTTTCTTTTGCAATTTTTATTTAAAGAGTTTTTTCTGTCACGTGTTAAAGTAGAAAAATAAGAAAGACATACCTATGATTTGGTTATATCGAAGCATTGATACGCTTTGAAAATATTATACAGCGCAACAAAGCTGAATAAATCGGTTTTGATCCTGTCTTTCGTTTTCTTTCTTAAAAACCAGAAATTTTTAAACGCGTGTTATTAGATTTTATTGCTTTCATTGGCTGCCAATCACAAACTGAATGGCAAAACTAACTAATACTTAGACAGTTATCATTTAAAAGTTACATATTATAGATATGATATTATTTCAAGCCTGTTTAAATTTTAGACAGCCGACAAAAGTTTATACGGCTGGAAATCTCTCAAAACTCGGCTTTTATTTGTTGCTTTTCTTTTATAAGTTTTCATATGATAAGAGCATAAAACAGTATTGTGATTTTAAAATGCAATGGATAAGACAGAGCTGCTCAAAATTTATATGTGGGTCTGAACCGTACACAATAAGTATAAAATTATAGATGAAGATTTTATTTTATTGTAATACATACTACACACCTAAAATGCACTCTTAATTTGTTCATATCAAATCTTATAATTCGCAAACAGTTTATGTGTTGTTCAAATAAAAGGAAGAGGTGTTCACGGTTTTTACTTGAAACTTTTTAAAATTTTGTTCTTTTATACATTTTTGCTTTTTTTATTTATTTATTTATTTAATTTTAATGGAACTTCATCTGGTAAAGTCGCGCGTACGTTATATTTGTTGTCACCATTAGTTGCTTCCCTCAGCTGCGCTCGTTTTGATCTTTTCTCTTTTTTTAATTGTTTCGAATTGAACATTTCGTTTTTTCTTTTCACGCTCAGAGCATTTAAGAAAGTCACCACAGCGGAGTACGTCACCTTTTAGCTAAATCCACCTTGGCAACCACTGCCCTTAATTAGTATTAGCTGCATTGGGTTTGGTTCCCGCCACCACAGAACAGCACTCACTCAGATGCAAATAAAGCACTGAGACAATGGAGAAGTCATTTCACTAACCTACTTGGGGGCGATGATAACAGCGAAGTTGTTTAACACCCTAACTAAACTTGGTCTCAAAGCAAAAAAAGTTTCGCGTTCGAATGATATCATGCTGTCACACACACACACACACAAAGCATCGTCAAAGTAGGAAGGAACCACTCCGAACCCCTTGATAACAAGAGAGGTTTCAGGCAGGGTGCTGCTTTATAATGGGACTATTTTAATTTATTGATGGAGTACTTCTTATGTAAATTCTCATACGTAGAACGGTCGAGCACGATCATTCATAAGACAATGTGGCGTACGTGAAAACATTTACAGCTTATACCGTACTTTCAAGTTTTTGGGTTAATCAAACCATAGTACTGAAACAACTCATATCATATCGAATGCCGGAAACAAATGAATATTTCAACTTTTATGCTCAACTTTTTTTACGAATAAAAGAAGATAAATAAATGGAGAAATAATATTATTATGGATAGTTGAGTGAAAGTACAATACCCAACAATTGGCAACTCTGTACAGTATGTATTTGTTTTTGCCCAGTACGTATATTATGAATGTTTCTAAAGGGTTCTAGAATTAACAACAATACCTTCTAATAGGTTTTCAATCGGATCGCCTGTGTTGTTAAAGGTTTTAAAAGTATTTTTAATAATTCGGAAAGACAGCAGTTCAGGCTTCAAAAGACAGTCAAAGGGATGAGTATTTATACATATTAATAGCAATATAATTAGATTTTGTAATACCTACATTTCAGCGTTACAAACTCCTTAGGAAACTTAAGACATCCTAAAGCATTGGCGCGTATTACCGCTTTGTCCACTGAAAGATGTCCATTTAAGTGTTGAAGTGGGCTAAAAAAAAGCAGGAAACTAGAAAAAGAACAAACAACGAATTGAATTGCGAATAAGGATGAAACAAAAAAAGGTACAAAAAGTTCTGGCATAAAACAGGCGAATCCTGGCGTGCGACACTCGCAGAGAAAAGTTTCAGTTGACGTTCATTGCTTTTTAAGCACCATTTCACCTTTAAAAAGTCATTGAAGTATTTGCATATTCCATTCTAACCGTTTTAGCTTTTGTGTAAGTACAATTGTTCTTTTATTTAACGAGTTTTGTTTACGTAGCGCATCTCAAAAACAAGGTTATTCTTCTTCTTTTTTAGCCACTCACGCACCCTACATACAAAGTATGTATAGCGTACAACGCTACTAATTTCTTTGAAACTTAGTTGCCATAAGTTTAAGAACAAAAACAAGAAAGAAAAAGTTGTACTAAAACGATAAAAGAAACAAACGAAAATGTAAATTGCTTTTTATACATCTTGTCTACCTCTTTTTTTACAGTGTAGTGTTTTCTGCTTAGTTACTAAAAAAGGATTACTTTCATTTGGACAATTTTTTAAAAATATTGCAATATAAATATTCAAAATTGTATACTATGCTTTTGAGTATAATAAAACTAGATGAAATACGGTTTTAGCTTTTTAATTAAACTCTCCAGCAATAATACTCTCGCTTTTGTTTACGCAAATATTAATATATGCAAATTCAATTTAAAATACATCATACGCACTCTTGCATGGCATTTATAAGCATAAAATTGAAAGTGTATATAGCTTCTGATCAAAAATTACCTGGAAATTGCCAATAAAACGAACTGATGACGTTGTTTTTGTTCAAATAGTCGCATACAGGATGAGAATCTCTGCAAAAAATTAAGCAATCTCGGCACAAGTGCATAATACTGTGCATCGATTCAAACGAGACCCCAAGGTCGACTAGAGATACTCTGACTATTTCAAATTTATACTATTATAATTTAGTCACCATGTTTGCAATGCCTTAAAAGAAGCGTCAAAGAGCACATAAAGTATATGTATAGACATTCGTGTTCAGCGTTACAAGACGAGTCGATCTAGCCGTGTTCGCCTTGCATGTCTGTGTATGTGTGCGTTACTGACCGCCCCCATTCCTTCAATCTTTGAAATACTGATTTGAAAGTTGGTAGTCAGACTTTTTATAACCAGCAGCAACTGAAATTCAAAAATGACGGACGTACAGACTGACATTCTATAACGACTTGTCTCTTGATGCTGATCAAGTTGTATGGGATATCCCAAAAAGAACGATCAAAAGGCATAGAAAAACAGAATGTTTTGTCACCTTCTATTGATGCGGACGGTCGGCATTGAGAGTGGTGCAATTAGTCTCATATTTTGTTTGTCTCTGTATCTCTATCACTGTCTCGCTCTAACGCTTTCATCATTTTAGAATCAGAGCGAATACGACGCTTTACATAAATCCACAATGGGCGAGGTAATCATTCTATGGCCTGTTTCTTTAACGATGGGAGCGTTAAAGCGCAA
Organism: Leucophenga montana; assembly: GCA_035044765.1. Classification (NCBI taxonomy): domain Eukaryota; kingdom Metazoa; phylum Arthropoda; class Insecta; order Diptera; family Drosophilidae; genus Leucophenga; species Leucophenga montana. The sequence goes on along the minus strand of JAWNNQ010002018.1, from coordinate 917,413 downwards.
TAGACACTGAGAAACTGCCAACTCAAAACATGGGAACATAAAAGAAATCAGCCAAGCGAATTGCGACACCTGTTGTAACATGTTTCTGTACAAATCAGTCCACATTAAGTGGAATTTAAATATACCTATAAATATTTATGCTTATTAGGCGTAAATTTGCATAAATATGTATGTACGAGTATAGACAACAAATTTTTAGCGCTTTGTAATCATTTTGGAAGCATTTTAAAAAATCATGCACTTATGATGTGTACCAAATTTCAAAACGATACTTTTCAAAATGTACGTACAACTAAAAAAAAAAAAAAACGAAACCCGAATTACGAATATAAAACATTTGCGTGTGGTCAAGGAGAATATAAATGTTCACTTTTGAAGTCTTTAGCTCTTATAGTTAATGAGATCTATTGTCGCATACATCCAGATGGACAGACGGACATGTTTATATTGCCTTCTGATGCAGATTAAGAATATATATATACTTTATATAGTCTACCAAAACACTCGTCACGAACATATGTTTACAGTTTCAGCTATGTAGCATGTTTAGTTTTTTTGTGAGAAGCATAACGGTTAGAAGTGTTTTGCGTGCTCGGCGATTTTCTGCTATCGAGCTCAAGAACTGTTGAATGACGTCAACAACGATCCAGATTTGCTCCAAAGATGACCAAACGTGGGTATATGGTTATGACGTCGAAACCAAAGCCCAATCGTCCCAATGGAAGAGCCCCAGGTGAGACCGAAGACCGAAAAAAACGCGTCGAGTTCGATCAAATATCAAAGTTTTGCACACTGTTTTCTTCGATTATACAAAATACAAGTGTATTGTATCTGCGGGGGATTACTTTGAACGGGACAACATAAATATTGATGAACAAATAAATATTTTTTCCTAGAAATACAAAGTCACCTTACTTTTTGAACATACCTCTATATTTAAACAAGCTTAGTGTATACCTTTACCCTATAAGTACAGGATATGAAAACTTCTAAAAGCAGCACCAAACAAAAACTTCTTTGCCAACTTATTTCTTACTAATCATCTGATATAATATTTAACAGTTGTACCAACATTTAAACATGACAGTTGTATCATCCGCAAGATACTATTTAACAATGTAACAAGCGACTTTCGTTTAAATGACAAGTTCCGGGTATTTTCAGCTCAGAATTTATGTACCTATATAGGGGTACATTGTATGTATTTATTTATATTTTCTATTTATACATTTAGGAAAGTATTTATGTGGTGGTGAAAGTATTTTGAATACATTAGAGCATCTATTTCCTAAAATTAAAATACATATTTATTTATTTCCATTCAATTCTTTTGTAAGTTTTTGCTTATTGTACTCGCACATTTGCTATAAAACAAAAGTTATATGAAGTTTATGAATAAATGTCTGGAAAACACACACACATACACAAATTGTATAACTAAAACAAATACTACTAAAAATAATTCGAGTAGAGCAAATGACCAAAAAGCTAAATTTATCTACAAACATACTTAAATAGAAATTGTCAGACAAACATATCCGCTCATTTGTATATACGTGCAAACTCAGATAGGAATTTAGTTTGTCCTGATATCTCTATGCAGACACAAATTTAAGCTTATACATATTTGTGTCTGTTTATTTCTACGTGATGTCACTTAAGGCTTATAAAAAGCGAATGTGTGGTTGCCCATTGAAATGTAGTGCTTATTTTCTCTAGAAATTGTAAATATAGAACACTTGCAACACAGGACAAGTAGAAAATAGTTTTCTCCGTTTAGAAATGATAATATACACAAAAACACTAGAAATTTCAGCTTTAATCAGTTAAAGTTAAATTAAGTTAGAATAAAAAACAAGAAAAAACGTAAATTTCGAACAACACGAAGTTTCAAGTTGTGTTCTTAGCTTTTGTAAAGAAAACAAGAAAGAGCTATACACTGTATATGCCTCCAATTTTGGCTTTCTACAAACTATCAGTTGTGCCACAGAAAACGCTTTTGCCTTAAAATCTCTAAACTTCATTCATAAAACTAATTTGGTGATTTTTAGGTGAAAAAGTTTTCTGTCTCATCCCTGTATATTACAGAGTCGACTAAACAATTCTGTTGGAACTAAATTACATTGTATTATTAGTTCTGAACTAGTTCAAATATATCGCTTTAGGTTCGTTTTATAGTTTTAGTTCAATCCGCTGAGAATGTTAATCATAATCATAATATCGAACAAAAATGTAGCGAAGTATAGAAGCTCTTCATTCTTGATAAAAATGCAATATCGTATAAAGCCTCATAGCTGAGTTCGAAACACGTGTCTGCGTGTCTGTAACAAAAAGTTTTTGTTCTTTTTCTCTCTTTATACATTGAGAAAAATATTGACCATTTACCATAATACCATAAAACATTTTGTGGCTTCCACACACTTTATGTAACTAACTTTATAAAATTCTAAGCAGTATTGCATGTACACTAATTTTCCTTTCTTCAAATCGTAGTAGCCAAAGTTCTTATGTAACGTAACTATTTATTACACGCATTGCGTGTGTTCATAAATCAGTGCCTGAACACACAAAGTGGCCAGCAACTTTAGACGGACATAATCAAGTATATACGAGTACATGCATATAGATTTATATATATGTACATACGCATATACATACTTTCATACCAATAGTGTTGTGCATTTATCGAGAAAGATATTTCATCGACTTAAGTTGAATGTGCGGTATATTATGACACAAGTAGCCACCATAATGTAATTACCAGCGCCTGTAATTGTATTTGTATACCAGTATATAGGTAATGTACGAGAAGGCTAACAAAATATTGGTAAATTGAATAGAAAAAAGAACACAAATCTTAGCTGGTATGTGCTCGAAAACGTTGTTGTTCCAAAAACGCCAAGTTTCATTTCGAAGGTCTTCTAGAAAACAAATTTTGTTCAGACACTAATGTGGATGCTGCCAACTGCTAAATTTATACAGAGTTTTCTTTTCTTCCAAATCATTATTTCATATTGCACTATTATTACATTAAAGACTTTGTGTACTAGTAAGAATTCTGTGCATAATAATGTTTGTTTTATATTAAGATTAGTATATGTGTTTGCTTGAAAAATATTTTAAGGTGGCAAGCTTGGATTGTTTTTATCGGCTGTCAGGTAAAACATTAACATTTAAAAAACGTTGCGGACAAAGGGACACAATTTTTAATTGAGAAATATCAATAGTAACTCACTAATCAGTTTATGTGCATCAATAAAACTTTTATATGTTTTCAGAAACATTAACCGACCAAAAAGCCAGTATGCAGTAGAGCAGCGGTGAGCAAGCCCTTGCTCTCGTTGCTCTGAGTACTCAAACCGTTACTTTTGCATGCTTGCGATTTTCGATGAGACAACAACAATAACTTTCGGCACAGCCGAAAACGAAACAACAACCACACACGATTTTCGGACCGTCATAAAAGTGTTCATTTTGTTATGATTTATGACTTCTGCAGCGTCTTGTACACTGAGTAACACTGAGTAAGAAAGCGAAGTAGGTTTTGATGTGTTACGATTTTTACTAAGTGATTGAATTTAAATGGTTTCAATAATTTTTTTTTCAGTTTTCAATTTTTTTTACTTTAATAAACCAAACAACAAAAATACAGCCAAGGCTCGATTTTCTTCGCGACGCATAGTGTTCATTTTGCTTAGATTTATGACTTCAAAAACTCTGTTTGCTGCAGATGTTGTTATACTGCTCCTGATTCAAAATTTCGTGCCCACCGCTGCAATACACAAAAGAAGTAGAAGCAGACCACATGAAGTACTTATAGTATATGAATATTCTTTAAATCAAGTTCAATGTAGCCGTATCTGTCGGTCTCTCCGTCTGTATGATCGTCGAAAACTCGGAGACTACTTGTATAAACACCGTATAGTGGATTAGTTTGAAACGGAATTTACTCTACATGTCGAAAAGCCAATAACCCGTGTATGAAATGCGTGTAGTGCGAAAAATGTTGCTGCCAGTTTATGTCAGTTTGTCATTATGTTATGTTATGTCAGCTTGTGCCAGAAGGTCATTGAAAATTGTACCAACAGGGTGAGCCAGTGCAAGAAGTGTCGCGGTGTCAAGCTTAAATGAATTTTACAAGGTGATGTCAGTGGAAGAGTTCAATTTACATCGTTTGCATTATCATTGACTAACCCTTTCACTGGTTCTGACTGACTAGTTAATTCACCAGTGAAAGAGTCAGTACATAATAAATCATAAACTACATTTTTATATTACTTTTTATGTCTTAAAAAACTTTACTTGAATTTAATTTTGTTGTATTTAAGTAGTTTATAAAAATATTCTTTGGTGGAGGAAACTGGAATTCGAAAGAACCATTCGAAAGGTGCTGAGCATAATGTTGTATCGTCTTAGCTACATCGGATAACAGGCACCCAACTCATTGATTTACTTAATTTACTTTAAGCGAAAGCTCTTCTCTTTGACTATCGCCGCAAAGACAAAAAATAATTTTTGTTTGTCTATGTTTTAATTGTTGTTTTTTTTTTCTGTAATCGTTGATATTGTTTGGAAATAGTCTTAACGCATAGCATTTCTACATACTATGTCGAAGTTTTTATATGGTTTCATTATTAACATAGAAAATAACAAAAGGAACTATAATAAAACCTTGAAATACTTATTTATATTCTAACAACTACTCAAGAAATTTTCGTTTTACACCTCGCAGATGTATGGTCTGTGTATTTGTCTGTGCTAAATATGCATTGCGTAAATTAACATTGGCATTACGCATACTCGTACACAAATCCACACACGCATACAGACATGAGTAGAGCTTCGAATATGCCTGAATGTATTTAGTTAGGTATTGTGCACAAATAATAAATCCCAATCGCTTAATTTATTTATCTTTTATTTGCTGCTAAATTATTAGCAGTAAGAGTGTCGAATGCCAACGTATAGCTTCATAATTATTATTATAGCGCATAATTATATCTTTCATATGTATTTAGGTATTTAGGTATTTTGTATTTATATATTAATATTCCACATGGTATCGAATTTCCGACATAATTAAAGTTCTCGAAAATGAGCACTTTGGTTTCTTTATGTTAATATGAGCTGAAAGCTAATTGTCGACAGTGTATCATACCCCAACAGACGCCCTAGCTACTTGAGCAAATGTTTGTGTTTTTCGTTTTAAAAGATTTTAGAGCGAAAGACAAAGACAAAATGAAGTATAAACAAAGTTGAAATGCAAAATGTATCTTCTGCGAAAAACATCAGCATTACATTAATGTAAATATAATCAATTTCATGTTAAAGAAGAAGAAAAATAAAACAAAAAAGATGTGAATATCTTGTTATGCTAAACTGACACACAGAGATTCCCCTGGAGTTACATTATAATGTACATAGCAAGTAATATTATATTGTTCAATAGACAAGGCGTGGAAAGAGAGTTGGGTGTGCCAAATATACACCTGCAGATACAGATACACTTACGCATACTCAAAAATGTTATACTACACATATCGTATATGGATGATAATAATAATAATACGAATATACCGAGTGACTGACTGTCTTAAGCTGTGGGTACATAGTATAACGAAATATAAACGGATACTGTAATTCAAGATAAAGAAGGAGCAGAAGAAGAAAAAAAAAGTTACATTAAACATGTCTTATCTGTATAAAATATCCCAGAAGACAACGTTAAAAAATAAGAACGAACCAAAAATAAAAAGGAGAATCGAACCAACTACGCGCAGCTGTCTGCAAGGACAACGGAAGTGTATAAAAAAACAAAAACAACGGCAGGATATGCGGCCGCCAGTGCAACGTACATCAAGGCAAGCAGACAGGACAGGCAGGCAATTCCACACCATATTCATGGAGAAGTTTAAGATGCTGCAAAATGCGCTACATTGTTTGCCAAAAAAAGAAGATACCACAAAATTTTATTTATACTTATACATTGTAGCAGCAGAAACATGAACTACGGTGTGAGTTATGTTTGAATACAAAATGGCTGAAAAGTATATACAATATCTCCATGTGTGCGCGTGTGTGTGTGAAAATATTCCCAATACATTTTAACTAATCCACTTTTTCATCATATCAAGGAAACATTTATATCGCAAACGGGAGCATTAAATCGAATTAAGCTTATAAGCAGCGCGGCATCGGTGGCAGCTATAGCAAATGTTGGTATATATATATAAAATATTGCAGGCAAGTTTCATGAAGGAGTTCCTTTTACTCACTCACTCAGTCTCTCAGTCTCTCAGTCACTCAGTCAGTTTGGCAGCCAGCTTGACAAACAAACAAACAAACAATTGGCTTACTCCCGGCAGGACATATACTCACAGGTTGGCTTATCTGCTTAACATATATACGAATGCTGCAACTCGAATCCTTGCACAACTGTATCTGTTACTCTATATTTTTTTGTATATTGTAGGTGTATCTGCGTGTATTTTGCTCGTTTGCTCTTTTTTTTAGGTTTTTATCAGCCATATCACTTTTCAGCTCACTTTGTGTTACATTTCAAAAGTGTTTCATTGTTTTTTTTTTTTTATATTAAAAAAGATGTGAAAATTATGTGTTTTTCTTTGTATTTATTTATCTTTTCTATTATGTGTAGAAAAGGATTTTAACTGCTTGTCAGAAATAAACATCAAAGAAGCAAACTATATTCCATATGAACATATTTTCTCTGTTATAAATCATACATGGCTTCAACTGGTGAATTTAACACGGCGATGTCAGTGCAAGCGGTCAATTCACAGCCTTTGCATTATCACTCTTTAAATCGCTCAACCATGCCGTCAGACTGTGGGTGTAAAGTGGCAGCACGTGTCTTCTCAACGTCCATCAGTTGAAGACAGGTTCGAAAAATTTCAGACTCGAAATTCCGACCTTGATCCAATGCGCGTGCAATGCGAATGGAACCCCAAATCGACTGAAGACTTCTTTTATCAACGCACGTGCCACAGTATCTGCCGTTTGATCTGGTAGTGCGAAACAATCCGGCCATTTGGTGAAACAGTCCATGATGACAACCGCATAGCGATTGCCGGAGAGCGTAGTAGGCAGTGGGCCAAGTACATATGTCGATGGCTAGCCGCTCAAAGGGGGCGCCTATTGAGCTTGGCTGCAGTGGTCCCACGGTTCAACGTGTGGGACCTTTTCTAGCATTGCAAATATTACAACGTGCGCATCTGAGTGCAATATGCGAGTGTAGACTAATCCAGTAATATCTCTTTCATGCCTTGGCGAGTGTTTTCTTGACACCAAAGTGACCGCCAGTGTCAGAGTTGTGAAGATTTTGAATGACTTCTGTTATCAAAGAACTTGGAATGATTGAGAAGAATGCACCGTCTAAGATGTCGCGAAATAATACATCATGGTGCAGTTTAAGGCGGTCAAACATGTGCCAGTATGCTTTAACGTCGGGACTTTCTCCAAAGATGGCTGTCTTAGGAGGTCGTTCAGCGTTAGATACCCATTTCCGGACGAGAGACAAAGTGTTATCCGCGTTCTGATGGTGTGCGAGGTCAAGAGTTCGAATAAGCAGCACGTCCTGTTTATCGTTATGCTCCGCGCGTTCACATGTTCGGCAGTCAACGCATGGTCGGCATGACAAGCCATCCGTGTTGCCATGCTGCGAACACCTGCGATGTTGAATGCGCTTGTCATATAGTTGCAGACGTTCGATCCAGCGTGCCATTTGCCCATCTGGCTCACGAAAATTATATAACCAGCATAGCGATGCATGGTCTGTCCATAAAAGGAATTGTCGGTTGTATAAATAATATAGCAACTCCCTACGAGTGACGCAATAGTTTCGCTCTGTAGGTTGCAATGTTTTACTTTAGAATTAAATGACCCGTTCAATGCCATTCTGAACTTGGCTGAGGACTGCGCCGGCGCCTAAGTTGGACGCGTCGGTGTCTAGTATAAATCCTCCATCGTCAGCAGGAAATGACAAGATTGGAGCAGTTGTCAGCCTGACTCTTACGTTGTCAAAAGCCCGTGGCTCAACTTATTCAAAGACCGCGCTATGGTTGCAAAAGCCGGTAGAAATTTTCGGTAATAGGAGCAGAGTCCTAGGAAGGCTCGTACATCTGTTTTGATCCGTGGTTGTGGCCAGTTTACTACCTTGTCGATCTTAGTGGGATGGCTTGAAGACCCTGTCACCCCACAAATGACACCAATGTAGCGATTTTTCCGGCCATTTGGTGCAGCAGATGGGGCGGAAGTAGGAGACAGGTACAGACACAACACAGCGCAGTGGGGCAGCAGGAAGGACGCAACTGCAGCCGTAGCAGCATAACAGTTCACGGAAACGGAGGGAGTAAGCTACAACATAGGCGCGTTGGTCTGAATGTTTTTAAAATCGACTGCCTTGTTCTGTTTACATATTAAGAAGTTTATAACAAATTATTTGTTACATAGTTGCAAAACCCAAAACCGTAAATGAGGGTGGTGTGTTTAGATGGGTGCTATATCAAGGCTTCTTCTTTCAGAGTAGCTGATAGTACCCTTATCACACTATATGTGAAGTGTCCAAAAGTATTTCTTTACGACTTCAGAAGATGACAAGGAGTATTTCTAAAAGATCAAGTTCACTGATGCGTAAAATATGCTTCGCAACGGAAGAAATCATGTTATCTTGAGGAAGTTATTGATATTTAGCAATATTTGCTGTTTCATCGATCGAGGCTGATTTCGAGTTGGTGTCCTTCTGTTTGTCTATGTTCCACCGAAATGTTCATTACTAAAAGGGTCAATCTATTAAGTGCGCTATATTCTTATTCCTTATATAAGATACATAATCCAGTGTTTCCAGTGTAATGTAAAACTTAAATTTCATAAATACAATACTTCACTTCTGTATAATACTTATTATCACCAAAAATTTCAGCTTTCTATACAGCTTAAATAATTGGAAAACATTTTGTGTCACTTTAGTTACAAATCACTACATCATGCACTCTAATTACTAATGTGATTCATACAGAACAACAATGGTAATCAATCAATATGAAAACTATAGCAAACACCATTCCAAATCAAAATGACTACATAAATTTTCCAAAATATTTAACAAATATTAGCGACTCATTGCCTTGAATTTAGACGAATTTGTTGAATGTGTATTAGAATGCCTCATCTATTACTCGATTTCTTCCATAAAATGCGAATTATTATTATAATTAGTATTAGGCAAATTATGCATGAGCATAAATATTATTGTTAGGTATATATAAATAGGTATATGTGATGTATATGTGCGTCTATTATACAAAATGCGGACTAACGCTATCAACAACCATCATAGAAATGTGTTAAATTAATTAATCATGATTAAAACCAACACTCACACACGTTTAACTGTGAATGGCATTTGTCTGTTTGCGTACTACACACACATACATATGTATCTCTCTCTCTCTCTCTATATATATATATATATATATATAGACGCTTGTATGCTCATAATATATAATCTTATATATGTGTGTGTAATTAATCACACATATACATAGACAAAGAGAGACAGAAGCGTACATAAATGTAGGATATGAAAACTTTGAGTGTGCCTCTGTAGCCTTCTAATGCGCCTTGACATATGCTTCCTTCACACAGCCTTTTTCGCTAATTATGAGCTAATTAGCTCCAGCACAAGAGCATGATTTCTTTATAGCAATGTGCTTAAAATACACACGATATAGGTATATACATACATATATATTTTAAAGAAATTAATGAGATTGATTTTCTATATGTAAATACTATTTAAAATTGTGTCATTATTTTAGTTAAAAGAGCTATAAACTTATGGCAGAACAGTAGATTTGATTATAGAGTCTATCAGTTTGGCGATTTAATATACTATGTAAATTTGATGCAAAGAGCCTTAAACTGTCACACTTTAGTTTTGTGTCATTATTTTAGTTAAAAGAGCTATAAACTTATGGCAGAACAGTAGATTTGATTATAGAGTCTATCAGTTTGGCGATTTAATATACTATGTAAATTTGATGCAAAGAGCCTTAAACTGTCACACTTTAGTTTTTATGCTTAAAGACACGGGCGGGCGGAAATGTTGCAAACTGCGCAACTAAAAATAGAACAACGAATACACAATGAACTGCTCATTCGGCTCTCGCATATGTGTTTGGTACTACTTAGTTCAACAATTTTCAAGACATCACTTTAAAATTTTGTCAGTCTTACAAATAAAAATCGACTCTAAATTCTTTATTAGTAGCGTTGTATGAAATAAACCTATCTCGATAGAACACCCTCACAAGTCCACAGAGCGCCATTGCATCGTGTTGAACGTCGGAGTGGAAGAGTGGGTCGTATGATGCAGTGACTGACCATACTCGATGATACACACTGATTTCAACATGCAGATGCTACTTATGAGTCCTCGGGAAACAATCATTAGTAAGTCTCAGAAGAATATATTAACTTCTGTACAGTCATTTTAATTGAGGTTTACTGGGTTATCCTATAGCTAGTGACAATAATCTTTTTGCCTTATCGTTTCAATTAAAAGTTCCGGTAGGCAACTTCATGTTTAGGTGTATGTAACATGGGTTACTTCGAAGTCCTTATTAAGTGTATATATTCATTCTCCTTGTGCGATAGTTACACTCAGTCTAAAGACATAAGCATTCCAAGAAAAAGCATATAGAAAAAGCACATTCCAATGTTATTAATAATAAGAAGTATCAAAGATTCCTGTTTGCTTGGCAGTGTTGAAATGTGTTCGGCTGATGTTGACGTGTTGGTGTTGCAAAAATTGCTTTCAGAGCTTGTTCAAGTGAAAAGATGAGTGTGGGGGTGAGGTTTCTGTAACTCAGTCGAAGTCGACTAAATTTTGCGAATAGACGCCAATGTACTGATATGCCGGGTGGAATTCCGCCATAGTCGTACATGGTGTTGTTCATTGAGTACATTAATTTATAATGCTTATTTGTTTGACTTAGCAGTTAGGAGTTTTCTGATCTAAAATGTGTTTTATGTGCTTAAGTATACCGGAGATGTTAGAGTTAGTTTCAAAAATAAGTGGTTGCAAGCCAATTAGCAATGGCCAGGCATCAGTTCAGTTTGATTTTGGGATAACTTGTCTAATTTCTGTGGAGTAGATTTAAGTGGAATTGCTATGGAATTTATAGAGGAAAGTGAATCGGAGCAGATGGCGGTTGTCAGCGGTGACTTTTTGTTTAAATGGCTATAGTTTCGGTTGAGAAAATAGAACTGTAATATGGCAGTAGAAATTGTTGGGAGTTATTATTGGGATTAATGTCAAAATAACTGGCAGAACCCAACTTTCAATCGTCTGTGTAAATAAATTTATGCAAGGGAATTGATGGCTTTAGCTATTTAATTTTTATGCTAAACTATTGGAGGTTTGGTTGACTTAGGTAGCGAATGTAGAACCATGTACATGGTGTGTCGCAAAAGAAATGATGATGATGGATGATGAATCAACCATTCACCGTACTCGCCTGATTTGACTCCGTGTGACTTTTATCTATTTGGAAAACTTCATTTGCCGACGAAAGGACACCGCTATGAGGACATTGAGGCAGCGTCATTATGAGGAAGATTCATTCTTTGACCGATGCCCAAAAGATACTTCGCTTGTAGTGGTCCGATTGTCATAAAATAGGTGGCGCCACAAGAAACAGCTATTTTTAAAAAGTCCTGTTTCTTTTGCGAAAGACCTTGTTTATTACTGATATGATTTTAAACAAAGGTGATGATGAACATTTAACTGATGGTATTGGTTTGGTTGGAAACGGCTTGTATGCAGTGATGTATTGCAGTTAGGATCTGTTTTTTTTTTTTTAATATTATTTGAACAAAATATGCAGCATTGTTAGATATTTTAGAATTTATTTTATTTAAATTTCTCTATTTCAATTCATCTATTGTTCAACTGCATACATACATGCATAGGATGCAGGCTGAAATACATATGTACTTACAATTGTACAAAATTTGTATGCAACTGTTTAATCAGGCATATAAATACGAATTTATGCTCAAAACCTTTATTTCGTCAACAATTTCATATTTATTGATTTCATTCAAAAAATTTCATACGTCATTCATCATACGAGAGAGCGCTGGGGGCGGCGGCGGTCTGTTGCTGCGTTTGCTTGTCTCATTTATAAATTAGCAACAGTTTGCCGTGAGTACCACCAATACATCCCAATCCATTCCATCCCATGCTATCCAAAATATTCTATGAGCAATTCGTGGCCCAGTTGCCTAGATTGCCATTTAGCGTAAAGCGTTTGAATTACGCTTGTCCTATTCCATGCCTCTCTCGCTCTCTCTCTCTCTCCCTCCTCTTCGCTCTGTCTGTCTCACTCACGCCTGTCGCCAATTCTATTTTTTATGTTGCATATCCGCAGGCGCATACGGTATACCAACAGCAATGCACACATTGTATGTACACCCACATACACATGGAAACCAGAGCACACACATATAGACAGATGACTACGGAAAAGTATTGTATTCAACGTAATGAATATACAATTATGCCTTTAGCCACAAAATTGATTTTCAGAACAAATTTGCATTAAGCAAAAATAATTTTATTTTTATATCCAGTCAAAAACTGGAAAATTTTAAATTTAAAATAGTATATGGAAAATAAAAGTAATGTGGAAAAAGTAGAACTAAACTTGGGTGAAGAGATCGCTTGTCGAAGTAGTAGAAAGAAATTTTATATGTCGTATTAATTGGTGGTGTGATGAGTTTCGATTTCGGGAGCATTTCGTGTATTTTGCTTTGTTTGTTGTCATAATTTCGATAGTGTTGCGATTGGATTGGTTAATTACAATAACTTTTGTACTAAAAGGATGGTTACGAGTGTTCCAACAAGAGTGCACGATGGATATATAGCGCTACGGTTTTCTGTGCATGTGGCAACTCTGAAATTTGACAACTGGCTTCTACGATTAATCCGATTATTAAAAATTAAGCTTCTACAGACGGAGCAAAATGAAGTGAATGCCGATTTTTCGAAACAAATCATCTTCACCGATGAGTCGCATTTTCATACGAATGAGTTCGTCAACCAACAAAATTGTTGGATTTGTGGCTTAGAAAAACCGCACATGATCCATGATCCATGAACAAATGCATTCACAAGGAGCAACGATCAGGTGTGAAAGATGATAGCGGAGTTTATGTGACCTCATCTGGATATTATGGCTCTGAACATGTGGTAATTTACTTTTTTTTTATTATTATTATTGGACTGGTTCTGAAGAGGAGTAGGGTGAGAGCCGATGATGCCGAAAACTCTCAATACACGGCAAATAGTGACTTTTTGCAGATGCATTGCCACTTGGAGGACCTCATGTGAATTGGTGAACTGCCAAATCCGACAATTTTGCTTGTTCACAAAGCCATTGAGCCAGAAATGAAGATGATTTTTTTGCTAAATACGATCTAGAATAATAAAGTTTTATCATTTGCATGTATTATTTGATGCTGTATTTTCCCATAGTGATTTATCTTTAGTGTTTGACATGTAAAAACAGGAAAACTAACAACGTTATTATTGGAATGCCCTGTACATAAAGATTTATGTGAAAGATTTAAAAGATTAAGGGCCATTTTCACGACTTACAATAGAAATAAATCGAATTCGAGTAGCTCTCCAGTATAAATCAATTTTTTGGCCTTGTATCGTTAATCGTTTGTTACTTTTGTTCCATTTATGCGGAACAAGTGAACAGTTCAAACACTTTAACGCAAAAATGTATAAGTTAGTAGAAAAAACACGGATAAAAGTGAGCGCCGCCACAGTAAATAAATATCTTCCAATCCATGAACATGTACGTTTGTGTTCCATGGTGGCAAAATTTGAATAAAAAATCCCAATTTTGTTTGTTTTTCCTTTAGTTTTGCATTCGAAATTGTGAAGTCAAGCTGACAACTCTAAAACTAATATAAATTTATTGGGTGGTCGAACTAAAAATATACGTTTTGTAGGTTGAATAACAGTTGTGAAATTGAAAGCTATGATATACATAGGTTGGAAAAAATTAGCTATAAAGCTATAAATTCAAGTCGTGAAAATCGAATAAACTATTAGTTAAAATTTTAAAATTAATACGTGTGCTCCTTTTGAAGCACCTGTTACATTCTTGAAACACAATACTTTTTCAATAAAGCTTATAGAAATGTAGCAAGCAGACGAAGATGTAGAAATTAGCAAGTAAATCTAAACATAGGGAAATCTTTAAGATACATATACATATGTAAATGCACATGGTATATAAAGTCAGCGAGCATATAATGTGCAAAGTTCGATTTTATTAGTTGGCTACTTTTATCACCTACTTATTGAATTGTACATAAAATGTATGCGTGTATTTTATAGTTGACACTTGACAAGCAAATCTAGAATGTGAATGAAAGTTACGCAGCCAACAAAAATCATATTTATGCTGCTTAATGCGACAAAAGTACTCATATGAAAGATACTCATACTATACATATGTATGTGAAGAGGGTATTTTCTGCGAAAAATAGCTGACTTTGTACTACTTATTCCTGCGTTTGTGCAGTTTATTGATTGGCAATCTGTTTATTACAATTTCAATAAAAAGCAAAACATATACTCGTAAAATGTATGAATCTGGAAAAAAAATTATGCGCACTTAAATATTGTATTATAGTAAATACAAGCTATACTATAGGGTGTACTTTTAAATGTTCCACTTTGCGACTGTCATAAATTGGAAATTTGTGCGCAGTTTGGTTTGTCATTTAAACATGCACAGAGTTACGCCAAAATTTGTGGTTCAGTTTAGGAATCTTACCGTGCACTAGGTCCACTTTACGGTCAACATAATCGTACATTCGAGCGACTAATTCAATTAGCCATGGCTCATTGTCGTACCACATATATTTTAAATAAAAAGTGTTCGAAAATTGGACTTCCAGAAGGCGCCACACCCTTACTTACTTACTAAGCGCACCATTCGGTGTAGTTTAGTGCGCGCCGGCGCCAGACGCTGACAATCCGGAGCTTCTTCAGGTCATCATAGACCTGATCTTGCCATCTTAAGCTCAGAAGTCCTCTCTGACGCCGTCCACCAATCAAGTTTAGGTTTCCGTCGTAAACATTTAGTGCTAGAGCTTCGGGGTTCATCCGGATGAGGCGACCAGCCCAGTGCAGCCGCTGGTATTTAATGCGCTGGACTATGTCATCATACAGCTCATACAGCTCGTGGTTCATACACCAACTCTAAGGGGACAAAAAATCCTACGAAGAATCTTTCTCTCTGCGCCACACCCACACCCTATTTAAACACAATTGACATAAAATTATATTTCTTATAAAGCCAATTTTCAGTTCAAAATTATCTCAGTATTTAAATTAAGTTCTACACCTCCGTTAAAAACACCCTGTATAGGGACTCGGCACATGTTAATTTTCATTCTGCACAATTCAATGATAAAACGTATGCTTTTTTATGCAATCAGCAGCTAGGACACGTATAGCACGGTAATGTCCACATGTTTCCAGGAAAAATATAATTATATGCCACGTATACTAGTGTAGCAAAGTTTTCTGTAAGCAACCTGAAAGCAATTTCCTGCAAAAGAAAATTAAATTTATTTGTATAAAGTTTGCGTGAGCTTAAGGAATATACTATATACCAAAGGTATAATATTTAAAACTGAAAAGTTTCATGCTGCATTTGACCTTACTATATTAAGGACGTCGATGATAATGACGATGATGAGGACATTGGCGCTGTCACAGCCAAATGTATCATCATATCAAATATTGAATTTTAATTATGTTAACAACTCCGATCAATACGGATCAATACGAAAAGTGGCAAGTCATTGGAAGTTGCACATGCATCAAGGATAATGCCACTGCACAGGAAATGCAAAAGTTTCAGAGTTATTTTCAGAACGCATTAGTAACAGCAGACAGCAAATACGCTCAGCTGGCAACGATTCATTTATAAGTATATATTTATAATATACAGATTACAGACAGACAAGTTAAAAGACTTAAGTCCGTGCGCACTTATGTTGCATCCTGACGTTGGACGTACAGTTCACTGACTTCAGGCGTACCGTTCCGTTCCGTTCCGACTGACTACAGCGTAAATTTACTTTCAAACTGCCCTTTTTTTTTTTTTTTTTTTGTATGCAACATAAGTAATGAAATTATGAGAAATGTGGAAAATAAGATTTAATATTAAATTCAGCAAACTGTTTTCAGTTTGTAAGTGGCTCCCATGTGTAATTTTATAGGATATTTTTGAATGTTGCATGAAAGAAATATGCATAATATATCGTATTTTAAGTGACTTTATTATGTAATGCAATAATGTCCGCGTATAAAGCTTGCTTATACTCTATACCTACAAGTAACATTTATGAAAACATCTAAAAAGAGAGAATTTCCTAACTTCTTTACTAGAATTAATGACCGCTCCATACTTCAAATGGAGCTGCTCAAAAATAAAAAGTTTGAAAATGAAGCGTATGGAGTTAATTGAACGGATCAAGCCGGTAGTCGTGATGCAAGAAAATGAGAAATGAGTGGTCAGAATGCATTTCTTAATAAAGTATTGACAGCATATAAGCTAGACTCAGATTGTAGAGCATATAGGGCTATGTGCGTTAATTAAGTGATTTTTTACGCTTTCGCTGCCAATGTTGCTTATAGACAACTTCGATATCGTTTCAAATAATGCAAACGCAACAAACTTTAAAAGTTTTTTTTTTTTTGTTTATGGAATTTGCTTTGGGTTGAACTTTGCGCAACGGAGTTAGTACAAAAAAAATTGTATTCTGAGCATAAGTAAACCACCGGAAGATCTTTTTGTTACGGATATATAGAAGATTTTGAAGTTCAACTGGAAGATTCTTCTAAAGAATAGTGTGAATAACATGTAGCTGCGCTGCTGAAGAATTTGTTAGAAAGACTTATGGACAAGGATGAGGAGATTGAGATTGATTTATTGAAGATTATCACCTTTGGAGAAAGTACTGAAGGCCCAGAAAGTTCTGAATGTTTTGTTGTTTGAAAAATGTAGCTGTGAAAATTTAAATGCAGAAAGAGAGCATTTGATCTTAAAGACATTACGTGGATGGGAACTGAAGTAAGCGTTGAAATTGTAAATACGCCCATACAGCATTTTAATTCGTTTTATGATGATACTGTAATGGAATGCATTGAAAATGAGACCAACTCGGCTCTGAACTGAACAATTAATCTAAAGAAGTTTACCGCCGATACATTGTAGTTTTGTTGTATTTCTGTGTAGTCCAGTTCCCGGTTATTGTAGTCCAATAACCGATTCACTCCAATGGAATAATTTTCGAAAAAAGAAAAATGATTCCTCCATTTTTCTGATAAGTCCAACGAACAAAAATTCAACGATCTACCTTAAGAAGCGCACCAAAGTATAATGAGAAACTAATATAGTGATAAAGTTAAAATTAAAGATGAAGTTAATGGTAAATTTCATTGAAAATGTTTACTAGAGCAGATTGCTAGTGACATGTATAAGACTTTGCGCTCTATGTTGGTGGTGATACTTGTGTCTCATGTTGACTTGGATTATAATCAGACATAGTTTTAGTGTTTAGCAACTGCAGTGCCAAAATTTCATATTTTACTTCACTTCAGTTAGTCCATTTGTGTCGCTGAAGTAAATACATTTTTCATCTGCATGGTCAGAATGGCTAATTTTGAATTGAAATTTGAAACGGATTTAAAAAAGCTTGGCTGCAGATCTTATGACATTAAGTTTGAAGTCACCTATATAATATGGCAGAAGTTTATAAAGCTGAATCTCATATCTCCTAAGAGTTTGTACGGCACGTTGATTTCCTTACAAATGGATATTTACTTCGCTACTTCCCATTTTTGCGTTTTATTTTGACACTTTTGTTTTTGCTTTTGAATTTCACAACACCTTTGAACATCATGCAACATTCGAGCGGGAATGAAACATACATTGAACAAAACACAACACACGAATACACATTTATTGCAAGGCATACATCGTTCTTCGTACCTTCTTTCTTTGTTTTAACACTCAACGCTAGCACAAAGAAAGAGAATATGAGTAAGCAGAGAGAAAAAATAAGTTTGAACCTTTAGTGTGAAAAGAACGCAAATATCCACAAAAAATAAAAAAAAAATATTGTATATAAAAAACTAAAGCCTCATAGATCGACACCCCTATCAGCGATGCTGTTCTCTGTGACTATGCTC
The DNA here is from genome assembly GCA_035044765.1 of Leucophenga montana. NCBI lineage: Eukaryota > Metazoa > Arthropoda > Insecta > Diptera > Drosophilidae > Leucophenga > Leucophenga montana. Next base: position 899,103 of record JAWNNQ010002018.1, on the reverse strand, counting down.
TTCAGAACATGAAAAACAACTACGCAAGAATTTTTGAATTTTGTATGAACAAGTTGCTTTAATCATACCGTAGATATGATTTGCATATGGCTTTTCCTAAATGCTGTGATATAAGTAGCCAAAAATTGCTCCATAACAGCAGTGATTGATGATGTTGAACTTGTTGCGAAGTTCGAAACGCGTGTCTCACCTGTAAATCATTTTTTCACGAATAAATTGTTGTTATGCTTTGTTTCGTCATTTATGAAGAAAAAACTTATATATTCATATTTAAGTTCGCTAAACATATTCATTTACATGAAACTTCTTACTTATCTTCTTTATAGATGGTCGCATGGGTCTTTCAATCCTACCACTCGCTGCACTACTAACCGGCACACTCTTCACTGTAGGCATTGCCGTGCTATTTATTGTAGTAATTGCAGTGCGAAGACGACGCTGCCAAGGTGGACGTACTATGTGCGATGACAAGGACAAACATTTGGGTAAGTGTGCTGCCTCTGCAACGATTAAGCTAAACAATTCAATTTGGCAAATCCCAACGCTATTCTATTGTAGTTTAGTTTTTTTGAAGCAACTGAATTTCATTGCATTTCCGTTTAATTTTATTTTTACAAAACAAAAAACAAAACACCAAAACTACAGGCATGGATGTCACAGTCACCGCACCGCTAGAAACAGGTTCCGGTCATCAACGGCTCGTTGTGGCGTATACATTGAAACAGGGCATCGAAAAGCAGCCGGATATATTAAGTGCACAAAAAAGCGCCACTGCCAGTGACACATCATCGCCGTTGGGAAATCGGCCGAGTGGTTTATTTATGGCTGGCGTCGGCAGCGGCGGCGGCGGCATTGCAGGTGCGAATGCGATCGGAGCTGGCAGCAATAAAAACGACTTTGCAGCAGTTGCACATGCGGATTATGTAAGTCTAGTTTAATGCAAGAGAGAGAGAGAGAGAGAGAGAGAGAGATAGAGACAAAAAGTGCAATAAAAAAAAAAAAAAATATTAAATTTATTACTATACGCTTGGCAGGATGCAGCAAATATTAAATACAATGACGATGCAACGGCGTCGCATCTCAACAGTCCACCCTCACAATCGAGTACACTTAAACTGGGCAGCGATGCACCAACGAAGAGCTATCAGAATGCGCCACTCCTCTACGATGCATTGCCCATTGGACGTCATGACATCTCACGCTATGATCCATTAGGACTGAATATGAACAATATCAACTATGGCGGCAGCAATTCAACCCTGAGTTCCGGCGGCAGTGCAGCAAATGCAACACAAAATGGCGGCAATGCAACATCTTTGCTGCACAGCACACTGGCAAATGGACATTATGCTGGTGCGCCCAGTCATCATCATCAGCAGCAGCAGCATCATACGCTGCCGCACAGCACAGCAACAACTGCAGCAAATGCAACTACGGCAATGCAGCATCAAGCTACGCTGCAACAATCCATTGCAGACTATTTAACCGCCAGCAGTTTGATTGACTACAATCTGAGCAAATCAGCAGCCACAGCAGCGCCACTTGGCGTTGGCATTGGCGTTGGCGGTGGACATCATATGACACTGCCGAAAGGTTTAGGTATGGGTTCCATATTGGGTATTGGCGGCGGAAGCGGCGGCGGTGGTGGCGGTGGCGGCAGCGGCAGCGGCAGTGGTGGCACGCCCACAAAAACGCTTACGCCCTCGCCAGCAGCATCCTTGGCAGCACAAAATTCTTTGACAGCAATTACACAAAAATCGAATGCAAGTCGAAATCATATTATCACCGATACGTTGCCCGGACCGGAAAGTTGTGTATAAATAGCCGCCGTAAACACTATAACTAAATTGTAATCGAATAAACTGAAAAGACTGGCGCACAACACACATACACATACATATTGTACTAGATACAACTAAATAAATGAAGGCATTTTCTTTTCTATGTAAAATTTACAAAAACAAAAAAAAACAAAAATAAAAAAAAAATTAAAATTAAAATTAAATCAAATAAAATCGACGAAGAACAATGAATGAAAATTACGTAATTTAAGCAAATAGACTTTGAGTTGAGCTAAATATTCCTTTGCAGCATAGAAGAAAGCAACCAAAAACAAAAGAAAACTTAAACTGCATAAATGCATCAAATTGAGATTAGTAAAAATTTTATAGTAGTCATAAGCAAAATGTTAGCAAAATAAAATAAAATACTAAAAATAATGAGAAAAAAAAAAAACAAGAAATAATACAATAAGTTAGTTAACGTCAACTTAAGCAGGCTGTTTAACTATTATTTGTTTAACTGTTTACGAGTATAAGCAAAAACTATGCAAAAATTATAAGCAAGCGCAGACATGCTCATATACAATATAAGCAGCTACGTATATACTCGTACGAGTATATATAAAGTGTTACCTATGCTAATAAATACTACTAAAATATGTACAGCTCTATTAAACATATGAGAAAGCAAGACAGCTACTATGTATATGTGTGCGCTGTGTGTCAAAAAAAGCAAACAGCTGACTGACACATTGTGCGTTTGTACTAATTTGAACAAAGTGTGAAATTGTATAACAAATTGTGAACAGCTTTAACAGATTTATAACAAATAAACAATGTACAGCAAAAATGCAAGTTGATGCCAAGGCAATTTAAGTGCATGTTTTCTTTTGATATAAACAGGCTGCTTATATTGGCGTGCACTACTTAAATATAAAGTACGAATTGTTCGTGTTTAGTTGTATGTACGTGTATGTATAAGTTATCACAGCATGCAGCATTTACTACATGCAGCATATGCCGCATGCATTTAGTCTAATTCATCTAGACATATTTAACTAAGTATCTATATATATATATATATATATATATATATATATATATATATATATATATATATATATATATATATATATATATATATATATATATATATATATATATCATATATATATAAACGATGTAATGTGTATGTAATTGTATTTGTAGTTGTAAATTAGTTCATAATAGTCTTAGTATATTATCGTATATATATATATATATATATATATATATTATATAATAAAATAGTATCTATCATATCTGTAACTATGTATGTATATCAAAATGAAACGAAATATTCAATTGAGTTGTGCAGCATTTAAGTACTTCCAGAATTGCAAATATTGCAGAAAAAAAGAAAGAAACCTTACGAATGTTGCAAAACATTCTATAATTTAATAAGCAATTTTTAGCACGTTTTCTTTCAAAAGACAAAGTTTTAAACAATAGCAATTCCAACATATCCCAAACATATCTATAGTACTGTGCTCAAACAGTTTCACATATCTATATATAACAAATTTATTATCAAAAGAAATATGTGCTGTTAATACGAGGCATATCCAGAAAGTAAGTATACTGTGGCTCTCACGGCCGGAGGGATTTTATTTGATCGTCATGTTGGCAACACTGCAGTGTAGCCTGACTTCTCCCCTTTGCAACGAGACCGGTTTGAGGTCAGTACGTTGAGAACTGTCGACGCGACAACACGTTTCGTGAACAATGTCAATCCAGTCTCTCGCCAAGTGCGAAATATGCGGCGTCATGCGTTATCTCCTTTGGAAGGGAAAACCTCCGTTTGAGATTTATAATGAGGTGAAAACTGCATATGGTGATAATGCTATGAATCGTACGAGTGTGTACAACTGGTGTTGCGAGTTTAAAAACGGTCGTACATCTGTGCATGATGATCAGAGGAGCGAAAGACCTTCAATTGTGACTGACATTCAATTGTAATTGACATACATGAAATGCGCTCCGTGACGATTGCAGATTGACTGTGGATGAATATTCTGCGAATCTCCAGATCTGTCTCAGATATCGGAAACTGCGATATCCGAGGGGTGGGTCCCAACGAATTGGTGGAAAACTACTTCGAGGAAGGCATCAAAAAATTGATACCCCGCTTCAACACCTGCATAGAGTGGAATGGTGACTATGTCGAAAAATAGCTTACATTATGTACTAAAGTATTACGAAATTTTTTTTGTTTAAAGCCCAATACTGAGATCGATGAACATTTTTTATGATGAAATTGTTAATTATTTCTGCTATATCAAAAAAAAGAAATGAAAAACAGTGCTCTCAAATCAACATGAAATACTAAAATCAGTTATTTATTAGATGAAAATTAAAAAAAATACAACTATTCAGTACACTTACTTTCTGGATATGCCTCGTATTATTCTATATAAATCGGTCTGTTATATAGCAACATATTAGTTCTTCGTTCAGAAGCTATTAGGGTGTTCACAATGTCTGACAATAGTGCAAAAGTGCACAAACGGCATTGTGTGCACACTTGTGCAATCCAAAATGGTGTAACTCTGCACACTCGGTTATTGAAGAGTTTTTTTTTTTGTACTTTTTGTACTGCTTGTACTCTTCTTTTCTTTTTTTAATGCCTTATATATTGGGTCCGTTCGGGTCCGGTATAGGTTCGGTCCGTTTTAGTGTATTGTCCAACTTTTTCCCATCTTTCAGGTCTAATTACGGTCGTTTTCTCTGGAATACTCGGCTCAAATGTATCAATTGTGGTTGCCAATAATCCCCCCTGTTGGTTTCATTGGGTTTGATTAGCTTATACTTGTAGTAGACTACACACAGCTGATACCACTGAATACAGAGCATAAGCTTGGATCCATGGATATTTAGCTTCACCGTTGATGTTGATGTTGATGTTGATGGTTGGCCGGGCGTAACCCATGACTTTCAACTTTTGAACTGGAGTAGTCGATTTTTCCTTTGGAGCAGTTGTTCGCATGTGAAAAAAACGACGTTCGACATCTCTTGGCTTGAGTTTATACGAAACCGACGATTTGAAATCGCTTGTTAAATCACTCTCAAGGTTTCAGCGAGTTTCTCTTGAGTATGGCAAGAAACTTGGTTCAATAACGCCTCCAACTCAGCGTGTTCAAACCTTCCCTTCGCGTTCTTTGGCACTTGTGTTAAATTCGCCACTTTTAAAATGCCAGACTCACCAGACGCCTGCACTGAAATGTTTTTATTGATAGAGCATGTTCACACACCAATGTACTATGTTCAAAAGCTGATCTTTCCTTGAAATTCAAGCACAAAAGTAATCTTTGGATAAAGTTATCTTTCGCAAAGATTACACAAAGAGCGAAGACTTCGCAGAGTATCAGAGCCCTGCAGTTCCAACTTTGATATAGCTGTTACTTTAGACTATATTGCTATAAGTATCTTCAAGAACTCCATGGCAGTAGATTATAACTTTTAATGTTGGACCGTGCAACTCGCTTAATATCTGAGGCGCTTTAAATTGATTCGATCGAATCAGTTACGCTTTTTAACCTGTACCTACTAGAAAGTCATCTTCTTCGCTTTAAATTAATAATTTTTTTCGTAATAGAGGGTGTTTTTTTTTAGAAAACCTCATGCCAATCAGTTGCCATATCGGCATACGAACGTATAGTTCATTTTGAATTCATAGTCTGATCATTTAGTTCACTGAACAATTATTTATTATAGTTGAAAGGTCTTATAAAGTTCATTGGTCTTAAATAGTTCACTGGTGTTATATGAGCTCACAGGTCTTTGAATTTTGCTAGTGCAGTCCTTTAGTTTATCTAGCTGAACCATTTAGAGACATTCTGTAAAAGGTCTCCATTTTAACCATAGAATGGCAGCTATATTCTATACTAGACCAATCTGAACCAATTTGAAACACTTTAATTAGATTGACTCCAGATCTATTTCAGCATATTTGTTGTTTATAACTTAATAAACAAAAGTAACAATGTTTTTAATATAAAAACTTCATAAATAGAAGGTAAATTTGTATGGGGCTACTGTTTACTATGCGATACTATGTCTGAAAACGGAATATATGCAAAGTTGCTGGCATTATTGCTCATAGTATTCGAGATCTTAGCGCTCTTCTTTAAGCTTCCTTTTTATTATAGACTGTGCCTGTAGATTAATTTACATGTTTTGAATATTACTCTCAGAACTAAGAGATCATTTGCTGCGGAATGTATTAAATGAACTAACCGCCCACTTTTTTAGGTAGCCCCTATTTAAACGTTTCGTTCTCAGAGCAGTGTATTTACCTCTGGATACATATGATACACAGAGCGCTTTTCCTGAGATGCAAGTTTTAATTAGCAAAATTTGTAATGTGCGGCAAGTGAACTGAGTTCGAAACACGTATTTCCGTGGCTAAACATTATTTGTGCAACAAAAAGGTGTTGTTTTTCTCTTCTCACTTCATATTGAGACAAGTATATCAAATAATTCTCAAATAAAAGTTATTTAATTTAGCATTTTGTCATCATTAACTTTGCTGTTAATACACAAGCTGCGAATACGCTTGTTATTTTATAATTCTTGCTAAGTGCGAAGCGTGTAGAAAGCATTATATGTTTCGTGCTCTGGAGACCGATTAATATAATTTAAACCTTATAGCATTTATAGTCTCAATTTCAAACTACATAACTTCCAATCTAACTTTTCTTATATCTACGTATCTACTTTTTCAACTCTTATCAATATTGAATTGCACAATGAAGCAGTGTCAACTGCGACGACTATATTGATCAAATAAACAATACATGAAACCATAAACCATAAAATATACGACTTAAAGTGTTCCAACAACTATTTTTCAATTCAAGATACGCAAACCAATTTTATGCAAATTAAAACTAATAAAACATAATAGACAATGCGTGCGAGTGAGTGAGTGAGTGAGCCTTAACTGAAAGATCTGAAGGACATTCATGGCATGTTGAACGCATAAAATTTGTGTGTGCGTGTGCGTGTGCGTGTGTGTGTTATATGAAAAGTTATATTGGACACGTTCAATGCAATGCAAAGTGTGGCTGAACCGAAACATGAACGGAATAGAATAGCATAGAAAGGACATTGCACAACGCGTGTCCTTAACACAATTTGACAATGCGCAAAGTTTTCTACAATACAAAATGTATACATTTTATGCGTTCTTTGCACATTGGTTTGCTGCTGTTAGAATCGAATTTTTCCTTTTTTTATTTTTTATTTTTTAACTGGCGCTATTTTAAAGTCATTCTTATTAACACTGCTATTTCGTGGAATAAACATTTTTATGGTACATGCTGGTATATACTCGTACACAGTGAAATTCGTAAGCCAAACCAATACCAACTCCCAGGTCAGAAACAACAAGTGAGCAATAAAGAAGTTTACAAAAGTATCTAACCACCATAATAATAATAATAATAATAATAATCTCACAGCATACGATTGAGTGGGTGTTGAACGAAAGGCAACCGCCAGTGTTGGGTAGCATGGACAGTTTGTAAGGCTGGCTGTTACGAATACGTACATACTTTTATGTAGCGGATGCGAATGCGGAAACGCTTGGTCATGTTAGATACGACTCGCTCGCAGAGATTTGTGCGCTGGATAAGGCAAATAATGATGACAATAAATGGAAAAGTTTTTAATAAGCGCATAAAATGATTTATATAGCACGATTTGTGCATGCTCTGGTTTAATGGACGGATTAGTATTGTGTGTTAGATAGCAGCAACCTACTAAGTGAAACGCAGCTGCTAGCTGAAATTTGATTTGTCAACTTGATTGCGATTGAGCGTGCAACCACTAAATAAACATATCGTTTGTCTTTTATGGCATTTATTGAACTGAATTTTAGATGCCGAATTTTATGATGCGACAAGTTTTTGTTCTATACTATTGAAAATATTATAACAAAAGGGAAGACATTTTGCCGTGAAAACAAAAAATTAAAGAAAAAAACAACGAAAACAATAATTGTTAATTTAAGTTCTCTGCTTGCTTTTAATATTTTCAAATTTGTCACTTTGTATCGATAGAAAATACTAAAAAAAAGGACAACAACAAAAAAAACTACTAACTATAAACATTGTTAGCTGCAGCAGTGTATTATAATGTAATTCTATGGTAATTAAGACAATAGTAGCTAAAAAAAATAGAATTCTTTATCGTTTAATTGAAAAAATAACAAAGAAAATAACACTAGTTTACAGCAAAGAAACAAATAAAAACTTAATGTTACACATTTTTACAGTAATTTGAATGCACTGAACACGAAAAATACATTGTTCGTTTATCATTTAAGTCATTCATATAGATAACGGTATATTTGTGTTTATCAATTAGACTTAAACCAGCGTCCAGCGTGAACGTCAAACCCGATGACGTATTAGACGATTGATTTAATTACATTTCTCGCCATATATTGCGCATTTCAACAGTGAATGGCACAAATGTAAGAAAAAATCAACCTGTGTTTCGTGTACATCGCAATCAAATTATTCTAAAACAAGTGTAGGAGAAAGTGTCTTTTGTTTTAAACTTGAAATTTGTAAACTTGCTCGAAAAAGTCTGCGTACTCCAAAAAAAAAAAAAAAAAAATTTGATATTTTAACTTAAATCGCACGTATCTCAGCTAATGTTTATGTATTGAATCAAACTTTGTTTTATTATATGGTTTATTTAATTCTCTTAACTAACAACATTTCAATACTTAAAATTATAGTGTCAATACATTTTATGCTACAACATGTCAGAAAATCATAGCCGCAAAAGTCTGCGTACAGCTGCATACAAAATGCATGGAATGTGCGAATATGCGATAAATATTCTAAGAAATATTCTAAGAAATGCTTTGGACTTTTAGTTCAACCTTTTTCAATCAATTGCAGTGTCATACAAATGTTAATAGCGCCATGGACAAAAACGGAAATAAAAATTTGTGCGAATGGGGTAAAAATTATTTGAAAGCTATATTTTGAGGGAATATCGTATAGAAAAATTGGAAAGTGTAGTGGGCAGAGCTCACTCATCAAAACAAAGACTAGTAATTAACTAAATTTCAAAGGGTTCTGTTAAGGGTGAAGGGTTCTCTTAACAAAACGAGTGAAAAAACGCGACATTAAGTTAGTGCGACAGAATTCAAGCTTGACTGCACACCAACTAGAAGAAAGGTATTCAAAAACATTTTCCGTTGATACAGTTCTGTTAAACAGTTCCAAAAAAAAAAAAAAACCCCCCTGGGTATCATGGTCGAGTTATCCGTAGCAAGTTCCATATCTCAGCTGTTAATAAACAAAAGCGCATGGAGTTTGCAAATAAGTACGTTTTCAAGCCCCCACAGTTTTGGAACAAGGTTCTCTTTTCGGATGAGAGCAAATTTTGTATATTCGGGTTAAAAGGAAAAAAACTGTTATGGAGAAAGTGCGATGCGGCCATTGAAAAGCAAAATTTGTTGTCCAACCGTAAAACATGCTGGAGGAAGCGTTGTGGTTTTGGGTGTATGGCAGCCAATGGTGTTGGGAAACTAACATTTATTGAAACAATGATGGATCAAACTTGTTATATACAAGTTTTGAATGATAATTTGCTGTAAAGTACCCAGAAGTTGGGGCTGCAAGAAGAGTTTTGGTTTCAGCAAGACAGCAAGCCAAACCACATAAAGTAAAAGGTAACTTTATAATATAAAAAATTCGTTGAGGACATCTCCCCAATGTCGGGACCTGATTCCCATAGAGCAACGAATGCCGAATCCGTCAACACACCATTAACTCCAAAAAATATGAAAAAAGACATAATAATGAGAAATAGAAAAAAAAAAATAATTTCAACTTAAGATACAAAAAAATATGTGTTGCTTACATGCCAAGTCGTCGTACGGAGGTACTGGCAAGAAAGCGTTATCCTACCAGTTATTAGCACATCATTTTCTTTGAAAAAAGTAGCCTGTACGCAGACTTTTGCGGTAGTGCTTTTCTGACATGTTGCATCATAAAATGAATTAAAATTATAATTTTAAGTATTGAACTGTTGTTAGTTAAGAGAATTAAATAAACCATATAATAAAACAAAGTTTGATTCAATGCATAAAACTATGGCTGAGATATTTGCGATTAAAGTTAAAATTTTAAATTTTTTTTTTTTTTTGTGGTGTACGCAGACTTTTTCGAGCAAGTGTACATAGGTATACTACGATATATAAAATGTAAAATGTAAATTTCTCCTACAAAATAAAAATCAAACTGAAAAATATAAGAAAACAATATGATTCCAAAAATTTGTAAGCAGCTAAACAAATGCAGCCACTGTAATTGATACATTTAAATGAATATTTTAGCATTTAAGTAAAAATAAAATATATATCTATCTATAAAAAATTATATATATATATATATAATAAAATTACAAATAGTAAAAACATAAACTAAAGTTGTAAGTAAAAAGACATTAAAAGAAAAGAAAGAACTAAAAAAATAATAATAATAATAATAACAAAATGTATGTAATTGTTTATGTAAAAATGCTTATAAAAATATTTGTGATAAAATGGTTAAATTAAAATAAATAAAATGCAGAAAACAAAAACAAACAAAAAAACAAAAAAAAATTTCAAAGAAAATGTATGTAAAATATGAAGAAAAATTGAGAAATAAAATAGAATTATTAATAAAACCAAACAGCTTAAATAATTTATTGGAAAATAAATTGGAAAACAAGCAGCTAGCTAGCTAACTGAGTGGCTTAAACTTAAGACAGGCTTTGTACGAACTTTATTGTTCGTTTCATATTTGATGTGAGTTTAGTTTACAAATAAAGCTTTTCTAACAACCTCAACATTCTCAGTGAATGTTTAAAATGCAAGTTTCGTAAAATGTTGTCATTCACACCGCACGAATTTCTTGTAGGTTCCTTGAGCGGTTGAGGCTAGCCACTCCAAATGTGCCCTTATTGAGATGAGGCGCTCGGGCGGGTGCTTCCTCAAAACAGTCATCGAAGCGCTTGAAGTGTGAGCCGTTTCTCCCTCCTGTTAGTACCAAATGTGTTCTACGGCCAATTCATCAAGTCAGGGGAAAAAAAGTCCTCCAACATGTTAACTTACCAGTCCAGAATTCACTGACTGACCTGAAAGGAAAGAAAACTTTAGAACCACGCCTGTCGATTGGTATTACTCCCAACATGCTATGATCCCTACAGCCTGATTGGCGCGCATTTCAATAAAGAAAGCTATTTTCCTGCACCCTGTATTAGCAATATCATATCACCCACTTTGTAATTCCTATGGATGCGGTTTGTATGAGTGAGGGATCACACCGATGTATACGCTTCACCTGTATATGAAGAGTCTGTCCATTAGAAGTCATCATATAAATTTTATAAATTGAGATTGACTGCAACAAAAAAGTTTTTCATACAAAAAGTCCAAAGTAAGCGGTGGTTTGTATGGCGAATGCACCAAAAAGTAGGCGTGGCACATCAATATGGAAACTCTATTTAACTGCAATAAAAATATATCTATGTGCTGGGTTTCAGCTGTATATCTTACGAATTGATCCCCGAAAAAATACGCAACAAAATCAATACAGACGGACATAGCTAGATGAATACGCCTCGTTAAGCTGATCAAGAATATATATATACTTTAGGGGCTCTACTATAGCTGCTTTAATGAGTTACAAACTATCAGAGAAAATCTCAAATTTTTTTTTAAAATGGATCTACATGTTTTGTTGTTATATTTCAATATTATTTTACACTATACCGTAGTTTAGTAGGGTATATTTAGTTTATGTAAATGTATGTAACAGGCATAAGAAGGCGTGGCACAAACCACAAAGTGCATATATTCTTGACCAACATCGGAAGATGAATCGTTATAGACCTGTTCATTCGTTCGTTCGTTCGTTCGTTCTCCGTTTGAACTTAAAGATCTTGGAGACCAAGGTGAATATATCTATAAGGTGAGATATTCCGCTGTGGTGACTTTCTTAAAGAAAAACGAAATGCTCCATCCGCTTCAAATGAAAAAGAGTAAGACAAAATACAAAATATGAAATATGAAATGAAAAAGAGCGCAGCTGAGTGGAATACGCCACCTTTAGTATAAATCCATCTTGTCAGACTTGACTCACACTTCAGCTATTGGGTGTTGGAATTAGTCTTAAAGGATTCATGAGAGCTGGCGTAACTAGCACTAAATCGCATCGGGTAAACCTGTGACTATATTCATTTGAAACCCTACTTCATACTTCACTGAACTGCAAACAACATATATTTTTTGCTTTGTGAACATGTCGACTTTTGTTCCAACCAAATGCAATTTGCGGGAAGTTTTGCTTTTGTGCTTTCATTTGAAGAAAAAAGCAGCTGAAGCTCATCGTACACTTTGTGTGGATTACGGAGACTATGCGCCATCGATTTCAACTTGTGAGTACTGGTTTCGTACATTCAAAAGTGGTGATTTTGATACGGAGCACAAAGAATTTCCTGGCCAGCACAAAAAGTTGAAAGATGAAGAATTGGAAGCATTACTCGACGAAGATCCGTGGTGGGATCAGAAGGGTGTTGTGTATTATGAGCTGCTGCAACCTAACCAAACCAAACCATCACTGGAGAACGTTACCAGCAACAATTGATGCCATTGAGCCGAGCATTGAAGCAAAAACGGCCGGAATATGCCACGCAATAACACACGACAAGGTGGTTTTTCAATATGACAACGCTCGGCCACATGTTGCTAGATCCGTCAAGGAAACGTTGGAGGCGTTGGATTGGGATGTGTTAACAGACGTGCTAGAACAGACGGTGATTGAAAGAAGCATTAACGAAGAGCGAATAACCTCGGAGTTACTACTAAAAGGAAGCTGGTTTCTAACGGAAACTTCAAACACTGTGCCACCTATTCACCCACTAGGTGGCGCTTAAGTTTGGTCTTTGTACACACTAAGCATTAGTAATCGAAGGACCGATTACTTGCGTTAAAAAACCGATAGTTTAATTTAATCGGTTATGAGCTCGTGAACATTTGATGTACGCGGCAGCGTTTGAGAGGCATGGAACATAGTTTTAGAGTCCTGGTTTGAACTTCGCATTTGATATGTGCTGAACCATTTGAGAATCGTTAAATATAGTTTTAGCGACATAGCTGAAACCAAGGCCGTAGCCAGGATTTAGCTGAGAGGGTCCACCCTGCATATTGGTTTTCAAAATATATTTTTTTTTGTGTGGCTTCCTTGATATTTATAATCTATGTGTATAAGTCTATATATGACTTAAAAGAGTTGCCGCTAGTAGGAGCATTTGGAGGAGTCCGTTTTTTTGAGTGAGTAGTATTTGTTCATGGTCGGATCACTGGCCGAACGTCTGAGGAGTGACATATTGAATTTTATTTTTGAAAGTTTATTCTGTCCCACCGACTATAAATTAGACAGCTCTTTTAGCATCAACAGACACAACGAAATGGAATTAATCGCGCTACAACAGTGTGTACCTGATTGTTGCATATGGTTCTCCCTGTGTACCTGATCGGTCGACAGACTAATCTGTAGCACACTGCTAAAAAAAAAATCTATATATTCTTACAGTGACCTAGTGTAGATTATAGGACTCGTTGTGTATAATATTTCTAAGTTTTTTTATTTTTTTTTTTCAAAAAATTTTAGTACCAGAAATTTTGAATTTATTGTTAAAAAACTACTATTGTTAAAAGAGCACTTCACCAATTATCATCCAATAACTCTGTAGCATCATGTAATCATTAAATATGTTATATCTTCCGATTTGAAATCAGAATAAGTGTTCGTTGACGTAGTAACATATGTATACTTTGTATTTCAGCGTTGACAAATCAGATAACTTGTATCGATGCGGACTTCTTTAACGCTTGACAGTAAAGTCGAAGCAATAAATTTCTCAGCAGTTGGAGCTACTGGCGTAAACCACAATATTTCTTCTCGAATTTTCAATTCACCTTGTTAAAATTCAAAATTTCTTAATATGAAAGAAAGTTAATACAGATTGTATCTAAATGAATGCATCTAAATTAAAGTAATTCTAACTTACCCATTTTATAACACTGTTTGTGTCAAAATATGTGAAGATGTGAAGAGACATTACTAAAAATCTGATTTTTACAAACTATATTTCGAATCAAAGCAAATGGTTACAAATGAATTTTAACCAGCGTATAAAACGTTATCAGAAATTAACCGATCCAAGTTGCGAACCGGAACCAGAATCGATATTCGAAATAAAATAAAAGAACCGTACCGGAACTAAAACATTTATACCGGTATAGAATCGGTTCACACTTTTTGTTTTGTTTTGTTTTTTTTTTTTTTTTTTAAGAAAAAAATTTACTCAAAAGAGAACAAAAAAACAGCTGATACCATATATGGTTAGAAACTTCCAAAAAATTTCAAAAACTGTTTGAATTGTCAAAATTTACTCTCGCAGTTCAGACTTTGCAACTAAGCGTAGAGCGTTTGTTCAGACTAGGAACATAGAAAGCATCCATACCCGATTTTAGAAGGATATGCTAAAAACTTTTGATACATACAGACAGGGGACAGACAGACCGACATGGCTAGTTCGATTCGTCCCATAGAGCTGATGAAGAACATACATGCTTTATGGGATATCCGGTGCTTTGTTTAATGCGCTCAAACTCAGTAGCAAAAATTTAATGCAAGTCACACTATGTTCGAAAAGTATAATAATTTAAGAATCTTTGTATAGAATGCACCAGAATGCACGATTTAAATTTAGCTCCATTTTTTTTTTTTTTTTTTGTGCAAGTGGGAACTCAGAATTTTGACTGCTGCTATCTACGATTGTTAATATTATTAAAAATGAAGCGCTGCATAAGTGAACAAACTGTTGTCATTGATAATATCCAAATTTTCGAAACAAATAATCTTCACCAATAAGGCGAATTTTCCTCTAAATGGGTCCCAAATGAGCACCAAAATTGTCGATTTTGGTGCACAGCAAATCCGCACGTGTTCTATGATAAATAAATGTCTTTAAACCGAGCAACTATCTGGTGCGGATTTTGGTGAGATGGTGTCATTGGGACTCACTTCTTTCTCACTTCTCCATATTGGCTTCAATCGATATTGACTACCATGACTCATTTCGATCTCTTTGCTATAACTGTAATATATTGTCTCATATATTTTCTTTCGATTCTTCTCTGAACTGCATAAAAAAAGCTATTCTTAACGCTGAACTACAATAAATTGTAATTTCATATTTTCATTTTCATTTTCTTTAATCTTTTGATTTGTAATTACGGCTGTTTGACTGTGAGTTATGGCACAGCCGGTCAACCTAGCGACCAAACAAAAATCCTTAAACGAGTCTGAGTGGCCGTAACTTTCCATTATTAGTTATAAGAAGTTAGTTATAAAATATTATGCTTATGTAATTGTTTAATTTAATGTAGTTGCAATAAAAAAATAAAAAAAAATTCGGTGAGTATAAATGGCGTTCGTTAAAGGAACATGATAACGGTTCTTGTAGCCTCCATACTGTGCAGTATTGATTTGAACGACTTGTGGATGCAGCAGGGCGGCCACCTGCAACACAGCGCCTGAAACAATCGATTTATTGGAACAATGTTTTATATTTTAATTAAATTCTGTACTCTTGTTGATATATGGTCTTTGGAATGTTGGCAATAGAAATTAATCTGCTGTCTTCAAGAAATTTTTTAATCACCAGTTCTTGCACCGTACCGGTATAGAGAAACTAAAATCCAAGAATCGTACTGAATACATACATAAATTCGAACCGGCACATAATTTTATAATGAAACACACGTTTCGGTATGTTACAAAACCGAAATACATTCGTAACATATATTTCGCAAAAATTTACAACTGCATTTGTTTTTTTTTTGACGTGATAACGTCTTATAAATTGATGAACGCCGGCTGCACATACGAAAAAGCATGACTCATTTGTCACGTACATTTGAGCCGTGCGTGCATGCGAGAGCGCGGAACAAACGATAGAGAGGCACGATCGGCCTAAGCGTTCGGCTTGTGACGCATCGGCTTGTGAAAGCTATAGTTATTTGTGTGTGTGTGTGTTTGCGTATTAGTGTTAACTAGCGCGCGGTGGGGTGCGGTGCTGTGTATGTTGATGAGAGCAAAGTTATCAGTCTCTTTATATAAGCATATGTATATCTTATTGGCGTATTTGTTGTGCTATTCTTGCTTTAGGCGGAGCTATTGTCAAGAGCGAGACGTGGGGTACCAACACATAGGCATGCACGCACAGGCAAACACGCATATTTAAATGCGTGCTCAATGAATAATGAGTGTAAAAGCGAATAAGAGAACACTCAAATAAAAAGAAAGTGATTATCTGCAAAGTCGGTTTACGGACGATAATTTTACGTGATAGCGTCATAAGAAAACATTGATGAAAACTTGCATACTTTTCTGAATTGAATTTTAATGTAATTCCAATAATTCCATCAGTTATACAAAAGAGTTTCGTTGCGAACAACAAATAGTGAAATATACGCTCTCTCTCTCTCTCTCTCTCTCTCTCTCTCTCTCTCTCTCTCTCTCTCTCTATCTTCGACTGACCACCAGCAACTTTAAAAACCTTTTGTTGTTGTTATTGGTACTCAAATGCAAAAGTAACTGTTATTGTCGTCTTCCTTGATCTATGGTGTGCGTGCGTTGTTTACTTTGTACATGTATTTTATTTGAAACAAACTTTATTATACACTTACAATGTTATTATTCATACATTCTACCAAGTGCATACCGCACCCCACCGCGCGCTAGATAACACTAATTCGCAAACGCACACACACACACATAACAACAAGCCAATGCACGCTCGTCTGTCTATCGCTTGCTTGTTCAGGCGGAACGACACAATCGTCACATGTATTCGTATGTGTACGATTACATGTTCCGCCTATTGCTTTTCGTTCGTTTAGTGTCGTGTCGTAACGGTAAACGGAACGTCAGAAATGAGTCATGCTTCTGCGCTAAACCAATCGATTTAATAGACGTTATCACGTCAATAAAAAAAAAAACTATAAAAGTGTTGACGACGACGCACAGTGGTTCCAGAACGTTTTACGCTGGACAATTGTCTGTAACTTTTGTACCAGTAATGATTTGAAAAGTTATATTTTTCCGTGTAATTTGCAATTATAAGTCCTTCTTTGTATTATACAAAATAATGATAATTCAGTGATAATAATTCAATTCAATTCAATTCATAAAAGTATGCTGTTTTTCATCAATGTTTTCTTATGACGTTATCACGTAAAATTGTCGTGCGTAAACCGACTTTACAGACAACCAATTTTTTTTTTTTACTTAGCACTGCGGAAAAACGGTTACACTTATGAAATTTCAAGTTACTCTTGTAGCAGTGCGGTACCTAGATAGACTATACAGTGTCTTCAGTTTGTATAAATTTGCTCTAGACGGAGAAGCTTTCTCTGACATACGAACGGATGGACATACAGTATGGCTTTTTTGATGCTACCCTCGTTATGTTACATATTTTTAATTTGTACAGAGTATACAAAATATGCGTATGGGTATCATGCGGGGGATGGGCCCCGCAAACCCTAATTTCACCCTTGGCTTCAACGTTACATTTGATATGTGCTGTACTATTTGAGAATCGTTATATAGAGTTTTAGAGATGTAGCTAATCAAACTTCGACATAGCCAAGACACAAACCGCATAAATTGTGTTCATGTGTTTGGGCGAATATGTGATTTTATTTTCATGCGTTCGTGTGTTTCGAATAATTGAGGTGGATTAAGTTTTGAAACAAGAAACAACTGCCAATAGTAAAAGTATTCCTAAAAGTAAAACTAAAAAAAAAAATATCTCACACAATTCGCTTCATGAAATTCAAAATATTTGGTTAGAACGATGAGTAATGATGCAAAGCACTTAGTCATTAAAATAGGTTCTAAAAAAAAAAAAAAACTAATGAAGTTTGCTTGCACACAGAGACAAACATTCCTTTGGAACAGGGAAACGAAACCAGCAGTCAAAGCCAAAATTAAACAAATATTGTGCGAGAGCGAATCATAAAGATTAGAGTAATTAATAGAATTCCCAACACAATCAATTCATCAAATAAACTAAAGCAATGAAACTTGAAACCCTGAAAGGACGACAACGATGCTGACGATGATGATAACGATGATGATGATGATGAGTTAAAGGGTCATTGAAGCCAAGTCAGACAATCACAGGCATAAACGGAGAAATATTGCTGAGAGAAGTCAAGTTGCGTTTGGTTTAGCTTCCGATGTGGAAAATACGGATAAAACGGAAGTAATTGCTCAAGTTTTTTTTTGCCGAAAAACACATACTCGTATGAGGAATATAGATTGAGCAGATATATAATTTCTTAGCACTATTAAAATGCACAAATGGCAGTTGGCGTTCTTTTTGTGACTGTTGCTTGACGTATAATAAAGTTGCTCGGAAATCAACTAAAACTTATACTGAAGCCGATGCTGATGCTGAAGATAAAGATAAAGATGAAGATGATGTGTATAAAAAGCTCCTGCTGCTGCGCAATAATAAAATAAACAAAAGCAAATCGACACTCACAAAGCGAAAAATATGGCAGCATGTCGCTTTGTTTGTACAGCAATGTTTGCGGAATATGAGTTTTTAAGTGTGTGCGAAGCATAAAAATTTAAGCAACAGCAAATAAAATGCTGCAAAATTAGACCCAAATGTATCTTATAAGTAGTACCACGGAGCAATTTCAGTTGTTAAACTGCGACGGAGACAACGACGACGATGACAGAAGTCTAAGCAAAGAAATTGAAGAGCTTAAAGTCTAAATAAACACGCATCGCATTTATCATTATTATTATTCGATTCGTGTTGACCTTTAGTCAGGAAACAAGTCAATTTTGACATTTAAAATAAACTACTACATCAACGTATGGCACCAAAAATAGTATTGTATCTTGCATTTGTATCTTGTAATGACAATCAGACCAACAAGAAGAACTTCATTATTCAACAATGAAGATGTGTAAGCTCATAAATCAAAGTCGAAAATGTTTTGTAAGTATCTTTGTTAAGGATTTGCCAATTTTCTAGTAAGTCGTTGTAGTCGTAACTACAAAATGCCTGTCTACATCTCTTTGTATATATCGTGCACATATGTATGTGTATGCAGGGTGTTTTTTTCTTTTCTTTAGAATTAGCATTTTCCAACACGGATTAAACTGGTTAAATCTGTTAATGTTACTATCACTTGTGCTCAGTTTGGTTTGCCTTTTTATCATGCATACTCTAACACCTATACAGCGGAAGAGAGCGCATCATCCCCAGAGGAGGTAGAACATATAGTGACGATTCTGCATCAGCCGCAGTCTACCCAGCATAGGAAACGCGAACAATGAGGTATTTAGAAGCACTGACACTAATAATCGGGGTAAATGCCTTCTTGAATTATATAGCTTTCAGAAATCTGACCCTAGAGAACAGCATTAGGAGCTGGCTTGTGACACAGGAACCCTTCTTTTCTGATCACCGACTAATTTAATTTGAAATAAAAGGAAGCGTGTCATCCTATAAAACGAGAAGAAATCCTAGGAAAACTAACCGCTCTTGAATTAGAGCACGCTGTAGCGATACTAAATCCAGTTATCATGAGAACATATGAAAGCTCATATCCTTCTATTAAAGACAGGAGCGAATGGGACGCCCTATGGTGAAATGAGCTGCTGCAGAAACTTTTAACAAAAGTTAGGAGACTCTTTAATGTAGCTAGAAGAACATATTCTATAAAAGTCAAACGCAGAAATTACAGTTCTTACTGCGATAGCATAACATTCACTGCATCAGCCGCTCGAACCGTAAACCAGATAACTTCTATAACTCCATATCGGAAAATGAGGAACAGAGAATTAAGTTGCTCCTGGAGACATATTTTCCAGGTGATACAGCTTCTCCAAATTGAGAATATAGAGAACATATAGGTCGCCAAGAACATGATAAATGGAGAAAAATCAAGATGGACAATATCTACCTTTGAATTCTTCAAATCTCCCGGAGTAGATGAAATATAACCAGCACTACTACAAAAGGCAGCAAAAGAGCTTTTCAGATGAACATGCAGAAGATCATGACTAGTAGTTTTGCACTTGGTCTCATCCCAATAATTTGGAGAAGAGCCAGGGTTGGCTTTATTAGCTTCGCATGGTTGTTGCTAAAAACAATGAAAAATAAAATAAACAAGTACATTAGAGAGAGGATACTGTGCCTTACGGAGTGCCTTACATCGGAACCAACCTGCAGCTAGGGCGGGCAGATCAACCGACACTGCACTGCTGAATCTAACTGCTGAATCTTAAACACAAAGAGGTCACATTGTGTGCCTTTTTGGACATAGAAGGAGCGTTTGAAAATACTAGTCACGCCACAATCTGTAACGCACTATTAGAGAGGATAGTAGACCCAATCATACCGAACTGGATACACTCGTTGTTGAGAACAAGAAACGCCGAAACAGGGGTGAATGGCACCAACGTTAGAATACGAAGCATATCCAGAAAGTGAGTGTACTGAATTTTTGTAGGTTTCAAATTTTCAGCACGAACTGTTTTTCATGGAGTACTCCGATAACAAAAACGTTTGCTACCAAAAATACTTTATATACTCAAAAAAACGGGTGACAAAGAGTGTAACCTTTTGCATCTCCGTCAGAAAAACTCAAAGAAAAATCAAAATGTGTGGACTTTTCACCTAATAAATATCTAATTTTAGTATTTAATGTTGATTTGGGAACACTGTTTT
The DNA here is from genome assembly GCA_035044765.1 of Leucophenga montana. Lineage (NCBI taxonomy): Eukaryota > Metazoa > Arthropoda > Insecta > Diptera > Drosophilidae > Leucophenga > Leucophenga montana. Next base: position 878,446 of record JAWNNQ010002018.1, on the reverse strand, counting down.
TAATTTTTTTTTGACATAGCAGAAATAATTAACAATTTCATCATCAAAAATTTTCATCGATCTCAGTATTGGGCTTTAAACAAAAAAAATTTCGTAATACTTTAGTACATAATGTAAGCTGTTTATCGACATAGTCACCATTCCTCAATACCAACTTTTTTTAATGCCTTCCTCGAAGTAGTTTCCCGCCAACCATTTGGGACCCGCCTCGCGGACAGTTTCCGATATCCGAGGGTTTCTGTGATTGTTTCGTGTAGTAGAGATCTGGAGATTTGCGGAAACATCGCAGAAAGTTCATTCACAGTCAATCTGCGATCGCCACGGAGCGCATTTTCGATTTTATGCACATTTTCGTCAGTCACAATTGAAGGTCTTTCGCTCCTCTGATCATCATGCATCGACGTACGACCGTTTTTAAACTCGCGACACCACTCGTACGATTCATAGCTTTATCACCATATGCAGTTTTCACCACATTATAAATCTCAAACGGAGGTTTTCCCTTCCAAACGAGATAACGGATGACGCCGCGTATTTCGCACTTGGCGGGAGACTGTATTGACATTGTTCACGAAACGTGTTGTCGCGTCGACAGTTCTCAACGTACTGACCTCAAACCGGTCTCGTTGCAAAGGGGAGAGGTCAGGCTACACTGCCCCTACCGTAGAGTCTAGTTGTAGATGCCCGGGTTAGTATACTGAGTGAAAATAGTATACGTTGCCAGAGCTATGCGGACGACATAGTCATTATGCCGCACCCTCGTCTTACAGAAGGAAACATTTGACGATCGCCATATTTCTCGAAATGGACCAGTCAATTTGGATTATTTTCTGTGGAGTTAAGTGAAATCAGCAACTTTGGACCACTTAGAATACAATATTGTGTGAACCATTGCCGAGATACGGCTTCCATTGCTTGAAAATATGTTTGAAAATCTGACTTCCACATGCCCGAAATCATATTTAACCACTAATTGCAAGCATGTCTTGCATGGAATATTTTACATGATTCTGAGTTTATTTTTGTGATTTTGATTTCTAATATGCTATCAGTTTTTATGTTTCATACTCTGGAATTTTCTTTTTTGTTGATTTTCCTGTGTTGTCTAATGACCAATTGCTACTCCGAATACTACATTTGGGAGTTCCAGCGACCCTAGAATTGTTTCTCTATAATCCGAATATCTTGGTGAAATCATTCGCTCCGTTCCTCACTCAAGTCACCTTGATTTTCAGTAAAACGCTCTAAACGGCTGTGCAGGAAGTGTACTCTGATGCTCATGTTGCATTCACGTCGTTGAAAGTTAGACAACATCTCTTCAACGTGCTCAACATAGTCATCAGCATTTTTAGGAAATTCACCATCTTAAGATGAACACAAATTACCCATTTATGTACGTCAAACTTTATCTTGTTCGTTTACTGGAGCTGCTCGAAAAAAATCTGAGGGTCGATTCGAAATCAACGACCCCGAATTAGTAAACAACCGTGTTATGTTTCTAATAAAGCCAATTTTCAGTTTGAAATTATAAAATCACAGTATTTTAAGTTAATTCAAAGCTTTACATCTCTAAAGAAAACACACCCCTTTTATCAGTGTGTGTTGGTGTGTGTGAACATTGCCTTAATCTAAAAGGATACATACGCAAAATAACACATTAATTCCAAGTGCAAAATTTGTCATTGATGATAATACACTGAAGACACTCGACGTCTTTGTTATAGTCGTAGTCGTAGTCGTCATCGCACTGACTGTGCTATATTATAAACTGTCCCCAACATAATGCTAAGATGATAACCCAACGGAAAAACCGCAAACTGGAATTTAATTTCATAAAATGTGTATCTACATACTTTACTAGATACACTAGCTATGTACAATGTACATATATATGTAAATGTATCTAAACGTCAAGCGTTACTCGAGCGATTTTGCACACGCAAATGCTAATGTTTCCAATTAAATTTGTCACAAAATTCTAATCCATTTCTATTCCGCTCGAACGCTGTCCAAAAAGGACATAAACTACAACTGCTACTACTACGTAGCATCTATTATATATATTTCAGCTATAGGCCGCTTACACCATAGAGCACCATAGAGCACCATAGAGCAGAGCACATTAATTATAAACACCAGGCTTGGCATGTTTGTTTGTTATACGATAGCAAAACGCTGACATATCGGTCAAAGGCAGCAACCAATCATTTCGCTGCGGTCTGCTCATTTTTCATGCGTGTAAGCGGAGCGAAAATGTCGAGAAAAAAAATATATATTAAACGAATTTAAACACCGGAACAGGTAGACTGAGCGTACGAGAAAATGAAGAATTTAAAGTAATCTTAGTTAAAAACGCACAAAATCTTGCGATTTGCTGTAAGGGAACAGTGCTTCGGTAATGTATAAAAAGGATAATATTTTGAACTGAAACTATTATTTAAAAGCAGAGCACATTCAATTTATGTCTATTGATGAATATTCATAATTAATTTTTGGTCTCATACTTGAGAGTTAATTGATTAAAAAATTGGTTTATACACTTGTTATACGCCTCGGCCGGGATAGCCTTTAGTTCCTTCAGCGAACTTTGTTTTATGTGCTCAATCGACTCATGACGCGTTCCGCGGAGCGGATATTTATGTTTCGGAAACAGAAAAAAGTCACAGGGTGCCAAATCTGGTGAATGCGTTGGTTGTGTGATGACTTTTGTTTCATGATTGGCCAAAAACTCCGTCACAATTAAGCTGAAATATGCAAAAAATGTATGTCTTTTGGTACGAGTCTGGCGGCGACGCGTTTCATATCCAAAATATCAAACAAAATGTGTATAGTCGATCCATAAGAGATGTTGAGTGTCTGTGCTATCTTTCTAATGCCAACACGACCATAATTCGAGCACAATTTCAATCACTTTTTCGTTGTTTTTGTCGTTAACAGAGGTCGATGGACGACTTGCATGAGGCAAGTTTTCTACGATTTCACGACCTTCACTGAATGCTTTATGCCACTCAAATACTTGCGTTCTCGATAGAGCAGAGTCCTCAGAATACTTTTGTAACATTTTGAATTATTCCGTTGTTCCATTGGAAACACAAAATTCCAAGGAAACTCGTTGTTCACTGTTCGCGTCGTGCTGTCAAACATAGACTTATTATCGCATCCCGCTCAAACTTGTCAATGACAGTGACAGCCAACTTAAAAATAAGCACCGAACCGATTCGGTTTACCGGTTCGGTTTAAATACACCAGTCCGGGTCAATTTCGGTCCAGAGGTACATAATATCAACGTCTAAGCCTTGTCTGCAGTAATTTTGTATTATTCTAGTTACTTTCATATGTTATTTTGATCTTTTTGATGTCTTTTGGGAACTTTTAGCCTGCGAACAATAAAAAGTAGACTGTCAATGAAATTTCGCCAGATCGTATATACCTATTTTTATACCATTCACACATAGTGTGAAATGGTATTATCAGTTTGTCTGAAAGTTTGTAAAGGAAAGTTATTAAAGGAATCATCGTAGACCCCATAAAGTATACATATTTTTGATCAGCTCGACGAGACGAATCGATCTAGCCATGTCCGTCTGTCTGTCTGTCTGTCCGTCTGTATGTTGTAGCGCATTTTTGGGGACCAATTTTTATGCTATCCAGTTGAAATTTTGCACATATACTTATTTTTATTGTAGTTTAATAGAGTATGAAGATTGACCTGCCACGCCCTCTATTTGGGGTAGCTCCCATACAAACCTACTGCCCACTTTTTACTTTTTTAAGAAAACTTCTTTATTAAAGTCTATATTAGGTTGAAATGCAATGTGGCGTGGCCCGCCCACTATTTGGGGTAGCTCCCATACAAATCTATGGTCCACTTTTGACTTTTTGACTTTTTTATTAAAGTCAATATTAGGTTGAAATACGATATGGTGCCTTTTAAGAGCAGCAACTAAACATACATAGACAATTGGGCGTGGCCCGCCCACTTTTTGAGGTAGCCTCCATACAAACCCACCGTGCAATTTTGTGTTTTTTATGAAAAAATCCTTAATTTAGATCAATGTTAGCTTGCAATTTGATTTTGTGGATTTTAATGGACAACCGCTTCATATACATATACAAAGGGGCGTGTCCCGCCCACTTTTTGAGGTAGACCCATATAAACCCACAGTTCACTTTTATGCATTTGTATGGAAAACGTCAATATCAACTTGAAATTCGATATGGCGGCATCTCACACATATACTACATCGCTTCATACACATCTACTAGTCAGCGTGTACCACCCTTTATGTAAACCCCCGTTTTTATGTATTACAATACTATTTAAAGTTTCGTGTGAATGGTATTAGAGCTTCGGTTAAACCGAAGTAAACGTTTTTTCTTGTTTTGTTTTAAATAGTGTTTGCCCGTTCCTTTCCATCTTCAGACCGAGCATAAAGCATCAATTTAGAAATCAGTCTCACACACATAAAGTGTGAATAGTACAGGTTGCGGCAGCATTAGATCACACAGTGAGCATGTTGGATAAATTTGGTTTTCACGACTTAATGAACTGGACTTAGGAGACATATGGTAGTATAAGGACGAACCAAAAGCAGACACTTCAAGAGCATCGATGGCTGTTTTAAGAGAACACTTCACGGAGCGTCTTATCTCCATAAGGGGCAATTTGGAGTGACAATTCAGCTCCATACCCCCTCCTAAGATGACCAAGATCATGCGATTTAACGCCGTGTGATTTCTATCTTTGGGGTTTTGTGATGTCTCAAGTGTATGTGAAGAAACCGCAAACAATTTCTGAGCTCAAGGCCAACGAGGCCCAACTCATCATTGGTGAGATAGAGTCACATATTTGTCAAAATGCTATCGAAAATTTCATGAAAAAAAGCAGTGATATTTTGTTCCATAGATAATCGGAACATGTCTACTTTACAATGCATTAAAAATTTCAACACTCGCTCGCTAAAAAAAGCAATATATTTGTAAATTAAATCGTGTACACACTTGTTGGAATCCCCTATATATGACAAACTGAATGACTTGAATCTGACTCTGCAAAGCAATAACGTGCACATCACGTAAATTCTGGATAGCAAAAATTAATGAGAATGGTTGCCTCCATTGCATAAATACGCGATCTGTTCGCTATTTCACAAGAAACATCATTTAAGAATAACTGACTGGTATGCAAAATACTTTGCAGAAGATTATGTAGAGAAATATGCCTGAATCGAAGATACTTTCACTGCATATTTGTGAAAGTATTAATGCATAGCTCGTAAGGATTTTTGTACAAATCTTTCGCATAAAAGATTTTCTCAACTAGCTTACTCGTGCATCACATTCTTAAAATTTTAAACGACAATGCAATGTTCTTTCATCATCCACTTATTTCTTATCAAGATATTTCTTTAAAGTTACAATATGAATTCCAAGTAATATCTTTAACATAAGTATATCCTTTTGTACACATATGCCATCAACTTCAACCACTGTGCTGCTTTCCGAATACGAAGCCTACAGTGCCATCAGCTATAAGCGTGTTCATTCAATATGTTTAGGACAATCTTTTTTCTTATGCCAAGTCATATAAAGCACTTTTATGGCAATAACTGACACCTTGTTGCCTTTGATATGGGTTCGTTTCACCTTTGTGCCGTACAGCGAATCGTAACAAAATGTTGACAAATGTTTAACCTTTTCGATGCGGCAATAAGTTTTTGAATCAAACATCCAACATCTATGTATATACAAAAAGCGCATAGAATTAATAAAGTACAAAATTAACAGTTTCTTATTATACAAAAGGACAGCTCACAATTCGTGATAGATAACCTCAATATCCATCGGCGACAAAGACGACAACAAGGACACAGAACAAACTGTTGACTCACGCACGCCGAATGAGCATCAAATCAAATCTGGTTGAGTATCTTTGCATAAGTGAATGTGTGTGGGTTGAGCATGTGGATGTAGATGTAGATGGCTTTAGATACAATGCAAAACATACGCACAAATGTACTAATATCCTGCGGCTGTCCTAAGACAACTGACTGCCAAACCATATCGAAGATTCAGTTTTATTCTCGCTCGTTCGTTCGTTCGGTAGCTTGTCTTGTCACAACCAGTTGAATAATGTTGTTAATAATGAGGGGCCAAGGCATAGTCTTAACTAAACAAACATACGTCGCATCGAAGGTTTTACATTTGTACCAAAGGAAAAACCATCTTGCCGCATACACTTCTAGATACAAAGGCATAGACAGACAAACACAGTGAAAAAGTGAGTGAGCGGTGTACACGGAAATATTTGTTTTTCGGTACAGTTTTATCTTCCGGGTCAAATCGTATGTCATCTTTTCCGTATTTATTTTGTCAGCAGTAAATTTTCCACCACTTATTTATATAGCAGCGCCACTTTTACAAGTGTGGGCGTTCAAGTTGCTACTTTTTTTTTTTGTCGTTGTTTTTCGGTTTATGTGGGTTTGATTTTTCCTCTTCATATTTGTATCTCACACAAGTTGATGAAAAATTGCCGCCGAGTGCTCAGAATGACATGCAAATTGTAAAAAGCGGGCCTGTCGTCTGCTGTTTAATATTTGCACACGAAAAGTCTTCTATCTTTTATATGGAAATATATATATATATATATATATATATATATATATATATATATATATATATATATATATATATATATATATATATATATATATATATATATATATATATATATATATATATATATATATATATATAAATATATATTGTATATGTATATCAGCTTATGTTAAACACGAAGCCACAAAAAGCGAAGGACACCAAATTGACAAATTGCTCATATGAATGTAAATATATACGTGGTAATTTGATTAAGTGTGTCTCCTCTTCTTAAACCAGTTTGAACTTAACCATTTGGTTAGTTTGATTAAAGCACAAATTTTAGTAGCTACAAAATAGTTTGCGTGTTTGTCAAACAGTTTTTATGTGCTTAAATATATTTGATTGTTTTAATATTTGTTGCTTCTGGAAGGGATGGAATGGAGATTCTTTTGTTGCTGTTATTGCTGTATAGGCTAGTAAAGTTATTGGAATTTCACATGCCTAAAGGTATTTTAAGTGATATAAGTGAGTGCAACTCTTAGAGTGATGTTTGAAAACGAAACGCACAGAAGCAGCATAAAAGAAGCTTAAGAAATAACTACGACTATATATATTTTAAAACTATACTTTCAGTGTGTTTCAAACACTATCCGATACTATGGATTCGGGGACGAATATACTTAGTCTGCTTATAAATGCTGGAATATAGAAATATATACAATAGATATAAAGAAATTCTGATAATAGCCGATATGCGAAATACTTTTGTAGATTTGCTAACTTTTCAATGGTTAGCAAATCTTCCCTATTGCATCTATCAATAAGTTTAAATTGAATAAGAATAAATAAAAATGTGGCTAACGTCCGTATTACACAAAGTTAGTTGCTCTTGGCTTTGCTTTTTTTTTGTCAGAATCCGGGTATAAAACTGGAACCGGAACCGTTAACTCAAAATAACCGATTCAAATTGAGAACCGAAACCGCAACCAAAACATTTGTACCGGTGAAGTTTCTTTAGCATTTTCGTGAGCATTTAGCATTTGGTATCCGAAATAGTTGTTGCAACCAATAAGTGCAGAGAAAGAAGTAAAACAGCTGATTTTTTACTTTGGGTGTTTAGAAACACTGTTTACTATTTTTGGCAACAATTCACAACACTGTTTTCAAATTGACTCGGAAATGACACGAAATAGAAACAGAGCTATTTCCAAAAATGTCGCGCTACATTGCTGATGACATACATTTTTCATGGTCACACGAGGTGGCGCGACAATCCAAGCAATCGGACACATAAATATAAGACCAGGCCTTTACGATAGTAGTTCTATAAATGATAAAAAAAAAATGTATGTTGATTTACTGCTCAGAGAATCCTCTACGCGTTGAAATTATCTGACTTTAAACAGAAATACTGATAGGAAGGATGCATAGCTTGTTGACCACTCGCCGAGTAACGCTAGTAGAGAGGTGAAGTTACGATAGTAGTTCTATAAATGATAAAAAAAAAATGTATGTTGATTTACTGCTCAGAGAATCCTCTACGCGTTGAAATTATCTGACTTTAAACAGAAATACTGATAGGAAGGATGCATAGCTTGTTGACCACTCGCCGAGTAACGCTAGTAGAGAGGTGAAGTTTAGACACCTGGGCAACTTCATTACTGCCAGATACAAGATCGATAACCCTTGCTAAAGGTCACTTCAGTGGTGACAAGTTCTAGTCCTTCACCAACACTACATCGCCGATTTTTATGCGCATTCGAAAAAGTAGATATTGAAAGGTCCCTTACCAGCTGCATAAGCTGTTCATATGCGAAACAAATAAATCGCTGATATGCTAATTGATATGCATTTTGTTGCGAGTCTGTAAGTCCTTTTAACTTACAATAAAAGCTCAAGATACTTCTGTCCGACACAGAAATTATAACACGTCCAATATATACAAATCTCTTCTGCACACTCTGGCGTGTTTGAAGTTCGCACAAGAGAAACAGTCAGAACCAAGAAAACTTTTTGTAATAAATGCTTTTGAAGATGTGTGGAGGTTCACAAACCCATAAAATTCACCAAGGAAGAAAAATGAGATTCGAACAAAGAACAAAAATTTAGTTATGTTTTGATAAGACTTAAACCGAAACGTTTCATTTGAGGAACTAAGTTTATGATTATGAGGTCGAGTGAACATAAACGATGATCTACATGTTGGCTAGCCACAAAACGTGATCACCGTAGATTCCATAAAAACTGTGCATGAATTTATAAAATATCAGACAAAATCTTCAATTAAATGCATGGAATTGGAATTGTGTATTTCCAAAACATCAATTTATTGCATTTTGAACAATTTTTTAAAGTTCCGATTTTTCATCGCTATATAACTGTATAATATATGACCATCAAAAAGTGTCAATAACATAAAATTGCTTGTTGAAAGGATGACAGTTCCACCAGATGAAAAGGTTGAAGTTGAAGTTGAACGAGTTGCCAATGAATCATCAATGAGATGGAAAACTTGGTTATTTGGATGATCGTGGAGTCTTTCAAGATTGCAGAAGCTGTGTTGTCCTATTTCAGTCCCTATCGTGGGTATATGCATATCGTAATAGTTTCTTTAAGTATTTGATATTCGGACATACCAGAAAACACCAGTTACTAGAGTTATAACATATATTGGATCTCTTTCCAAAATGAAGAATTTCTAGTGCACCTTCTGAAAGCCTGTTCCGACGTGTTTTCAACCAAGCTTAAAAATACTATTCGTAGACATTAATCAAAGAAAAATATGCACAAAAATGCTTTGAAAACAAAAAATTAAGAATAAATAAAAAAAATGTCACTCAAGGCAGTTGGGTCTTTAATGAGCCTTATATTAAGCTGCATAACATGCTCTGCTCCTAATTAAAATTAAGCAAGTACACATGCACGAAAAAAAGGAAAAATCTTAATAAGGAACAGAAAGACGATTCTCGAGTCCTTGACACGAACAGCAAGCGACGCGCGTCTTTGTTGGTGGCAGTCAAGCAGTATTTGAGGTAATTATGTGAGTGTGTTGGCATTAGGATGCAGCTATTTTATATATCTATATATGTACATACATATATTTAATACTTGAAGCATAATTCCGCAAATGACAGTCACACATCAGAATTCAGAATAGCAGCAACGAGGACAATGAGGACGACGATGACGACGATGACGACGACGGCGACGACAACTGTGCGCGCTCCAGTGAGTGGATGGGTGGCGCAAATAAGTGGCTGTGTGTGAAGTAGTCAGTCAGCTAAATGCCACCAGCAGTCGCAGCAGGAGCAGCAGCAGCAGCAGTCAAGACATGTCATTCATTCATGCAACAAACGAACCAACGATGGAATTAACGAATGTACTAAGCCATGGTATTCACATAAAAAAGCAGCAATAGTCTAAAACGTGCAGCTGCATATCACACACTAGTATGAGCACTCGACTCGTACATTCGAGTACGCATACTTGCCTAGAGCACCGTCCAGATCCAAGCTAGCTGATGTTATACTCTACAAATGCCTCAAGTGCAACATCAGCAGCGGCAACTGCAACTGCAACTGCAACTGAAATGTCGTCGTCCTCATTACTTTAGCAGTCATGTCGCGGCAGCCTGATTAACGCTGACAGCACAAGGTTGCCATAATTAGCAACGCGAAATTTAAACAGTTTTCAAAATTAGTCCTTACAAATTTGAAAGTGAATTTTTTTGTTTAACCTAAAAAACTCATATCGAATTGCATACGAGAGCCAATTTTTTCGTTTTTGTGTATATTGTGCCGATTTACTACTTACTAGTATATGCCACATTGCACAGTCTGTTATGGTACTCAAGTGCATCATCGTGATCATCGTTGTTGACGTCATCTACTTTTCAGCGCATAAAATGCAACTAAAGTCGAAAAGTAGCAAAGAATATCAAAAGCATTTCAAAGGCTTTGGTAAAATCTTAAGCGCCGACATTGCCAGCTTCCAAACCCACACACACACACACACACACACAGCTGCCACCACAACCACCTTGAAAAGTAGGCGTTGTCATGGGATGTATGGTCTTTTGGTTTTGGTTTGGGCTAACTTGAAAAATCATCTACTATATCTTCATCACTTGAGCACGTATGCAAATTTCTTCAGACGCACACATACACCTACATACACATTTATATACAAAGAACGCCTGCGTTTACTAAATGTGATTTGTGGCACAAAGCGTTGCATGAAGCAGTGCACTGCTCAGCTCAACTCGACAAGCGACAAACATTTGCAGATACAGTTGCATCTGTCGTGGACAACACTGGGAAAAAACTTAGAGATAAGTAGAGGAAAAAGTGTCATCTTTATATGGATGATTTTGTAATAAGAGGCTTTGACAGCTGTTTTGAAATATTTTACTTTATAAAACTTCATTAAATTTTCTAGATCTGTTAAAGGTATTGCCAGCATCAAGCAACGATTTTCTTAAAGATGAACACTGTGTTGATTATTCCTAGATTACTGAATCTACGAAGTTTGATATAATCTCCAAGTGAGACGTCCTTTAAAGTGCATACACAGTTGCAGTACATTAATGAATGGAGATTTTAATGAGTTCTTAAACGAAACAAAGTGCACGGACGGATCTCATTTCATTCGAGAACGTACTCGGCGCAAGGTGCCTTGTGGGTTCCACTGAAGCGCCATCTTTGCTATATTTTTGTCATTCTTGCGAAGGGAGTGAGCCATCGAAGTCCACTTTCTTCTTTTAATTTCCCTGGCTATAGCCTCGTTGTCGGTCAATTCCCATAAATGCGGCACACTATGCGTAAGCATTTGCTTAGGAGCGACTTCAATTTCTTGGATATGGCATCTGTTACCATCCACGTTTCTGCGCCATATAGAAGGATATTAAATATCTGCAGTCTTGTCTTCAGTATGAGCTCACGTCATCGCCAGATTTTTGGCATCCTGGCATGGCAGCAACCAGGAAGGTTTCTCTTCTTCCTTTTTCTGTTACTATTTATATATGGAAGACGCTCGTAGAGTTCAACTTCAGATGTTAAACAACATCTCTAGGATCTCTAGTGATCAATAAAAAATCACTATTTCTCAAAATTAAGCGATAGAGGAACAACGAAAAACAATTGTGACACGAGCTGTGGGAGTTATGGCTAAGTTTTGCTGGAACCAGAAGTTCTCCATTGCATTAACAGCAACAATTGGCATAAAAAAAAAGTTATTATGGCGCGATCATAGTCCGCATTGACTGTGCTGATCGCTCCAGCAGCATCTTGGAGGAAGAGCAGTCTGAGGATTCATTCCGCACAAATGCCGTCCCAAACTCTAACACATTGGTCGTTCTGAGGTTCCTAATTAATTTTTTAAGAGTTTTCTTTGGCATAAATCCGAAAGTTGTATTTGTTTACGTTTCCGTTCAGCGAAATTTGAGACTCATTGCACTTTTCATAATTGTCAAAAAGATTGAGCATGCTATTTATTTTACTAGTTAGCATTTATTGAATTCTTCGAAAAGCTGTCTCCACTACATCCAAAAGTGTATCATGCATGAAGTGCATCTTATGTGTTTGATCATTTTTTTGCAGTGGATCTAAAAGCTTTTACACTTCTTGATGTCACCGTATTGGTTAACCAGATTTGTTTGATGCTGGTTAAAATGCTTGCAAATATGAGCTAGTCTTTGTATATATTTACTTGTATAAATTTGTATTTGCTACCCAGCGTTTGGCAGCTTCACTTTAGTTGCATTCATCAGATACGTATATTGTGTGGCATGTGCAGCGCATGAATATGGAAACTTACTCATTCAGTCAACCACACTTCCACATAAAACACACACACATACACACATAGAGACAGACATTTCTTCAGCTATAGATACATGTGCATACGTATGTATGTTGCATCTCCTGGTATACATTTTTTGCCATGCGTGCAGTGCATCTCATTAACTGTTATTTTTTTTAAGAATTCTATCTCGTTGTGTGCGCTGCTTGATTTGCAATACATGGCATTTGCAGTTGCTACTCTGTATGTGTATCTCAAGTGTGTTGCATGCTGCTGTCTTTATTGTTGTTGTCGTTGCTATTGTCCCACATCAGCAAAGGTTGCAATGTTCAGCTCATCTCATCATCACAGTTGTCACAGTTTGTCGCAATGATGTGTGGAATACACAAATACAATTTTCCACAGCTCGTCAAAAGCATCATCATCATCATCAAGAGTAGTAGTAGCAGCAGCAGCAGCAGCAGGAGAAGCTGCGATCTTCATCATCATCAAGGACATTATGCGCATAGACAACGTCACAAGTTCTCATCGCATCATCATAACATCATCCTACGATATATCCATATATATTCGTTCTACTGTAAAGTCGTTACCAACTTTTCGATGCTTCTCCACACTGCTTTGACTTTTGTATGGTGTTTGATGGCGTCTCTGTAACATTTGGCACTAAATGTCTGTATTGGCAGTAGCAAGTTCTAGTACGAGTATCTTCGGTAACTTAGTTCTATTTTTGTGCGCTGGAATTTTTTCCAGCTCCTTCAGGTGACGCGTATTTTGTGCTCGCCCGCTGGCGTCCTCTGGCGCCCTCTGGCGTCCTTGCACATGTTGTATTGTGTGACATAAAACTTTTTTGCATTTTACATTGGTTTGCAACATGTGCGCTTACATTGTCAGACAAAATGCGAAAATGATAGCGAAAGAACGATGGAACGTTTGAAACTCAACGCTAGCACGCTGACAACTGACGGCGTCAACGACTGTGTAAGGACTACTAATGTATACGTATAAGGAATGCAAGGACTGGCTCAAGCAGCGTAGCGACTTCATGACTGAGTGATATGAAAATTAAATTTTGGATTTAACTTTTCCAACTTTATTGCTTTAAGTGTCTAATAAAAGTCGTCAAAATGTGTTCAACTGACTTTATTACAGCACAAATAAATGTGTAAGTGCTACAATTTTGGTGCTATTACTGCATTATCATACAAACTCGTAGCTACTATACATATGAGAGACTTTTGCTCTGCATTCAGTTATAGTATACACATCAATGCCAATTGTATGTCACTTTGATTTTCATCTTACGTACAAGAGTTATATAATCATGTTGCGCTTAATCATACCTAATAAGTTCGCAAGCAGGCAGTCTAAAAACAATTTGTATCTACAAGATACACATGTATCTGTGTCGTTGTATTAGAGTGTGCCGTTGTTGTTGTGTCACAAATTAGCACATTTAAGTGAGTTCAATTGAAGTCGATTAAATCTGTGCAATTTTCTCGTCGAAATCGTGTTTTACTGTCGTTCTTTTTTATTGTATTTTGCGCGGCGTTTTTGCGCTTCGCTGTATTTTTTTTTTGTATCTTTTATGCATAGAACAACTATTTATTGTAGTATCTTTTTTCTTCTTCTTGATGTTACTATCAGCGTTGCTTTTGTTGCTGCTGTGTAACAATAGATGTCGTTGCTGTTGGTTTTTATGTGCTGCAAGCTGCTGTGCCTTGTTTAAAATCCATAAAGCACAGATACTCAGCTACATAGTCATTCCCGAACCACCATACAACAGCACACATGTACGTGTATGCATGATTCATGTTCGTGTGTGTAGCTATGTGTTCGATATATATATATATATTTGTATCTATACTAATACCCGCCATTGTCATCGTTCTCGTTGTGGTTGAGTGTTGCATATTTTCTTTTAGTTTTTATTTTTGAAAATTTTTATTTTCTATTTAAGTTTGTATTTTTCGTATTCGTTTGCATTGTCATTGTCTGTCCGTCCGCTCTGCTCAACAATGTCTGTCGTTTAGTGTATGTAGTCCAGTGTAACTTAGTGCTCCTCACTTTAGCTGTCTAACTTTGCTTTTGTTGCATGTATTTGTGACTGTGCAACAGAACGTTTGACACCATCATCGTTGTTGCTGGTAAATTGAATCCTTTTGTGATAAACTGCAATTGTTGTTGAAGATTGTTAGTTGTTGATAGATATATAGAAAGATAGATAGATAGATATGTACATCGCTACATATACGTGTATGCACGATGTGTGTTTGCTTTCGATTGATTTAAATACCTCAATTAAGATAGTCATTCATTGAAAAGAATACGAATATATTACAGTCATGCAGGAGGACTTGGTTTATTGTATTGTAAATACTTGTACTTAGTACGAATGAGCTGCTTTAAATTTGTTTAATATATTTAAACTCTGATTACATTTATATTCGTTATATTGCGTTATACTGTTTAGATTAATTGTAAATGGGCGACTCTGACTGCCAAAACGGTGAGAGCGTTCCTTCCACCGCATGAAAACAAAAACAAAAAACAAAATCTAGAGAGCAGCTAGATGGGATACGGTGGGATACCTTATATTATTCTACCTGGAACTTTAACAATAAATGTGAATTAGTGCCTCGCTTAATGTAGAAATGTTTAAAGTCTCTCAACTGATAGATTAGCTGTCTCAAGACCTAGGATAATGTAAAAAGCTTAATAATCGCGCTTCTTCAATACTCAATTGGTTATCAATTATAGTACAGACCTATATATTTTTTTGATTTGGTCAGACCCGCAAACCAAAGTGATCATTTTCCATGTAATGTTTACACAGAATTGAAAAATGGACGCGAAACGGTTCTATCATATAACAATCTTGACATATTTGAACCCAAATGTGTGGTAAAGTCTGTTTTTGGACACATTATATATTGAATGTTGAAGTAAAGTAAACCGAATATGTACATAAACATAGCAATCTTCCATATAGAAATGCCAAAATATGTAGTATTCTAAAATGTTTGGAAGTTTAAAAGTCTGTTGTAACTGCGAAACTTCGAAATATACCCGCTGTTCTAAAGATCGGAATCGGTTTGAATAAAAAGAAAGGAGAACAACATAATTTTAATAGAAATTAAGTTGTTCTCCTTTCTTTTTATTCAAACCGATTCCGATCGAGTTTCTCAGTTACAACAGACTTTTAAACTTCCAAACAATTTAGAATACTACATATTTTGGCATTTCTATATGGAAGATTGCTATGTTTATGTACCAGCAATACACAAGTATCTGCAATATAAAGTTTTCTTTTTGAATATTCTTATTAAAGCCCTCCAAAAACCTTACACACAGAAAACTTTGTACTCTGAACGAATTGTAATGTGGAATTTTTTTAATATGCATGCAGTAATTTTGTGTAACACATTCAAATTAAAATTCCCAAAGTATTTACGAGTATTTCTCCAATACAAATGAAAGAATAAGGAAAGCGTACGTTCCTTGGATTGTCAGCTTAAATGCGTAGAGTAAAATAACTGACATGCGAATCACGAGGACGACTTCATCAGAACGATTGCTTGACAGGCGGCTTGGATGGCGCAACGCAATTTTCAAACAGTTTAAGATTGTGTAACTCACACACACAAACACGAATACTCGTACAGTGAAATTTGGTGCAGGCAGCACCCTGTATGGCTCGGCCAACAAGCACAATGATAGGTACCTACTTATTAAGTCACATACATACTGTACAATACATAGCAAGGAATGGCAAAAGGACTGCTGTGCATGTACGCGTGTGAGTGCTTTCTGTACTGTTTGACAAACAATGCGACACCAAATAAATCCTTGACATTATGTTGTATTTTAACATGAAAATGTTGCTATTAACTTTGTTGTTGTTGTTGTTGTTGATGATGTTTTCGCACTGCTTCGTTCTTATTTTCAACAACCTTAACGACTTAATTCGCGAGTACTCCGTGAATTTTCATTTTTTTTGTGTTTTTGTACCTACTTACTTTACAGCACACGATTTAATGCCAATACAAATAACACATACATTAAAATGTATGTTCGCGTATCTGTATCTTTGTGACATCTTCCTCCATTTTCAGTTTGTATCTATGTACATTGTTTTATGGATGATTCCATTTAACAGTTGCTCAAAATCTACTTAGGTAATGAACTTTGTTTGCAATATATAAGTGTAAAAGTCTACTTTGGTGGAAAATCAAATATAAACATGTAAAAAGCTATGTATGGTTCTGCAGCACACAAAGGAAAAAATATATGAATATCAATTCTCTCTCTCTCTCTCTCTCTCTCTGTATATAACGTTTTAAATTAATATGAAAAATATCATATTGATATGAATTTATATCATCTGCCGCCTCGAAAATAACCAAACCAAATGGTGCGAGAGGGATTGAGAGAGATCTAAATGTCCTCCTAAATGTCCCTCGAACGTCAGACTCAACCTTTCAACAACGTGTTCCCCAACCATTTTAAATGTCCCTCAACCATCCCTTTAAATACCCCCTAACCGTCCTACTATATGTCCATCCAAACGTCCTACCAAATGTTCCCACAAATGTTCCTACAAATGTCCACCAAACGTGCACCTAAGGGATCCCCAATCATTCCCCTAAATGTTCCCTCTACCATCTCCCTGAACGTCCTACCATAAGTCCCTTCATATTTTAGTTTGCAGCTTTAAAATTCTTAGCTTAGCCTTAATACGCGCTAGAACATGAATGCATGACCAATAGTTGAATTTACGTTCGCATGACCAATTCTTTATTTCCACGCGAAAACGTTAGTTCCGTTAGAAAATGGTCTGAGTTACTCGTCATATCGTGCCTAAAGAAGTTTTACTTCAAAAAATTTATTTTTGTGTATGCGGACGATGAGAAAAGCAGTAAGTTGTGATTCGGCAATTTCACTTGTTGGTTCCCTGTAAACATAGGTCGTTAGGAAGATGATACTTTGCAGGCTTCTCCGTTGGTTTTGCCTTGCCGTGGTTCGAATGCCAGCCTCATCCACTAGAATATTTTTCCTAAATCGGCGTTTAAAGAGTTCAAAGTTTTATTTTACACAAAAACATTTATGATAAAATTCGAATATGTCAGTTTGGAAGCTATGGGAGAATAAAGGAGTTCAATGAATAATGAGAAAAACTTAAGAATTGAATATTTTTCCTTATGAATTTTAATTTGAGATTATAGGATTTGCCCTTCCAAGCAAAGCAAAAATGGGATAGCTACATATAAGGCATCAATTTCGTCATAAAATCTTGTTCAAATCTTGTCCATAAGGAAGCTGTTGAGTTTTTCGTTGCAGAACGACAGCATGCAAGCATTGATCTGTAAGACTCATTTGGATTGTCGTTAGATCGGAGAATGTAGAACATCAATATACTTTATTATGTACATATCGATATTTTGAAAGTTACGATATAAACGAAAATTGAAGATAAAATATCGATATATCAGTATAATATCAGCAATATAAAGACTAATGCCCAAGTTTTCCATAGGGATAGAAAGATAGAAAGATAGAAAGATAGATTATAAAGATAGAACACATTGCAAATGTCTCAACTCCATACCACATGGTCTACTCTTATATCAGTAAATCTGTCATGGAAGTGCACATATCCATGTACTCATATATGCTTATAAATTGATATATAAATGTACATACATATATGTACATTTTCACATATCCTGTTTATCATTTCTTTGCTGTACATTACTTTTAATTTCTGTTTATCTTCCACGGTTCATTCGCCAAACACTTTAAGACTGTTTGCGAATTTTCTTTACTCAAATTTCGTATCAAGCAAAGATGCTACTTCGCTCCAATCCATGGCAAGGACTCGTCTAGTGAGAAATAAAGATGTAACGTGCTGCTGTGGTTGCGCTAATGTGCTTTCGTGCACTCGTCAGCGAAATAAAGATATTTTTTAATGATGCATGAAAACCGATTATTTCCAAAATTACAAAAATCCTGTATACGCTTTCGAGTGCGATATATCATATATCACAACGCTAAGTTGATTATTCGAAAGCAATCTGCAATTATCAAAGCTTTAGTTGGCGTAATGCGAGCGAAAGAAGATGTAGAAATATAATCTTAACCCATAACCAATGCAATAATTTTCCTTAAGTCTAAACTTACTACATAGTAGCTAAAATAATAGCACAGACGTCGAGCAAGGCATATCCTTGTCAGCAAGTGTATCATACACACAGCGTAAACAAGGCTCAAGGTCTTTCAATGTAAGCGGAAAAGCGCTCAAAAAGAGAGTGAGAGATAGAGAGAGAGAGAGAGCGAGCGCGCGAAAGATGTCCTTTATGAAAATGAATGCAATAAGAAATTCGCGTCATGCTATGAAACTTACAGTGGCGTTAACAAAGGCAAAGCGAATATATATTCATGTCCTTCCTGACAGTCACAGCAAGCATAGTTTAAACCGTGGAGCGAGCACAAAGAATAAAGAATTCAACACAACGCCTACGAACATACTCGTACACCATTCGCCATAAGAAAAATTATGTTCCTTTAAATAAAATTCATCCACACAGACACATTGCCAAACAGATACAGCTTCATGGCGTCGTTGTTTGTCGCCTGACGATGACGTTTTTCACACTTTTGGCGCAAGACAGCAAACTACAAAGACATATCGCATGACACACAAGATGGCCGCAAACGAAGATGGCGACGAGAATATACGTACAAGCAAAAATGGCGACTGCAGCAGGCGCAGTGACAGCAGCCTACGCAGCGCGATGTGAAAAAAAAAATACAACTTTACACTAGAATAATTATAAAAGTAAACTAAAGCTGTAGCCTCATGAGTGTGACTGGATGTGCGAGTATATGTCTCAGTACTTTGTTGTATATATTTTAATTTGCAAGGACATACTGCAATTTAGCAAGTGCGAAGCACAGCGAAGAAGTTTTACACGCAATACTTGTAGAAAACAAGCCACATTGAAATACACTGGAAACTTTTCTTTATAAAAACACTACACTTTGCATCGATTTGTGAAGTTGCTAGATGCAGGCTAAAACTTTTTACTTCACGTAATTCCACAGAAAAAAGTCGAGAGGTGCGATATCACACGTTGCAGATGGTCAATTCCCTGCTCCGAAGCTTATAATTAAGTGCTTATCAAATCGTTTGCTCATTAAGGCCATTGATTTACTCTTTTTTTATGGTAAATACCGTCGTTGTTCAGACCAAATATCGCCAATATCACGGGCTTCAACTTTAGCTAGCAAAAAGTTGGTTATTAAAGCTACAATATCCCGACCACTAAACTCTTTCAAGCGTACAAATAAAATACAAAGCCGGTTTGTTGCCGTAAACTTTAGATTTAACATAATCCAACAGGAAAGTCCAAAGGGGTTAAATCGGGACTTCGTGGAGGCCAATTTGTGTCACCTCTCCTATAGATCAATTTGCCAGAAAAAATTTCATCCTGAGGTTTTAATTCTTGCACCAACTGAACTTTGTAGGGGTGCAGCTTTAAATCTTTGTGTAAAATGCGTAATAATGATGATCTATGCACATTTAAAGCAACAGCACGCTTCCGAATCGAAAGGTCCGGGTTGTCACGAACAGACTGAGTAACACTGTTTACGTTTTCGATTTTGATTTTTCCAGCGTTGAACCGGTCTCTTCAAACTTCTCGACCCATTTTTCAATGAGTCGAGGGCTTGGCGCATCATTTAAATGACGAACATGTCGAATACTGCAGAATTTTCTACGCGCTACAGTCGCTGAATTACCGTTTTTGTAAAACTCACGTATGGAGCGTTTCTCTCCGCTCCCGAGAAACGCTACATAGCGACTAAATTCCCAAAAGCTAGGCTACCGATTGACATACCCGCCGCGCCCCACGGAATAGTTGCGTTCACGCAATCAGCAAATCAAATGTGAACTTTCTTTTGAGACAACCTGTACTTGTATGCATAACTATACTGTTTTGATGCCTAGATTGATCATTGGCAAATGAATTTTAGAGCCTTGCACGAATATAATCATGCCTTGCATTTATGCGCTAAACTATGTCAACCTCATCATATATGTAGCTCATACAGCTCGTGGTTCGTACAGAAAAATCATACAAAGACTCATTTCGTCGAACACTTCTAATGACGCTGCTTCCGATGTGGCCAGGCTATACTCTAATAGACCAAATACCAGCACTGGGACTATCAGCTTCTTATGGATTTTTAACTTCGAACTTCGGGAGAGGGCTCTACCTCTAATTTACTTGCTGAGCACAAATTTGCATCGATTAACATGCGTGAAACTTTCTCTGATCTCCACGCTAACGTTGTGATTGCTGGTCATCTCAGTTTCCATGTAGATAAAGTTTTCTGCAACATAAAAGATAAAATTGTTCATACTCACAGGTGGTTCAAGACGCGCTGACGGTCTGCGAATGGACACCAAGTATTTAGTCTGTTCACCGCGAGGCCCATGAGGTAGGCTGAACGCTGCAGACTTTTACGCATTACGTGGGACAAAATTTTAGATACAATTGAAAAGAAATTTATGCTATCGGTGTCTCCTTTCTTGTGACTACAATATGCTAAGTATCTATCTATTTATCAATGAATCTCTCCATGAAAACCCAAGTGGAAAAATTTTAACACAATTTCTTCAAGTGCATACAGCATACGCTGTACAACATCACAACCTTGTACCGCTTGCAATGTGTGTGTTTAAACTTGTAGTTTATTCTACCAACTTTCAGTAACACTTTTTTCATTTTGAAAATTCTCTGTTTCTTGTCGTTTTTTTTTTTTTTTTTTTTTTGGCGCAACCTAACAAATGTCTTTAATTTAAACAGACAGATACTTTTTTATACGCTTTTACCGCAATGACTGCAAATTCACAAGCGGCGCATTGCAATAACGCCAAGTGCTTACGTGTTTAAATATCCTTGCGAACAAAGCGGCAGCTGTCTGTCTGTCTGTCTGTCTGTCCGTCTGTTTCTCTCTGTCCGTCTGTCTGTATGCCTATATGAGACTGGCTATATGTATCTCGGTGTACTTGTTTCTGCCTGCGGTTGCTAATGGCATTTAATGCTGCGGCTATAGCTTCTAACGTTGTATGCAGCGGAATCTATATACATACAGAATAGAATAGAATACATATACATATACATATCTGCATGTTTGTTGGCGTCGTCTCACTGTCACTGACAGGCGACAGGCGACAGGCGCGGCATGGCATACATATTGTTCTAAGGTAGAACCTATTGTACGTTGCACGCTTAACATACTTGCAGCCGCTCGTTTGCTCGCTCTCTCTCTCTCTCTCTCTCTCTCTCTCTCTCTCTCTATCTCAGATACTATGCGGTTTTGTAATTTAGTGACACACGCTGCGGTTATTCGCACAGTTTACTGCGAATTCCTTCTTCAGCTTGGCACTCTCAAGTGCATAACTTTAATTGTAATTTTTTTTTTTGGTTATTTTTGTGTGTAAGTGAACTGAACTCTACTTGCAGTTCTTCTGCATACCGCAATTGTAAAATATTTCCATCACAGTTTGTAAATCACTTCAATCGCCGTAAGAAAATAAGTTCCACTTGGTGTTTCATTTACATTATTATACTGCAATTCAGATTCTAAATGAAATTTCATGCGTCAGTCAAATGGCACACACATTTAAGTTCAATTAAATTAATTTATTTCTTCATATAGGCGTACAGCTTAATTGTATCTTTAACTGTTGATAAATTCTTGCTGCCTCATAAATCTGTTCCAGCGTACAGTAGTAGTTAATTTGTTTCGTTCTATTGCGCTTTGAAAGCGTTAAATTGAATTAAATCAGTTTATAAAAGCTGTGTTCATTGCCTGATGTCTAGCATCGCCCTCCACATCTCCATCACCATCACCATCATTGTCATCATCAACCATAGCGCTGGCAAAACCTTTGGCAGCATTTCAAGTAATACGTGCACAAGTGTCACATTCAAGTGATATTTTCTTGCATTATTATTGCTCTGTTATAATATCTTGCCCATTTTTTCCGCCCGTTCCCCCGCATATTTGTTCCTTTGACCGTTCATTTGACTTCGCTCCATTTCAATTAAAGTATCTTTTCGTTCCATTTTGAGAATTTGTTATATGTATGTAGTGTATATATTTCAACTTCTATTCATAGTCAACATTATCCGTTCTATAGCACAGTCTGAGACAGCGTCATCATCTTTAGCATCATCTTTAGCATTGTCGCACAGTGGGGCCAACTGAGTTTTTTTCTATCAAATATTATAACTTTTTATGTAATGAAGATATTTACAAAACTTATAATACATATAATGCTTTAAAAGTAATACTCAAACATGGTTCTGTGAATACAGGGTGCATCAGGGTACATTTTTTCTATGTGCATTTTTTGGCAGTTACTGAGTCATAATCACCAAATTTGAGGCTACAAACCTTTTTCTTGCAGTTTACAACATTAATGATGGTACCCAATCGCTCGATACTTATATTAACAACTTCAGTGATGCGAGCTGCTACCACATGGTTCTCAAAAAATGTCGTAATAACATAATTTCTTTGTTAGTAGATATTTCCGTATCTGTACTTTGGGCAGTCTACGCTCAGTCTAAGTTCATTAAAGAATTCATTCTGCATAATTTTCTTCCTTAGATGTTGTTTTTTGTAATGTGCGCCTTTTCTTGGTCTATTGTATTTTTTATGGATAACACTTCAGACAAAGTATTTCTCCATTTCATTGTAAGGCTTAAACACGCTTCCACAGTTATAATCGGTCTGTCTCTGCTTCGGTCGTAGGGTTCTTCTGTTGAGTTTTCAACGAAAGTAAAGCCAGCTTTAAAACAGATTTTCCCTGTGAACGACCGTCATATGTTGCTATTTGTTTTTTTTTTATTGTGGTGTAAATATAATGAAGTTTCCTTTATAAATAATCTAGTTCGCCTACATGGCCTATTTTAGCAATGAATTCATTTCATGCAAATATCGACAATTTTATGATCGTAATTCTTCCCATTTTGTTTACCTAATCAGGTATCAGTGAATGCTTAAAGGTAAAAGGTTCCACCCGATGAGAATCTAATATTAAAGGAAACGGTAGAACGGTTGCATAATCTTGTCAAAATATATATTCAATGCCATTACCTACAGTACACACAAATATCTCATGTCGTCGACATAGGTCACAGGTATTTTTGTACCATAAAAAGGGTTCAATGTTATGCAAAAATATTAACGACCAAGTACTTCAGCGGCTGTACCTCCCACTTATTCTTCTTCAACCACCGGCCACCTGGTTTTTGATGCCAGGATGCTTTAATTTTATTATTTTTGCAGCCAGAATGATATACAAATTTATGTTCAAAGCTTAGAGGACATATTGGGTCATTTTTTTATGCTCCGCCAAAGTTCAAAAGTGTTCCAAATTTAGTGATTTTTCAAAACTGGTATATCTAAAAATGAATAGCGGCAAGAAGATCAGCAGTCTCTTTTTTATATTTAAATTTAAATTTAATATACTTTTCAAAAGAAATCAAGAAAATAACAATCGGTTTCATACTTACGTAAAAATTAATCTCAAAGACGAACTTCATTACCTAAAATTGCCCATTTTGTTGGGAACTAGAAAAATGTTCAACTTGGACGAAACCATTTATACAAACTCCAAAAAAAAATATCGAATTCTTCATCTTTGATTAATCTTCTGTCCGATGAATTTATTAACTTAACCGAATGCTTTGAAGTATCCATGTTGTTTTGCTGTATTAAATCCCTTTTTATTTCTTTTTAAACACACTTCTCTCACTGTCGTAGGTGGTACAATAATGGCCTCCGCTTAGTCAGTGTTTCCTTATTCTATCTTCTTATCTATATCTTAATTAATACCATCCTTATGACTAAATTATACCATAATACTTATTTCTACTACAGCTTCTATTATATTTTTGATTTTTAGAAAACTTTTCGGCCTCACGCCCCACTGTGCATAGTCGTCGTTATTTTGTCGCTTGATTGAATAATTTCTTTAGAACAGCACTTGAGATTTTCTCATCAATTTTGTGTGTCAGTGTAATCATTCGCTGGCAGTGTTGTCTAGTACTTATTTTGCATTCAATTGCAGCTTTTATTATTATCATCAGCATCATCATCCTCCTCATCAGGAGCTGAGTTATTATTCTGCTAGTTTTGCTATAAGCGCATTTTGCAAAATTTTCGTTTTAGTTTAAGCAGATTAAGTGACACTCATCGTCATTTGTTTTCCACTATAATATTCGTGGAATAGTTTCAAGCGTAAACAGATAAATTTTCGAGATTTATTATGGAGCGTTAAGTAGCTATACTGTAGGTACACTTTACAATTACAAATTTATCTTTTATTTTGCTGCACTAAATTTAAATTCCTCATTCTTTTGTTTTCCCATTAGTGCTAACGAAAGCACACACAAATCATTGCTATAATAAATCGGAAATGCATAATTAAAGCCTGTGCGCCGCATGATGCCCACATATAAAAATCACTAAAAACAGGAAATGACATAAAAATCTTTGGTCATTATAGCCAGATACATATATGTCTATATACACACACACACACACACATACGTGTATATATTTTAAATGCCACATGACAACAGTGTCCGAGTTTGGTGGCTCATTGTTGAGTCATTTATTTCAATAAGCATATCTTGCAGCTCATTTTGTTATAAATTCTTTAATTATACTTCACACATTGTTAATACATCATAAAAAAAAATATATACGATACATACATATAATCTTAATTGACTGTAAGAAGCACGACAACGCAGTCTATACTTATATATTCATCATGGCCGTAGCTAGGGGGATTTAAAGTTCATTTGTAATCTTGTAAAATTTAAACAAGTAGAAAAGTGCTTGGACAACATTTTGGTGATAAATTTATTTCTGGAGACATGAAAAAGAAGGATGTAACTTATCTTTAAAAATTCTTGAAATGCACTGTCATTTGGGATTCTTTCCAGAAAATCTCGATCAACGCTGCGATGAATTGAGTAAATGATTCCCCCAATAACTTTTGGCAAATGAAAAGCGGTTCGAAGAAATGAGCCAAGTTAGAATTGCATCTAATTACTGGGTTTAAATAGGGGCTACACCAAAAAACGGGTGGGACACGCCCACTTGTAGATGTGAATGAAGCGATGTAGTAGATGTGTAAGATGCCGCCATATCGAATTGACGAATCGAATTGATATTGGCGTTTTCCATACAAATGCATAAAAGTGAACTGTGGATTTATATGGGACTACCTCAAAAAGTGGGCGGGCCACGCCCATTAGTCTATGTATGTTAAGAGGCTGTCGATAACATGGCACCACATCGCATTTCAACCTAATATTGACTATAATAAAGAAGTTTTTCTTACAAAAAGTCAAAAGTTGACCATAGGTTTGTATGGGAGCTACCCCAAATAGTGGGCGGGTGCCACCCATTAATGTATATGTCAAGCATCTGGATAACCAATGCAAATAGTGTAGAAGATGTGAAGTCCTTACTTCATGTGTACTTTTTTCAATATTTTGCATGCCATTTCATACTTAAACTTTGAACTTGCTAATAGTATGTTCCAACAAAAAGGCTGAACTTTCCGATTGACATTGTTCCATAGAATAAGCAACTAAACGCTAAATACCAGACGAATATTTTCCCAGTCCGGATGTGAAGTTGTCTGCATAATTGTCAAATATTCTACATGCATATTCTAATGACAATTTTATGAAACGCCTCATTCTGTTATCAATCAAATCATCAATTAAAAACCAACTTATATATGTCAAGCATTAAACTGCATGTCCGTCTCCACTTCCTCAGCCGCATAGACAATTCAATGGCGGCGTTGGTTTCTAATACCCATCATCGGATCAATATGACCGCACTCGGCGAACACTTGAAATCAATTATACCAAAGTGTAGCAACGAGGGTTGGCTACGGAGCAAAATTATTCAATTTAAAGGTCATGAGTATGCCGGCATTTAAGAGACAAACAGTCAAACTGACTGAAAGACGGATGAACTGAATCAGCAAGAGCCTGCATTGTTGCTACCGATGCTGGCCGGCACTGCCCGGCTGGCCAACGGACACTTAACAACATTTCTGTGATTGTTGAACAATGAGCGCGAACGCGTTCTACAAAGATGAGGGTCACTCTGTAACACGTTACAATTGTATGAAGGGTGGCTGGGGGGGAGCTGTGCTGTGTTGTGCTGTGCTGTGTTGTGCTGTGCTGTGCTGTGAAAAATGCCATAGAGCAAATTGCAGGCGCTGAGGGTAGCAAAAGTGTCTGGAAAAATGTGTGAAATGTGGTCACACTTGAACGAGAAAATCTGCCAAAGAAAAAAAAAAAAAAAAGAAGCCGCCTGCCTACTTAAGAAGAATTTGAATGGCTGTCAGAATGTGTGTGTTTGTGTATGAAGTGTGAATGAATGTGGGCACTTTTTGGTATTGTTATTATTTCCTGTACTCAAAATATATATCCGTCGACAATGCATGAAGTGGGATATTTGTTCGTACTATATACGATATATATATATGCGATTATATGTACGAATTTGCTTATGCATGTGTGCATGTGGTTATTGTGTTTATGTTTCACTTCTCCCACGATTACAATCAATATAAATCACATTTACCCAAAGCGAAAATGTTTTATACTTCAGCACAGCAAAAACCAAAAAATTCATACGCAACAGGGGAATTTGGCTACATACTACATCGAAAAGCGACTAAGAGCAGCAAAGAGCATCGCAAAAAAAAACCAAAAATTGGATATATTCTACATTATCAGCAGAAAAAAAAAATGATATGCAACAAATTCTTATTCAGAACACGCACGCAAATTTCTCGACTTCGCATAGTCAAGAGGAAAATGGCAAATACGAATAAACTGAAGATCCTGAAAAACCGAAGCATTCATAACCTTTACATGCGGTCTAAAACGTAATATTGGATATATATCGAAAAGAAGTTCAGATGTTGACAAGACATCGGTTTTTGAACGTTTCTTATAATTACTCATACTATTAGTAGAAAATTAATTTTAAGGCGAAAAGAAAGAGTATGCGCAGGTCTATCTATGACTATCCGGTCCAGGGCATGAGTAGCTGTAGGGTCTCGTGTTTTATCGGAGCCGTGGTACAAATCCCGTGGTGAAAATCCAATGGTGAACCATCAGCTATCGACACACCAACAAGTTTGTACGATTTGGTCCGGTTTATGGGCAGGTAGCATCATCGGAACATACTTGAAAAAAACGGAAGAAAATGAAAGAGACACTAACAATGGCACCCGAAATTAAGCCAAGTTGAAACATTGTATTTGTTTCCAAAATAACGTGAAAATGGGTGGAAAATGGTCTTGAAGTTTTGGTTTCAACAGGAGTTATTGAAGGAAGAGTTTCACGACAGTATAAGCTCCAGAAACAGATGCATCGTATTGTCTGACATAGCTTAACTACATTCTGTGGTAAGAATTTAAATCATTGGCCAGCAACGGTTTATTCGACAGTTACAATCTCAAATGATTGGAAAAGTGATGCAAAACTTGATCTTCAGGATGCAGTATGTTTCCAATGCAGCCCATTATTTTGCCATAAAATTATACACTATCAAAAAAAACAAAAAAAAAAATGCTTTTTTTAGGCGAAAGATGTATTCGATTGAACATTTTCGAAGATTAAAATTCAATCTCTATCGAAATGGGATTCAGAACATCAAAAAAATGTAAATGCACTCAAAACTGTATCGATACCCATTACATTACAGTTGCCACTTTCGGAAAGATTTTGGGAAAGTGAATTCGGTAAAATGATAAATTTTTCACTAATGGGAAGATTTCCTGATTTTAATTAACTTTGAGTTCACTTTCGCAAACTATTACCGAAAGTGAATATATATATATATATATATATATATATATATATATATATATATATATATATATATATATATATATATATATATATATATATATATATATATATATATATATATATATATATATATATATATATATATATATCTCATATAGATTAGCTGATTAGTAACCGTTTTTAGGCTCTTCTTCACACCTCATATGTAGGGTATTAAAATAGACCAAAATGTTGAAGATAATTCAGTGCCAGTGGTACCTACTACAACAAGAGCACAAAGCCACATTAAGCATATATCCTTTTGAAATGTTTTGGCGAACGAAGAAAAACAAAAAAAAAAAGAAGGAATATAGATAGAAAACCAAACGAAAATCCATTTGTGGCAAATTTGTGGATTTCACCTTAATATATATTTCTTACTTTTACTCGATGTTCTTGCGTTCGTACGTTTTTCTGAAGTGTTTGGCAAAAGGGTTCTGGCCACAGTCTATCCTAAAAAAATGTGTGTATGTGTGTGTGTGTGTGTGTGCGTAGTGCCCCCAAATTTTCCTTTTGCAGCATCTACACTATTCTTGTTTTTCTTTCTCAGCTTAACTTCTACTTTTATTGTGTGGCACAACTGGCACGTTCTATAAGTTTTCTATAAAAGTCATTTAAGTTTCTTAGGTATGAAGGGGAAAAATAAAATTTATGTCACGCACAATGTCTGAATGTACGAGTGAAGATGTTTTCAAGTGTTGCCCTTTTCTTTTGTTATTTTTTGTACACATTCTCGCTTCAATTTCGCAACATTTCAAGCCATTTCTGTGCATTGAAGGGACACAATGTCAATTTAAAAACAATTTTCAAAACATAAAGCAACACAATTTTGCTGAAGAAAAGGAAAAAAAAATGCCAAGGCGATTGGCCTTTGTATACAAAATATATTTAAATAACTTCAATATGCTTGAAACATTTTGAGGGCATGTGATTGGCTTAGCGCTTGATAATATATCGAAGTAACTATGCGAAATGGAAAGTTTTATATGATACTATGATAAGTATCGTTAAATACAAGGGTTATTTGGAGAATCTTAAGATAAATATGTCTTGTTGGCTCCGGAACTTTATTACAAAATCTTCAGTGGGACCAAATTCTAGAACCTCAAAGTTCACTTTCGAAGCACACCATCACAATATAGTGCTCAACGTATAGGTGTTTTAAACAAGGATCTAAGTTAAGTTTCCAAACCGATCAGATTCAGTAACTTCCAAAGTTTAGCATTTGATTAGTATATGCTTTAAAGGAAGAACTTTCATTATTATAGGAAGATATTGGTAGCAGATGTTGATTATTTCCATTGATAGTCTGCTGTATATACACATCCATTGTGAGAATACTTCTATGAAGTATTGCTTCTGTGGCCGTCATGATATAAGCATAAAAATAACTCTACATACTACTTCGCAGGAATATTCCCCAGTAGATCTGATAGAAAATAAAACTGCTAAAGTTTCAGTTTTAGAGAATTAGGACAGATAAATTTATTGGGGTAGGCAAATTCGATATATCTCAAGTGTATAGTCGACCTAGTTACCATAAAACACAGATTGTTGTATGAAATTCAAATTCCCTTTGGCATAGAATGGCAAGAGCAGCAGCAGAGGATGTTAGACTTCAGAAAAATATTCACAAACTTGCATTTCATTCTTAAGAACATACACGATCAGGTGAAACCTTATTTGCACCTGAATCAAGGGTAATTGAACATCCCTGACTACCATCTCGTTTGGATACCAGAGCATATCAACATACATATATATATTATATTAGAGTAGCTTGCAAGGTAGTAAATACCAAGTCTTCTTCTCCATAAGGATCCGATTGGGATGATAGCTAACCATTAAAGATAAAAGCATCTGTCTCGGCGATAACCTCCTCGTCTGAACTGAATTCGTTTTCCGAGCCATGTTTTCATGTTGGGAACAGAACTGCAACAAATCGTAGCACAATTCAAGCGATTTGGCTGCAACAATTCCATATCCGCTTATTGTGCACAGTGAGCAATCGTGGCACCCATTAAAAATTTTAACATAATGCACCAAATTTCTTTACATAATTGGTCTTCCAATAAGAACGTTCCAACTTTCTCTTAGTAATATATACATTTTTTTTTATTTTTGTGTCAATATAGCAAAACATTACAATTGATTTATGTACTCGTACATGTTACTAACTAATCGAACTAATCGAGCAGCAATGTATGTTGCTGTTCTCTCATTCCCTTTATCTCCTCATTATAGATTATGCTACGCACTAATATAACAACGGTATATACTTTTCCATTATATGCAGTTCACTGATATGCAATACAAGGAAAGAGACAGTCAAAGAGAAATATGCAAATGTCACTCGCATGTTTGTGCTGTTGTTCTTTACAATGTCTGATGTGCCCTATCGTTTCCTTTTCTTCTCGTCATCATTTTTAAAAGCTTTTATTTTGTTTCATTTACTATACTCGTATTTGTTTCAAAAGCTGTGATTTATATACTTTCAACAGAGTGTCATTATCCCTTTATATCCATGTCTGAAGTACAGAGAATGTGAAGTTGATAGTCCGACAATAGATTAAACTTAATGAATCGAACAGGCTACGTCCGATAACCGATTCAATTGTCATAAAATGTTGAAATTAAAACCATAAAATTTCGAATTTTAAATGTGATTGTAAGTGGGCTCTTTAAAGACGTTCAGAGAAGCATGGTAACTCCAGCTTTGGTTATATTTAATCAGCTCAACATTATGGCAGCTGAAGATGTAAAATCTAGTTTATTAATTTTAAAATAATTAAATCTTGTTGTCCAATTTGAAGTGCTTTTTCCAGCAATTTAATCAACAATGTAGCAAAAACAATTGCTAAAATCTTATATTTAAAGTTTGTAGCCTAACCTCAGTTTCGCAGAAAAAGAATCAGTTTACGAAGTTTAATCAATTGTGTGTGTGAGGGTAAACCCTTTTGCAAAAAATTTTCATTAGATTTTATATTTCAGGCTAAAAAGTTTAAACGAACATTTGTTCGACTTATTGCGAAATATTTTCACAATAGACACCGGACTAAATGTGGTACGTTTATCTAATCTAGTGTTTCCGAGAAGTACACAAGCTTAACAAATTATTTGAATGTTCTCTTGAAATCTGCAATGTTAAAATTAAATTGTTATACCATTAACACATAGTGTGAAATGGTATTATCAGTTTGTCTGAAAGTTTGTAACGCATTAAAGGAGCCATCGTAGACCCCATAAAGTATATATATATATTCTTTATCAGCTCGACGAGACGCATCGAGCTAACCATGTCTGTCTGTATGTTGTTGAGCATTTTTTGGGGAAAAATTTGAATGCTATCCAGTTGATATTTTGCACATACACTTCCTTTTAATGCATTTTAATTGAGTGTCAAGATTTTCTCGCCACGCCCACTTTTTGGTGTAGCCCCCATACAAATCCACCGCCCACTTTTGTCTTTTTGTATGAAAAACTTTTTTATTGCAGTCAATGTTAACTTAATAATTGATATGGTAACTTTTAGAGGACGAATGCTTGACATTTACATTTATGGGCCCAATATTTGGAGTAGCCCCCATACAAACCTACTGCCCACTTTTGACTTTTTATGAAAACTTCTTTATTAAAGTCAATATTAGGTTGAAATGCAATGTGGTGCCTTTTTATGGTCAGCCACTTTACATACATAGACTAACGGTTGTGGCCCGCCCACTTTTTGGGGTAACCCCCATACAGACCCACCGTGCAGTTTTGTGTTTTTTATGAACAAATTCTTCATTTAAATCAATATTAGATTGAAATTTGATTTGGTGGATTTTAGTGGACAACCGTTTCAGATCGGCGTGTCCCGACCACTTTTTGAGGTAGTCCCATATAAATCCAAAGCTTATTTTTATGCATTTGTATGGAAAACGTGAATATCAACTTGAAATTCGGTATGGCGGCATCTTACACATCTACTACATCGCTTCATACACATCTACTAATGGGCGTGTACCCCCATTTTTTCGGGTAGTATCAATTTAAACCCTCACTTTAATGTCTTACAATAATATTTAAAATTTCGTGTGAATGGTATTAGAGCTTCGGTTCAACCGAAGTTAACGTTTTTTCTTGTTTTTTTTTTTAAATAAAATTTTATTAAGAAAAATTTTGATTCTACGAACAAATCCATACTTTTCTGCCGCTCCTCCACACACTCGTCTAGGTGAAAGAAAATTTCGAGAATTCTGAGGCCAATTTAAACTTTTTGTTGTTGTTATTTACAGTATGTATTTTATAAACACTGCCGCCTATTAACATTTGTCATTTTTGATACGATTTTTGCTTTTATCCTTTTGGGTTTGTCATTTCCGCTTTTCGTCAACGAAAGGATACGTTACAGTGGAGCAAAACGTGGAAAGGACGCTGCGGCGTCGCATTATGCCTGCAGCTATTTTGACATTTTTAAGTTACGAAATGATTTCCTGATTCGCTTTCCAAAACGCCATGCGGCATTCACTTTATGCGTTTTCGCGCATACAATTTATTTTCAGTTCGAGTTTGAGTTCACGCTGAATGCCAATTGAATTCGCGAGTTGTGGCAACTTTATTTCCCGGTGACAGGATGTTTTACTCACTTTTCGTTATTTTATTTATTTAATTTTCTTTTTTTTCGGCGTACCGGAAAAGCGACGGAAGTTATAAAAATGTATCTCACAGCAGCCAGTCAAATTTCATATACAATACTGTATACAGTATTTACTAGTTACTCTTTGGTTGGTTTGGCTATGGATTGTATAAAAGATAGAAAGAAAATATAGTGAAATAATTGTGCGGCGAGTAGTGCAGAATTAATTTAAAATAAATCTAAACTAGACTCAAGCGTAATTTATTTCCAGCTGAAATTGCCAGCCAAGACAGCAGCCACACAATTTATTTTAAGCACATGCAGTGCAAAAATGCAAGAAAAAACAAAAAAAAAGTTCAAAAATCTCTATAAAAAAAAGAAAAAAAAAAGGCAGAAGAAGATGCATTTCGAGATACATGGCGAGTAATGAACTAAGCGCTGTCGAGATAGCGAACGCAAACAACCTCAGTCAGCATCGACTGCAAACCGCAGCGAAAGCCACACTTAAATGAGAAAATAATGAGCAAAGTGACAGCGTGCAGAGCGAGAAAAGAAATAAGTAGCAAGATGTATTTATGCCTGCGAGTGAAAATGTATCTGCGTATGTGTGTATCTTTGTATCTGTGTGTGTGTGTGTGTTTGTATCTTGGAGTAGCAATAAATTGAAAATGTCGTGGTGCACGCCCGGGTAAAGCAAATCCGTAGCGCAGAATACGCATACAGTAACAACAGCGGAGGCAGCGGCTTATAGCCGTATACAAATTCAACGCGCGTTAGACCACAAGCTACAAACTACCCTCGCCCGAAATGAGCGTGGGTCATCACCATCGTCATCAACAAAATGATCGTCAACGACTTTTTGTAGAATGTCATTTCATTCAATTGAATTAATTGAAACTGTTAAATTTGGCATTCTATATGCGACAATTATATTAGGTACAAAAAGTATGCGTACACAATCTACATAATAATTTAAAGAATGCTGGACATATTTGAGGAGAGCTTATAGACTGAAGAATATCGTCGAGTTTACTGAGAAATTCATATTTTCTGAGCATTGCAAAGATAGAAACTCGTTGAAAGTGTAAATAAACTAATTTCTATTTAGATTATGATAATCTTTAACAACTCTAAAACTCAAGACATATGTATATAGTAGTATGTTAATTTAGGGGAAAACACTCGAATAAATCAATGTAAATTATTTTGAGACAATTTATCATATTTATATATATACTACTAGCTGGTACCCAGCGCGTTTCTGCCTCTCCACCGGCCTCCCCTTCCCCAGCCACTCCCTATCCCTCCTTCTTCATGCCACCTTACCCTACCAACCATTCCCCTGCTCATCTTCGCCTGTCTCCTTTCACCCCTTGGCCTAACACCATTTACATTGCACCCATTCCTCTGTCCTTTCCCACTTACTTCACCACCCCTTCTCCTGTACCCTTCGAACCCATTAACATGTATACAACATTTCATCCCTCTATCTTAAATGGTACCCTGTGCGTTGCTATCCTTTCCCCTGCCTCACCTACCTCTTTCAATGCCCCCTTACAATACCTCGCATTCCCTACCCTTTTCCCCTACCCCCTTTCCCCTACCCCCTTTCCCTACCACCCCTTTCCTTATTTCTCTGTCCCTCTTCCGCTGCCTCTCTTTACCCTTCCAACTCTTTCTCTTACTGCTCTTTCCCTTCCACCTCTTCCCAACACTCAAAATTCCCTTCCTCTTCCTTCTTCGATCCCATATACAACATTTCATCTCTCTATCTTAAATTTTTTAGGTCAGGAACACTCGCGTACATTCACAGTGGATTGAATTGTGAATCTAAACCATTCTCGAATGCCCATGAACACACACAAAAAATATCATCAAAATTAGTCCAGGCGGAGTTGAGTCACGTACACACGTACAGAAGATTTTTTATATATAAAGAAAGATAATTTTTTTTTTTTGAATCAGTCATTTAGGACAACATAATTAAGCACCCCTGTTTCTTTTTTAGAATCCGAAAAAAGCTGTTCCGAAGTGAAATCGTTATAATAATACGTTTTTAACTTTCCGCGATTTGAATTCACTTGTCATGCCAAGTGAAGGCCTTTTGTAAGTTAAAAATGGACCAATCTAACGAAATCATACGGAACAGGGGCAATGCTTTGAATTTTATAACTGGTATTAAAATATCTTGACCATAAGGCGTTTGCTAAGAAATAGTTTTCTGATACGATTTTTTATCGTATTAATAGCAAAATTCCATGATTAGCTTTTGTATTGATATATGATAGACTACTGCTACAATACTATTTTCAATTGAAGTACCTAAAAATATTTTGCAACTGATTTTCAGACTGGTTTTGTTTTTGTTACAAGAGGGCGACTCAAAACTTCATATAAAACAATAAAGAAACGTTAACTTCGTTTGAACCGAAGCTTTAATACCATTCAAATGAAGTTTCAAGTTGTGTAGTGCAACTTGCAAGTGTAAAAAAAAAAAAAACAATTGTAAAACCCAAAAACCTAAAGGTTTCCGGAAAGTATGTCCGTCTGTCCGTGAGTCCGTCCATAAGAAGCTACCATATGAAATTTTCAACCGATTTTGATTATAATGAAAAAGTTATTCATGCAAAATTCTTACAAAAACTCAAAAATGGGCAGGGGATTGTATAAAAGCTACCACAAAAAAAAAAAAAAAAAAACAAAAACAAAATATCAATATGGATATGTCACGCCCTATTCTATTTGACTGCCATAAAATGAAGTCTAGATTCCGAATTACATCTGGCTATCATAAAAATAAGTCCCGATAAAATGAGCAACAATATCCCGACAGACGGACGGACGAACATAGTTAGATCGATTTGGCTCGTCGAACTGATCAAGAATATATATATACATATACTTTATGTGTACCTCCTTTAATTCGTTACAAACTTTCAGACAAACTGAAAATACAATTTTAGTGAAATGGTATAAAAAAAATAGAATTCAAGATCTAAAATAAGAATCAACTCTTTCAGAGATATTCTCGTTTAATTTTCATAAAATCTGATTTTTAAATGTCAAAAAATTCCATACGTTCTGTTAAGTGTTGCCATAGTTTGGCATCTTATGTACGAATGTCATGTCTAATCCGACTTATATTAGTGCGAGAGAGATAGGCTGATACATTGCAGGCATTGCTACGATTTGTATTTATGTATTATTTATAATTTGCATTATCTGATTTAAATCTCAAAACAGAATAGATTCTTTATTTTGAAGACTTCACGCAACTGATTATTTTTTAAATAAAAATTGCATGAGTATGCTATTATTCTAATATATTTCTTTACAGCCGAATTTTAAGTTAATATTCTTATTCTTCATAAGATGATAAAACTCAGAACATCTGAGGAAGTGCATCTGAAGGTTCAATTTCTCATCACTTTTTCAATCATTATGGCCGTATTTCACGAATTATTGCACTTGGTATTGGCATCCAAGGCTGGAATTGATGCTTTGCAACAAAAAGGTTCCAACTTCAAGTACTGCGTTAGGCCACGATACTTAATTGTTTGTAAGAAAAAATAGAAAAGTAAATCAACTCTAAAGCCGCTCTTGTCATGCACATAATCAGAATTTGAACAAGTTTATATGGGACCACCACAAAGGAATCCGAAGGTTTCTAATAAGAAAGTAATCTATGAAATCGGTTCTTGTGGTAAGAATTATTGCTAACAAAAAGGTTCCAACTTCAAGTACTGCGTTAGGCCACGATACTTAATTGTTTGTAAGAAAAAATAGAAAAGTAAATCAACTCTAAAGCCGCTCTTGTCATGCACATAATCAGAATTTGAACAAGTTTATATGGGACCACCACAAAGGAATCCGAAGGTTTCTAATAAGAAAGTAATCTATGAAATCCGTTCTTGTGGTAAGAATTATTGCTAAATATACATAAAATTATTTTGTCGAATTGAGAACTTTCTATTTTGTTTGAAGTCGGTTAAAAAGGTAAAAAAAAATGGAGAATATGTTTATGAATAGAAGTTTACTTTCTAGTCGTTGTGGCTATCTCACTTCAATAAATATACAGCGCCACGAAATAGTCAAGTTTGGATTGCTATTAGGTGTAATTATAATATAAATGTCAATTAGAAATGCTGTAGATACATCTCTGCTCATTTATACTCCAAATAATTTACTTGTGTGTCGCACGTTTTATTTTTGTGTACGCAAACTTTTAGTATCTACTGTTTATAACGAAATGTAACTGTATGCGCATCGTAACTGCAAGTGAGACAAACAATGTTTAAAGATTGCAAAATCGCGATAAGCACGAGTGAGATGAACATAATGTCTGTCTGTATCGAGATCAATGGGAAAACATTCACAGATATGCGGGGCAGTGACTGCGACAGCAATTCAGGCTGGCTTAATTTTTTTTGATCTGCAAACTGCTGCTATAATGAAATTGAAAACATACAATATGGTACGAGTATACGCTGATGGAGAGATGAGGGCAGCACACATCATCATGATGCACTCCATATATATACACCCATACATGCGGTCGCTGGACGTTCGCTGCGGCAATTTCAAAAATTCAATGACTTTGGGCGTATGGTCCGAGCTTAGATCAGTTTGAGTTACGCGCTCGATCGGTAATGTGTTCACGCTTTTCAGTTCAGTTTAGTTCAGTTCAGTTCAGTTCAGTTTGTGATAAGGAAATATATTTCAATAATTTATTTGTTTCTAAAGCAACTTGTGATAATTCTCATAATTATGATTTCATAAAGCCAACAAACATTTTGCGATCAGCACAAAAAAATTAAAAACTAATCTGTTTAAACTTTGTTTGTCACACAGTTTTGTGCAATCTTCTTATTAAAACACAAAAATTGTAAAAAAGAATAAAAGTACATAATAAGATTATTAAGCGCCTACAAATACATAACCAGATTGTTTTCGACGCGAGTTCAAGACCTTCTCAGACCGCGCGATAGTCACATCTTATCGCAAAGCCGTGCGGCACATTCGCCTCTCAACGCAGTTAAAATCAGTCACTAAACTAAAGCAGCTCGGGCGATACAGATAAAGTTTACCGCATAGTTGCAATATTTTGTATGGAAGAACGAATGGACAGCTCATACTTAACAAAAAAAAAAAAAAAAAGAAGAAAAATAGCAAATTAATTAATATGTAAAGAATCCGTGTGAATTGCAACAAATTTAGCAAAAGTGTTCTGAAAAAAAAAATTATCCGCACACGATCTTTGCATTTGTATTTAGATGGAAAATATGAAAAGTACTGCAAAAAACTAATTCAAAAACTTTTGCGATAAGCAAAACTATCTACGTTCATATATATGCATATATTCAGATCATTCAGACAAGTGTTACTGCCGCTGCCATTCGTTTTCGTGTTCGAAATTCGTGTTGATAAAAAAACATTTGAAATTTTTTTGCTGCAACAGATTTTATTAAAACAAAATGTGTAAAAGAGCTGCCGGCTTTTTGCAACTCACTCAAAATCGTCAAGTAAAATGTTCGTGGAGCGTTCTAGCTGACTGTGGTAAGTAATTCCAAATAGGAATTTTAACGATTTCATACAATCATTTGTAAAACTTGTTAATAGATATTGTGTAACTGGAACATTTTATAACTCATAGGGCCAATGCAACAATTTTGGAATAATTCATGCTTGTTATACCTCTTTCTGACTTTTGAGCTTTGTCACAGAAGGAAACCATCACATCCTTTTATAACTACTATCTTATGCCAGCGAAGGCATGTATGCTTGTATGATCCTTAAATCTTCAATTTTGCCAGCATTTAATTTCAAAAGTGTGTCTAAAATATATACTTAGGATCGAAATCGGCTAAAAAATGGCAGAGTTATTTAATGTTGGAATCCCGAAGTTCTAGGATGGCGCATACAGTGTGTTTTACAATTTTTTTTTTTCAATTTATTTTAATTCGAAAATGTTTTGTGTTCGAAATGGTTAAAATTCGAGCAATTGGACATATAATAAATTTCGATTTCAATTCAATTTCGATGGAACTTAAATATTGTAGATGTTCTGAGACATAGTTTTGACAGAATTTGCTTAAAACATTTCGATTCAAATTCAATCTCGTTTATAACCGCGCAGCAGTAAGATAATATTTGTGAGAAGGACCAAAAACCAAGTTTCAAAATTATCCATCGTTATTTAACTGTATTTTACAAAATATACGTTTTTTCAACCAATGTGCCCGAAGTTTGAAAGCAACACAGAATTTTAATAGTGTGGTTTCACTAGAGTCCACTGAACGCAACTTCAGTG
The DNA here is from genome assembly GCA_035044765.1 of Leucophenga montana. Taxonomy (NCBI): domain Eukaryota; kingdom Metazoa; phylum Arthropoda; class Insecta; order Diptera; family Drosophilidae; genus Leucophenga; species Leucophenga montana. Next base: position 839,145 of record JAWNNQ010002018.1, on the reverse strand, counting down.
GAACCTCAATACGATACAAACGAGTATATTCTTTTTTTCAGAGAACGGTCACACTATTTTGGGAATACATGATTTACTCTAAAGCAGTGGTTATGTAACACCGCTCATTTTTTTCAAAACGATTTATAGCCTATGATCCTAATTAACTCATTCTGTTAGTTGCATAGCGATCGGTCCAATAGTTTTGAAGGGTATTAAGAACATAGAAACATACATGTACGGATTGGAACTTTTTATATATAGATTTATGTTTATATAACTTTTAATTATATAACACTTATTGAAAAACTGCTTTAAAATGGTATACAAATTGTTAAAGTGTGTTTAGTGTTGGACCCTTGAATCGGTAGAAAAACAAATAGATATGTAATTTCTTTTTAATACTCATATGGAAAATCAGATTGACGCAAAAGTTAACACGCTATTGGATGATTCTATAACTTTTGCGAATGTTTTCTTCTACTCATATCTGTAAAGAAGAGTGCTGTAAAATACACGCCAACAAATCATAAAGCATTATACTACCCAAGACTGCGGAAAGATTCTTGAAAAATGAAAAAAAAAAAAAAAAAGATGGAAAATGTTATTTATAGCGTCTTCATTTTCATTTCGATTGTACTGAGAAGTTTCCTATAGTGAAGGAACTTTCGAGTCATGTACAATATTATAGGCATATTTGAATTTAGAGCTTACTTGTCCCAATATACTTTTCATTCAATGATGAAACAAATCTTATAATTCGCAAGAAGATTATGAATTAGTTAAATAAAGTAGAAGATGAGAGATGTATTTTGCTAGAATATTATTTCATTTCGTTTTTATTTTTGATTATGTTTTTTATTTTCGTATATCATTTTACTTAATATATTTGTGTGAACTCGTCATAGTCGAGAGACAAGCGTTGGACTTAGTGTATTGGCGAATGTAATATACATATGAAAAATGGAGTGTTACGATAGGTCGATTAAGATTATAGTCAATATATATATATATATATATATATATATATATATTTCTCATTCTTTTCACATATGCTGCGAAAAATATGGATATAAAAATATGACAATTGACTTTGCGGTATCTGGTTTGATTTGGTTTATTGTTATACAGCAGGTTTGTGAATTTCCACATGCACTCCTTTGCACGAACACTATAATTGGTCGATAACAGAATCATCACAACTATTTTTATTATACTCTTTCATTTTGGTGCACTAAAACGTGATTAGTTTACTTGCTCGCTCTCTATCATGCCACATTCCTTTTCATTAATCCTCCTTTCCTTGGTGTTTTGCTAAAATTTAGCACGGTATAACGATGTTTTTTTTTTTTTTAGATGAAATCAAATTAAAATGAGAACAAATGAGAGTAAATGAATGATATGCTTGATAATACTTGGAAGGGAGAGACTCCTCTTGACCCTGTTTATATTCAATAAGTATCTATGAAGATTTTGAGAGTATGTATGAATAAGTGACATGGTTGCACATGTTTACGTACTATGATCATTTGTATCTTCAGGTATAATAAAAAAAAAAACGGATTTACGCTCGTAGAACGGCTGCTAATGCGAGAGAGAGACGGAACGTTCCAAGCACTATTGAAGAGAAAGTGAATAAAACACTGCACTTCCTGTTTAGCTTAATAGCCTTGTCCTTCCTTTCGGTTTGTTTGTCTCTTTTATCATCGTTGTTCGCCAAAACTTACATCTGGTTGCAACGGAACGCCGTTCCAAACATCAATTTTGTTCAGTACAAAAATAAATGTTTTCTCTTAATTTTCATAAAAAAAGCTTTTTTTTGTTGTAGTAGAGTTACCATCTACACCCAACACTCTCCCCACAAAATGGATTATGAAACGTCAAACGATGGAGAAAGAAGCATTGAAGAACTCCAAACTAATGCATCTATTTCATGATCAGCTGAAACTGAAGAACAACGTAAATCACGTCTCCGGCAGCTTTGTAATATGTGCCTCTGCAAAAATGGCCAGTGTGACGCCGCCATATAAGAGAAAATCCATAGGGGACATATCAATGTCCCCTATGGATTGGGTACGCTAGTATTAATGAAAAGATTAATGAGACTAATATGACGTAGGCTTGTTCTGCAAAAATTCGTAACAAAAAACTTAGACGGCTTACAAAGTAAGCGATATTATATGCATTATTATGTGTAATGGAATGTTGTAAGTCAGTCCCCTTAGTTTTCCCCACAATTGTATATCGACAGCACACTTCAATAACAACTAATGCAATATAATTGGATTTTACTAACATACTTCATATTTATATATCAGCAATCATTTATAAAACTACATTGAATGACAGTCTGTGACACCGATTTGTGTATAATACGTATAATTTGAAGTTATTTCAATTTCAATTTCAAATTTCAATATTGATGTTGATGTGCCATTGGCGTCAATACAAATCTGCGCATAAAATATGCATGCAGCTTGTTATTACTATAACTCAATTTAAAGTTGGCATTCAAAATGCCAAGTAAATTCAGCAAGAACCGAACTGAAGTGAACAAGCAAGTCAATCAATCAACAGTCATCAAATGAATCTTAAGACAATTGAGACAATCATCAATATTGGCAACGGGACAAGTATTTGTACTACTATGTATTACTAAAATATACGAATTTAGAAGCAAAACAAATTATTTTCAAATCGATTTTGTTGCCAAGAAAAGTAAAAAAGAAAAACTAAATAAATTTTCATTTCATATAATTTTGTGGAAAATTGTTAGCAAGCAACGTTGATGAGGACGACAACGACAACGTTGAAGAAAATGGTATTAGAGTAAAATGAACACGCTCTAAAGAAATGAAAAATATGCAAATTACCTTTAATGGTTGCAAGTCAGGTGAACAAAATGTGCTGTGGTAAAAAAAAAAAATGAAAAAATGAAAAAAAAAAAAAAAAAAAAAAGTACGAAATAAACTAAGCAAGCGTTAGAACTTAATTTATTGCTGCTACAGCAGGGGCAAATACATACATAAAAAAAAAATATATATATATATATATATATAAATGAATAAAAGGACGACAGAGTTGAGTGAGTTGATGACTTTGTGCAAAGGTGTTTCTTGTAGTTTGGTTGTTTCATTGTATTTGTTATCAACGCTAAAATTACACAGCTCAAAAGTGAGACCGAGCGAGAATGCAAATTCCTGAAAAAGTCAAAATTGAATTGTTGCCCTTAAGCATTGTGCAACACCAACAACCACAACAACAACAACAACAAAAACCAGAATGACACAGGTTGGCAGCGCTTTTAACAAGCGCGGTAGCAAATAATGTGATTGAGTTAAAATTTCATTGCATACATTCAGGCGCAACAGCGTTTGACTCCACAAGTACAAAACCGATTTATTTGTTTTTCCTGCTGCAGCGTCACTTAACTTTTTACTCCTTATTTCGAACGCCATAGTGAGAGAGGTATATGATTTGCTTGTTAATAAATATATTTGAAATTGCGCTGCTTTTTATTGTTTGTGTGTGCAGTTAAAATAATAAAAACCAATCCCAGTCCTTATTGTTGCTGCTCCTACTACATATATAGAGCTGTCGTCAGGTTTCATGTTTGTGTTATTAGCTACGACGCCTGCTTTGTAGTGTCGTAATTTGCTAAAATATTCATGTACTTGCCTTTCAGATTGTCGTTGTTGTCGTTGTCGTCGTCGATGTAGTTGTCGTTCTACTATATTATGCAACGCTATACATTGAATAAAAACAAGCACTATATTGGTTTATCGAAGACTTTGTAACGTTTGCAACAACATATATAGTAGAGCCTAAAAAAGTAAGGTGTTAGAATGCTGTGTTTTGATGCAGAAATGCAAACTTGCAATAAGAAATATTTATACCACTTCGTCGAATCGACGACGTGATTTTTTCTTTTGATTCCACTATTTATTTTGTGTTAACTTTTTGTTTAGCTCTTTACGGAACTATTGAAGAGTGCTGACTTGCAGCTGTGTAGAGTGCGTGTAAGTAACGGTTATAAAAATTTGCGTCGTCGATTTGACGAAGAATAACTTTTGCGTCATTTTTACTCCATTTGTTTTGCTTTAACAAATATAGATATAGTGGACTTTGCAGTTAAACTTAAAGTGTTAAGAGTGGATTCGCTTTTAGGGTTTTCGATGAAGCTCCGAGTATTATTTTCTTTGATTGGTATATTAAATTTGACGGCTGTTATGAAAAATAAGCACCTCTCTGCTAAAGCTCTTACACTGAACCTAAGTGCTTATCAACAATATACCAAAAAAGGTGTAAAGTGGGGTAAACATTTGTGCAATGATGTTACGAAAATTATTTACATGGTTTTTATATGACAATCGAGGAGTAACTGTTGGTATTTCTCGGCATATGCAGCTTTAAAGGGCTGAATATGGTTGATATAACTATAACTTATTTAGATAGGGCAAATGTGATTGAAGTTTTTGTCATTGTTTTTGACAAAAACGTTAACCAAAATACGCAAAATGTCAAAAATATTGAACAGCTGTTTGTGCAATACTCCATTAAAATTGTATGCAGATGGTCGTTCGAGAAACAGGCTCCTGCCAGTTTGCATTTCTGCACCTATGCACTCCTTACTGAACACCTTAAATCTTAATAAAGTGAGCCAGTATGCTGAATAGCATAAAAGAACAGATAGAGAGATGGAACAGACCGATTTCGTTGAACTAACGGGATCTTTAAAGCTTACCTTAAAGCAGCTATACTCAAAGTTTTGTTCCGCGCAACCCTAGGGCTCCGCGAAATGAAAATAAAAAACAGTTTCATAGCTCCCATTAGTTTTTTTTTTTAATAAGTAACTATTACTGTAGTACATATTCGAATTATGCTTATTAATGCATAAAGACATTTTTGTTTTATTGTAGGGGTCGGTCAAGTAATTCGCTTTCCAAAAGGGTTCCGTCACCAAAAAAAAGTTTGAGAACCGCTGCTTTTGAGTGTAACAAACATTTCCAAAATATTAAATAAATTTAAATTTGGTTTTCTCTCTCCATCTCCATCTCTCTCTCCCTGCATCCCTGTCTCTCTCTCTCTCTATATATATATATCTCAACGAACGGAGGCGTATACCGAACTTCAGTATTCTAGAGATCTTTATTGTAGTAGCCCGCGTTGGTTCTTTAATGCTTAATGAGTAAATTTCATGTTTCGAAACTTTGTTTTACAAACAAAACAAAATCTTTAACTTACCCCTAGACCTCGGTTGACTGTGTCGATCCAAGTATATTTTAATCCATCGAAATTGTTAAAGTATTAAAGATTCGGCCTCACTGAATCTTACACATTTTTTATAACATTTTTTTTTCTTACTTATGCAAAACTAATTCCTTGAAAGTGGCAGCGGCATTAGTTTGCATTTTAATAGCCAATTCCTGAATGGCTGATTACAGAGGGCGAATGTGCACGCCTTCATGTACGCTATGCATATATGCGAGATACTATATCGCATATCTATATATATATATAGTATATGCGAATATGTATGGAATATTTTGTAATAATGTGTTGAAAGAATCTTTTCAAGGCTTAAAGTAATTTTTCTTGCTCGCTCTAAAATGGTAATACCGCCTTTGTGTTCCAGCTTAACGCTCCCTCACACAATACGAATATATCTTCGTGCATTTAATTAGCATAAGCCTTGAAAAATGTTTGGCAGCGGATAGTGTATAATACCCATTTGTACATGGTAGTTTATAAAGAGAAATTATATATTAGCGCTATTATTTTTAAAACTACTAAAACGTTAAATTAAATAAACCAAAAGTCATTATTTTATTAGTCAGTCGTCTTTATTTAAGTGTGTGTACCAAAATTTGTTTAGTATTTCTAAAATTCAATTCTATAGAAACTGATTACATTTTAGTAGAGAGTGCATACGATATCGGTGTATCGAAATTTTATAAAAGTGGGTAACGCTGAAATATTTTGCAGAAATTTGAAATTCGAAATTTCTAGACTGGTTAAATGAGAAGTTTCCCATAGCAGAAACACTACATGGACCATAGTTTTGTATGGAACCACATGTTTTAGGGTTATGGTGTGAGCTTATGTTGGATTTATTTATATTTTATGGAAATAGTATTTAGATTTTCTCTTAAAGGGTTTCAGGCGCTGCCCATTTTTCTAGTGGTTATAAATTGTCCTTTACATATGTACCAAATCTCATCCATCTGCCTCAAATAGTTACTAAAATATTACGAATTTGGTTTTTCTCTTATATAGAAGGCGAATAATTTACCACCCATCCCTATATATTTGCATCAAATCTGAGCGTCACAAATTTGGTCTTTCACATATATAGGACGGCATGGCACAGCCCATTTTTCCATTTGATTTTACTTCTAATGTTACCCTTACATTTATACCAATTTCAATCCATCTGCCTCAGGTAGTTAGTGAAATATGACGCTACCGCGGTGAATGGTGCTTTTTTCCCCTTTTTTACGTGTTTCAAACTGAATAGCGGGCATTTCCTGCTAAATACTGTCTCTCAACCGTTGGATTTAGACATAAACTTTGGACTGAAAAAAACTCAACAGGAAAATCTCCGTTCCCGATCGTTGCTCGGGCTGTGTGAGCTGTGAAGCCGTCTTATTCTAACCAAAAGTTGTCTATCCAATTATCATCCAGAAATGGTATGAACAAAATATGTGATAAAATGGTCCGATATATATCGCTATTGACGGTGACAGTCACTACAGCGCACTCTTCGAAGAAGAACGATGCATAGAGTCATTCGTGTCTAAAAAACATATACTTCATACTGGGTTTCAGCTTGAAAATTCTAAAACTGCTCAAATAAAGTGTATAGCAACATCGAGCTGTTATATAGATTTCCTGTAGTCTCTGATACGTGCTTAATTGCTGATTGTAACTTTTTCTCACTATGTGTGAATTGCAAAGAAAATTTACCATTCACTATATCCATGACTGTTCATTAATTCTGTTGCACTTAGAAGCAATGTTGCTTCAAATAATCTCAGAATGTATTGAAATCCAAAAGTATATTTAAGTACGCACAAATTAAAGATGAAATTATATTTTATGCAGTATCATTTCTTAACACAACCAGTTTTTAATCGAACCAAAATTCAACCTAACTTCAAACGAGAACTCAATTAGAAAGGAAAATAATCCAGAAACAGTTTAGAACTGAACAATTGACGATTTTGGACCATTTACTTCAACCCTAATAAAATTGTTTCAGATCAAAACCAGTTTGAATTCTTGATACAATCTGTGGAGCGCTGCCAATCTGTCAAAAAATGTCTGCTATGTTTGCAGTTAGCTTACGAATAAATTTGAGATACCAAAAAAACTTTCAAGTTTAGCCTCGTACATGCAACAGACAGACAAATATGCTCAATGAACTTGCAATGTTCAAATAAATAAAATCCAAAATGAAAATGTAAATGTAAATGAAAAAGAAAGGAACTGCAACCCCAAACCAAATATGCATCAACAAAAACTGAGTTAATGTAATTGCATGCCTTAGGCGTTCGAATTTAGTTACGTGATGTGGAAAATGAAATTTTCGCAATTTCCAATTGAGTATCGCAAAAACTGGTTAAGAGTTAAGTATAAATGAACGAGTGAAAGAGATAGAGAGGCAGAGAGATAATGCTGACAAATACATACATGAAAAGAAGCAAGTAAGCAAGCAAGTGTTAAAAACAAATAAAAACAAACAAAAAAAAAACTTATTGAAAATCATATACACGTAGATACACGTAAGTATGGAACTCAATATGTACATAGTTTGCAGTCATATACAGAAAATGTGACAATCCTTGTATTTGCCAGCATTGTAGAAACTTATTAAAAAATACCTCATTTAAAGAGAGCAAGTCAATATTGGGAAGAACTCAATCATGCAGCAGCAGCAGCAGGAGCAGCAGCAGGAGCAGCAGTTCACAGATATTCGTGACAGATACGTATTGGCTTTTCGTTTTTGTTATCCTTTCAAATGCAAATCTAATTAAGCTGAAATTGCTTTCATTTCATTTCATACGCTTGCTGTTCCTGTTTTCAGCATTTGTCCTTTTGTCGTTGTAGTGTAAATGAATGAGCTAGTTCACTTTTCAGCTTTGCGCTTTTGTCTTCAACTGTCAATTGACTCTAGCACTAGCAAGTATATCCTTGTCTCAGCAGCTTCTTTCCGTCGTTGCAGCCATTGACATGTTTGAATAAATATTGACATTGCACCCATATAAAGCTGCTGTTGCTCAGATACTGCTGCACTCTTTGTCTCAATAACTAGTTAGTAGTTGAATTGAAAAGCTAGAGTTCTATATACGCGCATATCCGTGTACGAGTATATAGTATCTACATATAGTATGATACTTGACTGCTACGCGGTTTCTCTGTGCATGAATGTGTGTGAATGGCATATTTGTTTTAAGTTGGCACTTAATTTACGTTTACTTTGCTATTTGAACATGCAATTATTTATACTTAGTTCTATGAAAGCATATATGTTACTTTTGCCACAATTGCAGCTCATCACCATATCAATAGCATCAATTGTAAATATTACGAGTATATTAAATGGCATTCCCATGACATTATGCACACCAGAAATATGAACACTATTGACCTTTCGATTAACCCTTAAATAATAATTTATTTAACGAAACTCAATTAAGTTTGCAATTTCATTATTCAATTGAAACAAACAAACAAAAAACGAACCAAGAAAAAATATATACAAAAGCAAAAACATGCCAATCAAGTCAAGAGCATAAAATATTTATTTATATATACAAATTGTACGAGTACGGGTACGGGTACGGGTACGGGTACGAGTTCGGGTTGTACATAATACACAACTGAAAGGAAACAAAATTAAATTAGTCAAGCAAGCACCGACAATAGATATAAGGTCAAAGACAACCACACTATTATTTATTGCATAGAGTTTGACAACCATACTTACATACATATGTATATACGAGGGCTCTATGACGAATTTGAGATAACAATAGAAATTATATGATAATTGGGAATGTTTTTTATAGATAAGATAATGCTTAAATTTGAATGCCTTCGTAGCTGCATAAATATTGCACACTTAATACAATGTGAGGTAAACATTTTGATTTGAATACAAAATCAAAGATACTCTAAATTTTAACAAATTTCTACGGCCACATAAATATTGTTACTGTATACTATATACATATCTATCTAATACAGAATTCGAATGAATGGTAATGTTATACAGTTGGCATAATGTTGCCAGGCAAGAGTGTAGCTTAATTGAATTATATAAGTACGGGGCTGCACAAAATTTGATCTCAACCATGAACTCATCATAAAAGGCTAAGCTAAAATTAATTATATTCTGACCTGAAGTACCAAGGTATACTACGTTTGTACAAATGTAAGTAACTAGCATAGCAGACCCCATAAACTATATATGTTCATTATGTCCGTCTAAATCGGAGACTATAAAAGATAAAGCCATGAAACTTGGATTTTAAGATTCTTCGCATAAATACCCAGTTTAGACATCAAAAAAATTATGATGTTTTTTAGAAGTATATATACCTAAACTTTTCAATATAAGTAATAGTGTTGGAATACAATCTACTTACCTCCTTACTTTCTTACTAACTTACATAGTTACTTACTTTCTTAGTAACTTACTTACTTACTTAGTTACTTACTTACCTACTTACTTACCTACCTACTTACTTACTTACTTACTTACTTTCTTAGTTACTTACTTACTTACTTACTTACTTACTTACTTACTTACTTACTTACTTACTTACTTACTTTCTTACTTACTTACTTAGTTACTTGATTACTTACTTACTTACTTACTTACTTACTTACTTACTTACTTAGTTACTTACTTACCTACTTACTTACTTACTTACTTACTTACCTAGTTACTAACTTACTTTCTTAGTTACCTACATACTTACTTAGTTACTTACTTACTTACTAACTTACTTACTTATTTAGTTACTTACCCACTTACTTACTTAGTTACTTACTTTTTCGTCTTTTTTTTAGTGAGTATTTATCGTAGTAAGTTATTATACACCCTTTACCCAAATGTTAAAAACGTAAATTAGTTTTGTGGAAATGTATGTAACAGCCTTTTGGAGGCTTGGTAGACCCCACTAAGTTATATATATTCTTTATCAGCATCAAAAATCCGGTTAACATAGACATGGCTGTAGGCACGTCTGTCCGTCCGACCGCATGAACGTCAAGATATCCGAGACTATAAGATATAGGGCCTTCAAATTTGGTACTTAGGCTCTATTTGTCGATATGCGGGTAGAGTGTACAAAGTTGTGGTGCCAGCCCGACTATATACTTGTAGTGTACACAATTACTAGTTTTTGTATTAAAAATAATGTTGTTGTTGTTAATTTGGCTACAATTACCAAATTTGATGTAAAATTTCAATTTTTGGTCAAGCTCTATCCATTCAGTGGAAGTGTGTCCAAATTCAGTGTTAAGATTTGAACATAATAAGCAGACTAACAATCTAACATAAGTACCAAGCACATTGTGTAAATTAAATAAATGCTTGTACGAATTTTGCTGTTTTCATTTAATTAATATAGTAACATATTTAAAAATAGGCGACGAAGTCATCAAAAAATAATTGTTTGGCTTAATTGTCTTCCAACACTAATAAGTAAGCAGTGCTACACATCGTTCTGCTGGCATTAACGACAGTCTACATTACCGACAACGGAGACAAACTGCTTAGGAGTTAGTCTACAAAACCAAGTTGGCAGGGTGAACTCGCGATTGCAGCATTCTTACTTATTTTTAAATTTTTTTTAGAATCAAAACTAAAAGAGTGATGCTTTGTATACGAGTATACTCATGTTTCTGCAGAACTATTTCAAATTAAGTTTCAAGACCTTGCATCCTTCAATGCAATAAAATAAATTGCATTAAAAAGTATAACAGCTGATATTTAACAAATAGATCATGGAAGTGAAGCGACAGATCATTGATTAAGCTTATGGATCAACTGTTCATTCACAAAAGCATCATATAAGCTCAACATGTTCGAGTAGAAGCTGAAGATATTTACACTGGAAATTTCATGGTATGAATACTGGTCCATGTCAATTTGCTCTGAAGTTACCGAAGAGAGAAAACGGAGTACACTTCTCTCCCATTTCTTCTGCTCAAGTAGCCAATGAGCAGAGATTCTATATATCTGACAAACGGTTAAACTCAAAACCTATTTCATGCAATTATGAGTCACTTATCACACAACCCTCGCACGTATGCAATCATTTGCTGTAGCTTTATCTCTTAATCGAATATCAGAAGAAACAAATGAACAACAAGCATCACAAATATTGTTATAAATCGGTTTCTCTGCATACAACCATATATATTAAGCATTTATTTAATTATAGCACAGATACAAACGTCTATAGATATATTTATCTGTCTCAGTAGATACATTCTTACATAAACAAATGCCAGTTTTCATTGCATTGCACTTGAGTCATGAATTCTATTCAATTGATAAAGACAAAAAGATATGTCTGCCAAGCAACAAACTGCAACATGCGGCAATTGACTTGGACAAAATGTATCTGAGTGTATACGTATGTATGCGTAAATGTATCTGTGTAAACTATATAAGAAACTGCAGGCGCACATATAGCATTATATATGTGCTTATTTGGCTGACCAAATGTCGAACTGGCAAGACAGTCGTAAAGTCAAACAAAACGAAGCAATGAACAAACGAACGAACGAATGAGGGTCAATTAAGCCAATTTAAATTTAATAAACAAGGCACTTATTATATATATATATATATATATATATATATATATATATATATATATATATATATATATATATATATATATATATATATTGTATATATACTCGTACATATATAAATACATAGACAAGTAAAAGCGAGATATTGTAGATGAAAATGAGGCAGCAATAGTTGTTGTCGACGCTGTCATCGATGTCGCACAGATACTCATGTCATACACACAATCACAGATACATTTTCACATAGATACACACATTCCCACTTGCATTTAATAGTCGCAGTCAATTCGTATCAACTCAATTTGTACTGATATGTTCAAAGCACGCTGCATCGCAACTCAGTTGCTCTCAGCTAAATTGAGAATGCGAGTAAAGTGCCACAGTGGCATACAAGTGCTGAGATACTTCTATATATATATATATATATATATGTATGTATGTACGAGTATATATATGGGTTTTGGAAAGTAACGTATGTAACTATATACTATGTACGTATCTCTTGGCTAAGTGTAAAAGGCATGCAAAACGAGTGGCTACTACAAGTATTGTACAATCTCTCGTCTCTAGTATGCTTCGAGGTGCACTTACTTGTTGGCAAATTGTTGTTGCTAGCTGTCGTTAAGTTTTGCATTGGTCCACTAGGTTTAAAATATCCACTAGATGTACAACAACAAAGGAAAAACAGCAGCAACAACAAGAAACAACAACAACAAACAACATGAAAATAGCTTAACAAGTACATTCAAGTCGTCATTTAGTCAAGTGTTGCTACTAAGTCACTCGAGAAATTGCATTTAAAGTCAGCTAACTAGGCAAAAAAAAAAAAAAGAAAAGAAATATAATTTATAAAATAGTCAGATGTATATAAGTAAATTTATTTTATATTTATTCGGTTTTCAGCAATATATATATAAGCTTACAATCTGCTTATATATATAAATGAGATACTTTTTGTATCTCAAGCGCCCACACGCAAACGAATTCCACAGTCGCTAATCAGAAAAGCAGTCATTGTTATTTTCAGTGCAATTTTGTATTTTGTTTTTGTGCCTATAACACATTCCAATCAGAATCGGAAGTAGTCATCGTTTTAATTGAAAATAACAACAACATTTTTCATTCGTAGTTGTGGCTATCTGAATATGCAAAAAGATAAACCGCAAATTTGTTAAATACTCAAATAAAATGTTGCAGATTAACGCAGACAACAACAATTCATGCAATTAACTGCAGATCTACAACGCATAGCAAAGTGGCTTTGCAAAAAAAACAGAAAGGTTAGATTCATTAAAAACATAAATTTCACATGGAGTTTCATAGTAAGAGATAAAAAACCTGCGCTTTTTGGAACTATCAAAAATATTTTACAAAGTTAACAATAGAAATCAATTCAAATAAGATTAAATATCGCTGTTTGAAAAATTAACCCATTGCAAAGTATCTGTTTGAAGTGTGGGCTCAACACAATGTTGTACTACAATAAAATCTTTTTAATTAAAATTGAATTGATCGTTGAGTTTGTTCGTCAGAAAAATATCAGAAAAGAATATCCCAGCAGAGGAAGAAACGTGCGTTCGTTAAAGCAACAACTATTCCATTAATTGTAAATACCATCGCAAAATATGTCGCTATAGATATCTTTACCGAGCTATCGAGAACGAAAGTTTGACTGCCTCTAACTGAGCGACAAGTCGTGGGAAATGATATTCGAAAAACGGTCGTTAAAAACTGACGTTATCGATAGTTTTGTCCGAAAAACTCTCGTGAAAATGTTCGTTAACGACATTACTTTCGAACAATATGTCAGAAAGTTTACACTTTTGTTAAAATTTTGCACACTATACTTTTCAAGATAAGAAGGACATCATAACTAATTTTACAAGGCAACACGTGGTGCTAATTTTGCCAAAATTAGTACTCTTTTGTACACAACTCTGCCTAAAATTTCTTTTATCAAGCACTAGTCAATCTTACCAAGACGAAGTCTACAAAATTTGAACAAATTTGGTTCAATACCTTTTGAGAAATCATGTCAAACGACTTTTAGCACAGATTAAGCAATCATTTTGTTTTAACTTACTTAGAATAGTGGATTCCAGCTCCATCAAGCAAAGAACCTGCTGCAGCTTAAACATCCAGGGCATCCTTTTGCTATTGCGGACAACGCACCAAACCTACTTGGCTCTATCATCTAGATTAATTGACTTTATTGAATAATTGACTTAAAACTTTTGGAATAGTATTCTAGACACATTATACTATTTAATAAGACAATAAAAAACAAATCATTTTTTGAAATTTTCAAACGCATGCAACCCCTTAAGCAAAGTATCGTAGACGCCGCAAAGCATATACTATATTCTTGATCAGCTCGACGAGACAATCTAGTTATTTCCAACTTTCTGTTCGTTCGGAACTTATTGCGCATTTAATTAGTATAGATTTTTAAGCTATTTGGCTGAAGCTACTTGTGTATGAATTAAGTATGGAAAATGATTTCATTGAAGTGGCCACATCGGCCTGCACGGCAATAGTCCATCCTGGAACACAAATTTTCGCACATTTTATCAAAAAAAAAAAAAAAGTGTAGTGGTTAAATCTTATTTCCGCAGTGACGTCGTTTACAAATAGTTGTTGGTGCGTGTGGAGCCAGTAAGGATACCCATTGCCATTCACCGTAACGGTGCAGCAATTCTTATTTTCTAAGAAAAACAGTCCAAATACGACGCCACTGGGTTTCTCTAGAAGACGTGCATCAAATCATACAGTTCTGTTTGCTGATATAACCACTTCTGAGGTGAAAAATGTGCCTCATTTGAAAATTTTTTTGTTCTGCCAAAGCAGGGTCATCTTTCAACAAGTTAGATTTTAATATTTTAAAACGTTGGTCCAAATTAAAGCAATACATATTCCCCAAACAGAAGTTTAACAGTAAACCAGTGTCAAAAATTCAACATGATCATTCGAATTCACTAGTTAAATCAGTGATTAACGATCATGGGCAATGCAGAAAATTGATGGCGCTAAAGCAAAAATGATCGATCGTCTGGTTGGTGTTTAGTTATATGGTGCTAAACAAGGTACTCATGTGAATTTAAAAAGGCTTAGGTGCTTCAATCAATTTGTTATTTGCAACAATTATATAAAGAATATAGAAACATATTAATGTTTATAAAAAACTGGATTTTGAAATTTTAAAATTAGGAACAAAATTTATATATTTTTTAATCACTGAGGACTTGACTGAGAAGTTAAAGCTAAACCTTCGAGTTATGTAGCTCAGACGGTTTGAGGCACTGCTTATGATTGACACAGAACTATTCTACTCAAGTTGAACTTGTTGATGCCCGACTTTCTGCTTTGATATGACAAGCGGTTTACTAATTTATATAGCAAAATGAGTACCACTTTCTATGTAATAGAATTAGCAATACTATGATCTATTTTGTATTAGTACAAGTTCAATGTTCTTTAAATTTTGTTATGACATTTCCAAATACGACTTTTGAGTGTTACAAACTTACAAGCAAAAGTATCATGCTATGTACTCATTCAAACTATACATGGAAGGATATTCAAAAAATCAAATTGTAAAATAATAATTTGCTAAGTTCAAAATGGTGCTCTACAAAAAAAAAAAAAGGCCGAATAGTGAAAGAAGTGCGAGACACGATAACTGCGGCATAAAACCATTAAAATGTAATTATAAATATGGATGCATTGTATGAACGCTGTAGATACTCACACCGGGATGTACATATTTACAGTTGTGCATTGACATGCGTAGACATACATAGTTAAAATAGTACCTAGTGTGTGAGTGTGTGTGAGTATATGCAATCTTGTGCATTTGGGAGTGGAGTGAGTGAGAGCATTGGCAATAACAGTAACTGCGTTTACAGTTTAATTGCGTGGGCGTTGAGGCGGTCTGATGCAAAGTGGGGGAGAAACATTGAAACCATGTTTTACCGCAATGTGTGGCTGTTGTAACAAAAACAACAACAACAACAACAACAACAACAACAACAATAAAAACAATAGCAGACATTGCAACAAAACTCATGAAACAAATGAGAGTGAGAGTGAGCGTGAATTCGAGCGATGCTACGCGACAACTCGCTGAACAAAAGTGCCTGAAAAAACAATAAAAATATACACACACACACACATTTGTATATACAATACAAGAACATTGCATTGTATGTGTATGTGTGTATGCCGCAGGCTTGCTAAAACAAACAATAACTGCAACAAAAACAAGAAAGAACGCTGCAGACTGCGAAGTACCCTGTAACCAGTCTAAAGTTAGTTTCCTAAACCAAACTGTAAACGGATTTTATCTGGTAGGTACACTCGGGCGGAGTGTACCTGCCAGATAAAATCCCCACTTGAATAAAACAACACTTAAATTTGTTTTTTTTTTATTCTTATTAAAGTTTATTTAATTGTAATTTGACTAGTGTGAAGATTTGATGCTGAAGATTAAAGTATTAACAAAAACTTATTAACAAGAAACCGGCGAAATACGGGGTACTAATTTTGAGTCACTTGAATAGAGCTTGCATTTATTGATCGTTATTTTTCGTTGATCGAAACTTTTAGAAATTTCGGCTATTAAATTTTAGAAGAAAAAAAAAAAACGCAAAATAGATCGAGGAAAACCGTTAACCGCGGCGGAATAAATACAAATCACAGCTTACAAGGACGCTGGGGTTTCTATTGCCAAAATAGCTAAGAAAACCGAGTAGAGTTGAAGGTGTAATGGTGTGGAGGGCCAATTCGTATTATAACACTTGGAAATTGCAATTTTTGTCAACCACAATGAATGCCTTATCTTACAATTGTATATTGAAAGAGGCTTTCCATACGTTCATAACTTATTTGCAACTCTGCCGTGGATTTATTAACATGATAATGCGATAATACACACAGGGTTATTGATACCTATATATATAGAGAGATCCAAAATGTGAAGAAATTAAGCTCTACTCACCGGATTTGAATCTCATTGAAAATGTTTGAGGATGGTTGATGGACCATTTTATTCATGTATACCCGAACTAACCCAAGCCATCGAATTAGCTTTGAGCTCGATTTCGCTAAATTATTTGGTCAAACCGGATGTGTGAAGTTTTGCAGCACAAAGGTGGTACAACACACTTAATAAATTAAATTTTTTTTTTTTAAATCCAAAATACTTGAAAACAGACTTAAGGGGTGTCCTATTCAAGTGGCGAGAAGTGTTAAAAAATTATTGGTGGCTATAGTTACTCTTATAGTTACTGATGTATCAAGATAGGGTAGATCAACGCTGGGTGCGCCTTAGCAAAACACACTTTCTGTACTCACATATACATGAGTTTCTGCTTGTCGAAGACAGTTCAAGTAGATTCACGTCGATTTGGCTTAAAACTTAATCTAAAACAATTAACATTTAGTTGCACTTATAATACACAAACAGTTTTTTCATTTTGTTTGTTCATTGCGCTATGAAGTAATAAATAGATGTATTATAAGAGCTTTAGTAACAATGTGAAAAATTTTGTGGACAGAAGGTCGAATTTTGACCGATATTCACCCCTAGGGTTGTTAGATATCTGAATCGTTCTTCATATTCAGTACATGTTACAAATTATAAAAATCTGTTATGCACCTTCACATACACCCGTGTGCAGGGTATAAACGGCGGCGGTGAAAATAACAAAGACAATTGCCACAGCATCATCATCCGCCGTTTCAGTAAATGCTGCCGCTGCCGCTGCCGCTGCTGCAACTGCAACTGATGCATGTCACTGATTGTCGACTGCGTTTTGTGCGTCTCGTTGGCATGCAGCATGCTGGCTTGTTGAGCTGGCTGCGTCTGACTTAACTGCTCTGCTGACTGCCTGACTAACTCTGCTTGTCCTGCATGTCTGTCCGGCTGGCAGGACCGTCTGTCCAAGCGTACGTGGCTTCCTGCCTACAATTTGTCTGTGTAGCTGCCAGTAGCAGCAGCTTAAATGCCGCCCGCAGTTTTCACATGTATGCATATTTTTTCTTCATCTATTTTTCTACCTATATGCAATACATATATGAAAGTATCTGTGTGCGTTTACCTTTGTGTGTGCATAGCTAATTTAATTTTTTTTTACTTTTTTTCTTGCAGCCAGCCCCGCCCCCTGTACGAAGCGAAAGTGTAATTATCACAGTCAACTACGGTGCGCTTTGTACTATTTACACAGCGGGATATATTTTTTGTGTGGCGAATATGAAAATAATACGATGTACTTCAGCGTGGAAGCGGTGCTGTGTGTTGGATTTTCTATCTTTTAACATTTATACATGATGTGCTTGTGTATGTATGTAGTATGTGTGAAAATTTGCTTATCTAAAGCGATTTTTAAATGAAACATTGCCATATAGATTTAATAAAATTACAGATACACAGAACGCATGAAAACGCAAGGATAATTTTTGCGAAACTCCAGAGAGATACTTAGACGAGCAACCAATGTAAATACGAAAAAGCAAGCAAAATATTATTATTCAATAATTTACATATCTATATAGGTATGTATAACATATAATAAATAACAATAAGAGTACTTGAACGAGAAGTTTTAAAAAAAATTTCGGATATATACTATGTCATATTTTTGTTAGAGCAGTACAGAAAATGAACAAAGCAAAATTTCTACAGATGCGAGGGCTTAAAATATAGTTTCATCATAAAGTGAAACGAAAACCAGGTGAACAAAAATGAGGAAAAGTACCATATAGTATATATATATATTTATAGTTGATCAGGAAAACCCAAATTTTTTACTAATTACGTTGTAGAAGGAGGGGGAACAAGATTTTGCGCTTTAAAATTTCCATATTATATAAAGAAACTGATCCTGATGCTTCTATCATTGATAAATTTGCCATTTTTACACTGTTGGTAAAATTTACACTTTTTGTGGCATAAATTAGTAACTTAAAGATTATTTTAGCCAGTAGACGACTAAAGTGTATCGAATGAGAAGTAAAGGAAATGATTATTGAAAAGCAAAAGCAAACTAAATCACAAAATTTCCTTCATAAAACTAAATTTAATGAATGTAATTTAGAAATTTTAAGGTGAAAGTATTTTCTGTGGCACCCCTGATTTGCTAAAATACTTGCTATGATTGGTTTTAAACATTTTTTTCTTACATAAGTATATATCATATTTTCATTTTAGCCAGCCGGGAGTTGGGAGTACCATGTTCACAAACTTGAAATGAAATAAATCTTTGGTACCATTTCCCGTAGGAGGATGATATTTTGTACATATAAGTAGGGGCCATGGGAGAAAAAATTTCACTGGAAAATTGGACGATGCCACGCCCATGTGTTACTCGAAAAGTGTAACAGGTTTTATAGAAAAAGTAAATAATTAATAAATGCATCCATTTTATATTCAGTAATCAAAACGGAGGCGTTTCTGTATTCGCTTAGTGGATACTTCTTTTATTTTGTCCATTATAATTCTATTTTTTACCAATTGAACAATTGCTATCGAATACTGATGTTTCCCTCCTTACCACCAAGGGCTTAGAATCATGCTAAACAAATATGAATTTCAAATGCTAACTTTTATCATTTTGATATTGAAAAGGGAATACGATTTAACATCGGAGGGCACAGGAGTTAAGACATCATCTAAATCATGCTGCGATTGAAATGAAAATTCTACAAAACAAATTTATAGTGTATCGTAAAAAAAAGTTGGTCAATGCAAAGTTTTCCATGAAGCACTAGTTCGGAACTGATGAAATCGCCGACACCAAGTGGTGGGACTGCATATTCAAGAACATTTTGGCCTGTATCTCCAAAACTAGCCAAGCAAAGTTAAATTGAATTTGCAAGCGATGTAGTAGATGTGTAATCCATACAAATGCATAAAAGTGAACTGTGGGTTTATATGGGACTACCTCAAAAAGTGGGCGGGACACGCCCCCCTTTGTATATGTGTATGAAGCGGTTGTCCATTAAAATCCACAAAATCAAATTGCAAGCTAATATTGGTCTAAATGAAGGATTTTTTCATAAAAAACACAAAATTGCACGGTGGGTTTGTATTGGGGACTACCTCAAAAAGTGGGCGGGCCACGCCAAATTGTCTATGTATGCTTAGCGGCTGTCTTTTAAACGGCACCATATCGCATTTCAACCTAATATTGACTTGAATAAAAAAGTTTTTCTTACAAAAAGTCAAAAGTGGACCATAGGTTTGTATGGGAGCTACCCCAAATAGTGGGCGGGCCACGCCTGTTAGTCTATGTATGTTAAGCGGCTGACCATAAAAAGGCACCACAATGCATTTCAACCTAATATAGACTTTAATAAAGAAGTTTTCATAAAAAAAGTCAAAAGTGGGAGGAAGGTTTGTATGGGGGCTATCCCAAATATTGGGCGGGTCCCACCCATTAATGTATATGTCAACCATCCGACCACTAGAAGTTACCATATCATTTATTAAGTTGATATTGACTACAATAAAAGAGTTTTTCATACAAAAAGTCAAAAGTGGGCGGTGAGTTTGTATGGGGGCTTCCCCAAAAAGTGGGCGTGGCGGGACAATCTTGACACTCTACTAATCTGCATTAAAAAAAAGTGTATGTGCAAAATTGGTCCCCAAAAATTGCGCAACAACATACAGACGGACAGACGGACATGGCTAGATCGATTCGTCTCGTCGAGCTGATCAAGAATATATATACTTTATGGGGTCTACGATGGCACCTTTAATGCGTTACAAACTTTCAGACAAACTGATAATACCATTTCACACTATGTGTGAATGGTATAAAAATTAATCAAGCTGCATAAAGGCAATGTTCAATCATTATAAAAAGTCCTGAGGTTAAGTGCACTAAAAAGCAGTGAGTACGAAATTGGCAATACATAGTTGCACAATTTGTTTTTCTTCTTAAATTGTTTTCATTTTTTTTTTAATCTTCTGCTTGCAGATTTCGCTGTTAATTGAGAACAGAGATATTCCAATGAGAGGCGCATAAAATTTATGCCTTGCAAATAATATGAAGTAATAAACAAGTAACTGAAAGTAGCAATAAGGACAACAGCTACAATAAGGACAACGCACCAATACAAATGCATGACGAGTCTATAAAAGCAAGGCATGATAATCAACAAGAAATAAAAAGTAACATTTCAGATAAATATAATGGGAGCAAAGCAAAAACGAAGAAAAAAAAATGTAAAAACTGAGCCAAAGAAAAATAAAAGTGCAAATCAGCGATAATGCGTTTGTGTGTCCATTAACAATAAAAACAATGAGCTTCGGGAACGACAACAACAACAAGAAGACCAATCGTAAAAGAAAAATCAACAACAACAACAACAACTACAGCAGCATATACACGAGGTAAACAACAAAAGGCACAACAAAGAACAACAAAAGGCACAACAAAGAACAACAAAAGGCACAAGAAAATACTTCTGTGCAATCGAAGTTCTAATCGCCTTCACACAATCTATCATCAAACTACATACATATATCCTAAACTAAAAATCTTGTTTTAAGTTGATATAACAAATTAACAATAGATTAGCAGTGACATTCACAGAAAATTATACCGCAAATAAACCAGGTTGCTGATAATGCTCTGTGTAGGTCTAATTACGAACGACATGATACAAAAGTTTATCAGTCAGGGTACTAAATATTTTGCAGAAGCCTCTGTAATGCACTTCTTAGCACACTGTAACCCACCGACAAGCTTGAAATTTTTCAGTACTATCCATACAATGTTTCTGGCGAGGTTTCTACAGAAATTTGAGTACAACGGGACATTTTTATATCCAAAAATGTTGTGGGAACTAAGAAAACATAGGGATTCCATTTAATCCAATGTATTTTGGTATTTTGTAATGAATCATATTATGTATTGTAATTACATTCATACTTAATTTGAAGTATTTAGCTTATAGAGCATATTCAACCGCCAAAATTTCTTGACATTCATAGTAAAAATATTGCAAGTAAGTTTTCCATTTTCCAATAAAAGTTAGCGTTCCGTAGTTTCTCAAAATTCTCGAAGAATTTGACAATTTGTCATAAACTAGTAATTACGTGATTTTAAATAAAGTGACAAATTTATTATCGATATCTGCTATTTATTTAAGGCTAACTTCATTTTGCCACTCACCGAATATTTGCCATTTAAAAGAGAAGTTTTGAGAATGTCAATGTTGAGTATGTTGGGGTAATTTAAACGGCACTATAATATAATATCAGCTACCTGGACCATAGGTTTGTATTGTTGCCAAGTATCATAGTTACGGAGTTTGATGGGCATTTATGGGATTTTATGGGCATAATTAAAAATTGAGTCTCAATCCCGAGTTTTGCTTTGGAATTTTTAAAAACTGAGCGAAGAAAACGCTCAGTCGGACATGTTAGATTGAGTGGTCGGTGGCAAGAATAATCACCAAGTCTTAGACCAAAAATCTCTTCTTTTGAGAGAGACCTACTAATTTCAATTTTGGAGAGTTCTAAAATATCAGTTAGAAAGAACTAATTTCAAAGTACTCTGGCAATAAGACGAGGTGTATAGTATAATGATGTGCCTTCTCGTTAAGCGATACGACACATTTAGTAATGAGTTTTTGATTTTACTGTGCAATAGTCTAGTGCAACGCTGCTTGACTATCTTAGTATAGGAATACAGTGTTTTGTCCCATCGGGTGTGCTCTTAGGTCATGCATAGCTTCCTGGATGGCTGTAACATGTGCTCGATATATACAGCAGTATTTTGGAAGTATGAAAGATGCTTACATGCCCACTTCTGTGATGTATACGCCTGATTGAAACAACTTTGAGCCGTCTGTGTATATAATTATGCAGTCGGTTACCACTGGTTGGCTACACCATCCTAACCTAGCGATGACTTTAAGGTTTATTTTTTGTCAAAACTAGTTTTATAATACAGTATTTAGTGTGTTGTGCTAGTTCTCTATAGTAGTCTATGATCCTTGAATGGCCTACTCTAACATTTATTATTGCATTGCTTTCTCCAAGCCTTAAAGCAGGAATAGATGCGATTTCTTTACCCACTAGATCTAATGTGATACGAAGTCGGTTTCTGATTGTGGCCCTATCATTTTACTACCTGACAAAACAAAACGCTGGGTATTAAACTATCTTACGTGGAATACGTTTCTTTCGGGGATACGATGTTGAGGCATCGAAATATAAAAACGTGTGTTCCGCAAGAAGTTCTCCCTTCCCTGGTCAAGGTGCCACCTCTTTGTATAAAATTGGTACCCATCCGGATGATTGTACCATTTTATGCTCGGACGTGAACGCCAATGAAATTTGTGCGAGAATTAATATCTATTTGAAGAATATGTTTAGTTTTTTTCAATGCTCGCAACCTCTAGCTATCAAATTTTTTTGGAACTAGAAATCTTTTATAGAGACTTGAGTATTCCAATAGTACAGTATCCGACGATACTTGGTACAACTTTCGCTTCCCTGCTTAGATTCTCTGCACACACTAGCATGACGTACCATCGGCCAAAGTCCATCAGGCATCATAAAGGCTTTTGAAGGGAAAAGATAACGAGAGAATTACTGCTATCAACGCAGTTTTCGTTAGCTGTGTCTAGCATTAATCTTTGCAATCACGTCACTCTTATGAGAGTTGTTCCTACTCGTATCCGCGATTCTAACGATACAAAACGAGTATATGGTATATATCGGGTATTACTTATTAGCACAGAAATTCAGTTCAACAGACACAAAACTCTTACAGGAACAATATTGTGCTCGGTGAGAGTGAAAAATGTCTTCCTCGTAGGACCAGGACTTAATTGGCCCAATTAATCTCCATGCTCGAGTGTTACAGGAAACGTATCGGGATTAGTACCAATAATTGCTGTCCTGAGTGTGAACAATCGCCACAAAAGACGACTTACCTCTTCAATCGTTCGACCCGTACGCCGCAAATCAGACCCTGTCGATCTATGGATGCATCCAATCGAGGTAGCTTCGTACCAGGGACTCGACATCCAGCGGTTTGTTTTGGTTTATCTTTTTCTTATATTACTTATTACCAAGCACTATCTTTTTATCGTAATATATGATATGCTTTATAGGCTCTACGATGTACAAACTTGCCGACAAACTGATAATACTTTTTCCATACTACTTGTGAAGGGCATCAGAGAAGTACCAATAAAACAATTTATTAAGCCAACAGAAAAAAGGAAATTAATCTGAAACAAATACAGGAAAACGAATAAACGAAAAAGGATGAGAATGCGAATCAGATGAGATGAGATGAAGCGACGAAGCAAAAGCCGACAAAAATGTGAGCAAACAAAAAGGCAAATAAAAGCGAAAATTTGCAAACTTTATAGAATTACCTGACAATGAAAACAACAACTGACAGAGGGGGGGGGGGAGTAGGGGTTTAGTGCGCAATAAAATAAAAGCAACAAAAAGAAAAAAGTACAAATGAAAACATTAAAAGCAGTTTGCAACAAATTGTTGCCTAACACAAGGCGCCGCCGCCATTTTGTGGTTGCACGCGTCATGATTTCGACTTCATCATTCAACATGGACGTGTAGCGCTTTCTTTTATGCCTTTATTGGGCGCTCTAAAACAGAACAACAAGGAACAAAATTAGCCAGGTAAGTTAAGCTTAAAACGTAGAAATACAACTCAATTAGCAGCAGCGCGTACGCATTTATTGGCCCTACACGGTAACCATGATGATAATGATGATGATGATAATGATCAGGATAATAATTGAAGCCTAAAAGTATGCACTAAATGTTTTACAACTTAAATTACACTGTTGTACGTATATCAGTGTGCGCAGGCATATTCACCAGCAATAATACTTACGCTGTAATTACAAAAAATGCCCTCATAAAATGGGTTTTTTCTTTTTCTTTCTATTTTCAAAGTGCCTAACAACGCATATCACTTTTCTAAGTACTAGTGCCGCAGGAGTTAGTTACCAATAAACGAAAACCTCCTGCTGCCCAAGTGCTTATCAAAGCGATTGAGTTGTCAACATTAAAGCAAAAGAAAAGTGATGTGAAAATGTGTTGAAAATTAAATGTGAAAATGGTTATTACTGAAATAGAAAAAGTAAAAGTGCTACAGTTGTGGTGAACGAATGAAGCTGAACGAAAGGATTTAAGTTTAGTCATTGTAATTTTAAATATTGAACTAAACTTTATATTGAGTTTTGTGATACTATTTAAATGTTTCAAACAACTTTTGTTTCCTAGTTTTCAAATTAAAATATAAAGTATGAACAAAATTAAGCTACAGCGAGAGAGCGTCCAAAAATCCGTGCATGTCTCAAAATGCAGAAACATAAAATAAACTGATACAATGCAAATGTTAATGAGGTAGTCTAATCTGGAAGATAACGCCTGGAGCAGAGCTGATGAGAGGTAGAAGAACACCTGCAGCTGTACAATATCTGAGTTAATGTGCAGAGAACGTAACAAAAAATGATCGCACTACCTGAGGAGGAGAGACTCCTGATTGTTGGTTGGCATTGTAAAAGAGCATTGCTTAGCAGCCGCTCACCTAACAAATCTAGGCATAACCAACATGGACGGTTGTAGGAAATGTAAGGAAACGGGTGTCGATCATCGATGCAAACAAGTGGTAATCGGAAGGAGACAAGTCTGACGAGTAAGTTTAACAATTATTTTGTATTGTCTTTTGTGATATTGTGGTAGTTTTTTTTTTTTTTTAGCAGGGAATGGTTCAAATCGATCAATCGTTATTGGTAGCGCTTCAACTTGCTTTAACAGCTCATAATAGACTACACCCTTCTGGCCGTACCGAACATACATAATCATATTCCTGCTATATTGATTCGGCCTTGTGGTCGATGTGGATGGTGCGCCTGAATCAACACACAATTTTTTGCGCTTCGAACGCATGGAAAAAAACTTGTAAAAAATCCACTTGTCATCAGTAGCGTTCAAAATTTCGCATATGTTTTTGCCTCCATCTGCCGACCTTATGAATCTTTCCCATCTCTCGTAGGCGATTGGAAACAGTTTGTTGACTAACGTTTAATTGATCTGCGAGTTATGTTTGTGTTTGTGCTTCAACTTTGCCCAAGAATCCTTGCAATTCTGCATTTTTTTTTTAATTTTTGCAGGTTTTCCGTGTTGCTTGTCTGCAACATCAAAATCTACACTTTTAAAATGGCGCAATTATCGTTCACACGTATTTTGAAAACCATAAACTTTTCGTTATGATTCAGCTGCACTTTTCTTCAAATCAAATCAAAAAAATTAATGCATTGGGCGAATGCTCTTTATTTGACACACAGTTTATAACATTGTTCTTTGGTGAAGGTAACTGATATCCGAAGCATGCCTAATCGCAAAGTCGCACCATCTTAGTTACAACGGCTAATAGGCGCCCAACCATCGACTTTCTACCTACTTATACAATTTACACCTATATATACCTATATATAATAAGATATATATCGTTAAAGTCCACCCCCACAAGAGCACTGAAAACGATGCTAGGAGACTACGCCTTTGCGCGACAGGCACCATTGTGCCAGGGTGCACAGCTCAGTTGACAGGGTGTTCAGAACGGACTACATGACTCCCAAATCCAAGAGAGCGGAGCCCGATCTGAAAATCACGCATAAACTACTCGATTAGTGCAGCATATTTTAGGCGGAAGTATTCGCAATAAGGAAAGTAGCAGAGTTAGCCCAACAGATACACACTTCACAAGAACGAAGAGGTGAAGGTGGTCTCAATATTTTTCTGAAATGTCCTGGCGAGCAGATATGCAGTTGATAATCTCAGTGCCATGACAGTTTAACAAAAGAAGGCGTAGCGCTATCGCGAGAAGTAGCAATTAATCAGATGCTTTGTAGCAAACTGGAAAAGGACGCCTGAAACATAGCTGAAGAGAGTTGAAGGAACTCCTACAGCTACACAATATCTAAAATCTCTGGACCCCCTACAATTCGACAAATTAGTCCTGAAGGCTGCTCTTCAAATCGCAGCTAAAATCCGAAACGCGAAAACGTGAAACAGCTTTCGTTTAACTAAAATTACTATTGTTGCTTTAACTGAAATACTATTACTATTAAATTGCAACAAAAACAAGCCATGGCATAGGCAACTTACAATATACGCTACAACTTTTTTTATAGCTGCTGTAATTAGCTATAACTGCAGGGTGAAACTAATTTTGTAAGCATCTCAAACTCAAACTATGTACTTAAGTTGAATTCGGCATATTAAATGTTTAAGATTTGGCTTCGGTTGTTGTTGGTGTTGTTGCTAAAGAGCAATATTAAGCGTACAATAACAAGAATAGTGTTGTCCTTGTTGTCCTTGTTGTTGCATTGTGTTGACGCCACCATGCGGCGTGGCAGCGCAATGACGCAGCACATACAAATTGCCTAATTAAGTAATCGACAAAGTGAAATTAATTCCATTTGTATTCCTTGGAAATTAGTTCGTGTACAATTCAAATTGTATACAATGCCGAACATTTCGCGCTTATGCGCGCTCTAAGTACCTACAACTTATATATATATATATATATATATATATATATATATATATATATATATATATATATATATATATATATATATATATATATATATATATATATATATATATATATATATATATATATATATATATATATATATATATATATATATATATATATATATATATATATATATATATATATATATATATATATCTCTCTCTCTCTCTATATTCTCTCTCTCTCTCTCTCTCTCTCTCTCTCTCTCTCTCTCTCTCTCTCTCTCTCTCTCTCTCTCTCTCTCTCTCTCTCTCTCTCTCTCTCTCTCTCTCTCTCTCTATATATATATATATATATATATATATATATCTCTCTCTCTCTCTCTCTCTCTCTCTCTCTCTCTCTCTCTCTCTCTCTCTCTCTCATCTCTCTCTCTCTCTCTCTCTCTCATATATATATATATATATATATATATATATATATATATATATATATATATATATATATATATATATATATATATATATATATATATATATATATATATATATATATATATATATATATATATATATATATATATATATATATATATATATATATATATATATATATATATATATATATATATATATATATATAAGGGATAGTTATATACATACACGACTATGTATAGCTATGAACGTATATGTTTATGTTTATTTGTTTATTTACCTGTTTGTGTGCTTAGTTATACCTACAAACTGATAGCAACAACAACAGCATCCAAATACTTTAATCTTATTGGCAAAACTCGAATTAATACAAGTGAAGCTGTTATGTATTTCATAGTTGCACAATTGTACGCTTTGCGACTTTTCCTTTGCATTTTTGCTTGTTGAAACTACTTATGAGAGTATTCATATATGTAATTTTTTTCATATTTTATCAATTGTCGAATCTTCTTGTACTTCAGGACTAACGATGACATTTCAGGACATCTTCCCATGCGCTACATACTAAGTCTCCGAAGAAGTCTTGAAGAAATTTTTACAATAATTTGAACCATACTAATTTTTTATCACTGAAGTTCATTTCTACTGAGTAATGTTCGGGTAGTCTGTTGGCTTAGCGATCTTATCAGTGGTTGTGTGTGGGTGGTGCTTGAGTCTTTCCGTATAATTTCGTTTGAAACGAGCTATTTAATGTTTTACCATTATGTTCTAATTTCGAATATACCAGCGGGTAATTCTGAGAATTTTTGATTGGGCTGTTTGAATATCTTTAAGTGTCGTCTGGTGTCATCGGCAAACGCGGATGTTTTAAGTCTGAGATCTGTTGGCAAGTTTGATGTGAGAGAACATATAACATTGCATCTAGAATGCTGCCTTGTGGTACACCAGCTTTCATATCCGATTCTTGTGAAATGTCCTGCTGAAATGTAGTTCAATAATATGTCTTGAAAATCTGTTTGTAAGCACCCATAGGTTTTTGTATGGAAAACGTTTTTATTAGAGTCAATATCGACATGAAATTTGGCGCGTTGCACCCACTAGCATATAAACTTACCGCCCAATTTTGGAATTTTGTATGAAAACTTTCTTATTAAAGTAAATATCAATTAAAAATTGAATATATTGAACAAACAAACGCCTTGGACTGTGTGGATAGATAATATCAACATTACTCTAGTAAAAAACATTGTCTACTTGGAAACAGAGATTATGGTATCGTAATGCATATACTTTTTATGTGGCAACACTCACACTCACACTCCCACTTTCACTCACTCTCATTTTAAGTTTGGAAAAAGAACCGAAATCGTATATCGTATATATTTAAATAAATCGATTGAATTATGGAAAATCGATCATGAGAGCAGAAAACATCATTTTGAAAAATTGTGCAAAGGACTGCCAAGAGGACAAATACATCAGTCTGGATAACAAGCGAAGAATGGTAAGCAAATTAGAAGTAAAGCCCACTCTCGAAGTTGGATGATAATTATTTATAAGACGTTGGTAGTCCCGATCGGATAACCTAAATGGTGGAATTGCGTTAGAAGGGTGTGAAATATTAACACAACAAATTAATTTACATAATATATGTAATTTTATTCCAATTTATAATTCGGAAATGGTTTATTCTGACATTTTTTTTTTTCAATTTCTTTGTTTGTGTGTATTATTATTCATATTCTAATCATTCTCAGTATCTTTATTATTCTTATAATACTCACTGTGATGTATGCCAGTCGATGCTATTTTGACTTTTGTTAAATGGTGTTCTTAGAATAAACATAAAAGATGCGCATATTGTTTGGATTATTTCTTAATTTACTTCTTGCTAGCTGATAAAGTCCGAGTTGTTTTAAGTATTTCAGTTATAAATGTCTACGAAAAAAGTTGCATAGAAAGATTAATTTGATTCCCACTTCTCAGAAAAAAAGAAACCATATATTATTTCGAATCGATAATTGTTGGCGATATCAAACTAATAATTAGTAATAAATTTGACAATAATAAAATTGTAAAAGAAATCGAAAGATTTATAAGCAAGAAGAAGAGTAATTGCAACGCGGTAGAATATTTACCAATATTTTTTATAATTTTCACACATAGGCGGCGAAACAGACTAAATAAAGTATTAATATTCTTGATCAGCTCAAAAACACAAGTCTATCTAGACATGTTCGTGTACCTATTTGGCTGTGAAGTTGGGAGAGAGTCTTTTAGTTTTCAGCCCCGTAGGGTGACTTTCAAATGCCGGGATTCGTTTAGGTTTCTCTAGTCAGTATACCACTCACACTTTTAAGATAAATGAGAAACCATTTTATTACAACCACTATCAATGGACGAACGTTTCACATATAGGGGGTGATTCATTTAGAGGTTTTTCTTTTCTAGTTGTTTTTTTCACAGATCGAGTGTGACTGGTGGCACACTGTCAATGAATGATAGTGCATATCAAAAACAAATGTATTTAAATCAACGACCGACATCACTTAGACTTTGAATATACTTTTTTTTCGTTTCCATTGTTAGATAAATTTCCTTACATAGGCAGTGGTGCCTCCCATATATGTACGAGAGTGGTGAGATACACAGCGCTGAGGGCACAGTGTGACAACATAAGGCAAGTTGGTAGCCAAATTGCGCACAAATTTCGTGAGAGCTTCGTACGTGAGTTTCGCACTGAACGAAATATAGATCTATCCAATGCATCAGATACCAAAATGCAGCCAAATCATTGAGTTTATGTAGGGAAATTAGCGCAGAAAACTTATAAGAATCTGTCCGTCAGTGTGTGTTTTTTCAATGATTTCAATGATTATTAAACATACGCTCAAATTTAGACAATATATATGATAGATGGTACTTTTCACAAAAAAAAAAACATCTTTAAAAGTACGAGAATTATTACTGAAATTTAAAACGCGGACTCTCCACGCTGCACCCATAAAACAAAACTCCTAAGATGGTCAGTTGGGCCTCTCAGTATAATGAACCATGCCCAATTAGCGAAATATGAAGCTAAGCTGTATATTAAGTCATCTTCTTTAATAAAAAAAGTTGTTCATAGCAAAACATAAAATTAAGCTTGGGTTTGTGTAGTTGAACTGCACCAAAAAGTAGGCTGGGCGCGTCTAGTTAGATAATCTATCAATTAGGTTTTTTTGCAATTGTAATATCTGCTCCTCGAGAGTATTCATATTAATATTGCACGCCCACTTTTATTGGTAGCTCCCACAAAAACAACCAATTTTGAATTTTTTTAAAGCTCAATACTCAGATCAATGAAAATTTTTTAGACCGAAATATTTTGATTTCACTCAATATCAATTAAAAGATTTACATGGTGGCTTTTTCTGTAATGAAACTTGAAATTTATATCAATGTACGTGATTTCCCCACTTTTAGGGGAAGCTTCTGTATAAACTTTTTTGCTTGGTACGAAAATGTTTTTCATTTTAGGTAAAATCAAAGTGAAACTTGACATAGTGGACGGACGCTTCACAAAATTATCAAGGGGCGTTTCCCTGCCCGAAGTAAACAGTTTTTTTAACATTACTTTTCTAAAATTAAGTGCACAATATAGATTTTTCATACATGACCGTGTTCTTCACAGTCCAGGCATGCCCCAGCTCAGCTGTGATGGCATCGCTCACATTTATGTTTAATGCCATGTAGCTCATAACATCCATAATCTTTTAACAAAACGCATCTCAGAATAGAAACTATCATCTTTATTTTACTTTTACATATTATAAATAAATATTATTGTAAATAAATCCAGTGTTAAAAGTTATTACAATCCTCTGCAAATTTGCATTCAATTTCAACAAGTCACAAATAAATGCAACACATTTCAAAAATGTAAAACGCCAAACAGAAAATAAACAATTATGTTTCACAAACGTGTAAAACTCGTTTGTATACCACGACAAAATACCAGTTGTAAAGCCAAAAGTCAAACAAAATGAAAATCTCACAAATCCGGTCAATTAAAAGTGTAACGCAACAAACCGAAATGTAATTATTGTCTAATAGGCTTTTACTACAACTTCTCGAATGCAAAGTTAGCAGATACAAACACTGCAAAGAGAGATGCCTGCCAGGGCTGCTTGTCTGTCTGTCTGTCTGCATGCCGAAAATGAACAAAATATCCACAATATTTACGTAAAGATTACTAAAGCAAATTTATTCAAAATCTATATGAATTATAAAGTAACCACAAACAAGATTGAATGTTTTTTGTTGATTTTGCAAAAATGTTTACACACTGGAACGAGTACGAGTACATATACATCAGAATGTATCTGTAAACCACGCCACTTCATTTTACTGCTGCTGTTGCTGTTGCTGTGGCTGCTGATGTTGCACACGCATACCATATAGTACAATTTGAGGCATCATATGAAATATATACGAAAGAAGAGCGACAGTTGTTGGCAACAAAAACGAGAGGGTTCAATAGGTGGCAGCAGCTAGAAAAAGAAAAAGTGAAAACAAATAGCAAAAGAAGCGCAAATGTTGACATGAAAAAGCAGTTCAGCTAGAAGAAGCCAGATGGTATATACATATGTACATCGATATATACATACATATATATATATATATATATATATATAAAGGAGTAGAGCGTAATATAAACAAGGACATACAGACAAAAGCAATAGAAACAGAGCATCATAGAAAGTGAAAAACTTTGAAAATGGAAACTGCATATAAGCGCTGCGCCTAGTAGTATGCTACAATCATAATAGTTAATCGATATGCTTGACATGTGGTATACGCACGAGTATTAGTGATGTGCAAATCGACGTTTTTTGCGATTCGGATCTGTGGTGGCGAATCTAAAATGATTCGATTATTTTAGCACAAATCCGAATCAGAAGTGAAAAAAAAAATAATACTTCGTACTACATTACACCAAATTATGCGCCACTTCCATTTTGCTTCACATCGTTTCTTTATTTATAGTTTTCAATTAAACATTTTTTTAGGCGCGATATGACAGCTAACTCAGATCTTTTTATAATGGAAGTAACGTTTTCACGCGGAAATAACGTTTAGTAGGAATAAAATTGTGGTCATGAGTTAATGGTTGTCAGACTTGGTCATCAGCTGTTTAGATAATACATTTAACGGTAAATAGGAAATAGTTCTGCAGTTGACTATAACTAAGATTGTTTGATTTATCGGTTGTAGAAGTTAGTTTTTACGGATATTCAAAAATTTGTGTAGCTCATATTATTTGTATTCTTTGTTGCAAGGCGAGCAGCTACACCAGCGACAAAGGAAGGATTTCTAAATCTTATTGGCGATGACTCAAAAGGTAAAAAGTCAGGGGAAAAGCTCCGTCATCAACATCGACGCTAAAGCCAAATATCAGTGGATTGAAGTGGAGTGGAATGAGCTGTTCCAACTAAACTAAACAGTCTCTGGGAATCATTAACGACTACAATTAAAGCGTCTCAATACAACCAGAGAGCCCATGCCGCAATTGTTCAGCATAACAACGCTTATCCACACACTATTGCAAAACGTGTATTAAACGCTAAAATGGGAGGTCCTATGCTAAAAGAAAGTTTGAGAAAATTGGTAGCTAGCGATGCGTTATACTATGAATATTATACATTGTACCATTTGTTTTCAAAAAAGCCTCAACTGAAAAACCAACAAAAAATCTTAAAAATTAACTAATTAACTTAATTTTCGAAGATTGCCATAATATTTAATTTGGTTATATAAAAACTCATAGTCATCACAACTCGAGAAATAATAAATTTTTCTCTTCTTGAGTATTTCTTCTAAGGTTATATTTGATCAGTTTCATGGTGAATATTTTGTGGTGAGCAATTGTGTTCCGTCATGAATGTTCCCTATTCACCACTCATTTGTGTTAGTTTTCTGCTATCATGAATTCAGATACCCCAATCTGTACATCACTAAAACCTATGCCTGTACGTTTGTACGCATGTGTGTTGCGCAAGATCTTTTATTTTTTAAGTGTATGCGTGCATAAAAGAGAAAAAGAAAAATAGAAATAGGCACAAGTGCAAAGTGTATCTGTCTGTGTATATGTAAAATTTTTGCAGTCAAGGTAAGTTTTGAGTTCAGTCAGAATGAGCAGTCAACGAAGCAGCAACAAAATGACACAGGATATGCATACAGATAGACAGATAGACAGACAGACATACATTGAGAATGTATGCAGACATATAAAAGTAGCTACAATTCATACACGTACACGCACACACACACAAAAACACACACAGATAGAGTAATTAGTATGTGCCTTTGTATCAAACACACAAAAAGTGAAAGCTAAAGATCAACATAGCATAAAAATGTCATGGCAACACTTTAAACTTTCTGCAGTCATTGCTGCAAGAAACTTTCAACAATCACAAAAAAAAAAAAAAATTGAACAAAAAAATGTTGCTAAAGTTGACAACGTTTGCGTTGACTGTGAAATGGCAAGCAGGCAAGCCGAACTTATTTGTTTGTGCCAAACGTGCTCTAATTTCAAAAAAAATGATTTTCAAAAACTCTGCTACCACAAAATTCGCAAGATAGTCAAACAGAGCAACCAAAACAGACAACAAACTTTGGTTTAAGACAAAATAGAAAGAAAGAAAAAAATATATATATATATATATGTATATAATACGAAGGATATCAGTAATTTCAGTGTAACCGAAACTTTAATTCACTTTAATTGCACAGCAAAAGTGTGTTGAGTGAATTTGTTGGGAAAGTACACAAATTTTGATATGTACTATTTGTAAAAATGTTGCAATTGCTGGCTATATTATTCTGTTTGTGCGCTACTCTATCTAGTCTAGCGTAGGTGTGTTTGATTCGTTGTGTGTGCGACGATTGTTTAAATCTTTTACGACCAAAATATTCAACCGATTTTGGTAAAATATAGATTGTGCACATCTGCAAATGAATATAAATTTCGAATGAAAAAATCGGTTGTATACTGTGAGCGTTACTAGCCGAACATCGGCTTGCCTACTAACATATAGATCTTGTATATAAGAATCGTTGTTCGAATTGATTCATTCATCATCAACGCACAGCTGGAGCAGTGGCTAGACAGTAGTTTCCGTTCATCATAAAAGTGCTCACTAAGGCATGGTTTTTGAAAAATTCCAGCTGTGAGAAGGAAAGTTAAAGATCAAACATTGTATTTAGTGCGATTTATGTTTCATGCGATCGTCTTAAAAATAGTTTTTTATACTTCACAGAGCAAATATTTCCAGACGTGTTTCATCGATTTAGAATAATTTCATCCACAAGTTGGAAACGGAGGTAACAGTTTATATGGGTCAAACAATTTTTTTTTTCTTTTTTTCTGCAGATCATCTTCAAATTCGGTTTATATACTACTCTACACAACAAATACCTAATTAAATGTTTTATTACCAAAACCTAATAAGAAATTTTGACATTTAAAGGTACATGCTTTCCCAATTTCCAGACAAAACTCCATGACACTGGAACCAATGGAAGACGAGCTATTGCGCCTGAAGTGAGTGTTTTCATTAACGGTGCAACAAATTAGTCTTATTTTAATTTTGACAGAACTTTTACCGAAATGTTTCAATTAATGAACCAATTTTATGGTGTTGGTTGTTTATACCGTTGTAGGGATCATGAGTGGTAAAGACAACCTAAAAACACTTCTGAGCACATAAATAATGACCAAAATGTTTGCCAACCGAAATTCGTGACTACTACAGATTCTATCAAAACTGTGCGTGAATTCATGAAAGGTCAGTAAAAATCTTCATTGAAATTCATGGAATTCTAATTGAGAATTTCCAAAATATCACAGCAATCTGCACTTACTACTGACGTTTGGACTAAAAATAACATTTTTATCATTAAGCACTCAGCTTATTTGCTCAGCTTATTTGCCGCTTGACCTTTAACTTTTCGAAAAGAAATGAATTTGACGATGAAAAGAAAGCAATCGAAACTTTTCGGTGCAACCAGTTTTTCATCGAGTACTCAGATAACAAAAATGTTTGCTACCGATTCATACTTCACACTCAAAAAATAGTGACAAATAGTGTGACCTTTGGCATTTCCCTCAGAAAAAACCAAAGAAAAATCAATATGTGCGAACTCTTCACCTAATAATAAAACTGATTTTAGTATTTCCTCTTGATTTGGTAACATTGTTTTTTTTTTACAATTTCGGTAGCAAAAATTTTCATCGATCTCAGTATTGGGCTTTACAATTAACTATTATTTTGTTGTACTCTTCACACATAGTGTGAGCAATATTTAAATTTTCTTACGGACTTTACTTTTAGCGTTACTTAATGAGACGAATAGTTCTTGCTGTATCCGTCCGTTGTTTTTTGAGATATCAATTTGAAATTTTCAGTAGTCCGGTTCAATGGAGTAGATGATTTCTCAGTTTGGAAAAGTTTTGATACTATTTTGGTATGCTCTTTAAATTTTGGGCTTCAATTTTTTATACTATCCTAATTTTCAAATTTAGGTGTTTTGGAATTTGTGTAAACTCTGATCGAATAATATCTTCAACGATATGCAACCTTTATTTCACAGTGTTACAAACTTTTTGACAAAATTATAAATTCCATTTGCACGCTATACTCGTATATAAAAAGAAGAAGTGTAACAGTTTGCTAAGATCAAAGTTTGGCACACTTAAGTGCACTTATTGACCCTATAAAGAATGATATGCACATAGTTACATATATACTTATTTAGCTATAGCTCCACGAAATCTTTAAGTTGCACGTACAATTTTCTAAATTTCATTTTTAGTAAAGATTTGTGTATATTACAAGTATCATTAAATCCAAGAAGCCAAGAATTTTTTGACAAAAGTTAAAAAGAGTTTGTATGCGGTAAATAGTTTGGTATGCGACAAAGCCATGTTATGATATTGAGGTTATATCTGTGCTAGACACACAATTCCAATGATAATAATGCTGATAGAACTGTGTCATAAGCGGTAAGACAAGGGATGATTATGATTATGATGATGATGATGTTGTTGTTGTCGTTACTGTCGCTGCTAATGATGAGCTTAATTTGCACGCAATATTCGCATTATTTGCACGTACAAAACTTGTTAAAAATTTTCAAAATCATACGAAAAGATTACAGGACATCGTTGAGCAATGTTTGCGACTTTACGGTTTGTTGCTGTGGCTAGTAGACGTCTGTCTTTCGCTTATAAATATTTGTAATATTTGTAAAAGGAATTTTGGTTTGTAAATGTTGAAAAGTTGAAAGATTTGATTGTCTTCAAAATTTTAATTTTTGTTATAAAGATATGACATACATACATTTATTTGCTGGTTTAAGATTTTTTATAGGCTGTTTTATTTTAGATACTCCTCAAATAGAACTGGATATTTTTGAAGATGCAGGTTTTAAGTTACTAAATCTGTATATAAACATACAAGAGAAAACAACTCACAAGTCAGTACACAGCCGAAATCGCTAATGCTAAAGACCTGCACTGTGGAAAGTTACTTATTTTAAAAATGTAAATCATTTATGGCCGCACATGTTTGTCGATCAGCGCACATGCTTGTCGCTCAGCTGAACATGATCGCGACTGAGCGATACTTCAACTCATCTCTAGTAATTATCAGACGATCTCTAACAACAACACGAGCCAAAAAGACGAAAAATAATTGTTGTACAAATAAAATACATTTTATAATATTTAAACTTAATCATATTTGATTATTTTAGCTCCTGTGACACGAATGTTTGTATGGCTGGAAGTCGTAAAAAACTCCTTTCATTGCAGTTTTCGTTTTGGGAAGAGAATATAATCGCACGGTGTTAGATTGTGCGAATACGGAGGGTGGGCGATGAGACAAATCTGTTTTTTCATCAAAAATTGACATTTGACCATTGACAGTTTGACCTTTTGGAATAAATTCCTTGTGAACAATACCATTGGAATCAAAGAATCTTGATCTTGACTTCAACGAAGCTCCTCGCACGGGAAGAACTCTTGAAGCTTATGATGACTAAATTAGGGCACTGATTCCAACACACCCACGTTCGACTACTTGTGACAATGCGGGAACACTGAACCTGCATAATTCGACCATCGACGACCAACCCTGATGGCTGCATATATGGCTTATTCATGAACTGAAAGAAATCCATGATGCAGCTTAGGCAAAGCCATATATGCAGCCATCAGAGTTGGTCGTCGATGGTCGAATGATTCAGGTTCAGTGTTCCCGCATTGTCACAAGTAGTCGAACGTGGGTGTGTTGAAATCAGTGCCCTAATTTAGTCATCATAAGCTTAATCACCGGACTTTGTTCCATCAGATTAGCTTTTGTTTAGTTCCTTATAAAACGACTTTAATTGTTGGCCTTTCGATTTTGAAAAGAATATCAATGCGCATCTAACACAATTCTTCGCTGGAAAAGAGAGGTCCCTCTACGAGTGCGGCGTCATGCAACATTCATAAAGATGGCAAAGGTTCATCGCTCAAAATGACCAATATAATAATATATATTGAACTTTGTTTTATTTGTAATAAACGATCCTTGATAATCACCAAAAAAGAGTTACTAATTTTCCGACAACCCTAAAGTTATATCTTTTTTTTGTGCGTGAACTTTTGGTTCTGCTTTTTAAAAACGATCTTTAAGCAAGTAGCTCGCATTCGAAGAACAACCAATCAAGTTAAAAAGTACCAACATTTTATCAACTTGTACTGCCAGAAAAATTTTATATTAAAGAAAAAACTCTGTGATATTCAACGGCATTGAAACTATTTATTAAAATACATGGAAAATTTTGTTTTTGCATTGTATCTGTGCCTGTATACGTTTTGTGTACAACTTTTTTCGAGAGTGACACTACAACTTTTAAAAGTTCAAACCGCTGTTTCGAATAATAATTGTCATATAAATTAATATTGCAAAATTTTAACTTACAAAAGTGTGCAGGCATGAATATTGCTCGTGCAGAAAAATATTAACTTTTTTTTTAATAAATATATACAATATATACTCGTATGTATACATGTATGTATATTGTAAGCGAGCTCGAACGTTAAAAGGACAACTAGTATCAAAAAAAATATCAAAAAAAAAAAAAAAAGATTTTGTTTTATATATTTTTGGCTTGAAAGTTTTTGCAAAAATTTTTGTGCAAGCTTATCATATTTTCGCTTGGCTGATTTTCAGACAAGTTTTTGCTGTTTTTGGCTGTTAGTTTAAGCGGCACACTATCTCACACATATATATATATATATGTAACTGCTGATCAAAAAGTACCAAGAAATTCTCAATAAAATGATTTGTTATATTTGTGTTGGCTTCTTCAAAGTAATTTCTATCAGATGAAATACAAATGCTTCAACGCCGATTTATTGTTTAACTTTCGGAGATATTCTTATTTCCATCCAAGCGGGTCAAAAGGCTAACCGCGGAGCAGGAACTTAAGCTGTGGTAGCAGAAAAAAGTCACACGAGACCATTTCAGATCAATATGCAGCTTGCGGAATGACAACGAGAACTTCAATAGTATAAAAGATAGAACCTTAAAAGTTATTCATATGTTTCGCTCGCAGATCAGTTGTTTTTTATATGACATGCCCACAACGCCCACAGAAGACTATATATTCTTAAAATTCTAGTTTTTTAACGTAACCAGCCGATAAAAAAGTTCTTTGTTTCGTTTAGATCTAATTTTTTTTTACAATTTAAAAAATTAGTATTAAAAAAATGGCATATATAATTTCGAAAACGGGGGGAGGTTTGCATGGGGCTATCCATTAAGGTGGTCTGATCTGGGTCTATTTGGAATATTTTGTAAGGATTGACGTAAGATATGCCTAATTCGTTATTTCGAGCTCAAGTAAAAACAAAAACAAACAAAAAATTATGTCATTCACAAACAGAAAAATAGAGCGCAGGTTTGTATAGGTGCTATCCCTTAAAGTAGAGTTGGCGTGTTCACTTAATACTAGCTATCTGAAGAGGGAAAACGAGAGTTTAAATGTCGTTCGTTCTGTTCGTTCAAACAGACTGCCGGAAACGTGGAATGACAGTTGGACAGACGGACGTGCCAATATCAACTTGCCGTCCAATGCTGATCAATAATATATACCTATACTTTATAGCGTCTGCCAGGCCTCCTTCTGCTTGTTACATACGTTTTCACAAATTGAATACACCCTTGTATCCTATGGGTGCAAGGTATACAATTTTTATTATTTTGTCTGAGAGTTTGTAACGCATTAAAGGAGGCATCGTAGACTCCACAAAGTATATATAATATGGACCAGGTCAACGAGATGAGTCGCTCTAGCCATGTTCGTCTGTCCGTCTGTCTAAATGTTGTTGCGTATTTTTAAAATATTTAGTTGAAAGTTTGCACATAGATTTATGTTTCTTGCAGTTTAATAGAGTATTAAAATTTAACACTTTTGGTTGTAGACCCCATAGAAAATTACCGCAAAATAGCACAGTAAATAGCAACTTAAAATTAAATTTGGTTTTTATTAGAGTCGGCTTGAAATTTGACATGATAGCTTCTTTTGCACTATGCTTCACATAAATATCAAGAAGCCTGTCACGCATACTACTAGGGGTAGCCCGCATAGAAACTTACCGCTAAATTCTGGAATATTGTATGAAAACTTTCTTATTAGAGTACATAACAATCAACTAACAAGAAAAAACGTTGAACCGAAGCTATAATACCATTCACACGAAACTTTAAATAGTATTGTAATACATAAAAGTGGGGGTTTAAATTGGGGGTGTGACACGCTCACTTGTAGATATGTATGAAGCGATTGTCTATTAAAATCCACAAATTCAAATTGCAAGCTAATATTGATCTAAATAAATGATTTTTTAATAAAAAACATAAAATTGCGCAAAAAGCGGGCGGGCCACGCCCAATTGTCTATGTTTATTTAGCGGCTGTCTCTTAAAATTCACCATATTGCATTTCAACCTAATATTGACTTTAATAAAAAAGTTTTTCTTACAAAAAGTCAAAAGTGGACCATAGGTTTGTATGGGAGCTACCCCAAATAGTATGCGGGCCACGCCCGTTAGTCTATGTATGTTAAGCGACATCGAGATGCACGCTTGGATGACCTACGAACCAAAGCATCTGCTTCAAGAGCAACTGAGACAACTCAACAGCGAGATGTAAGTTCTACAAACCACAGCATCTACTTCAAGATTGAGGTCCGATTTGAAGTTGGAAGCATTTAATTACGATAAAGACTCCAACTACAGTACGCACCCACATGTTGTGTTTGGCCAAATGGATAAATTGTGTCCATATTGTCGTGCTCTGTGTCCATATTGTCGTGCATCGCCTGGAATGTGTTGCCTTAATTGCAAAGTCAAGTTGCCACCACTGGATGAGCCACCAGAGCCACTACGAACGTATGTGTCTGGAGCTACACCGTTGTCTAAACATTTTTTACAACACATTCGAAACTACAACTCATCCTTTCAAATGACATCGTTTGGAGCAACAGAATTGTCATGCCCACATTCAAAGTTCAAGGCCAAGTGTATCATCAAGTCGGTTCACTTCTTCCGCCACCCGATTAATCAACGTTTTATTCGTTGAGAGGCGCAGCAGCACGCGCCGGGTTTTAGCTAGTATTGTATATTTCTTGTTACAGTAAATATCAACTTAAAAATAAATATTGTGTGGCTTCTTATGTATAAAATCCTCACGTATAGAGAAATAGATGAGATTTCTCCATACAGACGCACCATGAAAAAACTTATCATTTCAGGCAAAATCTTGAACGCATAAGTTGTGAATTCACTACTGCAGCAATCATTCTTTTTATATTTTGTATTCTTTGTACATCAAATCATCAACCACACATTTATACATGACAACCAGTAGAAATAATTTCAAAATATCTCAAGCGAAATTTGTTTAAATATAAAATGCCTGGTAGTTTTTGATCAGAAGCGTACACCATCACTAAAAGCTAAACTCTATATGTATGTACATAGGTAATCGTATGTTAACATATACATAGGATAGTATATATTTACATACCTTCTCATGCTCAAAACTTTTGCATACAAAGTACGCTATTCATAACATATAATTTTAAAATTTGTGCACTCAGCGGCAGAGTTTTGAAAAGCATACTACTAGTATATGGGTGCACTGTAATATGTAGATAGTTATAGTTTGGCAAAAAAAATAAAATTTTATTGGCTAATGGCAATACTATATACTGACATGCACTTACATTCAATAATGCGATCAAGTCTTTAAAAGCTTCAAAATACAAGTAGGAGCAGATACAATATTACTTATAACGTACATAGTTACTAACTTAGTAAGCAGATAAGCAGAATTAAACCGCAATAAAATTTAAGACGTTGACATAAAAGCTCATTTCATGCCTAACGCAGAAGTGCCTGTTCTTAGGCATATGTCAACAATACTAACTACAAGATACAATACAACAACAAAAACAATAGCAGACAACAGGGATAACAAGCACCACAATGACAATAAATACGACGACAACAGCGTCGGTGGCTGCGACGGTGGTAACGACGACGACGACGACAACAACAACAACAACAACAGCCAGTACTAGAAGAATAAGCAGCAAAATAAGCCATTTAACAAACCTGGCAGACATCCAGACTGCCAGCCAAGCCGGCAGCAGCTAACCTGCAAAATCTTTTGCTGATGCTGCAAAATGCACTAATGGCTCTTATGTTACAAAAAGGCAGAAATACAGACAGACAGACAGACAGACAGACAGACAGACATTCAGCCAGTTAGAAAGATACCAGATACATATGTATCTTTCGCTTTCTGTATATCTGTCCGACTATCTGTCTGTCTACCTATTTGTATGTGTTAAGCTAAAAGCTGTGTTATACTATTAAGCATACAAAGCCAAAATACAGCATTGCGAACAAAATACGAGTACAATGTTGACGATGAGGACAACTAAACATGAAAACATAACCTAAATGTTTAACCAAGTTATTTAACTTAAACTTCAAGTTAAATTAAGCAAACAATGACAAAAACAACAGCAACAGCAACAACAACAACAACAACACGAAAATATATAACTACATTTACATACAACAAAGCGCAGTATGTACTTAAATGCATATAGTATGATAATAATAGCAATGACAACAGTCCTCGAAACGCACATATATATACCAGTAGCATTTACTAAAGGACCTCAGGTAAATATTTAAAGATACTTAAATTCAGCGACAGAGAGAGAGAGAGGGAGATAGAGCGAGAGGTAGAGTATTACTAATGAAGAAACTGCCATAAACGACTTAGAACGCAGCCGTATTTAAAGAACATGGTATTATAGTTTGTATATGTGCCTTTGTGTATTTGTCTGTATTTACATCGTTTGCATCCCCACAATATCTCCATTACAAAATTTGTGCGTGCATTTATTTTTATGCACATATCTCTTTATAAATATTTGAGTTTCATTTCGCATAAAGCACAATTAGGCACAAATCCCTTTTCTATTTTAGTAAACAACACATACATGCATCTTGTACTAAGATTTGGTCAACAATTTGCGTCTTCGTAAAACTGACAAGGGTGATGCTTATACACATATGTATATAAAAACCATATTGCAGAAGAAATGAAATGGAAAATATTGCTGAAGTTGAATTCAAACCAGTCATTAAGCTGCAAAGAAATAATACTACTGCATGCTCCAGGGGCGTATCCAGAACGCTGTCTTGGGGGTGGGGTTTTGGGAGTAACTCTACTAAAAAATTAACATATTATTTTATGAAAATGAAACGCAAAAAAAAATGTTTTTTACTGAAGAAAAGTGCTGTGCCGGGAAACGTTTCCCAGTCACACTCCCTTGATTCCGCCAATGGCATGCTCTTACGAGCGTATAGTTTTATAATAACGATAACACTCACACTTCACAAAGTGAGCTGTATGTATAAATATGTCGGAAACAGTCTCAAGAGTCAGGCCCGTTGAGAGAGCAAAGGGTAAAAGGGGTAATTTACCCCAGGGCCCGGACGTTTTTAGTAGCCCGAGATCAAAGGAATCGCATTTTACACGAGTGTAAAGCAGTTTCTACGGCAAATAAAAACAGGAGCACGTAATTGTTTAGTCCCGGACCCGTATTTTCGCTCGACGGTCCTGTCAGACTATATGGTTACGGTTGCTGGTATTTTACTTGTTTTTGCATATCAAACAAGCGCACCATCTTTAAAAACTATTTCCAAGTGGTTTCGACGATTACGACGATAGTGAAGAATGACCAAAATCTTCGTACGAGGAGAGAACTGTAGCCCTGTTAAAGGCTAAAGTTGACGAAGTTCTATGATTGATAAAAGAGTAGATTACTGATTAGCTGGAATTGAAAAAGGGATTACTTTTTACATCACGCAAATGCACCAGCTCACACTGCCGAAAGAACTAGTAACTTAATAGCGGTCTCTAGCATCGAAGAAATCTACCCAGCACCATATTTTTCGAATCTGGTGATTTCTAAAAAAAGTTCTAATATTAAAAACAATTTAGAGAAAATCTCGCCAGTAGTAATGCGGAGATAATTGATGCAGTTAATGTAGAAATTGAAAGGTTACAAAAGCAAGATTTTCAGAACTGTTTCAACAGGGTGACAGACTACAGAAATGTATTGAAATTGATGGTGATTATGTAGAGTAGCTAAAAAATAATGAAAATTTAAAGCAAAACAAGAAAAAACATTAACCTCGGTGGAATCGAAGTTTTAATACGATTCAGATGAAGTTTCAAGCTGTGAACTTAGTAGATGTATAAAAGATAATATATATTTATAAAAGCTAACAACTTATGCCTGGGATGTAACTGTGTTAGAGCATATATCCAAAAATGGGCGTGGGCACTTTGATAATTATGCGATGCGTCCCTCCACATGAAGCCACTATGTTAAATGTTAAGTTTTTTATCAAAAATTCCAAAATTGGCTGGTGTGTTTTTATGGTCCTTCCCCTAAAATAGAGAAATCAATGCTATTTCTCAATAGGTAAAGCGTTTGTCCATAAG
This sequence comes from Leucophenga montana, assembly GCA_035044765.1. Classification (NCBI taxonomy): domain Eukaryota; kingdom Metazoa; phylum Arthropoda; class Insecta; order Diptera; family Drosophilidae; genus Leucophenga; species Leucophenga montana. The sequence goes on along the minus strand of JAWNNQ010002018.1, from coordinate 794,226 downwards.
TAGATACTATATTAAAGTTTAAGTTGATTTCTAAAGTAATAAGAAAGTTTTCATATAAAATCCATTAATTGGGCGGTAAGTTTCTATGCGGGCTACACCTAAAAGTGCTCGTGACATGCACTTTGATATTTATGTGAAGCATCATGTAAAATTTCGCGTCGATATTGACTGCAATAAAAACGTTGTACATACTAAAAGGCAAAAGTGAGCGGGTGGTTTCAATGTTTGCAACCTTAAAAAATGGAGGATCATACACATATGTGAAGGGTCCCTTCATAAGAAGCCTATGCCAAATTTTAAGGTGATATTGATTGCAATATAAAAAATTTTCATACAAATAGTTGTAATACGAGGGTGGGGGGGGGGGAGTAGTGGTTTGTATGAGGGATGCCCTAACGAAAGGGCGTGGCATGTAATTTTGATACTCTATTAAACTCTATACTCAATTTTAACCGAATATCTGAAACACTGGTGCCCAAAAAATGCGCAACATTCAGACAGACAGACAGACAGACATAGCTAGATAGACTTATCTGTCGCGCTGATCAAGAATATATATACTTTATGGGGTCTACGATGCCTCCTTTAATACCTTACAAACTTTCAGACAAACTGATTATACAATGTCACACCATTTGTAAATGATGTGTTCGTCTATTTTTTCTAAGCAACTAACCAAACTGGTTCCCAATTAATTGGCTAATGGTTAATGGTCTAAAAATAAGCAATCTGAGATTAAAAAAACGTGAAATTGATAAGGTTCTGGCTTTCTAATGTGAACGAGAGGAAAATATTCTGCATTTGGGGATGAAGAGGCTGACGCATACTGCTCTTCCACCTGAACAATGCACTGAAGTAAGTCCAATGGCAAAATTGTACGAAATGTGCTATGAATTTTCGAAAAAGTTTATCAAAAGTAGTCACCCGATTTTCTGACTGTATCAGTTTTTGTGAATTAAAAAAACGGTGAATGTTTATTTAGAGCTTTAACTCAAGAAAATAAGTGGCTGCCGCCAAAGTTGATGTACTAAATATGAGCGCTTTTTAGTTCATTTTCCCAATACATTTATCAATACTTCAAACAATAGATTTGCCATATCTGCTTCAAGGGGTTGTTAGGCTGTCAAATTAAAATAGTTTCACATTTAATTAGATTAATCATAGACCCAAATCATAGAAAAACATTTATTCCGCGATCCTGAGCTGTTGGCGTGTAATTTACAAAACTTTTTGCCGTGTATTTTCCAGCTTTACTGCACAAATTAAAAAGTTACAATGACAGATATAATCTATTTTCTGGAAGTTCGCTTACATTATATAAAACTTTCTTTTAAATTAAATTATTAATTTCATAAAAACTACTCGAAACAATTTCGAAGTTTTCAATTTTGCTACACAAAACTATTAAATTATTAAATTAAACGCTTAGTTTAAACATTATTTTAGCCATCAGCAACAATCACTTTCATGTTAAGCACAAACTAGTTTAATATTTTAGCAGACAGCAACAGTCACAGCAAGCAGATACACTGCTGCTAATTGCCATTTCAATGCAATCTTTGAAATCTTTTAGCTCCAATGTAACCAAACTTGAAGTTCCTTGCTTGCTAACTGTCATTACAGTCGTTCGAATCATTATAATAATATTTTTCCAATTAACACCAGCTGTTGCTGTCGTTCAATGCGATTTCAACAACATGCGCTCCAAGTCCCAGACACGCACACATATACATAGTTATACACAGATACATAGATATACAGATACATTAGGACTACATAACTACATGCTCTAATGCGTATTACACTCCATTTGAAATCAACAGCATAGTATTTCAAGTGTAAAACTACTTTTGCTTCATTTAGTGTGTTGACGTTTGCTCCTTTTGCCATACCGAGTCCTGTGAATCCTATGACTATTGACGTTTGCCTGTCTAAGTGCGTGTGTGTCTAAGTGCCTAACGGCGCTTAAGTGTATAACTATATAGGTGTGTTTGTGTGTGTGTGTCTGTGTGTCTGTGTGTGTGTGTGAATGTGTATGTTCTGTCTAAAGTTTTACTCAAATACGTTTCTATTAGCTGCCGGCAATACGCTGCACACGCACACAATGATAACTGAAGTTTTGTATCTGTGTGTACCAGAGTTACAACTATTTTATACTCCCTTTGCGTCCTCGCAATTCAATTTCAATAGTTTAGCGCCAAAGTTGGCAATAGTTTTGTAGTTCTTAATGCCTTTGCTGCACTTTTCTTTGGAATTGTATTGCTTTTACATTGTCTTCTTCTATCGTATTTCAGGACATCTTTTTGTGTACTGCAACATATAGCATATAGTATGTACGACTATATAGCATATAGAAAAGATCAGAAAATACAATGCGAGTACGTAGTCATAGAAACGCATGCAGAAAGTTTATTTCCAAAGTTTATTTGTTTGCTTGTCGAAATAGAATACAAACTCACAAATTCTATAGAATGTACAAGAAGTAGAAATAATAGAGACCAACCCACACAAACACACACTCACGCATAAACACAATCTTAGCATGCTTAAAGTTTAAATGAAGCCTCTGCTAATAAGCGACTGTGTTTCTTGAAAATATATTTGCCATTTGATGTTGCTCCAGCTCGCATTAATTTTCTTCGCATTTTCCACGCGCTCAAGTGGAACAAGTTTTCTTTTAATTCATTGCCAGTTGGGAAAACATCCTGTTCTAAATTGTAAGTGAAGTCATTGAGAAAATAAGTTGTTACTGCGACTTGTTAAACCATTTTAGTTCTAATATAAAAAAGCCCATTTTAGTTCAATTTCATAATTAAACAGCAGCTAAAATGTAGCTTAATAAATTTTGAAAAGCCTTGGAACCATTATATGCTTCTGCCTCTGAACATGCTAGCTTCAATTCCATACCTAGTTAGTATTTCTACTACTGTGGAATTAGCCTTATTACGTTGAAATGGCGACTTTTTATTTTATAATCTAACCAAATATGTATGTGGAATGAAATGGTTATAAAAATTTGTCTGGTAGTTTGAAGGAATCATTCCATATATATTGTACATAGTAATGATAAACTAAGCTTGTTTAACTTGACATAAAATTGAAAAGAATAAAACAAGAAAATACGTTAACTTCAGTGTATAGAGGGCTCTGAATAATATTGTTGCGCATGAAATTATTAGAAAGAATCAAATTAAAATTTGATAAAATTATAGATCGAGCTGGGCTTGAATCATGGTCGTCTGAATTGTTTTGCAGCAAGCTAGACAGTTGAGCTATCGAGTCCACAAATATTCGCTGATACAAATGTACAATTCATAGAATATTATAATACTAATTGGATTCACCTTTGTATGTAGTTGAACTAGTTAAATATAATTATTATCAAAATATTCAATGCAACAAAATAAATACTTGTTGCCTTTTAGCTATACCTTCTAGTTAATAAATCGCCTTCATATTCGAATTTAAATTACTTCTGGTTATAAAAAGTCTCCATACTAACTTGCAAACAGACAGATCACGAATATATATACTTTACGGAGTCTCCGATGCTTCCTTTAAGGCATTGCAAACATTGTGACTAAATTATAATACTAGAACTAGTATAATTAGCGTTCATCACATATGTATATCATATATCGCCTATGCAAAGCAATGGTACAAGTATGGCTTCTTTACTATCCCAGCTAGAAGCTTCAAATTCTGAATGGGTGATATTAATTTAAACTCCCAACAAAATGTTAAAAAATGGTCCGAATCTAAAAGCACCGTAGTTAAAACAGTGAAAATGTTAATAGTGATTTTTTTCTAACATACATTAACTTTTAGTAGTATGTAGGACCAGCGGTCGACTCAATCGATCGCAATTTAAGAATAATTTTGTATATTATTACGTTTATGCGTTTATTGTTTTTTTGCTAATTTACAGCGTGCCAATCACAACAACTACGGAGATAATAGCGAAGCGCATTCAAAGTAAGACACGAAATCTCCTATCTCTTTCGCGCTCGTAGAGTCTAATCAACTTGTAACTGGCTGCTCGCATATTTTATTTTAATATTTCTTTTTATGCGTTTGTATTTCATATAATGCACATATGTGTATGATTCGTTGTGTGGGTGACTATTGTTTGCGACTTCTAGTTGCAAAATATTCAACCTATTTTGATCACATATACATTGTGTACATTTAATAATTTATATGTATACCTTTCAAATGGTATATTTTTTAACAAAATCGGTCGTATAGTGTTAACGTAGTAGCTGTCTGCTTGGCTATTAATATATAAATGGTGCATGCCATAAATGTGCGTAAATATTTACACATATATTTTGTTGTTACAACCATCGTAAATATATTGCATATTTAAAATATGTATAATATTTCGAATGTTTCCGTGTGAGTTTTTATACTGTTGAGCAATTCAGCACACATTATTTTGTCATTGTAGTCTTCGAATTAACTTCCCTTCTGACTGTCTGTTTTGTACAAAACAGCTGATCAACGCGAATTCATTGGCAGTTAAATGTGTATAAAAATTAAATGGTATATTTATTAAAATTATTAAAAGCGAGATACCATTTAGGTATAATAATGGAATTGATACTGGCGTATTGAATGTAGTTTATGAAATGGTTTTGAAAGCATGCTTATCGGTTTGTGGCAGTAAGACCATGAGTAGTGTAAATGTGGATATTTACAAAGTCTTGTCAAATTTCTACTACAGCTCCACTTACTCCATTATTTGCAATAAATTTTCGTTTTCGTGCTCAACATTGTTTGTTTACATCATTATTAAATGCATTGTACGAATCATGTCCAGAAGGTAAGAGTAGTTTTGCAATCTCGTGCTGTAACAATTTTTTTTTCAAGCATGGCAACACTGTGTTGTAGAGAAGGTTCTCTTAACTACAATGAACAACGGCGGCCCTTGTTAATATGTATACTCGCCTAGTAGTGGCCGTTTGTGTGAAATACGTCGATAAGAAATACCGACAACTACAAGATGCACTCTGTAATGTTATGAACCGAAGAAACGCGTTTAAGAGTTATTAGAAGTACGCATGTTCATGACAATCCGAGGAGTGAAAGAGCTTCAATTTTGGCTTATATCACTAAAGCGCTTTGGTATCATGACGCATATTGCCCTTACTTGGCGACTTCAGACTTTTATCTTTTCGACTCACTGAAGACTCACATAGGTGGAAAAAAATTTTCAACCTTCGAGGAGGTAAAGCAAGAGGTCCTGAACTAGAAAAAGGAAGTAGCGACTGAGATCTTTGAGGAGAGCATCAATAAGGGACACTACAGGGCGAGTTATCATGCTAAAGAGAGCCGCTCGTACTCATATTTAATATTTATTTGTATTTAATAAAATCATAATACCACTTAGTGTTGCCAATCTTTGACAATAATTGATCGACATATATGGTATGGGTATGTACAATCAAACCGCTCATCGATGCTATTAGTAGAAGCTTCATTCGTAAGCTAATTTGGGAAGGAATAATACAGGGTAGCAACAATTTATTTTGGGAAAAGTGATTAATCGATTATTTTACTGTAGAAAGTTTTTTAAACCCATTTTCAAAAATGATATCGCGAAAGGCGTAATGTTTTCGTTTTTCCACATTTTCCATCATCTTTTGAAGTGTTTCGGGCGATATAGTAATTATTTCTTGTTAACATAAACTTTGAGCTTCAAAAAGCCACAGAGGAACATTCTGTAGCCTTCAGATCAGCGATAAAAAATCATAATTTTTCGAAATAGGGCTACCACCTAAAGCAGTTAGAAAGCAGCACGTTCAGATTATGTGTGCCCATCTGAAAACAGTTCTCAAAGTTATAGTGTTGTCGGATGGGTCAGGTGAATTTAAACCACCCGATAGTCATGGGAGAAATTTTCGTATCCAGACTGTGAAGGTCTGAAGCCGCACTGTTTATTAAGGTCATCATCACAAATATAGTTTACAAAGCAGTTGCAGGCATTTGCTCGTTGTTTTAGTAAGGACATAAAACTATCGAGTGCCATGCATTTCAATTATTCATTGTATTAATGCTGCACGCATGATCAACAAGTATATAAGAAGGTAATCCATTTAGCACTTTAAGGATTATTGAAAAAACAAATCCATATAGACATTAATTCCAAATGTTGCTACCATTTCGAGAGCTAAGCTCAACTGTTGACAAATGTTATAGGTTAATTACCATTTTATGGCTGCGTCTGTTGTTGCAACAAACACCAGCTCAGGTGTCTGTGCGTAATGTAAACAGACATACCTGATCATATATACAAGTACTATATGGTATAATATTCATACAAAAGCATGCCGTACTCCCTAACTTCGGTTTATTCATTCATCTGTATCTAAATATGTATCTGTGTTGATGTGCTGCATGTGGCATAATTACTCGTATCAAATGAGTGATGTTATGTGTACTTTGGCCTAATCAAAAGGTTATCGCTGTTATTGATTGATGAGTCTGTGTATGAGTGTTTTGAAAACTGGCATAGAGTATTTAATAAATTGCATATTGAATGTATGCGTTCAAGTCCATGCAGTCCTTGTATGTCTGCCGGTGTGTGAGTGTGTGTGCATGAATTTGTTTGTATAGCTTCAAATGCTGGCGTGATAAATCTCTTCATATGTCTTTCTGTTTGTTTGGGTTCACATTTGACACGCAGACGCGCTGTCTCCTACCTTTGATTACACAAATATCGCTCGCACGCATTGCACGATGCTTTTGCATCGCTTTTGACATCAATCGTTTCAACGAATTTTCATTATGCAAATATTTACAAACATGGACCGCTTCAAAAGTTCCGTTACTGAGCAAAACTAAAATCCACTATATACATTTATATACAATACTACATAGTTTGTATGGCCAGCGGTAGACTTAAACGACAGTAATATAAGAATAATGTCGTATATTGTTTGTTTTATGTGTTTACTGTTATTGCATTTCATAGAAACAGTCATCAAAATAATGGCAAAGCACATACAAAGTAAAACAAGCAATCTCCTATTTACTTCTGTAACTGGCTGCTCACATGCCATCGTTTAATATTTGTATGTGTGTGTTTGTATTTTATGTAAAATTTATATGTGTTTGATTCGCTGTGTGAGTGCCGATTTTTTTAAACCTTCTACGCCGGTCATATAATTTTTTAAATGAAGATTATGAGATGTATGCAGAAGTTTTTTGGCTGCACATCATTTAGAAAATGAACGATAACACACAGAAAGACCACATTAGTCATATCGTAGTAAGTGATTGCCGCACAAGTTTGAAATATATGAAAAGAGCACCGAGAGAAATATGAAGGAAAAAATCGCCCCACCATATAAAAGAAAAACTGAATTCGTCATATCCCAGCAACTATTTGACGCAGATTGACGAGATTTGCCACATATATAAAGGGAATCGAGAAAAGTATGATCTAATGTATAAGTCGACAATGATGTCTTCCCCACTTAAAATTTATACGGAAAGGGCACTAGCATAAATAAGGTCCACTGTAGAGAGAAAAACAAAAGGACACAACAGCACGGACACAACAGCACGGACGACGTGCCGACGTTTTATTTATTTTTTGTTGGGAAGAATGTGAAGAGGAGCAGGGACGAATGTAATTTTTTTTTAAAGTATTGCGTCTGAGGCAGATAAAAACCAGATAACGCCTTCGGCCAATCACAAAAACTCTCTCTCTCTCTCTCTCTCTCTTTCTCTCAGCTCTGTCGTGCTCGGTCGTGTTCACATTGAGCGTCAAGCATGTCGATCGAGTAGCTTGACTGTAGGCTCGAAACTTTTGTTTGCGCACTTGTCAACATGTTGGCGAGCTTCAGTTGAGTGTGTTTTTGACAGTTTTTGTTAGTAAAATTTTAAAATTTTTATTTTTTGCTTGGAACTCTTAAAAAATACCTTGTGTACATCATACCAAGTTGGATGACGCTGCAATGTTTGTAAATATTCTAATCAGTTTAATGCAATATTCATTTAAAATTATTTAACGTAATGCATAAAATTGATTTGCATATCTATTTTCGTATGTATAACATGAATCTTTTTGACTCAGTGACACTAAAATATTGTATGTGTAGATAGTTTGTTGATAACAATAAGTGTTCAGTAATTAGTTAAGTACTAAATTGAATAATACATTGTTTGTACTATTTCTTACGAAGTTAACACATCCTTTTGTTTCCTTTAAAATGTTGTTTACGACATGATGGAAAAATGAAAATTAATATGTTATCAGATAGGTTGATGTAAAAATGCCACTTTGCAGAAAATTTAAAAAAAAAAAATGGATTGCCCCGTTGGTTGGGCGCCAATTTTGAATCGAACTAGTTTTCATGGTAGCACTCAAAACAATGTCAAATGTTCAATTACAATATTTCTGTTGTCCAAACGCAATCCAATGACCTGTTAAACAGAATCCACAAAATGTTGTGTATTCTATTGTATTACTTTGAACTGAGTTAAGCTCAATACTGAGATCGATGCATATTTTTGATACCGAAAAAAGTTCATATAGATAAACGTTGTCAAACAAGATTCAACAATTTTCGACACAAACAGTTTTTCATCAGGTACTCAGATAACAAAAATGTTTGCTACCGAAAATACTTTATAAACTCAAAAAACAGGTGACAAAGAGTGTGACCTTTTTCATTTCGATCAGAAAGAACTGATCTGATTTGTTTGATATAGCAGCAATAATTTAGAATTTCTGTCTCAAAAATGTTCATCGATCTCAGTATTGGGTTTAGAAAAGATCTATTTTCCGTTTTGTACTGTAGTTAACAAAGTTTGGATCAATATAGAGAGTGTTCAGAAGCTAATTGTCCACACTTTGTATTTATACTACAACTTTAAAAAAAAAAAAAAAAATCTCTACCTGCACAAAAGCTTTGCAAGCTTTATATTTTTCTGAGGTCCTTCTTCAATTTGACACTTGTATGTTTATGTGTACGTGTATGAACGCATTGAGTGCTTATTTATAAATATTTATTTATAACATAAACCATTTGATCAGCGGCACACAAAGCCAGTGAGTAAAGATTATGTATGAACGTATTTCCGTTTCCGGCTTAAGGTGCCTTCCCAAAAAGGATGCAATGAAATCAAATATGAGTCAATGTTTGTATTTTGGTTGTTCTTTCTTCTTTGTTGATTTCTGTTGTCTGAATATCAATTTATTTGCTGCTGTTCAGGCTAGAAATATTTCAAATTCTTTGCACGTGCACATTTCACAAAAAGCCAAAAAAAAAAAAAAATCCATAAAAAAAGACAACTCCAACGATGCTCGAGGTTGAAAAAGAAAACTAACTCTTTTGCCAGCAGCGAGAAAATGAAGCTTCATGTCGCGGATTTTGAAGGCAATTTATTGACTTAAAGTTAAAATGACAACGAGAGAAGGTTCGAACAATCGAACGACAGCGTTTTATAGATGCTACGTGCTGGCATTTAATTGCACTACGAGTATGCGTGCAAATTTCGATGCTGTCTAGATTTTGTGCTCTACAAATGCGAAACTAATTTAAATGGCAGCAAACGCAATGCCAGGGATGATAATAATAAAGCTGAATCAATGACGAGTCTCGGCTTGCTTTGTGTCATTTGGCGCCCGCACATGATGCTGGCTGATGCTTTATCCTTTATGCTAGTCATGCAGTAAGAAGGAACAAATGACATCGGCAACAACCGGAAATAACAAGTGCCGCCGTTGCCGACAGCAATCTGCATTTGATACACGCGCTTCAATAATGACATTCACAATCAGCTGGCGGCGTATGGAAGGAACTATGGGCAGCAGCAGCGGCGGCGGCATTTCTACGACTCATTGTTGCTGTTATTTGCTTTGATTTTGTGCCTGATCAGGCATTCTATCACTCTATTCCGTTTGGCGCTGCCAACTGTTTGCCATTTCCGCAGTAAGACTACAACTGACTGTCTGTCTGACGAAACGAAACGAAACGAGACGAGGCGACTCGAAACGACACGTTCACTTGATAGAAATCTTAATATTCATGGATGGAAATCGATTTTTACGAGCAGAGAATTTTACGAGCGACAACTTGACAGCAGACAGTGCGACAAGCAACAGCAGCCAGCGAAACTCCAACTTCAGCGGGAAATTGCAACGAAATTGCCAACACGGGAATAATCGACTCAAACAAATTTACGCTAAATGTGTAAGTCAATTTGCGAGATGTTGTTATAGCATCAAATTGACTTGATGCAAGTCGCGAGTGCTCTATATCTAATATAAATTACCTACTGCCAAACGGAAAAAGCGCTAAAAACGCATAAAAACGAATCAAAAATAGTGCAAGATGACGAAGTAAAAAAACTCTGGCACATTTAACATCCACTTGCAACTATAATATATTCGAAAAAAATTTGAGAAAAAACTTTGAAACCGTACCGAAGTTATTATGCGCTTCAGTTGAGCTGTAAAAACTTGCAAACTGCATTCGAAAAGGCAAATAATACATTTATAGACTTGCATGTTTCCATTTTCGTATGTTTTCGTTTAACCAAATAAACCAAAGCAAGCACTGTGCGCAAATATCAAACCACGAAATGCTTGCGCTTGAGATAGAGTGAAAATGAGAACAAATGAGTGTAAACGAGTAATAGTCTTGATTATACTCATTTCCATGTCTCTATCGCCAAAATTATCTTTTAATACTTCAAAAATATGTATGTAGATTTAGATGGTTTTTACTCTAGTATGTATAAATATCCCAGTTGCACAGTACATACAAATATGCTTGTAGATAAAATAAAACAACAAATTTTTTGATTGTAAAGCAAAACGCCAAACTGTGAATGGATATGTGCACTGCGAGTTATTTTATAAAAGACTTACAATAGAAAGGTCCCATTGTGACTGACTTAATAAATTGTACAGTTTGCCAATTTATAATAACGAACGCAACTAATTCGACTTTGACAACCAACTTCGGCAAGCATTTGTTTACACCTATGTTTAAAAAAACGAAGGCGTTCGCGTCGCTGGCGCTATGGCTGGACAGCGTAACTGTAGAGTGCAAACGGAGCGGCTGTTAAAGTGAGAAAGGTACGGTTGAGACAAGCAATGTTGAATGGTAAGTAAGTCGAAAGACTGCTGTATATGTTTACGCATTTGTTCTGCTTTTTCATTTGGTTTGGTCATTTCTTGTATCAAACCAAGTTCAACACAGCCTACAACTTTCTAGTAGAGACACAAGACACTAACAAGGTTGAATCGGTAATAAAAAAAGTTGAAAAATAACAAAGCGGCAGGCTCCATTGAGCTGTTAGTTTGTGCTTTGTCCAATTCTCAATAGACTTCATTGTCTCAATAGACTCAACTACTGTGAAATAAGGCGGTTTTCAATTGGATATAAAATTCTGGTCCACGTACTGTGTAAACGTCTGGAGACATACACGGATGTGCTGATAGGAGAGAGTAGCAGTGTAGCTTCATCAATAGTTCAATCAATAACTAAGCCTCGTCAGAGTAGGAAAGAACCACTTCGAGCTCTTTGCTACCAAGAGATGTTTCAGCCAGGGTGTTGCTTTATCTTGCAACTTGTTTAATCTGATGATGAAGCACATCAACCGCCGATGTCCATATGTATAATGTTCGGGCACGATATTCAATAAGAAGATTGAGAAACAGTCGCGACTTCTTGACCAGGTAAAGTGGCGAAAGCCTAACTGGAACTTACAAAACTTTTGTTATTAATTTTGTGCCTAAAGATTTGTCTTTTTCATTTGTATTGTTGGGATTGATTGTAAAATGTAACTGAACGTTCGTCATGTTGCGATGTAGTTCTAGATTTTCCAGAAGATGCTTTCAATTAAGTAGAGAAACGAATTTAATATCCTAGAAGAAAAACTGTATTTATAGCATAAAAAAATCGATCGGGCATATGAGTAAAATTCGATGTTGTGCTTATAATATAGTGCTTGTTCTGCAGCAACACTAAGGTAGGCTTTCGTCACTTACGTGGACTATCGTCCATAGTGCTTTATAAATCATTGATAAACCCTGACCTGTTGTATGACGCAGAAAAGTGAACTCTGACAACATCGGATACAGCGTCTTTCCGTATGAAAAATTAGTTGTATGATGACGTTCACATACTGCAGAGCATATAATTCCAGCGGCTGCAAAAGGATTTCTTATTGTCCAACGGTTCCAGAGTATCTTATCACTCTAACAAACTTTGCGATAAACTAATAATACCCAGTATTATACAATAAGATACAAAAAGTATCTAAAAGCATATTTTTCTGAAATTCAGCTAAATTATGCAAACGCGCACTCTCTTTTCTGCAGTGCATCGTATTTCAATACACACACACATATATAAATATACAAAACATACTCTTGAATATAGTAGGTACTATGAGCCGGGCAACCCCCCCCCCCCCCCCCCAGCTTTTACAATCAGCAGAACGATGTTTCATGCTACGCAAATTATGTTGAAAATGAAGTTCACTTATTTTCCGGTAAAATGCCAATTGCCTTTTTTCTCTCTACAAGTGCAGCTACAAAATTGCTGCAGCGAGTTTGGCAACATCCTGTCGGTTGAACTACTATGATGAGCATTGAGGAGCTGGCGCGGCAGCTTGAAAAAAAAAAATATGTATCGAGCGGAAAATAAAACTAGAGGGAAAAATGAAGTGCGCTTATTACATTGCAACATCAGCAGCACATCAGCCTCACTGTTTGTAAACTATTCAGATGATATGCAGGAAGGAGGCACTGCAAGGATTTGCGGTAGAAACTCAAGCGAGCGCGAAAAATGTTTCGTTTTGCTTCGTTGATTCTACGCGAAACTTATCAACCGAAAATATTTAGAGTGTGCACTACATACAAGTATATTAATGTATATAAGTTATATACATACTTGCATGTGTGTGTGTACAATGTGGGAAGGCAAACTAGCGCCACTTGTATACATTTTAATTTAAAATTTCAATGTCATTTTATGTCAGCCGCCATATAGTCTCTACCATTGTACACATCTAAGTATGCCGTTGGATCCGAATATGTAATTGTATGAAACTCAGCTTGTTGGCGCGGTATATGTATCTATATGTATAAATGTATATACAAGTATTGTACCTATATACACAAACATGCTTAAACATGTATCGCGCAGTTGTGGCCGCTAAATACAGCCATATTTTCCGGTTTTACACTGCATTGCCTGCAAGTTTGACAGTAAGTGTGCGATGTAACAGAAGAAGGTAGTCGTAAAAGTTCTGAATCTAAGTTAAGTGTAAGACCCACACACACAGGAATCTGTATATCCACGAATTGCTAAATTGAACTTTGAAGACATTTGGTAACGACAGAACGACACACACTTCAAGCGCATCGAAGGTTATATTAAGTATATGTAAATGTATATAACCAGCAGAAGGCGTGTCACAACATATTAAGTAAATATATACTTGTTCAGCAATGGAAGACGAGTTGATACAGACATGTCTGTTCGAAAGTCAGTTTGAACATAAATATCTGGGCGACAATAAGAGATAGGGATATTTAGACTCTTCTTTATTTAAGCCTCTTTAGTTAAAGACTATTGACAAAACGAAATAAAATAAGACGGCCAAAGATTTAAATAGAAGGTTTCGAGACATCAAAAATGAAGCCCAGCAAACTATTTGAAAAACCTCAATCCATTTATAAGTGACCCGGATTATAGTCTCTGGCATGTAACTAGATACCTTAACAGAGCCATGAGAAGAGACACTATAATAGTCGTCAGTAATATCCGGCGCTGTATAGGAAACGATGCAGCTTTTGCGCAGCACTTGCACTCAGTTTTTCAGCCAAATACAGAGTATGACGTTAAAACAATAGATAAAGTCCGAACATTTCTAGATACTCCCTGCCAGATGATTTTGCCAATAATCAAGACTACAATCTCAGAAGTATACGCTGAAATAGCGTGTATTAAACTTAAAAAATCACCAGGGTATGATAAAATTGATGGACACACTATTAAAAATCTTCCTCCAAAATGCATCAGATTGCTCACATATATATTTAACGCAATGCTTAGACCAGAGTACTTTCCTAATCAATGGAAACCAAATAAACCGGAAGTTTGCACATCATCTTGCTGGTTATTAGATCATAAGAACCATTACAAATGCGTTTGGGACTAAGGAGTATTGCACATGAGTTTTCCTAGATGTCAAGCAGGCTTTTTACAGAGTTTGGCACTCAGGCCTACTATTTAAAATTAAAAAATGGCTACCCGCACCATACTGCCACATAATAAGATCATATCTCACTAGTAGAATATTCTATGTCCAAGTGCAGGAGTGCCACAAGGAAGCGCCACAATCCTATACACAATTTTTACGGCTGACTTAAAAATCAGTCGTAATGTGGAGGTAGCGACATATGCTGATGATACTGCCATCATTGCTAGTAGCACGTCTCCAGCAGTCGCAGCACAGTACGTGCAAGAGGAACTCTGTTTCATCAAAAAGTTGTTGACTATGTGGAGAATAGCAGTCAACGCCCAAAAATCGATATAAGTGACTTTTTCGTTAAGGCAAGGAAATTGTGAAACAGTAATACTAAATGGCTCCACTATACCAGCTAATGACTTCGTGAAATACTTGGGTGTGTACATGGACCGAAGACTCACATGAAAGCTCCGTATAAATTCGAAGCAGATGCAGCTTAAAGCGAAAAATAAAAAAAATGTACTGGCTTTCGCAACTAAGCCTGGATAACAAAATTCGTATTTACAAGGCTATTCTTAAACACATATGGACATACACTAAGCAGCTATGGGGAACTGCAAGCAATTCCAACATAGAAGTCTTGCAACGTCTTGCTTGTCTGATTTGAAATTTGAGTGTAGATCATTGATTTTAATGGATCTTAAGTACAGGTTGAATTAATATTAGAATTGGGTGTAAAATTGGTAACAAAATACATTGTTGATATCTGCATACAATGTGCATTTTATAATGAATGAAGAAATTAAATAGAATAGTTTCCGTTTTGTTAATAAAAGTGGGCAAGTGGGTGCTCTTAATTTTTGCAACTGGTATCTGCGATTTTCCTTAGAAGCATGCTATAAGTATTAAAATGCGCAATGTGCTGACAACAGACTGATGAGAACTTATAGCTAAGTTCAAAACACATGCATCTGCGGCTAAAACATTTATGTATACTATTTAATTTTAATACTTAAATGGTCATGAACGTAAGCTATTAACCTAGTCTCCATATTAAATAAGAACTAAATATCCTTCAAACCAGACTCGCATTTTAAATGTATTTACTCGGCTGTGTGTTTTTGTACAATGTGCGTTGCTTGTTACCAACGTTTATGTGTATTACTGGCTACCGAAAATTTTACGAAAAAAGCTTTTCAATTTGCAGTGCTCGCATAGAGCTATGGCAGAAAATTTGTACCAGCTACGATATTTTTGGGCTATGCTATGGAAAGCAGTAAATTGGCAATTGGCAAAAAAAAAAAATATATATATTTAAAAGAGAAATTTACGTTTTGCACAAGTAAGTAAAATTAAAGGGATGCCAATATTTTGACAATACTCTCCGCGTACAAAAAAATAAATGAAAATAGAGAATAACAGACTGACGGACGTACGGACGGGCGGACAGACGGACAGGCGGACAGACAAGATCAACAAATTAAAACGACAATAACAACAACTTGCAAACGTAATACTACGGCGTATACATAAGTATTATTTGCGGAGGACACTTGCGCTTTTTAGCAAGGACAACAACGCTGGGTAAATGCATGACAAAAGGGGCGGAGGTATAAGATGAAAATGGAATAATAAAAGCCATAACGAAAAATATCAACTTCAGCTCGTGCTGAATGCAGCGGCATAACGAACAGGAATTGCAGGATTGTTGCTATGGCTCAAGATATTATACATGGAATGAGATACAGATACAAATTGATAGATACGAAGAGTGAGGTAGAATTGAGATACAATAGCATTGCTGCAAAAAAAAAAAGAAAAAAAAAACGATAGATGCTGAGGAAGTGCACGTATACCACACGCTCGTCGACGCGCTTATATTATTTATAATATTGTATTTTTTATTTATAATTTTGTATTTTTTCATATAATATTTCATGCACTTCTTGCTCGTTCGCTTTGCTGGCTGGCTTTTCTGCATTTTCCAGCACGAGCAGAGTTACCATTTCCGAAACAAGAAACGTGAATGAACAACAAAATAAGCAAAAACAAGAGTGAGCGCTGCAGTCGTGTGTGGTTGACTACAAGATACCCTAGACCAAGCGGCTTGGATCTGAAACTAAATTGGATATTTTATTGGGATTGATATTAAGTATCTCCACAACATATTTTGTATTTCTAGTTTGCAGTTATATCTTTATATTCGTACGTGTGGTACAGAAGGTTTTTATATATAAAGATCTCTATCCTCTAAACGGCTGGACCAATTTTTATGAAAATTTTTGCTTGTGTATTGATGGGGATGCGAGAATGGTTTACATTCACAATTCGATCCACTGTGAATGCCCGCGAGTGTTCCTGGCCCAAAAAAGAAATAGATAGAGGGATGAAATGTTCTATATGGGATCGAAGAGGAAAGGGAAGTGTCGGGGAAGAGGGGCAGAGGTAGAGAAAAGGGGAAGGGAAGTGGGTGGTAGGGATAAGGGGAAGAAGGGTAGGGGAAGGAGAGGTATGGTAAGGGTGCATTGGGATGGATGGATAGAGGTAGCTGTGGCAGGGGGAAAGGAACGCGCAGGGTACCATATAAGATAGAGGGATGACACATTTCAGTAGAAATGTGTCAAAATTACATTTCAAGATTTGAACATGTCAAACATATTAACAAAATAACGCAAACATTCTCACCAATAACCAATTTAAAGTCGACTTTATCTACAATTGTCGACACTCGGGAGTGTCACAGAAATCTCTACACAAAATTTCGTCTGGTGATTTGAATTTCACAGAGAAACTTCGTAGGTGTCACAGAAATCTCGGAAATTTCATTTTTCGGATATAAATTCGGAGAAACTTGTGTTTAGTTGTGTTTAGCCATGTTTTGAGTTGTCATAGATAAATACGAAATATTTTGCAGGATATATGAATATTCACAATGGTACTCAAAGTTTTCATAAAAACCCAAAACATTTTAGTAGCAGCTCTAAATTGTTTATTGGTACGAAATGAATTTAGAGTCGACCCTAAAGTGTTAGCTGATACTAACTAAAGTGTGCATGTTTAATTTCAGCTAATTCTGATAAGTAGAAATTTGAGTTCCAATATAATGTTGTATTCTTGTAGCAAGCAAACAAACTAGTAAACAAAGATTCTAAGTCAAATAAAAGCTTGTAATAAAATATCTAGACAGTTTGACGCTAACCTTTATAGCGGGGGTTGGTACATTATTTTTTTAAATTGTTACTTGAACAGCAAGTAATCTAGCCTAGTTATCCAAGTTAGTTGGCTTTAACTCTTATGCCTGATTATATCAACTCAACTTTTAATATCTTTACCAATTACATACATTTGCACAAACTTAATATACCTTTGCATCATATGATAAAAGGGCATACCAAGCAACGAGTAAGGGAATAAAAAGTAAAGCAGTGAAAGTGCAAAACGAAAGGAAGATTGCGAAGGAGTAAACTGGAGACGCATTCTGTCATAGGAAGGAAGCAACTACTTGCACATTGTTGCTGGTTGCTTCGTTGGTCTGCTGGTTGCTGGGAAGGGGCTATTCCTGCAGCATTGAAACAGCACCGGCAACAAAGAATATATACAACACAATTGCAATTTTATGCATGTTGGCAACTCTTAACACAACGCCACTATAACCTTCAAGAGCCGGAAATATAAAATAATGATCGTAAAAATAAAAATTGGCTTTTATGATGTTGTTAGCGAAGCGTTGCGCGTTGCGCGTTGCCAGCCAGCGAGTGAGCGAGCGTGGCGACTGAAGGCCAAGCAAAAGCATCAAAACGAATAAAATGTAAGAACGTGCGAAGGACGAAGCAGCGCCAGCATCAGCAACGAAGTGGGTATATAGTTGCATTGCATTCTCCTTTGATGCCGTCGTCAGTGGACACAGAAATAAGCAAAAGCAAAAAATGCTGAGCAGAAATAAGAAATGAGCCAAAGATGCCAACTTGCAAACAAGCTCAACAACAACAACAACAACTACAGGACGAATGAAAATGCAACAAGAAGAACAATTGCTTGGGACAGGAACCAAGCGTGGACGTTTAAATTTCATTGTTTGTTATTTTAAGCACTGTTGAAAAACTGCAATTGGTCGAAGGACAAAAAGTTAAAAAAAAAAAAAACAAAAAAGGAAAATTAAAAGGAAATAGTAAGTTACCCGCAGTCGACAAGCAAACAAACAAGCAAAAGACAGGCAACATGCAAAAAGGACATGTTCAAATGTTGTTGACATTGCTCTCCATTCAGATTTATCTCGTTGCATGTATGAAACTTAAGCTTGTTGCATTGGCATCCGACATTATTAAGTGTTAATAATAAATAATTTATTTAAAGGACATATTATTCATACTATATATTATTTCATTATTTCAATATGTTACGATTGTGCCACTCCTTCTGCGATTTCTCTCCGGTTTCTGAAGATTAGTGGTGACTTACTCCATGGAAGGTCACTTGTTACGCCAGACCTCTTACGCACCTGTGGTATGATGAGGAGTTTCGAAAAGCTGCTGCAGAGAAAGAACTTAACCTACAGAAGAACTCTGTAGTCGGGAGCAACGTGAGCTGTTAAAGAGGGAAGGTGACAGAAACGGAGGGAAGAGAGATGACTTTTCAGACACAACAAAAAGGATCAAGAATGTCATGAGTCTGAGGATGTTGAGCAGTTGTGTAGTAGAAATGAAGCTCGAAAATTTTATCAAATATCAAGTGTCTGATATTTGCAGTTGATGATGGCTGTATTGTAGAGATATCGGACTATAACGAGGTCGAATCAGTTATTACAAATTTGGAGAATAACAAAACTGCAGGTTCCAACGATCAATAATTGTGCAAGATATGCTCCGATGAATGTGTTCTTTGTCCTATCTTCATGAAAGGAGACCCCGCTGCCTGTGTGAACTACCGATATACTATTCTCTCCCGCCTAGTGTGTAAACGGCTTTAGCCATACACAGATGCACTGATAAGACAGTATCACTGTCGCTTCGGAACCAAAAATGTTGGTCAGTGAACAAATTTTCACTGTATGTCAAATTCAATATAAGACAAGTGAGTAAACCAAAGACAAACAGCAGCTATTTGACAATTATAAGGTCGCATTCGATCGCCGATAAGAATGAAGATCGTCAACCCCTCATCTAAACTTGCTATCCCATTACAGATAGTTAGTCATTGCATGATGACGCTATCATACACCGAAAGCGTCGTTAGAGTGGAAAAGAACCTTTCCGAGCGCTTTACTACGAAGAGGTACTTGAAGTAGTGTGATGCTTTATCGTGTAACTTTTTCAATCTACTACATGGTCTTTCACAACATTCCCGTATTCTGAGGACATTGGCCACTTCGGCACGAAAGAACTGTGAGTTAGCAAAGTGTTCTCAGAGATAAAATTCCGTGTCATAGTGATAGCGGTGAATCAGGACAAGACGAAGTACTTGGTGTTCATTCGCAAACCATCGTCGCGTCCTGGACTCTATGTGATAATGAAGAATATCAACTTCAGTGTTCTATAAAACTCAGTCTATCAGGGGACAGAGATAGCTAGCAACAACAACGTCAGCCTGGAGATGATACTTTGGGCTCATCAAGCAAATTTGATTGGAAAGAGTTTGAGATTTTGTATAATTTTTGGACCTATTAGAGTTGGCTATCAGTTTCTGTTTGAGTTATATGATGTGTTTGATACAGCTCAGCTCATAAAAGTTCCTCTTATCCGTGTGGTTAGCGAAGCTCCAGCACGTAGGGTTTACGTGAGGAACCCAATCTTAATTGATGGACAACGTCAGCGAGGTCGACCGAGATTTCTTTGAAATGACTAGTTTTGGGTTGACCTACGCCAAACATTCAATAATGATACACATTCTAATATATTGTATATATGTATGTAAGTAAAATTAAGTTATTTTCTAATTGCATTTCTCCATTAGAACATGGTACATGAACTACAAAACTATTAAAACTTCTAAGATGACACAATGAACGACACAAGAAAGTATCTCGCTTAATGCGTGAACATTCAATATACGAGTACGTATGTAGGTACTACTACATAAAAATCACACAAAACGTGTCTTCTAATGCAATGAAGTAGCCTTGCTTTTAATATGTATAACATTCAGTCGCAGTTGTAATCGTTGCCAACAAAATGTTGTTAACAGTGCCAAAATGTACAAACGAAAGGACCAAAAAATAGACAAAACCTAAACTAAACTAAGCGAAAAATCTGCAGCAGCTTAATAGTAGTTTATCTGACCTCAGACAAAATAAAGACTAAATAGATGAACTCGGAGTAGTAGCTATGGCTTACAGGATACACAAGGATATGCACACAGACAGCAACACAAAAAACCCAAATAGCGAGCAAAAGTTTATGTGCCACGTTCGCAAAACGACAAACGCATTAGGAGCAAAAACATTAATAACCACATTGATGCGAAACTTATGTGTTGTCTGAGTAGCTACGTGGCTGTGTATCTGCGACTGTCTATATATTTGCGAGAGTTCATATAAGTCTGCATATATATATATATATATATATATATATATATATATATATATATATATATATATATATATATATATATATATATATATATATATATATATATATATATATATATATATATATATATATATATATATATATATATATATATATATTTATGCGATTCTATGTGGCAAGTTAATTTTTTGGCAGAGAAAGATGAATGCAGACACAGACACAGAATGCCAAAAGTTTATAAAAATGTTCAAGGCTTCGCAACAAAGGCTCATTGCTAGTATGGAGACAGAGATATATGTGCATATGTACATACATATGTATCGTACTTACAAACAAACCTACATATAGCGATACAGATACAATTGCACTTATGGTTGGTATACGAGATAGATAGAGCGCCAACGCTTCATCAACTGCCAGCAATCGCAAGCACCAAATATTTGTTGTTTGCCGAATGGAACTGCGTACACACACACACATACGAGTATATGTGAGTGTTTGTTTGTTTGTTTGTTTGAGTATTGGGCAACGCATTACAAATGAAAAAAGTATCCTTGGACGTAAATTTATGAACTAAAATTAATAGTGACTTACGGTGTTGGCCAAAAGTGGCATTGAGAGTGCCACTGGCACTGTTCAGCAACTGGATTTATATGCTGCGAATAACAGCAACAGCGAGTACAACATATACAAGTAAGATTGTTACACTCGATCTTGCCTGACAATTAAATACGCTGCACCACTAAACAACGAATAAGCTCCTGATTAATGGTAGAAAAGCTAAATCGGTACCCAGCAAACACCATGAGGAGGCCATATATTTCACTGAGATACCTAAATAGGTATAGAGAGCATTAGAGTATGACAACTGAAAATAAAGTAACCGAAAGGAACAAAAAGAGAACAGCTAGCCGTAATACTTTGCCACTTTAAGAACCGAGTGGTGTTTGGTTGCCTTGCGGAGTTATCTTAACTGTTTTCCATGTTGTCAGTGATTGAAGTCCTTGCTGGCCTCTACGTATCAGCGTCTCTCCTTTTCATGGCTGCTTGGTAGACTCTACATACCCTGTATGATGCAGTATGACTTTCATTACAGTGAACGCATCTGGCAGGACCGTCTTTGGCTCCACATTTTACACGGCGGTAACTCTTCTTTCTATTGTCAAAGTTATTTACTAGCTTTTTATAATGGTATACCTCCTCAATTATTGTGCTCTGAAAATTTTCGACGGTTTTCGTGGTGTTGGGGCAGGCTCCAACGAATCTTCGAGTGTTGATTCTGCGTCAGTTTGGGCATCATTAAAGATTGCAAATAAATTTTTAACTTGACTTAAATATTTGTCACCTTCGACTTCTGTGGCTGTTCAACTCCATAGAACTTTTTTGCGATGAGTCAATTTCTTGATTCGTAAGCGGAGCAGAGCACATCTGAATCTTCTGGAAATTGATCTTTTTCAAACAACTTGGGCAACTACCAAGTTGTTTGAAAAAGAATTCTTCTTTTGTCGCATATCGGGTAGATAGACAGACATGGCTATAACGACTCCACATTTGATGCTGAGCAAGAATTTATATAAAGGGTATAAAATGCTTATTTCCTTTTTTAAACTATGCGTGAAGGGTATAAAAATAAAATTTATGTTACCCGTTGCCGAAGAAGTAAAACTAAGTTATCCAGTAAATGAAGTTGTTTTTTTTTCGTTGTAAAAATTACGTGGCCAAGAGTTAAATGAACATTTTGGCGATTGGACAGCGAACGAGCGACCGAGCAAAGCTTAAAGAAGATATATAACAAACAACATGTCAGCTTTCGACAACGGATATGCCGTCCTTTATTATTAGAGTATGGTGTGGGTGTGGGTGTGTGTGTGTTAATGAGTTCGTTCTATATACTCGTATGTATCTACTTCGTGCTTCATTTAGTGCTATTGATTTCGTCGCAAAAGCATCGTTTGCTTTATTGCACTTTCTTGAAGTTGACTTATGAGACACAATAAACTAGTGTAACGACGCTTAACGATCTTTTCGAGCTCACCTGCATACATGCCCTATGTGGGTGCTTCTCTGTTTGTATTGAGATACAATATACAATATTTTTTCTTGCTTATCACGCAACAACAGCTGAAGCAGAACAGCCAGAACTAAAGCATCGCATCATCATCATCGTTATCTCCCCCGTCGATGGCAGTTGCCGCGCTTTGGTAATTGATTGCGTTTATCTAAAATTACCCCATGGAGATTTATTTTATTTGCAGCGCTTTGCTTGCGCTTAACGCACTTCACGGTTGAGCATAAGCAAACAAGTAACTTACTTGCTCTAATTATGTTTGCTTGATTGTTGTGCATAAGTTATACGACCAGTAGTAATACTTGAGGTAAGCTATTTAAGTAGTTCATCTTCTTAAATTGCTTAGCGATATGATGCACACTGATGATGATTACACTGGTTTACAGCTGATGTGTGGCATTCGAATCGTAAGTTGTGGTCTTGAGTTCATACTAAATCACATAGAAAAACGCACTTTCAGTTTTTCACCAATTTTTAAAATATCCGTGAAACTTTTCCAATTTTCCTTTCCCCAACAACCTTTCTCGAACTATCACTATTACGAACATTTAAAAATACAAATTTGCCAAATCGGTACGGCTGTTAGCAAGTTATACGCTTATTCATGAAAATTATTTCATTTATATAAACAAAAAAGTCTTGACAAATGTATCTCGACAACAGCCTCATCTATCGGGTACAACCAGTACATCAGTAAATAGGTAAAGCCATTTAGGGGTAGAAGTATTTGAACACAGCACACCGGAGTTTTATATACTTATAAAGATATGGTAATATCGATTTTATCAATTTTTTTTTATGTGATTCTATTATTTAAAACCTGTCCCTTGAGGAATAATTATTAAACTTTATGATTGTGGCATATTAAGTTAAGCTTTAAATTACAATTTAATCGTGAAGGTTTGGGTTATTGATGACGGTGATGGTGAAACTAGTGAGGCGTTCAATGGGTGGTCAAGAGATGGACGACGTTGGTGTGTTCTGGTGGATAAGGTGTTGTCCAATTTATTTATTGCTAGATGGTTTGGATGATCAAATAACTTTTGCACTTAGCGTGCGCTCAGCCTGCTTATATACTGCTTAATTGGGTTCATTCCTTGCTCTTCTTGGGTGTGCTATTGTGATGATATGTGCGTTGGAGATCATTCTCAGTACTTTAAACTGTAAGCTTTGCAAAGTTTCTAGTTCCAATCATTTGCCACTACCCAGAGCTGGTGCAGATAGGTTTCAATTTGGCTTTACAGAGAAGAATATCGTTATCTTTTGTTGTTATTAAAACAGAAACCAATGCATTAACTGCAATATGAAATTTAAGTGCTTCTCTTATCTGTCTAGTGTCAACTGAAGATATTTTACGGAAACGTATGATGAGATTTTCCCATAATTTAGCTTGATAGAACACTTCTTCTATTTGTCAAAGTTATGTGGGAAGATTGCTTGGCGTTGACCGCAATGTTCCATCTACGGCGATATAGGCGATATAAATGAAAACAGCTGATATTGTAGGATACTTGAAGCATGGCAAGGATTGCTTAAGACTGCCAAAAGTGCCGTCTCATCTGCCTATGCGGCAGTAGCATGCGCTTGGTTGGGTATAACTGCTATGTCCGCTGGAAATTTGTTGTAGACACTGGAACCAAACACACTACCTTGTGGGACTCCCGCTCTGCGTGGTAAGGATGCAGCATTTATTATTGAAAGTGGAGGAAAAACGATCATACTGGATGGTGTAGTTAAGTCATTGGCTACCTTGCATTATTAGTCCTTAGGTCACCAGATTATGAATTAATCACATCACATCTTATTTGATAATACGTATCTCATTAATGTCCTTGCAATGGAATTTCGACATAAAAATTTACTAAATTTTCATTTATATCTTCTTGAATTCGTACTACTTAATTTTAAGCAAAAGACAAAAGAAAGTTTGTACCACAACAATGAGCTATCAGTGTCAGCCACCGATATAACTAATTTGAACACACGTGTGGCACGGGTTTATAACAACTACGGAAGCGGAAAACCGGAAAGTAACACATAATCAAGACAATGGCAAAAACAAGCAACACGCGAAATAAATTAGCAACAGAAATGTGGCAAGAAGAATGGCAAATGCAAAAGCAATTTGTATTTGTAGCAAAGCGCCGAGAAAAACGGATATGAGCCGAGCGCAAATGAGTGACTGAAATATTATTAAACATGACAACAAACAAACGCCAAACGTCAATCGGATGTGATGTGTGATGTCTGACAATGTGAGTGGCTCGCTGAGTGAATGACAGATGGTCGGATGGCAGGGAGGCCAACTCAGCTTGATGTGCGCTGCGGCACTGTCGGAATGTCTAAATTAACAGCAGCAGCAGCAGCAGCAGCAACTATTGTATTCGTATACGATATTAAAATAAGAAGAAAAATGGCTTGGAAAAAGAAATCCTTAATCACGAATAGCCAAGTTTATGCGAGTACACTTCAAAATCGAATATTCCGACACAGTACATCCATGTTGCCTGCATTCAATCTCAATAAACTGTAGCATAACTTGAGGCGCAAAAGAAATGCCATGCCTAATAAAATCCTGGCGCATGAATCAAACAAATATGCACACACACACAGACACACACCATTGCATTGCATAAAATACATTCATAAAGCAAATAAGAAAACAAATATGGCGTGAAATGTTAGAGGAAAATTATAACGTCAAAAAGGAAGTGCAGGACGAGAGAAAAAGAAATATCAGCAGCAGCAGCAGCAGCAACAGCAACAAAAGTAGCATAAATTCTAATTATAAACAAGTGTAACGAAGGCAACAGAAAATTGCACAGAACAAATAAACAATAATAGCGGCAACTACTGCAACAAACAGCAAGGGCTAAGGACTAGAATCTGCAGGAGCAAACAACTGCAACCAAAACAAAGTCAAGCAATTGCATGAAAAATTGAAAAGGCAAAAGTAATGAAAATGCAGCAAGGCGATGAACCAGACAAAGACTCGCAATGGTGAATGGAGTTCAGGATCTTGCATTTTGTGTATGTGTGTGTGTGTGTGTACGGGCGGAAGCGTTTCTGTAGTACAATGCAGTAGATACAGTGCCGGATTAAGGCACTGATGTTTATTTTAAAAGCAAGATTTAGTAAGTTGTTGATAAAACTTACCAATAAATAGGCCAATTTTTGTAGCATTGTTTTGATCCCGCTCAGAAGTGGTTTTTAATTTACAAAATGGTAATACATCCAGCTTTAACTGATCCCATTTAGGTTTTTAAATGGTCAACTTTCAACTGCATCTCGAACTCTAAAAACTTCTGGTGCAGTCATATACGAAATTTTTCAAACATATTATTAGTTTATTACCTGAGATTTTAGATAATGTATGGCTAAAGTATCGCTTCAAAAATTTGTATGCAACAATAAATAAGTGCAAAACTGCACAAATGACGTCGTGACCAAATTTGTGCAAACTAAAGTGGGGCAACTTTGCACAATCAGCTGGTTGAGACTTTCGTTTGTTTATTAGCTTCAAACTGCTATTACACGTTTGTGATGTGATTTTCGTGATAACTTGCAGCACTGTTTTTGCACCGATGTAAATAAATTGTTAGTCAATGGTCTGGGTTGAGCAAAGTAATGTAAGATTTATTTGTAGATTTTTGCACTGATGTAATGTTACACGAGCTTGTGAGCACATATTACAAAACTGCTGATTTTAGCTGGTTAGATTTTGCATTATAACATTTATCGTCCTACTGCACAATCAATTGGTAAAATGGTGACGAAATTTGAAGCAACTGGAAACTTTTGGGTCTGAGAGCATATATTTATTTTATATATATATTTTTTTTGGATTTTAAAAACGGCAGAGTGTGCGATAGAGCTCATATTATTCGTGTGTCATACGGCAATTATGGAACAGTATGGCATTTTTTTCATCTGAATCTTGCTGACCATTCACTACGAAGGAGATATATCGGACAAGATTTTCTTCAGTGCTTAGGCATATTTCAAACACGTTGGCTACGTATGTAAATAATCAAAATTGTCGTATATGGAGCTCTAAAAATCAAGATATAACCGAATAGATGCCGTTACATCAAGTTAAAGTAGCTGTGTAACATTATGATCTGGAGGCTAAACACCGGTCTGGAATTCTTTTTGAAAACAATGCTGCAAAGACACTTACCGTCAATGCTGAGCGCTATGGTCGCATGAAAAAGGATTGTTTTGTGGACTCCAATTGAAGATTTTGACTTGGACGATGTAAGGTTCTAAGAAGATGATGCCACAAGCGACATAAGACGACCGATTTTGGCTTTATTGCGCAAGAAATTTCCAGAACGAGAAATTTTATATTCCGATGACATTTTGAATGGCCCAAATAGCCTGAATAACGGATGTAAGCAGTTTCGTTTTAAGGCTGGAATCGTTTGTGGATCATCTTAGTAGATTTTGAACATCGTGTATCCCGAAAGACCCAGTTTCGTCAAATTTTAGTCACAAAATTGCGCGCAGTCTTTTCACTGATGTGATGTGGTAATAGCGACCAAATTTTCGATGATTTCGATGCATTTTTTTCGTGTATCGTTGCATAACTAAAATTCTATCGATAATAACAATGTAACACATATCTAAATTGAGTATACTTTATTTTTAAACTTCTATAAATCA
Organism: Leucophenga montana; assembly: GCA_035044765.1. NCBI lineage: Eukaryota > Metazoa > Arthropoda > Insecta > Diptera > Drosophilidae > Leucophenga > Leucophenga montana. The sequence goes on along the minus strand of JAWNNQ010002018.1, from coordinate 766,749 downwards.
CATATTTTCAGGGCTAAATACTATTAACGCCTAGTGCCCAACATCTGTTTTATCCAGCCCTGAAAAGAATCGGTCATGACAGACCAGTCCAGTTCAAAGTGGTGCACGTTGTGCATGTCTGTCTATCGTGCAGCGCACTGCTTATGTCAGAACTTGTAATAATTTCTGCTGCCACCATAGTTGTGTAGGTGTTCAAGTTGGTTTTATTGTGCCACCGGTTGGATTTTTTTTTTCTTTGCTGCACGGTCGTCGCTCGAACACTTGAGTGGCAGAAGTCAAAGTTTAGGTTAGCTTCAATCAAATAGCGCGTTTAAAAGCAGTATCGTTTGTTTAAACTTTTGACTTACTAACTAAACAAATTCAATTTATTTTTCCGCATAGACATGTATTTAATGAACCATAATGCAACGAATATGCTGCACGGCAATACACAATGAATGAATGCAGTATGATATGTGGTAAAATGTACGTGGCTTATGGGCATAAACAGCAAACAACAAACAAACTTGACTGCTCATTTGGTGCATATGAATACAAAATTGGATAGAGTAGCAAACTGACATACTAGACAAATATAGATAGACAGACAGACAGACAGACGGACGGACGGACTGATGAACGGACAGATGGATGGACAGATAGTCAGCTATTCGAAAGGTAAGCTCAAATCCGATTGTTATGTGTAGCTTTGTGGAGGCTGTTACAACTGCAACATTTGTATCTCTACAATACTAAATACTTGTATTCGTTGGCAAGCATGCAGTACAATAATCCAGACGGAGAACCGATTTAGAGGACAATGACGAAAATCGAAATACTGAATAGGGCAACAGTCTAGCAAAGTTTGCAGCATACAATTAGCCATCAAATTTTCACAAAATTTTTTGCCAGTGACATTATATACAATTTGCTTGCTTATTTTGATTGCGCGACTCACTCAATGGTTGAATCACTGAACTGACTGAACTGACTGAACTGACTGAATGACTGAATGACTGACTGACGGACTCACTGGCTGTATGGCAGTCGTTTTGCCACCATGACTACTGCTGAATATGAGTACAAAATTATGATTGCATACATATTGTTTACTCGTTACCTTGCGTATATTTTCGCAGAATAAAAAAAAAAAAAACAAAGAAGCAAATTACATAGCAAAATGCTGTAGGTAGTATGAGTAGTAGGAGTACATAAAGCCGAGTTTACGTTTGACATTCAATTGGCGTGAATAATTTGCAGTTGCACATTGACTCATTATTTTTAATACGTTGCCACGGCAACACTGCCAAAGCCATTGTCGGCGTCATTAAATAAACGACTGCCTAAAAGTGTGCAATACATTTCCGTAGCAGCGAAATTCATTCAAATATTGCAACAAATGCGTTGCGCGTTTATTGAGTTTTGAGCAACACTGGAAAATAATACATGTTGCGAGACTGTATGTCTGTCTGTCAGTCTGTCTACCTGTTTGATGTGATTGTCTATAATTTCGTTTTTGATGGCAACATGAGGAACTTTAATTTATTTTTCTCTACTACATAGCAAAATAATAACTTAATTAGCTACAAAAATTACAGCTCTGCGGGGAAATGTGTCAATATAGGTTAGTGTTAGGCTTGCAGTGTCCTTGCACCAGCAACTACGTTGCACATCGCGTGTGCTTTAATGTACCTAATTGCTGCATGCTTCAATACTATAGTACGAGGGTGGATTTATCAGTAATTGGTAGAGTTGCTCATGTATCAAAAAATATCGATATTGATAATATGCATCGATATCGATATTGAAAATGGCGTTATTGATATTCGATATTTAGGTTGAAAAAATATCGATAAGATATTTATATATCTTTATTCAAATAAATTATATGTAAGATTGGATTTAACATACAGGCATGAAAAGCAAGCAACTTATATTTATATATGTATAGATTTCTAAAACAAAAAACGAGAGACGTCAAAGTTTTACTTACAAAATCCACAAAATGGCTGGTGATTTTGTATCGGCTTACTGCTAAAAGTGTGTAGAGGACACCCATTTAAATACAAGTAAAACGTCTGTCCATAAAAGGCCACCATATAAAGTTTCAAGTTGATAATGGTTGCAATAAAATGGTTTCCCATTTCTGCGTGACATATCGACATGAAGATATTGAATGAATTGAATTGATTGAATGCAAGCCATAGATAATCTCTATACTGGGTTTTATAATGATTCAATAAAAACTGTGTTGTTGATCGCACTTTTCCAAATTCGTTCTACACAACATTTTAAAATTAGCAGTTGATGAGTAATATAATATTTTGCGAGGGTAATCTCAGATGTACCCGACCTGAAGTCGGATAGCGCTTGGAGTTTTAATACAATTTCTTTTCTGAGAGGTACCTTCTATCATTAGAATACTTTCAAATTGTGTGCAGTCTGCGTCATTAAATTTGTGATTTACTCCCTTTCAGCGCGGACATGATGGACAGACAGACAGACAGAAAGTAGAAAGGTGCCGAAATTGAATTCAAATCCAATCGTGTGATAACTTTCAAGTAGTATTTGGTGATATTTGCGTCGATCATGACACATGAATACATCGCAACACATTAGCAGTAGTTGAAACAGTGGATTTCTCTGACCAGATCAGCGGATGAAACTTCTGATTTCATCCATCTGTCTTCCTTTCTGCATACAATGGCTATCAAACACAACCTTAATGATGCAGATTGTTCAAAATTTAAATGTAGTGTAATAATAGACGCTATTTTTCAGAAAAAAAAAATTGGTTACAAACTAAAAGCGCCATCCGACGTCAGGTCAGATGGCGCTTTTAATTTTTCTTAATTTCAAACATTTAATGCAATCGATATGAACAGATTTTTGGTTATTGAGTTTTATTCTTCACGGTTTAGTCGATGCATATACATTATCTAAAGCAACTTGCAGCTTTTGATTTGATTTGATTTGCCTTCATTTTAGCTCATTGCGTGTAAAGCAGTACCATAGGCGATTACTATGCATTCCACCCTCTTATTTGTGAAAAAAAAACATCTAAAAAATTTTATAACATTTTACTACAATTTCTGCCCTAAAATCCACATCCACAAATTTAAAGCTATTGTAGTATAACACAGACGAAAAGCGCAAAAAGCAGAAAGTATTTGTTAACTTACTGCGATTGAAGCTCATACATTTGTTTATAGAACGAAAAGTCGGCCAACTACTTCTGGCAGTTAAATGTAATTTGCTTTAAAAAATCAACATTAAAAGCCGAAACATATGAGCGAAGTTTTTCCATGGCAGCTTTGATGTGAAGTGACGTTGAAAATTGTAAAGGCAACAGAACTACATACCATTACCATGGGAAACGTGGTATATGGCACAGCGTATTTGTTGGGCAGGGAAACGGATGCTTCTCAAATTGATGTGAACATAATATCCAATACGAGTTTTTGAGTATGAACAGTGCGAATAAGACTGACGTGTTTAATTTACCTGTACATCATACAAACAAAAGTCGTAAAAGTTTCTGATATTTCATGAAATGAGCAACTTTTGTTGTGCATTTTGTGTAACTAATGCATATACTCGTATTTGAGTGTGTTCGTATGTGTTTGTGCTTTTTTGTTTTTCCTGCGAAGAATCGCAATTTTAAAGTACGTTGCATGAAGTACGTGTACTCTAATTTTAATGCATATTTAACGATTCCATTTTAGTTTCGTCGAAATTTTGCACGTTTTACATTAAATTTTGTCAGAATGCGAAATGATTAAAATTAAATATTTTAAAATGTGGTCTTAAATTTGAGTAGTGTCACACATATATGAGTATATGGATGTCAGCTTAATTTCAAAACATCTTAATGTAAAACTAGAAAGAGTTCACTTTTAGATTGATAGTAGTTATCTATGTTCCCAGATAGACAACACTGAAGGTGAACGTTTTCATCACCACAGAGCGTCAAAGACTCTACTCTCAAAGAACAAAAACGCATTGTAAAAATAAATATGATCACAGTTAATTTTACTACAAACAAACAAACAAACAAAAAAAAAAAAAAAACATTTTTAAATTAAATATGCATCATTTTGATTTAACTAAAAATATATTTAAGCAGCTAAATATAAATGAAACGAGCATGAATCGAAGTGAAACAGACTTTATTTTCATTCTTAGGGCACGTATCGCTTGTTTTTCTTCAAGGTGGTCATATTCCATTCTATAAGTTCTTGTAATAACGGCAGCGAAGTAAAAAAATTATCTACTGTTAAATTTAGACCGGAATTTTTATAAGGGGCTACCAGATACTTCACGATACGCTCGCCTTGATTTTCGTCTCTACAACGGGCTTCTTTTCAGGTGTCAATTTGTACATTGAGAGGATAAAAAGTAGTTGAAACGCAAGCCCACCAAATCTTAAAACCATATTTTGCTGGTTTTGATGGAATATGTTGCGTGAACTTTGTACGACCTCGATATCCGAATAACTGCTCATCTACAGTAATACATTCATATGGCCTAAAATGATTTTTCAAATTGAAGTTGATCATTTCAAATACGTCCCTTATCAGAGCTGCTTTATCCTTGGACTGGCGGCTAACTGGTGTAACATAGTTGTCAATGCGAATGAAGCGTAAAATCTGTTCACGAATGATGTGTTATGGGCTCCTTGACGAGCAAAAGTATTGCTTTTTTATACCATTTGGTTTCATCTTTGCTATTGTAGTAATCTTCATTAAATGGGGCAACTGTTTTTTCCTTTGAAGTTTCCTCGTTATCGGATTCACTTTCATTATTGATTTCTACATTGTAATATACTTCGACTTCTTCACCATCTGAGTCCACCTCTTGCTCGTCAATCAAATAGTCTACATCACTGTGCTGCGGTGCTTCTTCCATCATGAATACAAAATCATCACCATCATCATCAGAGTTGAACACAGCAGACAACATGTTTCTAAAATACTCTTGTTTTTCCTCATAAGACAATCTACATATTTTGAAATAACACGAATGTGAGAAATGTTAGTCCAAAAAATCAACAAAAAAAAAAACATACCTGGAGACTGCTTTTGCAGGTAGATAATCAAATTGCTTTCCTTTATTCATCTTGACACCACGAAAAACAAAAGTGTACTGAAAACTAACAACAAGCCTTCTGCATTCTTGTTCGCCACATGATATGTTTTGTGGAGAAGTAACTTTTTTGTTTGCAGCTAAGTGCTTTAGTAATTTATGTGAAACAAGTCTATAATTTTGTTGCTCTACGAAATAATTTTTATTATTCAAATCATTAAAAAAAACTTTTTTGTTTCCGCATAAAAGTTTCAAACAAATTATATGAAACTGATCATTATTTACCCGGGTAGTCTTCATGCGTTCACGTATGTACATAAAAACCATCATGAAAGCGAAGGTTAAATCAAATATGTCTGCCGTTTAAATTAATTATGAGAGCTGTTTAAATCAACAACTTTAATGGTGGCTTCAAATTAAAGTGGAAATACTTTAAATTATACATTTCACTCTTTGGTGCAAACCCATTGGTAAAAATAGTTAAATCAAAGTGTAACTAGTTAGATTTACTATATTTTTTTCTTATTTGTACGATGGTTTGCGAGTGTATATCAAGTTATTCGTCTTGTCTTTGTTCACCGCTAGACATATGAGACATATCTGTTTCTCAATATCTGAGAAACAGCCTCGCCAACTCGCCGTTCGTTCGTGGACGTCAATGAAGTCAATGTCATCAGCCAACGCGAGTAGCAACACTTCCTAATTAAAGATCATGTCCGACTGTCCTAAGTACGGGCAGCGGTGTAGTATGTACTCCATCAAGAGACTGAAACAGTCGCACGATAACGCATTACCCTGCCTTAATATATTCTTGCTCCTTTTTCTTGCGTCTAATTAGTCTAATGTTGAAATACTTAGCGTTGATACACTACGGGGCTACACACTCGTCAACAGGTTTGAAACTGGAAATGAAACTGCGTAATATCACACTTACAATGAATCCCCATCAAATAGATGTCACAGGATGCTTTTTTAGAGGTACCCTTTTCTATCCATTGCATTTTCTGTATTGCGGTGAGGTCAGCCTTGTATTTACCGAGAACATTAATTTAGTTCCAACTTCCCTATGCAGGGTCCGGATGTTCCAGCTGTATATATGTAAATCCTAGTCATTAAATCGTTTGCGCAAGTGTTTGAATCGTTTTCGACATTCTTAAGTGAATATCAATCAATAACTTTACCCACTACTTCTGCAAACGACGCCATCTACAAGACATTCTACATTCTAAAGTTGTAATTTGTATATATTTGAATGAGGTAAACTCCAAATGGATGCAATTCTAGGAACTATATTTTAAAAAATGTTTGAGTCTACACGTAAAATTGGTGTAGGTATTCATCCCCTTAACAATTAAAATGTGTCTGAACAGAAATATTACTTAAAACTTTTATTTTGCTCAGAATACTTTGAAAATGTGTCATGCAAATTAATTAATTTTAAATTCTAGTACAGATAGCAACAAAAGTTGTATATACAAAAATCGAAAATCTCCTTTTCCTGTGACACAAAATGGAGTCATTCGGTGCAAGCTCCGGTTCGCGTAGTGAACAGGTGAAGGGGAATAGAGCGCTTCTAGATAACTGGCCTATTGATGCAGCGCTCTATCAACCGCATGATACCGATCAGTTACTGCTGCCCGAAAAGGCCAGCTGTGTGGCAGTGAAAACATATCTGCAAATGTGCCAACTGCCCTACATAACAATCACCAAATTGAATGCCGAGCATATGTCACCGGGTGGGCGTCTGACTAAGCTGCCCTTTCTGCGTATCGGTGGAGCGCTCTACTCGGAGTTTGTACCGATCGTCAACTATATCAACGATAAGGAACTCGGTCTCAATAGCTGGATACATGAAACAGAATTGCAGGACATGCGCTCACATGTCATATTTGTTGAGAATACCTTCACGCTGGCCGAACTCTTTATCAGTTTTATTAATGAGCGTGTCTACGAGGAGGTGACTGCACCGCACGGTGGTCTGAACTATCCATGGCCATTCAATGCACTAAACAATCGCACAAAGCGCAATTCCGCCATAGATATGCTGCGTGTTTATCAGTGGCATGAGCTAAGTCTTGAAGACGTCATCGAACGTGTTGATAAGTGTTGTCATGGCTTAAGTTCCAAGTTCAACGAAATTATCGAAACGCCATACTTCTACGGCGAACAACCGTGCGAGCTGGATGCAATTGTTTTCGGACATCTGCACACCATTTTGACGACAAAGCTACCAAACATGGCACTCGCAAATGTGGTGAGCAAGTATCAGAATCTGGTCAAATTCTGTCATTACATCGATAAAACTGTATTCAAACAAGAGCCAGAAGAGGAAAAGTGGAGCACCATTGACTTAGGCCAAAAATGAAATAATTTAAATGAAAATAAAATAAATAAATAACGAGAGAGCAAGCTCATCTCTAATTTCAAAATCACGAATGAAAATTGGTAAAATAGTATTAAAAAAAAAAAAAATGTTTCTGCACTTCTATCTTCATGCATTTGGAAATAAATATGCAGTTCTCTTAAGTTCCAAAAAAATTCGGACAATTTTAAGAAAAACTAGATCGTTCCAAAGTCGGAAAGTTTACATTTGTAAACTGTAAGCCGTTTGAGGGTTAACACTTGTGCCTAGGATACCCAAATCCAGGAGTTCTGTAGAGAGATTCGTACATCTGTTGTTACGTCCATAAGCTTTAGGTATGTGGATTTCTTCAAGGCTTGTCACGCATAACTCCATGAAATATTGATTCCACATTGATTCTCCATGTCAGCTTGCTATCCAATACTGTTCCAAGATATATTACACTGTTTTTAGGTGCAAGCAGTGTTCCGCTTATCTTAGGTGGGATCCATTGCGGCATCTTGTATTTCTTAGTAAAGACAATGAGCTCAGTCTTATCCACATTGATACTGAGTTTTGTGGCCCACCCAAATATAACTTTTAACGTGCGGTCCATGATTAAGCTGAGAGTCGACGGACATTTACCTGTGATAATTATGCTTATGTCGTCAGCATATGCACAATTATCTTGGGAGCTTTCGTACGAAATTTCTTAAGCAGTTCGTTTACCACTAAGATCCCTGGGGCGTACCTGAATGTGCCTCCTTCGTCATGGTTGTGGTTTTCCACTCACCAGGTTATGTATCCGGGAGCATATTACCGTGTGAAGTGCTGTGGCTCGTAGGCTTCGAATTATTATTTCCATGACAACACTATTAAATGCGCCTGAGATGTCTAGGAATGGTCCTAGTGCGTAATATTTGTAATAGTGTGCTTTCTCAATGGTTGCTACCAGGAAGTGTAGAGCTGTTTCCACCGATTTTCCTTTCACATAGGCGTGGAGATGAAGTATTTTTTCCGCTCTTTTCAGCAGAAATGGGGAAAGGCTAATGGGTCTCTAGTTCTTTTCATGCCGCTTGGGCAGGTACACAACTCGTGTTGTTCTCCACGTTACAGGCACATAGCCATACCTCAGCCATGCTTCAAATATGGTTTGTAGCAATGGGACGATCATATGGTTAGTCATCTTTAGCACGTCCGGGAAGATCCCGCCCAACTCAGAGAATTTGTAACTCTCGAATGAGTCTATAGCCCACTGAATGTTCTTGGGAGTGATTAATTCGGTAATTCGATTTGTGGTGGGTCTTGAGCCGTACATGACTTACAGATTTCCGTGCAGCCCTAGAGGTGCGCATCTAAGAGATGCTTTCTGTCCATTGTCCAGTGTTGGTTTATAGCTGACTTTGTATGGAAGGCTAGCTCGAGAGTACTCGCAGTATAGGAGACGTTCTCAATGCCGGATCAGAATTAGTTCTATGTATTTCTTTTCGCTCTCAGAAGCGCAGTCTGGTTTTGTATTCGTCTCGGAAGCGCAAATTAGTTTTACGTAATTTTTTTGCCCACTTAAAGGCATTAATATGAAAAAAAGGATTTTAAATGAATTACTCAAAATATTCACCATCGCAAGCCACAACCTTTTTCCAACTTTCGGTTGCCTACAGATTCCATGCCGGTTTGTTCTATAAATATGCCGGTAGAACGACTGTTCCTGCGATGCTATCCATGAATCAACCCAATTTGTTGTTTGCATTCATCGAAATTTCGCTAGTGCTGGTCAGTTATCGGAATAAGTGGTAATCGGAAGAAGCAATGTCTGGACAATATGGCATTGCGGTGTTTCTAAGTAGGTTTTTAACACTTGTGCAACATGAAGGTGAGTATTGTCGTGCTGCAAAATGTTTTAAATGTGCCACGTGGAGTGGATGTTTAGAGACTACCCAGGGCATATGCGTCTAACGGACATTTGTGTTCTTAGCCAGTCCCAAGTGAATTGCAGTCAATAACTTTCCCACTAATGTGGACTTCTACAAAACAGCTCATTTCCCATGCTTTAAAGCCAATTGAAAGAATAAATGATTTAATAATGCACTATAAATTAATGTGCTTGAAATTACATTTACTTGCTTTGTTTATAAAAACTTGAACGCATAATTCGTCTAGCCACATTTTAAATTGTATGCAATACCAAACTAACTATATTCATTTCGGCTCATTGACTTAACAAAAATGAGAAATCAAAATAAAATCAGTTAATTTCAGTCGAGTGAAGTTCATATCAAAAATATTCAGCACTAATTGATCGATGTTTGTAAAATTTATTTGAACTGGCAATCAAATGAAGTATATTTGCACGAAAAAGTGTAACTTTTTCACAAGCTCATACAGCAAATGATTGAACAAGCAAACAAACTTTTCGCAAACATATTTTCCGTCATTTTGAGCATGCATAATGGCCGAAAGATCAACAGAAATTGTACAGAATGGGTAAGTTTCAACTCCAACACAGCAAAAAAAAAAAAAAAAAGAAAATGGTGACCATATGGACATCATCTGTATATTACGATGATAAATTATATGCTCGCGCAATTTCATCATTAATTTTACAGGTGAACATTCTTTCGGTCGTCCGACGTTCATTCATTGTAGGATTTTTTAGCTTGATTTTTTTTTTCCTCTTTCCAGTTTATCGCTTGGGAGAAATAAGTCATCTATGTTCATATTTTATGGTCATTTTAAATAAGTTGTCATTTGTTTCATTTTTCGTTCCATTCGTTCGTTGCAAGGACAAGAATTACTGGTGTCAATGTAGCCTGTCGCAACGTTTGAAAAAGGAAGATAGTTAGCGAGTGAGCGGCAGTCAAGGAGTGCAGCAGTTCAAAAGAAAAAAAGAAAACACAAGAAAGTACGCTGCAGTCGAGTGTGCTCGCCTTTGAGTTACCCTGTACCTTGTTTAAGGCTCTTTATATGAACAACAGATTATATTATTTGGTGCTCTTATCTGGATATATGCTTGATTTGGTTTAAAAATTAGAATTAATTAAAAAATGGAAACAACAACAAAAATTTCGTACTAAACCTCAAAAAATGGGGTACAGGTTTACATGGCGCTACACTTTAACGTTTGCCGTTCTGTGCCTATATGTATTATTTTGTAAACATTGACGTAAAATACGCCAATTTTGGCGTTTCTAGCTTCTTTAAGAACAAAAACAAAACAGCAAAAACTTCAAACTATAATTCAAGTTTGTATGGGAGCTACTTCTTATAGTGGTCCGATCTTGAGCTATGCGGTGTACTTTTTTAAGATTTACTTAAGATACACCAAGTTTAGCATTTCTAGCATAATTAACAACAACAACAACGAAAATTATTTATAAAAAACAAAAATAGGGGTAGATTTGTATGGGGGCTACCTACCATAAAGTGGGATTGGCATCTTTATGGTAGGTAGCCCCCATACAAATCTACCCCTAGGGTCTCGCAAGCTTCCTTTTCCCTGTTACATACATATGCACAAACTTAATATACCATTTAAGAATGTATTTGTGCAGGATATACAAATATTTCACTAAGGCCACAAGCTATGCGAAAAGTTAAAAATTTTTGTTATGTTAACAAATTACTTCTGACATCGAATAAGGATGCGAAACGTACTTTCCTCATACCCTAGCTGTGTATGTTTGCTTGTTAAAAGTTAATAATAGTGCATTGATTGATGGTTGTGCTTGACAAGTTTATAATAACAAACGGAGGCGAAACATTTTGTGTGGTATACACCATCTATTCAGTTTTTTTTTATTTTATTTTATTTTATTTTTAAGAGTCATCCTACTTCTTGGCCCATTTTAACATTATTTGCTAATCGTCCTTTACATAAGTTTCGCTGTGTTGCTTTATCAGGCAATATATTTTATCCTTTCGTATTTAAAAAGTTGAGTTATTAACAAAAAAAAAAAAATACGATATACACACTGAATATTTGGATTCTCGCTGAAAGTCCGCTTAGGTCATTAAAAATAATTTTCGCACACATAAAAACATTCTTTATGAATAATGATGGCATAAAATTATTTAATAAAATTATTGTTATGCTTTGTGCAGTCATTATTTTAAGTTGAAGCTTAAAGTTTAAATTGCTAAAGTGTGGATTTTGGATTTACAAATCGCATTTGTAAAAATTTAAATTGAGTAGGCAAAAATGAAGTTGCAAAAATTCAAAAAATATGACATATGACAAACAAAATATTTTCAGCAACAAATTTCTCCGAAACTTCCAAAGAAATCTTTAATTTACTAAAAAACAAAAGCTGAATTCTAGTGTGAAAAATACGACTCTACGTGAAAAATGTTGATGTATTTATATATAGCTATCCCTCTCGCACACTCTGTCGTTTTTAAAATCCCAAAATATATATATGCTCATGTTATTCGTGTGCCAACAGTTTATCTAACTATGGCAAAAAGGAAACGGTTTCAGTGTGATATTTCAAATGTTGGGAAATTTGTTTATGCAGAAGCAATATTTTTCAGGCAATTTTGTACTAGTGTGCAGGAGAGATCAGATATAATAGGATAAGGTGTTAAGGTGTTTCCCTGAGTTGCAAGTGGCCTGCATAATGCATTAGGATTTCAACTTCTGATTGTTGCTGATGAATGAGTTAATGTGCAAGATTGTCATGTTGGTCCTCCAGCTACCAAGATTATCTGAAGGCACTGCCGTAATAATTATCAGTTATGTAGATGTTGCAGTCTTATTTACTCGTAACCCATCCATGTTGCTAAATAGATCTTTTATGTTCTTCTGTTCTGTGCCTTACATTCAAGCTCTGCGCTTAGTGTTTGGCGAAAACTGTTTATGGGAGTACATTATATGAATTGCACAAATCTTGACATTTAACTATCTATTTTGTGTGTTCCTGCTGATATACTCAAAGTTTCAATTGCAGAAGCATCAAGTGACATCTATTAAAGTTGCAAGGAAGCAAAAATCTGTATGTTTTTTGGTTAGTATACAGAAAGAAGGGCATTCTAAAAAGAGGTTTGAAATTCTTTTTTTTATCCGAAAGCGTACTTAAAAACTTTAAGTACAATTCGCATTAATTTTTCTTGAATTCAGTACAAAACGAGTTCGACTATAAATCAAGCGTAGAAATACTTAAAATAAGTTTAAATTCTTGAAATAAGTATAGAAACCTAATTATAAGAACAAATCTCAACTCAAGTCAAGTACAAAAGTCTCAGAATATAAAATAACTCCTTTTGTACTTGTTGTATTTAATTTAAATTAAATTTTAAATTTACTCTCTCAGCTGCTCCAAATTATTCGCACTGACAGTAATTGGGATATGCAATGACTGATTCGGCAACTCCAAGTGTCGAGTGCCTCTAAGCCGAGGTACTTAAGGCGATGTTTTCAGTTTTCAGCGTCGTTCACATGTGTCGTAATTCGATATCAGTTTTCTACAAAAAAAAAAGGAAAAAAAATAATGTTTTTTTTAGCTCTTTCAATATTATATTTTCTTAAAAGCAAGCACAGTTGTGCTTGAAGAGTACTAAATTTAAGAATTTCAACCACGGTCTTCAACTAAGATTTTGTAGTTTCTTAATCAACATATTTTTGCTACAGCTATGGATCACTTCAAGTACGGAAATCATGGTTTTTTATATCCTATTGGATACTAAGCGGACTCGCGTCCAGGTCCATATATAGTGACGAGTGCCGCGATATGTACGAACGATATAAAAATCGCACTTGGCAATTTTAACGTCAAAATGTAGAACATCGACTCGGACCAGACAAGGTATGCACTAAGTAAGGATCAGCATGACAACATTCAATGAAAGCTAGACTAGAAAGAAAGCTGGAATCGCAACAGACCGCCGAAGACTTTTCAGCCAGGCTCTCACAGCAGTTCCTGGAATCCTCTTCTGAGCAGTGTAGACATATTTCTTACTCTATGAATATGGATACAACGGAAGTTGTTGGTTACACCAAGCCTGACGGACTCTTGGTATGACGAGGAGTGTTGCCAAGTTACTGGAGCGAAAGACGCCGTCTACAGAAAATACTCTGCACTCGTTGGCGTCATATTAGAGAGCGATATCGGAAGAAACGGAGAGAGAAGAAACTTTTAAGACGCAAAAAAGGAGCCAGAAAGGCTTGAGCACAAAAACTTTATCAAAAGGTCAAACGTCTTACTGAATATTTCAAGCTCGGGTTTTCTTTCTGCAAGGTCAATAATGGAAGTCTGGTTACAGATGTTCAGCAATCAATGAGACTATGGTACAGCGTCTTAGGGAGTGTTTGGCGAAGTATTGTTTGTATAATTTCTGACATAATAGAGTTCGTAGCCGTATGAAGCTGGTGGGTCTTGCTACGTGCGACTATGCCTGATAAACGGTTGTAACACCACATGAGAAAATAAGTGCGACAAATTATGTTTCATGCTTCAGGGGAAAATTATTATTCTATAAACTCAGACTACGTTTTATAACGAGTTTTACATTTTCACAGCGCGCAGATAATTCGAGTGAATTTTCTACAATTTCAGGTGGTTGCAAAACAAAATTCAGGTTGAAAAAAAAAATTAAAAAAAAAAAAATAAATAAAAAATATCATAAAGCAACCACAAAACAATAAACGTGAGCTTGTGTGAGTTTTTCACTTAAAATTAATATAAATTCTGCAAGCAAATCACTTTCTAATTACGCCAAATGCGCCTGAATGAAATTCAGCGTTAGCGCCGAGCACAGGAATAAAAAAATAAAAACCCACTAAAGAGAGAAAAAGGACCAACAAGGACAATAATAATAACAATAATAATGGCGGCGGTGGCTGTGACGTTGGAAGGTGCAGTCAGCGACAGTGATGGCCGCACAAAAGGTGCGCACAACTGACCGCAACCTTTTCGCTCATCGCTTTTTGTTTTCACGTTTCCTCGCCGGACTCTTTGACTTTTTTTCACGGGAAAACATTAAAAAAAAAATAAAGCTGAATAGCTTGAATGCGGGCAATGCGTAAAATATTTTGCTCGTGCGAAAAAAAGGATAAAATTCGTTTATTTTTGAATGCACTTCATTCAATACATTGGGTTTGAACAGTTCGGCGGACATTTCGTAACGCAACAAAGAAGCATTGCAAAAACTTAAAATCAATATTTAATTTTCTATATTAACTTCAAACAAGTAGGTGACTATTTCATTCAATAATCTATGCAGCGTTGGATGAGGTGGTTTTCAGAAGTCCACATTAGTGGAGAAAGCTATTGATTGCCAGTCAATTGGGAAGGACCAATACGATTCTGTTGCAAACGGCATAATCAGTGCACAAACGTCCGCTAGGACCAGTATCCCCTGGGTAGCCTCTTAACATCTGTTTTGTAATGAGCAAATTATGAGAAGGCAACGCATCACGATCAATTAGGGATTAACAGTGAAGATTCTATGCAGCAATATCAAGTTGATCTGTTAAATGTATAAAATTCGTAGTTAAGGGTATAAATCGTTCTGTTTTACCATATTAAGTGTTATTTTCTTTCTATATTTTAATGCATTTATTTTCATTAGAACAAAATGTGTTTTTCTGTTTGTGGCAACATTTTTATTTTCATACCCTTCACATATGTTGATATACGGGTTTTAAAAGTTTTTCGTAAAGTTTGTAACGTATAGATACATTCTTGATCAGCTCAGTATGACGCGTAGATCTAGAAATGTCCGTGGGTCTGAACATAAGTTTCGCTGCAATTATCTCAGTTTTCAACAAATTGTTCGAAAACTTGGTATGGATACTTTCTGAGACAGAAAGGGGCAGCTCTTTGACAGGCGAGTCAATAGGCTTGGCATGTTTACTATACTGGAAAACTTAACTGCCTTTTAATCGACATGCTTTCCGGGAAGGCCTAGCAGGGATACCTACGGCTACTTGTATGCTACGGATCGAATTCGAATTAAAGTCGAACCGGTTAGTAAACCACAGATGGGATAACTTAAACACATGTAAAACCTCCAAACTCACCTGGCCGAACTACAGTCATAAAAGAACAAACGGTTATCTACGCCAGAAAAGATTAGACATCTACTCGTATTTTCTGATATGAGCCTCTACAGATTACTACTTCATAGATAGATATGCCACTAAGCTAGGGGTTAGCTTCCAGGTCTTCTGCAGAAGTTGTGGAAATGCCGTATACACGGTTGAGCATTTGTTAAGCTATCCAGCTTATAGTATGAAGAGACTAACCCTACTCTGTAGTCTGTTCTCAGATAATTTATAGAGATATCTTTAAAATAGGTCAATTATGTATCGAAATTTCTGGTAGAGACATATTAGATATTATTTTACATCGATGCTCGCTCCATTGTAGTGTATTAGAGTTACGGTTCCACCAATTTTCTCCTTTTTTCACACAAGCTGAAGTTGATATTGTTGTTTGGTGAGTTTGAGAATTTGTTTTTTCCATTTTTTTGTTGTTGTTTTTTTAATTTTTTTGGTATGAGATACATTGAAAGAAATTGCTTTGCACCGTTGACCCGACCGCAGAAAGTTTTTTTATGCATTATGTTTGCAAGAGGAAAATGCCATTTGCCACAAGTTGCCATGCAGCGCAATGAATTGAAACGAATGAAAAAGGATAAAGCGGAAACGGAAGTACGGAGTTCACGTTATGCGTGCCACAGAACGCTTGTGAGAAAGGGGGAACAGAGAGTGAGCAAGGTGAGACGGCATTGAATGCTGCTGCAATTAGGGTAATCATGACCATTAACAAGAGCAACATGAGGCGCTGCCAACCGACGACAACGAAAAGCATAGCACAGCACAGTACGGCAGGACAGGACGAGACAGGACATTTGTAGTCACCGCAAACGCAGCTGTTCCAAAACTTCGTGGTTGGCGTTATGGCTAAACAAACCAACACACACACACACACACTCACAGACACACAAACAAAGACAAGCAGCGCTGGCTGGTATAGCTACTCTCATACAGGTGCAAAAGTTGCACGGCGAACTCTTTCTCCGTCTGTCTCGTCGACTACCGCTCATTATGTATGTGTTAAAACAATTTCACAAATATTATCTAGTGCGCATTTTAAACACTTCATAACGAATTAGCTGACTAAAGTGCCAGTGTAAAAGGACTCAACTGAAACGTCCGTTTAGCTTGCGGTTCAGATTCGCAGTTGGCTTGAGGTCAGCATACCTTAACGTTGGCTAATGACAAATCGATGCGGAGCAGGGATTGCACTTTGAATTGGGGCTATCAAAAGAGCATTTGTAATTAAACGCTTTAAGCTGATCAAAGACTTTAAGTCGAAATTGTCAGTTTAAACTCGTCGTCGCCTGCGTATGCATTACATAGACATTTTCTCCTAGGTCGTTACACATATCTCGTACGTGTATGTATACATTTCTTGGTTTGAAAGCTTTAATTATGCAACGGATTCAAACACGTACGAACCAATGAACCAAAAATTCCTTACCACATACAAACTCTGACTTTGGTCTACGTATAATAGTATAGAATGGTGGCTTGGGTGAAATCGGACAGAAATGTTCATAGTAGTTGCATTTAGTTTAGTCATACTCAGCTCTACTTACTACTAGTAGTCGTTATCGTCATCATTATCATCATCATCATCATCATCATCATCGTCATGAAGGTTGTTCTAGTCGATTTAGGCAGTTTATACGAGGGTGATTTGATGAAACTTGAGAAGAAGATGTTTGGAAATCTTTGGTTTGTGCTAAGAACAATTTCTAGTTTTGCACTAGAACTTCATTTACAAGTAGTTTTGATATCATAGTGAATGACAAGTATTAGTCATATAAGTGCTGCCGTTAGTCACAGAGCTTGTGAGAGAAATGTGAGAGACACAAGAAGGGTGTTGTAAAGAGTTGTATGAGAGAGAAACAGTAAAATATAAAAACACATATCTGTTTGAGAGAGAAACTTTATACCAAGGTGGATTTATATATAAGATGTTGTATTCCGCTGTGGTGAGTTTTGTAAATGCTTTGAGTGTGAAACACAAAACGAAATGCCTAATCCACAACAAATGAAAGAGAGTAAGACAAAAGATAAATAAGAAAAAGAGTGCAACTAAATTGGCCGCTGGTTATTGCTAAACTGTACACAGACAACGTAAATGTTCCTCTTCTTCCAAACTAGCTATAAAGAATAGTTCTACATATACATAGCTTAGCTATCTTGTTTCTGAACCTTTTTCTAGTGTGTTGAATTTCAAATTATCTTACTGCAGTTATTTGGAATGGACAACTCATAACTTCAGCGCGTTAACACTTCTTACTTTCTGGTATTACTGTGCATGAGCAGCTTCCAAAATAATGAGCATCTAAACTTGGAAGACGCTCCCTGAGTTAGAGAGAAGCAATTAAGATATATTTGTCTCGATTTTCTCCATGAATACTTCTGCCCTCACATCAATTTAAAGCAGTGTAGATGTAGATGGCGCAGTGTAACTTATTCAAAGTGGTAAAGGTGAGTGTTGGACTATAACCCTTCAGAGCTGGAGGTAGCGCTATACACATTCGATTATACAATCGCATGCACTTAATTTCTTTTGTACTTTGGCTATAGAAGAGTGCTAATGAAAGTATAATGAAGTATGTTAGAGTGCGTAGCATTGAAAAAGCAAACAAAATAATTAATTTTATTAAAATCAACATAAAGGAAACAAAGGAAGTAAATAAATATATACTGTGTTTGCTCTTCACCAGTATTTATTCAATGAGTTGATTGAGTGGATAACTTTTTATACGTGTAGTTTTTTTAGAAAAACAGAAAAAAGTGCCTTTGCTACTCTTTGTTGCGGAATAATTTAAATGTCGCATTAATTCGAGATACTTAGCATAAATATGTTTAATAACAATATAAATTTATAAGAAGCATCATTTCTTGACATCTATGTTAAAGAAGATTTAATTGTAAGGTTAATAAATTCTTGATAAAAAGCTCAGGATATATTCATATAATTCTTCTCAATAAATCAATTCACCAAAATAGTACCCACAACCCTCTTATAGTGTTCTCCAGAAACCCGAGTCAATATTGTCTGCGCTGTAATGTCAGACTGGCACGTAATGCAGACAATTTTGGGGTTCTTCTTTTTTTCCAGTATAAGAGGCGAGTGTAATTTTACTCACTCAGTCAGTCATTCACTGTTTGAATTGCCAAACTACGAGTACGTACGGGTATATACTTATATACTTGTAGGTATGTAAGTATACTGCTACTGCTACGAATTGCTCTACAATGTCGTGCTGCAAATGGACACTACCGCATTATTACAGTTGTTGGTTAGCGTGCAACAAACTACAAATATTGTTAAAAATGGGTGAAAAAAAAAATGAGGGCTAAAAGGATAAATAAAGGCAAGAGCAGCAGCAAGTAGCAGCACTGGACTGATGTTCGATTCGTTGGGCAAAAATAAAACGAATGGTTTGGCATTTGTGGCAATAGTGTTGCTGCATTTTAAACTTTGAGTAATCGGTGGCAAGCGTTCAGGCGTCACAATTTCAAGGTCAGCAAGCAAAAGGACTTACTGAAACTTTTCTTTAGAGTGCAAAGGATTTCTTGAGAAATCTTCAATAATAATACTCCTAACATGGAAACATATTGTCGTCATTCCAGATGAGATCTTTAGAAGGTTTCATGTGCTTAGAACAATGTGATGAAGTACACCTATAATTACTTTTATAATCTTATCTATTCTTAACCTCTTAATTAGATAAGAATTCGCTTGTTCACTGTGGAATGTTTTGAAAATCTTTATTGAAACAGAAAACTGATTTGTGCGAATCATTGACTTTTTTTGGAAGAAAATATAACTTTTTAAAATTATTTATCCCCTTTCCATGCTTTTCTGCATTTAAACGATTATCGTTGCGATTAATCGTATCGAATGGTCGTTTCAATTAATCGTTTTGAATTATTTAAAAAATATATTGATTCTCAAACACATCAAATAAAACGATTTGTTCTTATTGGAAATGAAGGTTGAAACCAAAATTGCGACTTGTCGCTCACCAAAAATTAACATAATATATTAACTAATATACAGTACCCCTTCTGATGTGAATCAAACTTACAAGTATTTTGACTTGCCTTCAAAGCACCTTTCGTAGTTCCAATATAGACTTCAGCTCATTCCACGAATTTTCGTTTATGACCTTTAACGACACAAAACGGTCAGGAACAAAAAAGTCAGAAGGGATCAAATCAGGTAACTACGGTGGTACTATTTTTGTAGAACCAACGGAGAGGCAATGCTTCTCATGCCCAAATTATCTACCAAAATTTTAAGCAAGTTAGCATCTCCATTGTTTGGGTAGTTTGAACTGCTTTTAAATAGAGCGCGGAGGTTAATTACGATTAGCCCATTTATCTTATTTCAACTTCTTAATTGAATCTCTCATTAGCGAATACTTTAAATCGAAGAGAAAAGATTTCATATTTCATTTCAGGTAAGTAGTTTAGTCAAGTGGACTTCATTTTGGAAATCATCATTCAAAACTAAAAGTACTAGAAAATGAAGGTGCCACAATATGCTTAACTATCGTACTGCCTGTCGACGAATACTTTGCTAAGAGTAATCATTGCTGTCACAGGACTCAAAAAAAGCCTAACTAGTACCAACAGCAACAGCAACAGCAACATCAAGTACAGGACAACAAACAGGCTGGAAAAAAGTGAACTCTAATATACTCTAAACAGTGCAGGATGCACGTAACAACCTAGTTTTCTAGTTGACCACAAGGGCAAACATTACGGTTTAAGTAATGTACATATATAGACTAGTATATGGAGTATGGCTCTTCGCATCTCGTGACGCATACGTTGTTTTTGCCTGCATCTGCTGCTGCTGCTGCTTCTGATGCGTCTAGATTGCACTATGTAGCTGCAACAACAATGCCAATAGCAGCAGCAGCAGCAGCAGTAGCAGCTAAGTATATACAAGTATCTAGATATACATACATACATATGTATGTAATGCTGAAATGCACAAAATGTTTGAGCAGCGACCACAAATGCCTAAACGTGCGAAGAACTTCAATTTTTAATGAATGTGGTCCTTGGTTGGCTGAACTGAACTGAACTGGACTCTACTGTACTGTACTGCACTGTGCTGGTTTGCTTGGTTAGCGTTAGCTGTTTACTCGCTAGTTCCATCGCTCGAAGCTTGACGCAAGTTTGTTGCGGAATAGTCCGCTGTATTTGAGGTTAAACAAACTGAATGCTGCATGTGTCTCTGTCAGAGTGAGTAAAGAAGCGCATACATTTTCCACACTTTGCACATGAGACGACTGTAATAGCAACGACAACGAAAACGACAACGACAACGTCAACGACTGACGTTGAGTCTGCAGCTAGATTGTGGTGCTGCTGCTGCTCTTGGTTGGGCAGTACAGGACAGCCTCGTTTTTTTTTTTTTTTTTTCTAATCTGCGTCCATGTCTACTTACTGTGGTAAAGAAACAAACGAACTAGTTGAGCATGACGCGGCGCATTGACAACAAATGCTATGCAGAAAGTTGGCAAACTGCACTAATCAGTTGCTACAGAATCTGCTGTGAAATCTTTTTAAATGAACATTTCTGCGCAACTTTAGCAAAATTCAATATGAAAATCCAAGAAGAAAACAATCATGCTGAAAGAATCGTATGAAAAAATCATATAGCCCAAAAACTTTCTATATTCTACATCTATAGCATTAAGTGGGGAGCTTCAGTTTGCCATTAAGTGTGTAACGCATAGAATTGATAAATTTGATAAGCTCGAAGAGTTGAGTCTGATCGAACTATGTCCGTCTGTAAATCTGGGTGTTGCTATACGTACAATTCGCTTAGTTTGAAGTACTTCCAGCCGAAACAAAATCATAAAAATGAATGTTACCATAGACATTAAGGTCCCCAGGAAGGTCTACGAATGGGTGTTTACAAGCATATATTGGGCGGTACGACGCCCCATATAAGAGAGAAACCAAATTGGATAAATCTTTGCATTTGATGAAGATGAGAGAAAAAAGAAGCTTTTCACACACATAGTGTGAAATGGTATAATCAGTTTATCTAAGAGAGTTTGTAACACATTAGAAGAGTCAAATACCCATAAAATGTCGATCTATTTTTAAGATATCCGATTGTAATTTGGCACATAGACTTCTTTTTATTGCTTTTTAATAGAGTATTCAAATTGACATGCCAGTCCCAATTTTTAGAATGGGCCACATATAAATCACCCCCCACTTTCGGCTTTTTGCACACAAATCTGTTTTATTACTGTGAATATCACCTTAAAAATTGACATGGTAGCTTTTTATGAATTAATTACACGGTATATTTGTTAGGGGCTCGTAATCAATGGAGATATAGGAGATATCTCATTATTGTTTCCTTCTTCTCGAAAACTAAGTTGACCAAATTTTTCTATAAAAATAAAGAAGACAAAGCTACAAATTAAGATGAAAAATGCGACTTAATAAGATAAACTTTTTTAGTGATCGTCGGTTCTGTTATGCCACGAATTTCAAATCGATTCTTCACCATGTAAAAACTTAACAATACACTATCCTGTCAATGGAAATTCGAAGTATTAAAAGTGAAATAAGAAGTGCTGGAGCAAACTTTATAAAAAACACCGATCATCTGAAGAAATGCATTAAGATTTAGTACAACTGAAACGCATTTATAAAGCTAATTTCGAAATAGGACTATCACCTTATTTATAATGTTTGGAGACGGTTTTTTCAAAAAAAAAAAAAAATAAATAGAAAATGTTTTCTTAACTTACATATTAGGCCAAAACATATACGATTTATTAAAAAAAGGGAAGATAAGTATTCAGGTGACAATTATTTTGCAATGATGTTCATAATTCCATGTAAAATATAGGCATGCGCAACTTTTTGTTCCCGAAACCGGATTTTCTCTCGCCGGCTCTGAACATATGGCGCCAATACAAATTTATGAAGCAGCTAAGACGCTTGGTAAGGACAAAACTATTTTTACACAAGCTATATAGTCCGAGTCTGGTATAAATGTTAATACTAAAACCAATTACTATAGACTATAAAAGACTATAAGATCAGACGAGTATAGCATATGTGTATGTAGCGTATGAAAACTTCGTTTCCATTAAAGTTTAAGTTTTTCTCTTCTTTTCATCTGATTTTCTTTTCTCAAATTTTAAGCAGAAGTTATGCAATCGTATAATAGTCTTGGTGTCCGTCTTGATGCTACTGTCATCGCAGAATGCAGGACATTGAAGAAGCCACTGTCACGGCGTTCAAGTGCAGACAGCATTTGAACATTCGAATGGAACGCATTATTATGGGCGAAGACATTGCAGCAAGTTGCCTCAAGTCGAGTGCAGTCAGTGCGTCAGATAGTTGTCTTAAGATGATGGAAACGGCAACACAGGGCAGCACATTTTGTCAGTAGACCGTAAATAATAGCGTAAGAAAGTTTCTACACTGTTGGGACATGAATTAAGCCAAGTGTAAAAACTGAATTCTAAACTCGCTGCTGAAATGAGTATAAAGAAAAAGGAATGAAAACCAAGGCAAGGACACGTTCGCATTTAAAACAAAATTTAATGCTGCAAATGATAGTCCTGCGCCGACATACACACACACTTTTATGTGACCGACGAAGCGTTACAAAAAATGCGTCAAAACTTTTGCAAAAGTTTTGACTACAAATGGCAACCAATGTAATAAAAAATCTAGACTCTGAGTTGAAATGAAATTTTTGATTTTTTCAAAAGTTGGTAGCAAACAAAAAAAAAAAGAAAACCCAGCGTAGAAAGAGAAATCGCATTTAAATAGCTAAAATGTCCAAGCGTGAAATGAGTTAGTCTATAAATAAAGTTTATAACTACAATTTGGAAATAATCTGATATATAGTACATAGTTAATACTACGAGGCATATCCAGAAATTTTTTTAAATTTTTTAATAATGTAAGCTATTTTTCGACATAGTCACCATTCCTCTCTATGCAGGTGGTGAATCGCGGTATCAATTTTTTGATGCCTTCCTCGAAGTAGTTTCCCGCCAAACCCTTGGAACCCACCTCGAGGGTTTCTGTGATTGTTTCGTGTAGTAGAGATCTGGAGACTTGCGGAAACATCGCAGAAAGTTCATCCACAGTCAATCTGCGATCGTCACGCAGCGCATTTTCGATTTTTTCCAAAATTTCGTCGGTTACAATTGAAGGTCTTTCGCTCCTCTGATCATCATGCACAGACGTACGACCGTTTTTAAACTCGCGACACCATTTCTATACACTCGTACGATTCATAGCTTTATCACCATATGCAGTTTTCAGCTCATTATAAATCTCAAACGGAGGTTTTCCCTTCCAAAGGAGTTAACGGATGACGCCGCGTATTTCGCACTTGGGGGGAGACTGGATTTACATTATTCACGAAACGTGTTGTCGCATCGACAGTTCTCAACGTACTGACCTCGAACCGGTCTCGTTGCAAAGGGGAGAAGTCAGGCTACACTGCAGTGTTGCCAACATGTCGATGAAATAAAATCCCTCCGGCCGTGAGAGCCTCAGTACACTTTCTGGATATGCCTCGTGTATAATTTCTACTAGATTTCTGAATGGATTAAAGTTATTTAAAAGATAATGTGCTAATAATATATAAAATTATCGATGCAAAGTTAATGCTCATCTGAATGCTGCTAGATAAAGTTGGATTTGAGAACAAACTGATTGGCAAAAAAAGAAAGCGTGTAAAGTATCATCATCTAGTGGTTCTAGAAATGCTTCTCAAACGGCGGCATTGTTCACTCCATCGCCTCCAAGTAGATTAGAGAAATAACTTCTCTATAGTCTAGTATCATCTTGAAAGCTACATTTTCCAAATAATCTTTCCTTCTTGTGCTTCCTAGCATGGTAGCTATAATATATGTCACAAGATGCCTTTTAATAGCAATAATGTCCTATCCATTGCAATTGTTGCTTGGGCCGTTTGCAAAAGAATCGGTTTTGTATATTCCCAATCAATAATTTTTCCTTTTAATGTGGACTTCTGCAAACGATCCCATCCCATAGTTTATTTAAAATAAAGTACAATCATCAGCTATGCCAAAAGAAAAAATTAATATTGACTCCAACCTGCATTATGAGAAACTAAAACCTCTCGACTTTATATTTATGTGAAGTGCGCTGCGAATTGGAGACAAATTTCTGGTATATGGATCTGCTGAAGAGAATGATATATGTTCAAGGTCAGTAAAGAAAAGAAAAGAAAATCAATTTAATTTTTGAATAATTTTATGGTAATTTGATTGATTCAAGTACACTTCTCCATATGATTTTCTTACAATCATTCAAAAGTAAATAGTCCACCATTGAAACTATTAAACCTTCTGAAGAAGCAACTTCACCTTCAGCAACTTCTACTTATCACATAAAGTACATTTATCATTCTCCACTGTTCCTTAAGTAAAAAAAATACTTTTTTAAGTAGATTTTCTGCTATTCGAGGGCATTTAAAAATGAGTTCCTGATCTTACAATTAAAACGCTACTATTAAGTAAGGCATATTTTCCTGTATACACTTCGCCTTGCGATGATTCCTATAGCCTGTTTACATACAGATAGCTAGAAAGGAACTAGTAAAAAATCATAGTGACTGGTCACAAATTGGTCACAAATTGTCTATAGAAAAACATGTCAGTTGAGTTTAAATTAGTATGTCTTGTGGCCGGTCTTACATAGTTGCAATGAGTAATTTGTGAAATAATATTGGAAATTGTGTGGAAAGTTTTAATTTACAATACTATCTACCCTGCACGTTATATAAATAGGTAAGCGCAAATCATTCAAACCATTTTGAACCCTCTTAAACACAATATAGTATTCGCTTACCTTTTTTTTTGTTGGAAAGAGAGTGAATAAAAGCACGGACGAATGTAATTTTGACGTGATAACGTCTATTAAATCGATGAACGCCGCCACATACGAAAAGTTGTCACGCACACCTCAGCCGTGCGTGGAACAAGCGATAGAGAGGCACGATCGTTAAAAGCGTTCGGCTTGTGAAGCATTGGCTTGTGAAAGATAAAGTTATTGTGTGTGTGTGTGTGTGTGTGTGTGTGTGTGTGTGTGTGTGTGTGTGTGTGTGTGTGTGTGTGTGTGTGTGTGTGTGTGTGTGCGCGTGTGTGTGCGTGTATGTTTGCGTATTAGTGTTAACTAGCGGACGGTGGGGTGCGGTGCTGTGTATGTTGCTGAAAGCAAAGTTGTCAGTCTCTTTGTATATGCATAATATGCTAATGATAGAATATAAGCGCATGTTAGAATATACACATACATATGTACATACATATATGAAAAAAAACCATTAGCATTGTCTTGGTGTTGGCGCCTGTCAGTAAGTTTTAGTTAATTGTACCCTGCACGTTGTGGGACAAGCGAATTTTGTTCGAATGTATGTAACACGCGTTCATCCCAAAAAGCAGGGTCCTAAAATTCCATCGAATCTTTTCCGATACACATAGACAGCATAATCGTTGGAAATAATATAATATCAGCTTCTTCAATGATATACAACTTGTGCAAATCACATGAAAATTGAGCAAGTAACTGAAAATAGTGTCGATAACGCTTTTTTTAGGTTACCTCCAAAACGGTTTTTTGTGTAAACCAGTGTAATTGTCAGATTGGCAACAACTTTTTGGAAAATAAATCTACTAATCTACTACGTGTTTATCCATTTCTACAGTATTTCTAGAGCCCGTTTCTAAACAACAACCATAATACTCGAATTATTAAATTTTCTTTAAAATAAAGTAGTTTCAAAGGCAGCGATTAGCAGATTTCTACATTTTAAAGTGAATTGCACAATTTAAAACAATTCAATTTCAACATAAATTGAATTTCGTAGTCAAGCGGAAGGATGCGCATCGCATTTCATTCGATATTTGTGCTATTTGACTTGATTATCTTTATTTTGCTGTGCTCTATCAACTCGACAGTAACCGGCAGGGCCGTACAAGAATATATATATATATATATATATATATATATATATATATATATATATATATATATATATATATATATATATATATATATATATATATATATATATATATATATATATATATATATATATACGGACGTACGAAGTCAGACAGGTAAATGGACAATCATGCAGCACAGTAACATATCCTTTTGGCAAATTAAGAAAGAATTTTGTTTCGCATGTTGGCAGAAAGAAATTTCAAAAATTTGCACGATTCACTTACCTAAAAATTCCAAATTTAATACGACTGGCTTAAAACTTCAAACTGTTTCAAAAGCAACATTAAAGTTATACAACAAATCAATAACTAATTTGCGTAGCTAAACAAATATATTCACAATTACATATACTGACTGGGAGACATCAATCGAAATTAATTATGCACTATGAAAATTGAAACATGCAACGCTTTTGACGCATTTCGGGTAAAGCTTCGTTGGCTTAGATATACACACATCAAAGTTGAGATTATTGTTGTCATTGGTTTGCATCATCAGCTAGGAAAACATACTCATCTCGTATTTCCCATCATCATTCTCATGCACACCATTAGCAGTAGCAGCAGTAGCATCATTATCACCCAACTAGTGCCATTGGATACATTGCCAGCCAGATCCTTTACAGGTTTAGGTGTATCAGTCGTAGTAGTCGTAGTAGTAGGTGCTAACCACCTGTTTCCCTGCGCTAATATTGATGTAGAAATTTGTCTGCTCATCTATATCTATCTATATATATCGGTATGCTGTTCTGTATGTGTTTCTCTAGGTACATCTATATACATACATGGGTGCATAGGGTGTCTGCTTCATGTTGACTCATGGCTATATGCTGTTTGCATTTAAATTTTCATGCGCCAGCACGGTAAGCGCCCATAAACGCAACGGATGCATCCAAATTGTGTACGGACACTAATCGGCTAGACCGAAAATTTGTCAGAAGCTGTCGATGTCAAGGAATATGAATGCACACAATACACATGTGTACATACATTGATCGACATTGGATGTCTATCTACATACCTATATATACAATGCATTCTCATTCGATATGAGACGAGTTTATTAAGCTAAGTTTATGTCTGTTTGGTATTTGGATGCCGTGTGATGTTAATATATTGAATTCGGTATATTTCGGCTTAAAAGGAAACGAATGTAATTTAAAACTTGTAAGTTGAGTATTTGGTATACTAGTTCATTATGTTCAATAGTCTGCAATATTTAACAGAGACACTGTTTTCTGTTAATGTAGAAATGTTGAAAAACTGCGCAATTACGTATCTAATTACGCCCAAGATTCTCCATATTTCTTTTTTTCAACTATCAAATGAACGTTATCCTTAACATGTGAGTGTCAAAATGATGTTCGCTTTATTTAAGAAACAGCTGTTTGTTGTAATGATAGTAAATAGACATGCCACTTTCAGATCAATATATTAGTTTTTCTGCCATACATAGCTTCTCGTACAGACTTTTGATGACATTGAGAAGATGACATTTAAATTCACAAAAATCAAATACTAATGCTTTAATTTTGCACCATAATAGATATATTCATGAGGTATCAAATGGTAATCTATTAAATGAAATCGTATTGCTGCAGAATCACAATTTGAAGAAGTCATTGGTTAGTGAAGAATGATATATCCAATGAGCCACCTTTTGCTAATGAACGTAATCAACAATAGCTTTTCTCATGTCTGCGGTTGATTTTTGTCATGAAAGAAAAACGAAGATTTTTGTGGCCGACAGCATATTTAGTTTCCAAACGCTGAAATTAAGATACCCAACATGACCTTCAATACCTTCAATAAGTGCAATCAATAGATCAAATTTCGTGGTAGAAAGTATTTATTGTTAAAAAAAAGCACACATTTAATGTAGTATCCACCGTGTGAAACACGACTATACCAGCTCCTGATACTTTCTGATGAGAGCTCGTAGCTGGTAGCAATACAATTTTCTAAGTAACTTAATATTATTTTTGTAATTGTTCGCTCTTCAGATTGAAAAATGTGTACATATACATATACATTACCAATGTTAAAATGATGTTGAGTGTGTTAAAACTCGTTTTTAATTTAGGCATTGCGTTTAATAGCTCTAGAGAACGTAATTGACCTTATTTTAATGCCAGCGATCCCCAATTCACCGAATAACGTGTGTTCTAGCCAAGAACATTTGTGCCGGTCTCTAGTGTAACTAATTAGAAATATAATGAAATATTAATGATAAACTTTCGTTTTTGGTCTGATCAATTGAAGACAAAAAACTAATCAAACTACCCATGAACTGTAATTTCCATAGCATGCTTGGAGGGGAAATTTGTTTATCTCTTGATACATACGTATACATAATATATTGTCCTACGATGCTCAGCAGCAATATAGGCTCTGAGACTTCTGACTGTGTACAGTCTGACGTTAAGTGAACTGGTCACTCTGGTAATCTTGAACTTATTACAGTTATGCAGTTTTCATTCCCAGTCGCTCAGGGTGGTAGTACGGCAACCATAGTATTGGACCATCTAAGATTATGTATGGTTCACTTACCGGTACGAGTATAGGTGCGGGTGTCTTTGGACCAAATATCAGGACCTCTATTACATAATTTTTTTCAATCTATTTATAAAAATATAAAATAAAATTCCTAAAGGGGTCAACATAACCATCATTTCAGATAGTCAAACGGCTATTAAAGCACTAGCCTCCCACCTTGGACTTTTCCCTAAAGGTTTGTTCTTCGCTGCTACGATTACCTCCAATAACAGTCAATCGGCCGCAAAGTCGTGATTTGTTGGGTACCTGGTGCCAATGAACTGGCCACGAGTGTTTCGGCAACTTCCTCTATAGGTCCGGAATCTTTTTGTGAATATAGCTAGGCGCGATGTCTTAATCCTTCATTGTAGATTGTTTTAACAACACTGCTTTCCGACACTTGATACAATATCAATAGATTTGACCTGAGGCTACTTATGGGCTATCTCACTGGCCATCATCCACTAAGATATCACTACTATCACGAAACTAGTTTACATCTGATATGCGATTGTCCGGCCTTGGTCATGCTCGGAATTAAGCAGATCAACAGACACTTCATTACATCTGACAAGGTCAGAAACACCTCGTCCAAGGTTATTCTCCGTTTCATAAAAGAGACAGACAATATCCGGGCTAGAGTACAAAAGACATCATCTTCTGTCGCAGAACCCATTTTCCGTCAGGATGGTAATCCGACGTTCTAACTCTGACACTGTGTCCTAGTTACCGTAACGGAATGATCGAACCTGATTCGCAGTGACCACTTGTTCGTCATGCGATCTTGGTCCAGACACTACATCACTTTATGGTTATGGTAGTGTAGGTATAAACACATATGATAGGTATTGCGCTTTTCCCAAGAAGTAGGAAAACTTGCAATATCTCAGCTAGAAAACTGATGAGCGCTCGTAGCTGAACCCAAAATAATTGAGTCCGTAGCTAACCAACCTTTGTGAACAAAAAGTTATTGTTATTGAACACTTTGCTAATAATACAATAATTTACTGATGATCTCGATATTGCATGTTAGAAAAATATTGCTTAAATTCATCTGCCTGTTGTTAACTTCTGATCGGACAACGCCAAGCGCATTTGCGCTACGCAAATGCGCATCAGAATATATATACTATATTCCCTGTCGTTAATTTTTGCACCACGACACCCTACATACTCTAACCACGAGGATCAAACCTAACATCGACGTCATACGTCATATGTATACCCTGCATGCAGTCAAATACACATGGGTTACATCAACTGGAAGCAACTTTGAAGCATATCGACGCGCATTTCGTTTTCCTTCTCTTTCGTTCGCAGCGTAAATGTCGCTACCACCTTAGTTTAAAATAAT
The DNA here is from genome assembly GCA_035044765.1 of Leucophenga montana. Classification (NCBI taxonomy): domain Eukaryota; kingdom Metazoa; phylum Arthropoda; class Insecta; order Diptera; family Drosophilidae; genus Leucophenga; species Leucophenga montana. The sequence continues at coordinate 736,396 of JAWNNQ010002018.1, read as the reverse complement.
TTATTTCTATTACTTTTTTTTTTTTTTGCAATTCTTTTATTAATTTTCGATAATTTTCGATAATTTTCGATGCAAGGTCTGATGTAAAATTTACTTGTTTATATTAAATGTATTAAAATCATTCAGTAACCTTTTTAAAACGTTAAGTTGTAATTGTATGACAATGCTTTAACTTCAATTTAAATGCTTAATTTGCTTAGTAGCGACATCCCGTAATATACATATAGAATATTTTAATTTAGTATAAGTCCACAGCGTCTTCAGCAGCGACTTCGATGGGCCCAACGAACGAGCAGCGGTAGATATATATGTGAGTGAGTAACCATATGAATTATTAATTAAATTTGCAGTACATAACCTTTATATATTGACCTGCCCTTAAGGCCTATATATATATATATATACGAATTAGATGGTATATCGCTAACTAATGTCAACGTAAAACCTTGAATTTAAAGTAATGAGTCGTACAACATATCTAAATGAATTTTATATTGATTTGAATTTGAATTTGAGTTTGAGGTCGAATACTGAATAGTTTTATTAATTAAGTTAAATGAATTTCTCTGTTATGAATTTGTAATAAATTATCTTCTGTCATAAGTAATCATGCCTAAAGTATATCGTGTATAAAATAATCTTATAGTTATTTAAGGGGCATTTTACAAACTATCTCCAACGAAATGCCATGGTAGGCAGGGTATAGAGGAGAACAGGACCAGCGCATCTTTTGGTACCTGAATCAAAGCAGCAAATTTATGCATCACCATACCGTCTCGGGTGAATAAGATTCTTTAGTTTTTATTTTGTTTGAGTATTGTTTTTTTAGAAGAATCAGTTTTCGTGCACCACATTTATTGCGTTAGTGGGCTAAGGGAATAAGGAGGCGGAACGAACCTCGACAATCCGGCAAGCTATTCACAGAGCGCAGCATAGTGCACAAAACACAAATCCTTTATGCCCACAACGAAAAAGAATAGCCGGAACACTACACGCCAGATATGTTAACTAAATTAAATACAATTAACTAGTTAATTATAATCACATCTCTAAAAGTATCGATTTATAAAATCTATCATATAGTTAACTGTTCCGCAATTTTGTCAACCTCTTCTCCTTTTCCCACTTCTACTTTTTGTTCTTCTTGCTGTAACCACCACCCTGAGCACACGTACTGTTCCAATAAATATTGTACATACATATACATATTTGGTAAGCGAAAAACATCTGCGTTTTATGGAGCCAACTCGTGCTCTTTTCTCTATTCGCAGATTGTAGCTCAACAGCATTAAGCAGTGCTCTGCTTTTATAAACGAACACGTTACACTTTGGTACTCTGCACTGCTGCACATAGCTCATCGGTAGTTCGGCAGCACCAAGTTCTTATATTGAAAAATACGGCCACTCTTGCAATTAGCCTCAGTCTAGTGCACCTGCAGTCAATACTCTTACGTATTTGGCTGCGTCTATATATTTCTGTTCAAATCTGCGCAGCCGGCTACTGCAGGTTGTGCCAATTCCGCTGCACACCTGATCTACAATGCAAGCTTTCCTGCTGCACGTAGATTCAAACAATTACAAAATCAAAGATCTTACTTTTCGTACAAACCATGTAAATGGAAAATATGGACCTTCATATAGATAGTATATAAATTGTTTAGTTTACTTACATAATTTTATTTAACCAAATGAATAAATGATTATTTTATAATTTGCTTTTAATACATTTTCTTTGTATTTCATAAATTATTTATTATCTTACTGCTCAGTTACACTTGCTATTTTACTATTTTTACTAGAATTTACAATATTTTTCTGTTTGTTTGTTTGTTTGTTTGTTTTTCTTTCATCTTTAATTATTTAAATTAAACTAATATATTCAAGTTTTAGCTTTTTACACATTAACTATGTATTTATGTATATAGATTCTTCACTTTTGTTTATTTTGCCAGGATATGTGGCAGGAAAAACTTCATATATGTATGTAACCATGTTTTTATTCTAATGCTTAAAGTTTACCATAATTTCTGCTTTTACTTCTTCTTTCGATTTTTATAAATGCATTTTAAACTAAATATATTTAACTAATTGGAAACTTTATTATAAATATAAATAAATCGCAACTGCATTAATCTAATCACTTACATAATTTATGCTTAGCCACTTAAATCAAAAAATATTTTTATTTATGAAATTTTGTTCTTGTTTACATAAAATTTAAATATTTTTTTTTTTATTTTTATATTTTAGTCTCACAAATTTACATAGAAAGAGCTACGAATTATGTACAAATAAATATTTATGCGTAACTATATACGTACCATATATGCACATATAGGCGCAAAATTTATATCTAAGTCCTTTTAGTGTTCATTAACAGCGACATATTATTTATAGAGTCAATTACTATTGTATAGATGGGCATTGGAGAACTTTTTCCATATTTCATTTATATACCCTTCATAAAGCACAAGTGTGTGTGGAAGTTTGATATTAGTTGTCAAATGGTTTGTAAGAAGAATATACGAAGAAATTACTCAAAATAAGACGGTGTAACTATAAACTTACTTAATCAAAATACTCCAATTAAAATGCCTTTCTTTAAATTTTAATCTAATAGTCTAATCTAATAGTTTTTTGCAAAAAAAAAAAAAAAAAAAAAAACATAACTCGTTGGTGTTGGTGTCGTTTGAAGATATCCACATTACTGGGGAAAGTTTCCAAGTGAATGGCAATCAACATGACACTTTTGCAAAAGAACCAAACAGCTCACAAAAGTTCGTTAGTCACGTAGCCCCTGTGTAGCCTTTGAACATTCGTACACGGGTTAGCAATTGTGCGAAGATAACCCCCTTAATTAAGCATTAATCGGCTGGGTTTGGTACCCGCTATCACAAAACAAAAAATTTACCAATGAAGACAAAGAAAACCTGGTATACGATCCCTATTTGATGAAGACCACCGGAACAACGTCCGGGATGACCTATGCAAACATAATATTACTCCCAACTGGCACCAGCGAGTACTAGACTATAGCGGCTAGTGTCCCTTTCTACGTGCGACAAACGTTTGTAGCGCCACCTAAGTGAGTAGATCAGTAATCGATTAAAAAATCAACCAGCATTGGAGCCAGAAAAAACTAATAACCTTTTCCTATACTACGTGACCAAGACTTCAGTTTGATCCCTTATAACAAACATGGTTTGTTTGGTAAGTTATGTCTATGATTTTTCCTGGGAAGCGGCTATACGACGCAGCGCGCTCTGAATATTGGGAACACACAACATACTCTCCTCAGAGCAGCTGGAGAGTTCGGACAGCATTTTATGCTAAATTCTTTTCGGTCACACTGTGCAAGCTAAAATTCAGTATTTTAGGCGTTGGTCCGTGTGGAGGTTACCCATGCATGACTACGGGCTAGACGACCATCAACCATTAGTTTCAACTCCGATTGTCGTTTAAGTGTTTCTTTAATATTAGATACATCGTTCACGAAATTGTGACAAACAATTTGAAGCTGCGAAAAGTGTGGTGCCCAAAGTTTTAATATAGCGCCCAAAGTTTTAGAAGCTTTTGAACATTTGTGAAGAAGACCACCACTAATCAGCGACTTGGATGTTCGAGTATGACACTGAGGCAAAAAAGGGCACACGTTAGCGTTCACTCGCTTCAACAAGGTCAGAATGAGCAAACTAAAAATCAACCGTAGGGTACATCCGTTACCGGAAAATTCCACGTGGAAGTGCTCTAGAGAATCAAACTCACGAGTTAATCGGTCCGAAATCGCGAAGAATTGAAAACTTCACCATGTCAATGCGCTAGTGGATACATGCTTTGCATGTGATCAGCTACATGGCAAATTCAGGTGTTCCAATTGGTTTTTAGTATCCTACCAATACTAGCGTTGCTCTCCAGACTTCTAAACTTCTGACGTTGCTTCCCAGACTTCATTTTGTTTCCGCACTTACATGAATTTCGGAACTTGTTAACAACATCATAGATGCTTGCACCGACACTTTAAAGGACATTTCGGTAAAGGATTACTGTGATTTCCACGTCATCTCTATACTCGATGGCGGTGTTGTATCCATGAAATACTTTGCAGCCATTTAAATAAATTTGTACCGATCTGATCAATACACTTTTTTTCTGGAGTCATAGGCATTACTATCCGGATAAACTTTTTATATGAACCAATAATTAGAGCCAATAATTAGAGCATGAGTTTTCTAACCATGACATGGATATATTACATCATATTTGGTAAGAAACAAATTTGTACACTTAAAATATAATTCTGTTAAAACACTTGCTTGTGAAGGGCATCAAAATGTTGATGCCAATGAAGCTAATAGTACATTCTCTTGCTACTTTGTCGGTTTGTAATGAGTTGAACTATAACATTTTTTCCATTTATTTTCCACTATTTACATTAACTACGCGCTATTAATTGTAACTTTTTTTTTTTCGTTTAACAATAAAAATTGGAAAATTCGTTATGGATAAAATATACAAGAAATTATTCATAAATAATACTTTTGGTAGACAGATTTTGATTAGGTACGGTGAAAACCCTCATTAGATATAATAGTTTTCACTGTACAAACACATTTTTCGTTTGTTTGTTCGTTTTGTTTGTTTTGTTGTTCTTATGATATGCGATTTTGACGCGTTTCGATATTTCGTTTTCGGATATGTTTTTGGAGTTTTATAAATGTGACTCCTGCAGCCCTATTATGCTGTAACGTATTGTATAGTAGGGTTCCTGTTTGAAGTAGATTTAGATATTTAGATATATAATGCATAAGAACTTTTCATATTAACATATGATATGAACTTGGATATGTATAGCGAAATATGTATGTACGGGACAACACCGAGTTACATGCCATGACAATAGTTTGAAGGAAAGCTGCGCGCGAATTTTATGTATGTATAAAAAAAGTTTGATTGGCTTGAAAAGTTCAGAGTTGTCACAGTAAATTAAGTACTTCGTTGTGCTTTAAAATAGCGCTGCCTAAATAATTAGAATGCATAAATTTGAAGCGACCGATTTTGTTGGTTAGAACGGCGTGGTAGATGACATTTATATGACGGATTTGCGTTTAAATTTTATTGTAATTATATGCATAAGTTTATCAGTAGAGTTGTCAACGTTCGATTGAATGCATTTGAATTGCAGTTAAATGCAACAAGTTTTGCTATTTGCTATTTTATATGTTAAACATTTTCTTCATATACACACACAATAGTTATATAGATTTACAACTGGATTATCAGATAATAATATTGTATTTATGGTATATACACTTTACAAATAATTATTTACAAAAGCGTTGGCTTGTTAATTACACATTGGCATTATTAATTATGAATTAATTTCTTTAGTTTTTCTTGTATTAATTATAGTTTCAAGTATTAAACATCATTTTTTTTATCGCCTGATTTTCTTGTTATTCAAACAAACTGCTCATTTTTTGTTTTTTTTTTTAAATTTTTTTTTCACCATAAATTCAGTTAAGTACAAAAAAGTCTTTGCTCAAACCATGCGAACATTATATGTATGTATATAGTTAAGTAGTTATTAGTTATTATTTTCTATAAATATCCTATAATGAATTTATGTAATTTATGTAATTGCAAACTGACTGCGCTTCGATGTTTTACATACATAGACTAAGCACTACATTTGACTACTATATAATATCTATAGAATATCGAATTCGTTTATATACAACTTTCCTGTATGCGATTTGATGTGGTTACCACTTCCGGTCGAAATCTGTATTCGCTCAGCGATGATGTTACCGATGCATTATTCGGACTTAGTAGACTTACTTCCATGGGTTGCGGCGTTGGATGATAGGATGATAGCGATGAGGTTGGTGTTGTTGTGCTGGTGGTATTATAGGTGAGCGTACCCAGCGGTGGACTACAGGTGGTTATACCTTTTTTATTTAACGTGGCATAGCTCTGTAGTACATAAACATGTATATTTTTATGTATATATATATATATATATATATATATATATATATATATATATATAGCAAGTAAACAGCGGGAATGTTAAAAAAGCAGCGTGAAAAGAAAAAGAAATAGAGCATAGCTTGATGAGTGAGTATGTGTTGCATAGAAAGTAGTAGTAAAATATACAGTAGAAATATTTGCCTAAAAGTATGCAGCACAAAAATATTATGTGCACAAAACGACATTGACCAAAATTCTCAAAAAACAAAAAACACACACACACACAAAGAAAAAGGAGCAATGACACAAGGACATACACACACACACACACACACACAATGAAAGTAAATTTTAATTTGACAAAGGCGACACAAAAACAAACACTCATTTTTTTGAGTACCCTGCACAGATATACATAATGGATTGAATGTGGGTAACATTAATTTGTCGAAAAGTTTGTAATGCTTTGAAGTAGCTCATGTATATTACACAAAACAGTGCATTGCGAAAATATGAATAAACGGCTATCTGGATTACTCAATCAATATCGTTCCGAGTTCTCAAAACCTTCCCTAACACAATTTGATTGGGGAATTTCTCTGATACGGTTCCCTCAAGCACCCATCAGCTACTGCACACTATTGTCTACTTTGCTCTTAAAAAAGGGTCATACGTGTATACGTGTATACGTGTATACGTGTATACGATCTAGAGCTGTTCAAAGTTTATCGGACTTCTGCAACGCAGTGTCAAATAACCTACAATAATAATAGTTTACATGCAACTCGTAAATTTACTCCACAAATTTGGTTCAGTGTTGTAATGTTTCATCTAAAGAAGAAATACAGTTTGATGTGCGTATTTTCTGAATACTTCTTCTGTTGCAGAAACTCTATGATTGATACTATCTTCGACTCTTTCTGATTGCTTTTTAAACCATTTTAACTCAATCCTCTCCATGAAATGGCAAATCCACCTATCACCAGCGGAAACATGCTATTTTCTGCAGAATATTGATTGGCTACCAGAAACAAACGGTCAAAAATCTTAGAAATTTTGGACGGGAAGTTGGTACTTCACGAAATCATCAGTTTTAGTTTTATTTGCAGATTGCAGCATTGCAGCATTGATTCCAAAAACACTTTTTAAGCATGTATTTTCCACATTGTTCTTCCCACGATTGATCAAGTGAAATATCTTCACTACTCATGCGTTCTCATGCGTAGTAAGGCCATACTTTGCTGGAAGAGTTGTATTCTAGAAACGATTGAATATAATAAACCCAGTAATATATCAGAAAGAAGCATTTTAGTTTTCTACACGCATGAAGGAAACTAGCTGAGCGATTGAATTTCCATCAAATATTTAAAAGCAGTATTAAATATGAGCTACTCACAGTTTGCTGTGCGTAATTCCGAACTAAAAAAGAAACTCTTAATTTCGACAACTCTGAGCAGAAAAATTGATTGATGATAACTATGATGTATTTCACATCTAAGTCTGAAATTCTCAATGCACCACTTCTCATAGTACAATATCTTCGAATTCCTAGAAGCATACGGTATCCTGATTTTACAGACGAACAACTGCGTGCTTTGCTTGTACAATGTGGTATTTTCTTATAAATTTTCTATACTCTAAACAAAAGATTTAACAAATATTTTTGACAACTGCGCTGATATTAGCATCATTATACTGAATGTGCACATAACTGATGACTCTAAAGAAAAAGCTCAACCACAGAAAATTTGATATTGATATATAACACATCTACATTATCCAAGTTCGGAATCGTTTTGAGTTGCTGGAGTACGAGTTTTTTTAAAGTAGGTTCTTGAAGATGGAATAGCTTCATGCTAGGTTAGGTTCTTGAAATAATTTATGCTTACTGTCAAGTTAAGTCTCATAAATGTGCTGTGATAACTAAGTTTCTTGCTTAGATCTGAGAAAGTGCACACATAAATGTGGAAGTTCCATAGAATAATCAGTTTTTTTCGACTTTAAAATGAAATTCATCTAGAGAGGCGCTGATACCAAAAGGCATCAATATTTACACTTATACCAAAATGTCGGAAAGTATCGATATTTTACCTGTATATGTCGGCATAAAGCATCGATGGTATAAGTAAGTAAGAGTACCATTTATGGAAAAGTTGTAAAATCGTTGTACTCTACTTTATTATGAGCGGCACTGTTTATTTTTTTTAAAGCCATTTTGTCGTATGCCATGTAGAATATTTGTTTAATTGAAAATAATTCAAAAATGTTGAATTAAGAATACTAAATCCCTTTTGAAGGACAATTTGTGACTAAGTGTAACAATATAGCGTAGGATTGTTTCTTACATCACATTTCTTAAGATATATTTACTATATTTGGTTTGACTATCATATAAGACATAATGGTTTGATTCTAATCTCCATGAACCAATAAAGAATGAATTGCTTTTGCTTGAAGCATTTTAATTGTTACAATTTCTTATTGCAATGTCTGTGAATGTATTGTTGGACATTATGGACATATTTTCTTTTTCTACATTCTATTGTAAACTACTACACATATTGTAAATATTTCTGATGTACAAAATGAAAACGGGAGTGGGGGATAAATCTGAGCAAAGTGTTACAAGGGGGAGCTAAAAAATGGCAAAAAATTTGCATTGACCAAAAGCTCGCAAGCAAGCGAACATTCTACGGAATGAGCATCGCTTTAAAAAGTACTCGATCAATGCAGAAAAGTATCGATACTCTTATTTTTGCATTTTTTAAGCTTTTCTACAAATTTCTGCTCAAGAGAGACTTATTTTCTGTGCTTAATTTTTGAATTGCACCAACCAAATTGCTTTTCCATATAAATTTCATAATTCGGAATTGTTTATAAAGCGTATGAAAACTTCGGTGCTACCGAACATTTTCATACTTATTTTTATTTTTATTGTTTTTTTTTTTTAATTTTCACTCAGTCAGTCACTCACTCAATGCAGCATTGTTTTGTGTCGCATTTTAATCATTTTTCAGGACGCTTTGTATTGTCCTGTGTGCTTTGTGTGCTGTTGTTGCTGCTGCTGCTGTTGCTTCTACTGCCTGTGCATTGTCCTTTTTCTGTGTCACACAATTTTTTTTATAATTTTTTTTTTCTTCTTAATTCTGTCGTTTTGTTTCGCATTATTTTCATGGCTCAGTGCTGCAACCACACCAAAGGATAATGTGCTCGCAGCGATTTATACTTTTTTTTCACAAATACTCTTTCATTTTTTATTTTATTTTATTTAAATTTTTTTTTTTTTTTGTGTTTATAGCTTTCAGTTTCATTTTCATTCGACTTGAAACAAAGTACAACTTACAATTTGTTTGCTAGGCCGGAAGGTATAATGCAACACTTCGTTGTTTAGCGAACCCAGACTGGCGAGGCCATCCGTTGCCGTGGTCACGCCGCCATTGCTGCTTCCTAGCGTTGAGTTGGCACCACTGATGCCTATTATGCTACCGCTGCCCAGTGAGGCACCACCACTCAATGCCCCCCGTTCAGCATCTGCGGCGCAATAGTCACGTTGCAGTAGACGCGCCGATGGACTGCGAAATATGGGCGATGCCACAAGAGATTTGAGTGGACGTTTCTCTGTAAATGATGATAGTAAGAGAAAAACAAAAATTACATTGCAAATCGATTGGAAATCGCAAGAGTATTGATTGTTGAAAATTATGCATGCATACAACTTATTAAACATTAACTTAAAGTCATGAAATATGCATGCAGTATACCTATGTAAAGTGTCTTTTTTTTGGATTGATAGAACTTTCAATGTGAATAACTTACAAACTGTGCTTTCAATTTTATGTTTAATATTGTTTCAAAAATAATTCGTGTGTTCACAATAGTGTGTTGCAATAGTGCAAAACAGCACAAACGTCGTTCTGTGCACACTTGTACAAAATAACGTAGTGCAACTCTGTACAGTCAGCTGTTTGAGATGTTGTTTTTTTGCTTCGAACTGCTATTACAATTGCTTCTTTGTGAATTATCAGCTGTTCAGCCTCTGTTTTAACACACAAGAAAATACCAAATGCACAAAGAAATTATTTTATCAATGGTCTGGATCGAGCAAAATAGTGCAAAATTTTGTTCAAGAAATTTTTAGTGGCTGTGAAACATTTTTCTTGCACTTTTGCACTGTTGCAAGACCTTGTGAATATCTCATAACTTAGCGATCGAGATCGTGAATTTTAACACTAACTTTTGTCAGTATAGAAGTCTATTATCAGTTGTTATTTTTGAAAGAGTTTCCTAAATGTGGACCATCAGGATGAGTTTCGTCAAAAAACAGCCGAGCTATCATATGGATAAAAACGTGTACAACACAATAGTGTTTTTTTTGTTAATGTTCCTTCATAAGGAACAACGATTTTTGAATGAATCCAGCTGTTATCAACAATAAAAATTAACCAGTTCTATAGCTCTATATTACACGCTTTATATTATTGCACACATTTTTTTAAGTCATTAAATAGGCATTAAATTAAACATATATGCAAATACTATATATGCAAATACTTACCATACTGATTTGGTATAACATCCGGATCGGTGTCATCACCTTCCGGTGGATCGCCCAGCAGCTGTGGACTCTGTCTGTGATGACTGTGTGTTGTTGAGCGCATCGTTGCAGTGTCAATGCCACCTAAGCCACATGGCGATGTCCCGCTGATACCGCTTGCGCCATTGCCACCGCCGTTAAGTCCAGTGCCCACACCAACACCCACGATGCCACCGCCGCCGCCGCCACCGCCGCCACCATTTGCTGGCAGCAGACTGTGATGCGGCTGATGATTATTCTGTTCGTGATGATTATGATGATGATGATGGTTTGGCTGCAAAGGATCCAATTGACAATCGGCGGGTATGGAGAGTTGTGTGTGCTTTGCTGCTTTCAGATTGTTGTCATTTTGACTGAAATTAAAATGAACAAAATGGCGAAAAACAATAAATAAATGTATATACATAAGTATATATGAACGATGAAGCATGATGGCAGCCAAATGCTTAAACATTTTGAAATCAATAGTCTAAAGCGAGTGGCTATAATGCTCATTTCAGACAGACAGACAGACAGGCAGACAGACAGACAGACAAATTTGAATGTATCTGAAAGGATACTCGTAAAGCTTAAATTATACAAATTAACTGCGTCGCCAGCGGCGTCATTGGCTTTGCTTTTTCTGAGGTCACAAATTTGTTGTTAACTTTGCACTGTTTGTCCGTCTGTCTGCCTGCAGTTGAACCGATACGCCGCTGGTAATATGCTACCATTGTACATTAGCATTATCATTATTTTGCTATGGTGCGGTCAATGAGGTCGTTTTGTATTTGTGGTTTGTCATTTATAAATAGTTTTTTTTGTTTTATGTTTTTGGTATATGGATTTCTGTGCGCTTTAGGTTATTAATACTTTTGTTTCGAAATTTTAGTTAATTAGCAGCTTTGGTTTAATTAGCTGCATTTTTCCTAGCTTGTTGCTAATTACTTTCTATTGAAGTGTGAACCTAAATTCGATAAGTCAACTAAAAATGATAAGCCGGTCTAAACTTTGCAGTTAAGTGTGCCTATACTTGACTACTTTTATTAAATTTGTAAATGTTTGGATTGTCCTGTAAATATTCAAATTTTAGTTCGTAGCAAAACATTTGGAACCTCCGCACGTGTGTATATAATCCTGCCATACCTTTATCATAAGACTTCGTACTTTGTCTTGATAAGGTACGTTATATTTACTGACATAACTATTCTTTATAAAACCATAGATATGATATTTTACACTAACAAATTCTTTCTTAAAGAACATTAAAGTAGAAAACAATCAAATCACTTTTACCAAATACCCCAACAAATTTGTAAGATCTGTATCTTTCGATGCGGCCAGAGATGCTTAGCTGGTTTTCAATAACAAATCCCAAATAAAAAAGCAGAACAATTTCAGCATCAGACGTCAAAGATGCTAGAAATGTCTTGGTGGAAACACGACCTAAATTATGTACCATAATAATCAGATGTGCACAATTTAATCTATCAGACAGCCAGGCTGGTTTTAACTTAGCTCCAACGTAGCTAGCACGAAGCTAGTACTTGAAGCATATGGCCTATTGGAAAAACTAGGCGAACATAACAGAGTTTCTCTGCTGTGGGCGCCGGGTCATAACAATACTCCAGGTAATGAGCAAGCAGAAAAGCTTTCCAGACAAGGAACGGCAACGCTATTGATAGGATCTGAGCCATATTATGGCATCGGGTGACATACTATATCGGAAGTAATCCGCAGGGAAAAGGATATAGGAAAAGGAAAACACTGGGCTACAAGCCAAGGAGTAAGACAAGCAAAGTTACTTCTTGGGGGCTACAACCCGAATAGTTCATAAACTGTGCTTCAATTAGGTAGGAATCAACTAAGAATATTAACAGAACTGCTAACAGGCCACTGTAGATACACTGGGCATACATAACTCACCCGAATGCAGATTCTGTGACTATGAAGAGGAGACCCTTCTTCATATTCTTTCAGAATGTGCAGCTGATCTATAAAAGTCTGTTATCCAACATCAACCAATATTGATGTTTCTCTATCATTTTGTAATACTCAAAAAATCGATTAATCACCAAATGCCGATTTTTCTCAAATATCGATACAAAGGCACAGCACTAGTTTAAGCTTCTTCAGCTTGCTACGTACTTGAGTCAAACTGTCTCTTTTGAAAGATATGCAGCCATCATAGACATTTTCATAAATTCTTTGCTGGCGTCTCCAAAATCAACCAAATTAATTTTTTTGTTTTGTTTTTACAATCTTGTTGTTCTGAGCTGAAACCTCAATTTTACTTTGGTAAATAATTGAATAGCTTAATTAAATAGTATATGCGTTTGGTTTAGTTTATACAACGTGTATTGCATGCCACAAGTCTTCAATAGTTCTACAAACAACTCATCTACTACAGTTGACCTGCCTGAAAGAAAACTTATACTAACAAATATTGCATTCAATGCAGTTTTTTTTTCTTTTTTTTTCTTTCTGTCACAATTGTACATGCTGCATCCGTATCCGTATCCGTCTCTCCATCCGTACTCGCATATACTTACCGATTTGAAAATCTTCTGTAAATAGCTGCCAATATAATGCAAGATATGGCGAAAAGCAGTCCACAGAATAGCGTCAGACCCGCGAGAAAGGGCGAAAGCGGCACACTCAGCCCCGTTGAAGCACCTGCAAAATGAAAATAATCAGTAAGAGCCAAAGTTACTATAAAAGCAAAATGTTGGCAGAAAAAGCAAAAAAAAAAATAGGTCATCAAAGGAGAACACTTGACGTGTGTAAACGAAAAATTCTCTTCGTTTTTTTTTTAGCTCTTATTATTTTCAGTAAAAAAATAAAAAAAAATAAAAGTGAATCTTTTTCTGGATTTTTTTTTTTTTTTTTTTTTTAGTTGACAGCAGCAATTCAAGATAAATAAATGGAATCCCTGCGCAAAAAAAGTAAATGCCAAATAAACAACTGGCAATGAATTCGATTTTGAAAAGGACGAAAACTGCAGCGTTGGAAAAAAATATCCTTTGTTCGTTATCAACTTTTTTTTTTTGTAATTTTTTGGCAACTTGAATTCACTTTGAGCATTCATGCGAATTGTTTTTATTGCACTTTTTTCCGCAGGACACAAGTGCTATGCTAATATTTGTCTAAGTACAAATAGTTTATTTTGTTTTTTAGCCACTCGCTTTCTAGTCTTTAACACATTTGAATTTAGGCGAGTACAATCGTCACTGAGTTTGATTAACCTTCAAACAAATTTGGTTTTAGGCTAGTACAAGTAGAGTAGAATCATTTTTTTTTGAATAATTTTTAATAATTTTTAATAAAGCTAGAATTGTTGAAGACATTTAAGTAGCACTGCATCAACTAGGTTTGCTGCTATATCAGAAAATATAGATTATCAATAATTCGATTATTTGGAAGTAGTTATCAAAGTATCGATACTTTTCTGGACTCATTGGACTTAATAACTTGATTTCAGATTTAAAAATTTCTCAAAACTTTATTGTGAACGTGGTTCTGCCTTACGTTTTTTAAAAATCAGCTGTTGATGACACGCATTTAAAAGTGTTACGAGGGTCAACGTAAAAGTAACTGACCTGACATCGGATGGCACTACAAGCGCCACAAACTTTTTGATACATATTGCTCAAAATTTGACCGTAGTATATATATATATATATATAGATATATAAACCAAAAAAAAAAACTACAAGCGTCGTCCGTCAGGTACATCAGGGAGTACCCTCAAATCAATCTAATTCGCAAAAAGTTCTTGAATTGTCTGCTTTATGTGAAATATCTAAAAAGTTTAATTTATGCCATAGATAAAATTAATATACGTTAAGAACATGTAGGTTTAGATGGCTAAGAGTCTCTCAAAACTAGCTAAAGTATAACAATACATTTTATTGTTGTTTCCTTTGGAATATTCATACGTTAAGTTGATAAGTTACGATAATATAAGTTAAGATAATATATAGGCTTGATATATTAAGCGTTATTTGTAAGTTAAGTTAAGTATAAGGGCCATTTTCACGACTTGCCTATATTTTTATAGCAAATTTTTTCAACCGTATAACCAAGTTTTCAATTTTACAACTGTTATTTAGCATATAAAACATATTTCCCAGTTCGACCACCCAATAATTATAATTGAAAGATATTTATTTTTGGAGCTGCCAACTTGATTTCACAATTTCGATAACAAAATCAAAGCAAAAACAAAAGCAAAAGCAAAACAAACAAAATTGTAATTTTTATTAATATTTTGACACCATTAAACGCAAACGTGCATGTTATATTCATGGATTGGAACATATTTTTTTATCTACTGTGCCAGCGCTCACTGTCATACATTTTTTCTCTTCTAAATTATACTTTAGAGTTGTGCAAATGCATGGACTGTCCACCTGTCTAGCAGTTAGCAGTTGTTTTACTCATCCGCTAATTAAGTGAAAAGTAAATGAAGTTTCGACGATAACAGGCAAAAAATCGATTTTTACTGCAGCGCTACTCGAATTCGATTTATTACTATTCTGCAGTCATGAAACTTACTACTAAATATATTTGCAGCAATAGCATAACTTGGTAATACGAATTTAATTTATACTCCAGTATTTCTAAGTCATGCAGTTGCCCCTAAGAGTAGTAGATTTTCGCAAAAAATATTTCACGATAATTAAAACCAATAAATTTCCAAGATAACAGTTTTTCTAGTGATCAAAAAGAAATATATAAGTGTTTATATAACAGTTGTAAAACAGTTATATAACAGTTGTAAGTTGTAAAAATATCAAATCGATATCGTATCAAAAATTTCAAAAATCGAATACTATCAACAGTCCTAGTATCAAAACTGTAACATGCGATTATTCAAATGAAGCAATTGGCTAATTAACATTTGTCCAATCATACCGGGCGTGACACTTATTAAGTAAATTGGGATTTTACTCTCAGAATGAGTCCGACCAGGGCATAAATGCTTTAAGGCTAATCGCGGTACGGCTTGGAAAGATCGTTTTTTGGTCAAACGTTCCGAACGTCACAAGTTATAGCTACAGTTAAGATGACCTACTATATTTTGCCATGCAAATGCCATGTGGGTAAAAAGCATATTTTAGTTAAAGCATTGAAAATAGTTTCTTAATTGAATGAAAGTTTCGAAGAAAAAATTTTGCAACATATTCAATTTTATCGAATTTTTTTCCACATGTGAATTGTTTATCGACAAAATGTCATTTGAATTGTTTATCGACAAAAATAAGTTGAGGTGGAATAAGTTTATTGTGTGGTGAATATGATTTTTGTTCGACAACAATTTTTTTTTCACGAAGAGACAAATTATTTTATAAAAATATGTTTTAATTAGAATAAACAAATATTAAGAAAGAGCGTTTCTGTAGTATGCAAATAAGCATAATGCAAACTGTTCTTAGAAAAGGTTTTAGCAAGAAATTCTTGACTAAAAAAACTTTGCAAAACTAAAAAAAGACTATAAACCAAATGTAAATTAACTCACCTGTATATTTTGCGACACCTTTAAAACTGATATCATCAATAATCGATGGTTCCGAGCGTCCTTTAGCATTTACAGCGAATATAATCATACGATATGTGGCAGTAGGATCCAGATTCTCTATAACAAAATTCACTGGAGCATGCTGTAAATAAAAATAAAAGTAAAAATAAGGTGAACAATTTCCAAACATAAAAAACAACTTTTCCCATACCATTAGTAATTAGCAAAATGAGCGAAAAACTTTTCAACAAGTCAATAATTAAAGCATTCAACTTGTAGAAATGTAAGTAAATGTATATTCAAGTTGCAACTCGCAGCCAGGACAAAAAGTTTCCGGCAGATACTAACTCACCTTTCTATAGGTACAAACTATGCGCATAGATAACAAACTTTAAGCGGCAATCGATTTTTGCTCCAGCACGTAAGTGTGTAATTTCTATGCTTATTTCTGCCCTCCCCTCTATCTCACCCTCACCCCTTTAACAAACTTGCAACAAAAACTTTGACCAGCAGTCGAAAGTTGCACCAAAGAATGAAACATTTTCCTAAAACAAAATAAAAAACTGCAACTTCTTAAGTCTTGGCTAAAATGTTTGCAATATTTGCAATCAACTTCTGTTGAAACATTTTGTTGAAACTTTAGTCGTTGAAATATGTATCAAAAAATGTCGATTTAGGTTTCTATTTCATGTAAGGGGCTTCCTTAAAGGATTGTCGCTCAAGTCAAAGTTGTCCATGCGTCTCTGCTGATCCTTTTTGTAATATATTTTGTTGTTTGAGTAAGTGAAAACGTATCATGTCGCTGCATAATTTTACAGATTGGCACATGAGCTGAGTTGCTAATGTTTTTGCTTGTTTTTGTAACGATATTTGCACAATACACAATGCCGCCACGCCCTCAATTGACTGGGTTAGACGCCGGCACGACTTTTGCGCTGCAACAGCTAAGAATTATCGTAAAAGTATCTTATTGCGCTTTCTTAGTGCATATGCATGGATTTATGCTGTCGATGTCGTCGTCATAGTTATCGTTAAATTCGTGAAAGATGGTGCCGCATCTTGCTGGTTGCAAAACGTGTTGCAGTTGTGTTTTCGAGTTTACTTTCATTTTTCCTGCACTTTCCTTTATTGCTCTAAATACATACATACATACATACATACATACATACATACATACATACATACATACATACATACATACATACATACATACATACATACATACATACATACATAACTGAGTAGACTTTAAAGTTGCTAAATTGTCAAAGTATAGCACAGTGCAATATTAAATGCATAACTTAGAATTTCGAAGAAAAATGCTGTCGTAAGGACAAGAAGCAACCCGACCAGATTTGAGTATCTTCGATAGAAGTAAGCGATACCAGCAAGTAGCCAAATGAGTATTCTGCTACTGGGTCCTATACTCGTATATGTTTGAAATTCATTGATGCTAGTTAAGCTAGAACAGAGCAATAGGTATAGAAACATCAACTAGGCCTCTGTCATCAAATGACTCTATGATAAGATTTTACAGTTTAACATTATAACTACGCACTAGATTTGTATATTCTAGTTCATTTAGTTCGTTTGTTTGAAACTTTTAGAACTATGATCTCTAGTTCGTTGTATTAAGGCATTTACCATATGAACTCAGCTTCTCAACTCAGCTAATGTAGTAGGCGTTTTGCTAAACTGAACTAATTCAATGAACTACTTAGAAAATAAATCGAAAATTCCTAAGTGAGAGAGTAAACTAGAATGCTACAGACTACTTCCAACTATGTATGAGCACAGCTCTCATATCTTAGCTACGATATATTAAGATACCATTATATCTACATAGCCACTGTTCAGAATTTCTGAAGCATTAGGCTTGATACATTAATCGATTTAAATTAATTGTTTTATATAAACGATTGATGCCATAAGTTGCCTTCACTTCTGTAATACAATACAAAAATGTGTTATGGTAGATATAATCGATTATACGCTTTTATATTATTGATTTGAATAACAATCGATTATTGGGTTTTGTTATTCAATTATCATCGATATATATATAATTATGTTGCCACCATGAAGTTATTCCTTATCAACGTATGTATTGAACATAATCGATTTATTGTAAATAATCGATGTATTTTCTATAAGAAACTGCTGATATCTTTATAAAAACATTATCGATCGATGGTTGATTATTTGATTAATTGATTATAACTGATTATGATTACGAATAATCGTATGGTACCAATAATCGACTAAATTTAGCCATATTATCACTGATTTTTGCTTAAAATTGTACTATATATGAGATATATATATATATATATGATTGATCACTTTGAAAACCCCATTAGGTGCGTTTACTCATGTTATAAACAATTTTGATGTTAGAGTTAATCGAGTATATGATTTTATATTATTGATTTTAATAAAAATCAATTATTGGATTTTGTTAGTCTTATAGTCTGATTATAATTGATTATAATTGATTACAAATAATCATTTGATTCCAATAATCGACTAAAAATTTCAAAATTTATATTGAATTTTGCTTAAAATTGTACTGTCTATGACAAGATTGGTCACTCTTGCAAACAGCTAAGTATATAGCTAATGTGATTGCATGCTCAAACATGCTACAAAATCGACATCGTCAGCGACAAGGACATTGAAGTAACTTATGTTGCATTTTGATATGCAGCTGCACGTGTTTTCTACATAAACCAAAAGTTTCTGTACAATTCAGCACACTAGATTCGCAGCCTTACTGGCAGAGTAGTGAGTATATTAGATTGAAATTTTCTATTTAGTATATTATAATTTGTGATTTGAAATTTCATTTTCCATGCAACACGATTTTCATTTGCAATTATATTCGCAAAAACACAGCCAAACATTTTGCATTGCAACATCAAAATCAAACTTTGCTTACCAATCGAATTATATTGCTGACTCAAAACTTTTTTAATTATATCAATTGACTTTTTGCAGCTCAACTAAATGCAAACTTATAAGCTCACATGTACTCGACTGAGCGCAAACATGTTAAACGCAAAAGCAAAAAACTTGTCACAAACTTTTTGCAATTTCTGCAAGATAATTTACAAAATTGTCCTTGTCGTTCTCGAGCGAATCAAGGCAGAACTTTTTTTCGACAGCCACCACCCACTAAAATTACATACACATGACTTGGCATAAAAGTAATTCGATACTAACCGAGAAGAAACGAAACGAAACGAAAAGAAAAGTAAGAAAATCCTTATATAATACGAGTGTGTTGGAGATACTTACTGGCAGTGTAAGATTTCTTGCTAAGCGCAAATTGGTTAGCTCAACCAGTTCCAGCATAAAACCCTGTGGCAAGCCACCATCGAATCCTTCAATGCAATCAACTTGCAACGAATCAGCTGATTGGTTTGATACGCTACAGTTTTGCAATGGAAAAGGACGTCCTGTATGCCAATTAAAAAACAAAAAGAAAAAAGAAGAAAGGAAAATACAATTTAATTAAATTCAATTCAACATTTTTATAGAAAAATTAACACAACAAATTGTTGCTAATAGTTTCGAAGAAAGCATGAAATGGAAACTTACCTGCTGCAACAATTTGAAATATGCACGGACTCTTTTGCATGCCAATCGAATTGCGACCCCAACAGGATATTGTGCCATAATCCAAATCCGTACTTGGCGTGTAATTCAAACGTGACATGCCCGTCTGTAATGAAAACCGGAAAATCGAAGAAAACAATGGTTATAAATCGAAACGAATTGCATGGGAAAATGTATTTTAGCATAGTTAAAACGGTAGCGAAGCATATCCTATAGACAGGACAGCGTGGCATGCGATGGTCGCGCGCCACGTAGTCTGTGCTTCATTCACTTTTGAACCAAACTTAATTGTCATAAAGGTGTAAATAGCAACAGCAGCTATAGACAATTTATTGCTATTTTTGAATACCCTACGCAGAAACTGTATCAACGATTTTTCGGAAAGTTTGTAATACTGTACAAAATGCAACATATAACTCATATATTTAGTATATATATTCTTGGTCAGCTCGAAAGATGAGTTGGTCGTGCTACGTCCGTCTGTCTGCCTGCCTATCTGTCTGTCTGTCCGTTCGTCTGTCAGTTGGGTACTGCAATGCGCTTCATTTGCTCAGATTAAATGTATTAAATTGTATTATCCTATTCCGAAATTTTATATAGATAACATTTTTTTCTCTAAGATTTAGAATGATTGTTTGGTACAGATGTTAAGTTGATCCACTATTTCAACACAAAATATAAGTGAAACCATTTTTTTTCTTATCATGAGCTAACAATGTGTTATGGTTCGATGAGTTGGGTGCCAATCTAGTTGAAGTAGCTAAGACGATGAGACTTAGTACTCACCGTCGAATTCCAGTTTATTTTTTTTTTTTGCTAGCCAGTCACTAGGGAACTAACTAGCCACTCGGAGCTAGTGAAGGGGCCAGTGAATGGTAATATAAAGGGTGGCAATAGACGCCTTGCAGTAGAACGCATGTTAAAGAGATACAAGTGCTGTTTATCATGTGATTTTTGATTCGTCAGCTTTGAACTAAGTCTACGTACTGTAAAAATATTAAACTGCCTGTGGAGTGTATTTAAGCTTCGTTTGCAACGCTACTCTATTTGGTTTATGCGATTTACTTTCTATTTTTCAACGGTGAGTCCTTGCATAGAACACTCGCGTTAGTGTTTGCCTTATTTGTGTTGTTTCGTTTTCAAATTGTGTTGTCGTCGCAATAGTCCTTGTGTCCTTGTTTTGTCGACAGTTGCTATTTTATGCTGAAATTATTTTCAAACGCCGGAAATTATGCAATAGGGAAATACGAGCATTGCAACCACAATGCTAGACAGTACTTAGATACTTGTGTATCCTCTGAAGCGCTCGTCTTACATTAAATGCTATACAGCTATGCCATAGCTGAGCATAGTATTTAAAATGCATTTAGCTGATTTCTCTGCTCAAAGAATCTATTTGAAATTGTTTTAATTTTACTTAATTTTATGTTTCTCGCTTGCTTCTTGAAGAATTTAATTAAATTAATTTAAACATTAGCTAAGCGTGTTGATTTGACCCTGCCCAGTGATATTAAGTACACAAACGCATTCACAAACATAAACTAGCCTCGAGTTGCGTTCGAGTCGCTCTGCATCGAGTGCGCACTCAATATGAAGCGTCTTATCCTTGGCGCCTAAGCGCCTTGTTAGCATTGCTTGCTATTTCCGCTGATTTTATTTTTCCTTTTCTCTGTTTGGCTCAGAAGGTATGTAAGGTCTTACCATGTCCGTCTGTCCGTCCGTATGTCTGTCTGCTCTACTAAAACTTGAAAAACATTCATTTACAAGCGTTGAAAAATGGCGGAAAAGGAAACAAAAACAAAAGAAACTACACGCGATTTATTCATTAGTAAAACTCCAACGGAAAACTAACAGACAACAGAACGCTCCAACCCCTTTGTATTTAGATACTTTTGCAAACATACTTATATAGCTAAAGATATCTGTGACCTGTACACTTGAAACATATTTTTTTTTCGAAGTAAACGAAGCTTGTTGTATGATGTATGCCATTTTGAATGCATATTACTTGGCATTCTTTTAATAATATGGCTTCTAAAAATGTCAAATTTAATGACTCTACGGTACACTAATATAGTATTACTAGCGCCAAATATATCTCTAACTATTAATTATATAGTGGAAATGCTATCAACTCAAATAATTTAAATCGTTCTAAATTTATAGTTAAAGAAAAGTTAATGTAAATGTTGTTCTATCAGAATCATCGCCCTGGAGCGCTTTGAGCACTCTACCTTAAATAATATAAAAGATTTTTGAATAGGCATGTCCCAACTTTCATAGCACGTTACTTTGTTGTTTTAGATTGCAACGCTGTCCTTCTTTGCAGTTGTGTTCTCTCATAGGTACCACTTTTTCATTTTTACATTTAAGTACACTGATTGGATTGGCTATGGATCAATTAGAAACGGAGCCAAATTTTAGTGATCTTCACTGATAAAGCAAATTATTCATGGAACGGCTTCGTGATGAAGCATAATTTCTGCATTTGGAAAGATAGTAATCCACAACAGCATCAGGAGTCTCCATTGTATCTGAATTAACTTACTGTTTTGTGTTTATTTAGGTAAAGCGGCAACAATGCGCCATCTCCTGAAACGAGAATGGCCAGACGTTGAGTGCCAATGTCAATAACTGACTTTTACTGTCCTCAATTGGATGACATGGAACTGGTCGACATGTGGTTCCAGCAAGGCGTCGCAACGTGTCACACATCGGGTGTTAAACTTAAGTTGTTGCAAGAAATGTGACGATTCAACGTCCTTATACTTTTTTCTCTTTGGCTACGGTAAGTCGCTGGTTTATGGCAATAAACCTACAAAAATTAACCAACTGGAGATCAACATCATTCAAACCATTGGTGAAAACAAGCCTGACTTATGCAACATAGTCATACAAAATTAGAACTCTTGGATCGATTCCTGCACACGAAGATGGTATTATTTTCAAAACATAATGGTATTGAATGTATTTTAACTCACAATGAAGCTTCCCGTCATAACTCTTACACAACGTAACTTGTCACAACGCTATTCATTCAATTTTAAAGTTGAGAGAGGAAAGTTCATTAGGAAACCCTTTATAAGTCGAAAGTTTATACAAAAATTGTTTCGTGCTTGCTAAAAGCGGGTTCGATTTTTTGAGATGTCAACTTCAAAACGAACCAGGCGCCAGTCGCCTAGAGCTTCCTGCGCGTCGCATCGTTTATTTATTGCATATTCATTGATGTACGCGGTACAAGCTCCAAAATGGAGCGATCTTCTACACACAGCTACGCATATAAATTCTGTGGTGAGCTTGGAAAACCGTGTACGAAGCGTACGTTGTGCATGAATCTAGAAGTGTTTGGGAGTGATAGCTTATAACAAACTGAAGTTATTATGTGGCACAAAGTGTTTTAAGATGCCCGAAAAAGTGTGGAGAAAATCCGAGATGATAGCCATGCTTAGTGTCTTTTTTAATATAAGGGTGTGGTCCACCAGGAGTTTCTATCTCAGATACAGACAGTCATATGTCCTTTATACGTGGAAATACTGAAAACATTAAAAAGAAGAGCCAGCTGTAACTGAAAATTGTATACTGCATTAGAAAAATGCACCAATCCGTGGTGCTTCCTAACCGAGAACGGCATCTAGCCCCAGCGTACTTTTTCTCTCAAAGGACGATGTCATCAAAGCGTAGATACCGTGAAAAATGAAGGGCATTTCTGAGTCCGTCTACCAGTGAGTTTTCGAAGCGTGGAAGGCTAGCTGCTTGAAGTGAATCCATGCCCAAGGATCATACTTTGGAGAAGTTTGACGTTTTTTTAACATTATATGCAAACATTTTCTTCAGAATCTTTTCCGATATTTTTTATATACCTATACACTGTGTGGAGTTTTAGAACTAAACAAGTTTACTTCTGTGGGCATATTTCATAATTTGCAGTGTATGACCATGTGGAGCTACTCTATCGACTTGAAGCAAATATAGTGAGGTCATCATGGCTTAAAGCCAATCGATTTCTACTAAAATTAAAAAAAAAAAAAAAAAAAAAAACAGGAAATAAATCCATATCAAAGCATTTTAATTTATATTCAAGTGTTCGCAATCGACACTTTGGCATTGCTATCTGACGTTGGCAGTGAGCCTGACCTAAACGAAGCTGACCATAGTGAATTGCATAGCGTGTCGAGGGTTTATTTGTGATAACTATACCCAACTACTTAGTGCTACTCGTGCCTTGCAACAGCATCTGACTTACCTCGCTTGAATGCAGACGCGCTGGCAGTTCGGTTTGTTCGCCGGATGAGTTAAATGTCCAATGAAATGAATCCGCAGGCGGTGAAGCGTCCACTTCGCATTTTAACGCCAGAGTTTCATGCTTCAGTGCGCCTAGT
The DNA here is from genome assembly GCA_035044765.1 of Leucophenga montana. Classification (NCBI taxonomy): domain Eukaryota; kingdom Metazoa; phylum Arthropoda; class Insecta; order Diptera; family Drosophilidae; genus Leucophenga; species Leucophenga montana. The sequence continues at coordinate 712,335 of JAWNNQ010002018.1, read as the reverse complement.
AGCTCCTCGTGTTCGGTGGCACAAATCGGTGCATCTGCAAATGTAAAAATTTGTTAGAATGCTATGAGTTTCAGAATTTATTTACTGAGTGGTACAGAATTTTATACTATAAGTATAATGCTTGATAAACTAGCTAACTAATCAAATAAGTAGCAAAGTAAGTAGTAATATGTGACTGCAGAAAATGCATAATAAGAATACTGAGTACTTAAGTGAAATGAACTATTATTTAATAATGCTAATGGTTGTTAGTTTCATTAGTTTTTAGAGAGCAAGAAAGTATTGCAGACTTCTGCTTTTTCGGTTTGTACTGCAAAGTAAAACTGCTGCTTGGCACTTTAGACAATTACGCGCATTAGTTATGCAAAGTCTTCTACAAGTTTTGTACTTATAAAGGGTGTTTGTTCTTAGAGTTGTAGATTTTTGAAATAAAATAAAATACTAAGAAGATTACTTAATTTCAAAATGAAAATTGGCCTTAGTGCAAATATATTTTTATGCCATTAGTATTTAAATATGATTTCGGGCATGTGGGCGCATTTTGCTAGTTCAATTTTCGACCACTTTATACGAGTCGTATTTAGAATAAACGTGGTGCGTAAACTATTCATGGTTAATCGATTTCGACGCACAGATGAACGATTATGTCGACCGTGAAATGAACTGACGAACCACGATTTTCGAAAGAAATTTGCACAATTTGCAGCATTATTCTGGCGTTAATCTATTCAAATGACAATAGCATTGCCAGATCTAACCAATTTATGACTGTTTAATGCCTGTCATAATATGAAACCTCTAAAAAAAACTAACCCTGTATAGTGTTTATAATGAACAGAAAACAGCAGCAGCACTTTTCATTTTCATTTCTTGCTCCTTGGAATTTTTTCTAGATACAATTTTTAAATTTTTTCCTATTTTTTTCTTCTAATTTAGTCTAAGTGTAATTGAGCATTCAGTGGCTGCGCTCAAATGGTATGGCATGCCACTACTTAGACTAATTAGATTTGTCGAAGTGGTTTTTTATGGTATTAACGCAAAACATCGTGAAGCATTTATTCTAAGTCAGCTAAGCCTACTTGATGTAAAGATATTCGGCTGCTGCTGCTGCTGCTCCTTCCACTTTTCGCTTACAAAGGAGCGTTGAAGAAAAATGCAGTTTCATTTATTTTGGCCAAAGGCCAAAAGTGCAATAAACACCGTCCAAAGGCAATGTTTTAAATTGCAAATTAGATTAGAACAATAAATGCCAAAAATTTCTTGCCAAAAACTACCACGGAGGAAGTGTATACGGTAAGAAAAAAATGAGCACTTCACGATGCAATGTTGAAGCATGAAATAAAAAGCAGTTGCACAAAGTTGCACAAAGTCGGAGAAGACGAAAAAATCCTTGTAGATATGAAAAGTAAGAACGATTTCGACGGTACTTCAAGCGCTGAAACTTTCACCGGAAGAGTGATGCAGCGGCAGCAGTTGAGTAGGCAGCAAACTTAAACGAATTGCACAAGTCAGAATGATGGCTGCGGCATTCTAAGACCACAAGATTGAAAGCACACCCACTACGTCCTTGCAGCAACTTCATAAAGGCGGTAAATATATACACGAGGGCTGTTAATAAAGAGTGTGTACACTGAAATTTAAAAATTTACGCCGATTTTGCTATGCCTATATTTAGTTTGAAAAGCTATTAATGAGTTTCTTACTGCAAGGCCGAAATTGAGAAGCTGGTTACAGATGCACAGGAGTAATTGGAACTAAAAACTTTTTCTACATGGGAACAATGATAACTTGGAGATCCAGCGAAGAATGATGATTGTTAATCTATGCTATCGTAGGCTCAACAAGGTTTATTGCTCTGAAAAGTTGTATATTATAGAACATCTTAATATAAATAAGCAAGTGCAAAACATTCACACCCTTTTTAACCCTCTTGAATACCACATATTCCCCTAATTTTATGAAGTGATTGCGTCTAAGCGAAAAAAAAAAGACAACTTCCTCGGTCAATCACAAACAGCTGAGCTCTCTCCCTCTCTCAGTTCTCTCAATTGAGTAACTATAACAATAAAAAAAACCAAAGTGAGTGATGCCATGGGAATAAGCAACCGACGAAAATAGGTTGTTTTAGTTTGGCGCCGCTGTATACACACAATGAAAAAGAGGAATTTAATTTGTCCATATCCTTATTTACATTTTTCTATACACATTAACGTGAAGCCCATGGTTGAATAATATACTACTGTAGCGTGTTCCGCTCTTTTATTTATTGAATTATTTTTATTTTGGTTCTTTTGCTTTCAGTTGGAAGAATAGATATTTCTAGGAAAATTTTACATATGTGTGCATCAAAGTTCTCCAGCATATATTTGTATTGTTTCTTATTAACTTATTAAGCTGCCCTCTCAAAATAATAGGATAGAAAAGTAGCTGAATGCTAAAAGAACATGCGTTGAATGAAGCGTTGAGTGCTACTTATATGCACAACAAAATCTTGACTAGAAGTAGTAACGAGTCTAAAGAAACAAAAAAAAAACTATTTATAATCTAATGAATATTTTTTCAGCGACTTGAAGTTGGTTGCTGCTGCCAGCTGTGAAAGCAAAATCCCTGCATCAGTTGGAGAATGTGCTCCTGCTGTTCCTTCTGTTTAGTTTTGCTTTGCACTTCGCATTTCTTTGTTGCTGCTATAGCATTTTTAAGTAGTATTTAGCGCAGAACTAGATGACTTGGAAGAAAAGAAGAACATTTTTCTGCAGCAAACACAAAGCTAACAAGAGTGCGAGAGAGAGAGAGAGAGAGAGTAAAGGATCAAAACTATAGTTTGTGCAGGATGCAGATTTAAAATAAAAGTTTATATGCTGTTCTTATTTTTCTTTGGCACTTCCGTTTTGTGCGCCATTTTGGCTCCGTTTGTTTGGAACATTTTTTCCTAGTTCTCTCTTTTTCTGTTAGTGGAAAATGTCTACTTGATGAGGAGGCACGAAAAACAAAAAAAAAAAAAAGACAAAAAGAAAAGAGAAGAGATTAAGTGCCAACTTAGTGTTAGAAATATAAATGGATGAGCGCATAAAGGGATAAATGCAAAGGATTTAAATGTGTTTTTTCATTAGTTAAGTAGTTGGCAACAATTACTCTGTTTTTGGGAAGATTGTATACAATTAATGAATAATAATAAGCTTCAGCACTATTGCAAAAAACTAAACTTTGCTATTATTATACGCTTTAAATGAGATCTAAGAGAGTTATTTATGTATCTTGCAGATACAATTTCTATTATTCATTTTCGTTGAATATAGAAAATAACTACGGAAAGCTTAATAGAGGTATTCGTAATAATAATAATTTCTTTAATTTTCACAATTTTCGAGGCAGTTACGAGGAATACCCCAAAGATTTTTGATATCATATTCTTATTGCAAAGAGTAAGTGCGTTCATAACGTCAATAAGAAGTACCGATGTAGATGTTGCTACTCTATATTTGAATAATAAAGAAAATATTGTAACTGAGATGTTAATGTAAATTTTATGTAGCGATCTATATTAAGAATTATATATCAATTTTAGCTGGATTAAGCCTGATTTTACATTGATTTGAAATATTTTTCAGAAATATAAAGAGAGAATAGACATTTTTTTGTTACACAGAAAAATGTTTTAGCCGCGGAGGCGCGTGTTTCGAACGCCATTACGATTTCTTACTAGTTCGCTGATCACACATAGTTAATATTGCTACTTTTGTCATGCATCTTAGGAAAAAATTAATTAAGAACTTTCGTCTTGAGTTATCTGATCAACTATAGACAAAAACCACTAAAACTCTCCACATTTTGAATTTTTCGATGTAATAGTGCTAGTAACCATTGGTGTGGATTACACAAGAATAATGTAACCAACATTACACTGAGTGTGAAAGCGAGCCGTACTTGTAAAAATCCAACAAATATAACATGTTTGGATATATAGAAACTAGATGACCCCCGCGACGTTGTACGCGGCCCAACTCTTTCCCCTGCCACTCCTTCCCCTTGCTACTCGTACCCCCGAACACTCCTTCCACACCTTCCACATGCTCCTTTACTCTACCTCCAATTCTATTAAAATTAGAAAAATCTAAAAAATACTTTTCTGTTTATCCAATCGCTACGAATCTTCATAGTATCACCCACGGGACTAATTTGAATATTGCCACAAAATTTGATCAAAATCGGTTGAGCGGTTTCGGAGTCTATAGGGAACATATACACATACTTCCATTTATATATACAAGGTGTCTCAAAAGAAAGTTCACATTTAAAAAATCAATAAAAAAAGTAAGTAATTTATTGAAAAAATCTTTATTACATATAAAAATACACACTGGGAATTTATTTAAGATGGAAATGAGCTTCATCCGAAAACACGATGTTGGTAAACGTTGGAAAGCGCTCAACCATCTGGTTTATGAATTAAAGTCTCTGCCCAACATTCTGAGGTTTTAATTCTTGCACCAACTGAATTTTGTAGGGGTGCAGCTTTAAATCTTTATGTAAAATGCGGAACATTGTTGATATATGCCTGTTTAAAGCAACAGTACGCTTCCGAATCGAAAAGTCCGGGTTGTCACGAACAGACTGAGTAACACTGTCTACGTTTTCGAACGTTCTCGAAGACCTTGGACGCTCGGATTTTGATTTTCCCAGCGTTGAACCGGTCTCTTCAAACTTCTCGACCCATTTTTCAATGAGTCGGGGGCTTGGCGCATCATTTTGAATTACCGTTTTTTGTAAAACTCACGTACGCACAATGCACGGTCCGCTCCCGAGAAACGCTCCATAGCGACTAAATTCCCAAAAGCTAGGCTACTGATTGACATAGCCCCCGCGCCCCACGGAATAGTTGCGTTCACGCAATCAGCAAATCAAATGTGAACTTTCACTCCGCGAAAACTGAGTACCAAGGCGCATTTTTAGCTCGGAAATTATGTCAGTAAGCAAACCGGTAGGATTTGGAGCATTGAACATTCACATGTCATCGTAGAAAGGCCAAGCATCGTGCTTGAGCCAATGTATGCTGTGAATTCATTCTCCATAATAAAATGGAGAAGCAAAATTTGTTGGAAAAAAACCAAATTTTCTTGTTCTCGTTGCTAATTTATAATACAACATATAAACTAAATGAAAATCTAAATATCTTCTAATATAGGAAAAAACAAAAACAAATACACTTCCACTTTACTAATCTATATAAAAAATGGTAAGTGCACACCCTCTTTAAGGGGGTTACCTTTAAATTTAAAATATTCGCCTGATTTTCTTTTGTTGGACAGTTTGTGAGAGGAGTAGGGAAGAATGTAATTTTTTTTTTCTAGTATTGCGTCTAAGGTATTTAAAAACCAAGTAGTTGTAATCGCTAAAGCAGAAAGAAATAAGCAACAAACGGACTTACTAACATGTTGGCGAATATCAGTTGAGAGCGTGGCTTTACATTGTTATGGGTAAATTTTTAAAAGTAAAGGAATCAATATTTCTCCGATACTGTTGTCAAACGCGTTGACGATGTGCTTATACGCGCCAACATTATGCTGAGCCCAACATGTTGGTCATACTTAACCGCTGAGAGCGTTAAGTATGACCAAAACTGTTGGTTAAACTTAACGCTATCAGCAATATCAAATGGCACTGAACTGTTTTGTATTGTCGCTATAATAGTTGAAGTTCAACCATTATGCCGAACACTAATAAGTGACTATAAAGACATTGAAGGTCGTTTGATTGAAATTTATGATACGTTGGTGTTTCATCATTTATATATTTGGAGTAATTTTTTTACTATTTCATTGCTCAACATTCGATTTTCAAATTAATTTGGATAATATTATGGTGCTATAAAGACATTGAAGGTCGTTTGATTGAAATTTATGATACGTTGGTGTTTCATCATTTATATATTTGGAGTAATTTTTTTACTATTTCATTGCTCAACATTCGATTTTCAAATTAATTTGGATAATATTATGGTGCTTGCAGCCTATACGCTGCATATTAACATTTTTTCTCTAGATGGAAATTCCTATCTTCATAACGAACTTTACATTATAATAAGAACTCCTGCTGTATCCATATTTCACTTGCTTTCATTTGAAAAGTTGAAGAGAATAGATATTTTATCACATTTATTACAAGTTAGTTTATTATGTGATTAGATGTATCTGAAAAAGGCACTTTAAAGTATGATCCCGGACAATAATGTATTTGTATGTAGGAATACTACTTGACATTTAAGGTTATTATAGAGTGAAATTAATTTCGAAAAGGGAGAAATATTTTGCTCGGTTTTGCTCCATTTTGAAACACGAGGAACCAAATATAACCTAGTAACTTAGGATACATGTTTTCTATACATCTTACGTCTGTAAGTACGTCTTCGAATAAGCTACAATGAAATGGTTTGCCTTCAAAGTAATTCATAAAAATAAAATATTCGCTTTGTTATGCGTTATGTGAATGGCAAAATGCAGATAAACTGCCAAAGGGAAAAAGGCAAGAAAAAAGATGCAAACTGAAAATAAATAAAACAATAAAAGGAAACAAAAAGAAAAGCAATTTCTACTTACAACGTATACGCAATGTAACCGGATTACTGGGACCTCTGCCCTCCGAGTTTACAGCCAAACAGGTGTAGTCGCCCGCTGAGGCACGTGAGACGCTCTGCAGGACAAGTGATTGATCGGATAATATGACACCAGCTGAGATATTATGTTGTAATTCTTTGCCCTGTATGGTAGTCATTAACCCAAAGTGTTGTTGTAGTTGTTGTAGTTGTCATAAGCAGCGTCATAAATGTTACAATAAGAAAAGTAGATGGAAAAAAACGATTGAAATTGTATAAATATTTCTGTTTAATGTAATTCGTTGTAGTGAAGCAAAAATATTTGAAGTATGAATTGTTCAGATACAGATACGAGTAGAATGCACAGCACGCGCAAATGTGGCAAAAGGATCAGCTAAGGATCAACGTGTAAAGAAATATAAAATGTTGTGCGCATTGTTGTAATTGTAGCTGTACATACTGCACAGGGATACAAGGATAACAACAAAACGAATGCAGCACAGATGACGTGCTGACCTGCATCAATTTTTGCAAGCAGCAACTACGCTTCCTTGTCATCATCGTTGTAGCCAGTTATCCTTGTTGATGACTGCGTTGATGATGATAATGATGATGATGATGTTGCTGTTGTACATCATCATCGTCTTCATCGTCATCGTCGTATTTATTCTCTACGTTGTACAATTTTAAGTCGCATTAAGCTGCTTTCAGTTTGCTTTACAATATAAGAAATTCAGTAGAGTTTGTGCAACAAGGACGACGACAAACGATAACAATATTTATCATTTATATTTCAGTTTTCACTTCTTTTTTTTTATTTATTTTTTTACATAATCTGTGCAAATATCATAAATAATGCATCCTTTTGCAGCATTTGCCACACATTTGCGCGCTGTTACATTTGCCAGCATTTCGCACTTACATTATGAAACCATGACATTTTATATGGCTTTGGATTGGATTGTATAACACACTCGAAGTAGACATCGTCACCCTCTTTAATATCATCCGGATTCAGTGAAGATCCCATCTTGAGGTGCGTTGTCGGTTGATCTGTGAAAGAGTAAAGTATATGTTTATAAATTACAATTCTTTTTGTGCATGTCATATTTAGACGCGCTGTAATCAGATAGAGCGTAAATGATTGCGTAAATAAACTGCTGGAACAGCTAAAAGACGCCGGACAGATCTGATAATGCATATGTATGCTTGAAGAGCTTTAAATGTTTACTCGATATAAACATATCGTATGCAAAGATCAATTAAAATGAAGTGATCGTTGGCGATCAATCCGCTCTTTTAAGAGCCTCATCAACATTTTTCCATAGTTCTTCGAGCTGGATATAAACTACCTATGGACTGAAAGGAGTACTCGACATCGATTCGAAAACAGTGTGATTTAATAGTTTGGAGTTAATTAACATCAGTTGAGCAGTCCCATATTTCAAAGCCTTCAAACCAACTTATTGCAAGCCGCTAATAACAAGTTTTTATTTCTGTCTGTAACAAGCTACTTAAACCTAACTGTTATATGTAGCATACCAACTACCAATATTAGCAACACCATCAACAAATCAGAGAGTGTTAAGAGTAATAATACAAGTAGGACACTTCTTACAGGTTAACAAATACTAATTACAAGGGCAGGGTTCTTTAAAGAAACTGCGAATATGCTCTGTCGTAGTGTCTCTGACTTAACCATTCGCTAGGATTGTAGATACATACGATATATCAGAAATTATTGAATATCGATATTTCGATACTTTGAAAGTATCGACATAATGTTGAAAATTCAAAGTGAGCAGGGTAAAAACTAAGTACGCCTCAAGGACATGATTGTCGAACAGATTTAGGAACGTTCCGTAAACTTCATTGGTCAAAAACACAAGAAAACGAAACGAGCAATAGGTCAGTTACCAGCATACTTGGGGGTATATTCTGTAAGAGATTGAATTGCTCTACAAAATTTAAATAGCAAAATGAACTTAGTCGACTCTTGGTCGAAATTCGACTTTCAAAATCAACGATTTATTCAGTTCGTTACTAAACCTACGGGCTTTGTGCACGAATAAAATGCTGCAGATATCAATCAAATAACGAAAAACAAGTTACGGCAATATCATTATTGTAAAAACTTTTTATGAATTATAAGTGCTTTTAAGTTTTAAGCGACGTTTAATATTTAGTTATAATTTTTGGTGTGTACAACTACTCGTTAATCGATATATACAAATATTAACAACTTGCATAATTAATAGATTTGCAGAAATGCGTTGTTTTATTTTATCGTCCAACCCCTGCATTTGTTATCTGAGAAAACAGTGCAGCTTTTAACCTTACTCAGCCAACTTTAAATTCAGTCCGTCCCTTTTATTCTGCGATTTTGCACAATTTCTCATTAATCATTATTAGATTAATGAAGAAGTATTTCACGGGGATCAAGACCACTGAATTTCCAAGAAAAAAACAAAAAACAAAAAAATAGCAAAATTCGATATATCAGACTAAAAATATCGATATTCGCTTCGATATTATCGTATCGGAAAATAATGTTGATATAACCCATCCTTAGGATTCTTGTTCAATAAGTTTCGAACGCATATCTAATTAAACTAGATCTAAAACTGAAATACTGTAGTCGGTCAGCAATCCGACCTGTTCTGGTTCTCACTTTCGGAAAGATTTTGTGAAAATGAATTCGATAAAATGGTAAATTTTTCACATATGGGAGAATTTTGCAAATTGAATTCACTTGGCATTGATCTTGTGTAATTCATATTACACATGGCTAGTGAATACAAATCACAAAACCATTTCAAAACCATTACCATTTTATCGAATTTACTTCGCAAAATTTCCCCGAAATTGAGAACAGTGCCGGAACATTGCTGTTTAGTAATTTAGATTCTAGAGTTGAGACTAAAGATTACTTCAACAGCTTACATATCAATTTGTGAATCACTTGTTTGTCGCAAATTACAAGAATACCATTGTCGCCGTCTGTACGACTGTGAAGAAATGATTATAAACTTCTGGCAAAGTAAAATTCCGTGGCTTGTTCTGCCACAGATTTCTATGCCAAGCATAGGTGGATACATTCATGAAAATGAAAAGTTCATAGTTGCGTTAGATGTCTATTTGAGATCCTGTACATATGGTATTATTTATACTTCGTAAAAAAAGTTGGATTGAGGTGTATCAAACTAAAGGAGAATTAAGTATGTTGAACTTTCTCAGCTGAACGCGTTATATATCGGCCCACCCTCGTAGCTCAATTGTGCTTGTCATTTTTTAACTTATGTTTCAAAAAGCGCATTTTCTGCCACATTTTGTTAAACCAACCAAAGGAGCGGACCAGCCGACCGACACACCAACCGACCGACCAAATCCGCACAGAGTTGAAATGTCAAATGTGTCGCTGGCGTATGTGACCCCGTACGTTTTCAATTATTTATGCGAAATACGTTTCATCTGTCGCCAACGACAGAAGAACGACATCAGAACTCTCTGCTCGAACCGACGTAGCAGTTTTTCTTACTACTGATTTTTCACCATTTCCGCGTTGATTTTTCTTTTGTGCAGCGTTCAAAAAAAAAAAAGTAAATGGGAAAAACATTTTTAGTTTTCACTGTTTTTTAAGTGAAATATTGGCAACAGCTGTTGGCTGTTAGCGGCTTGCTGCTCCAGGGCGGAGCCTTTGTTTTATAATTTTTTATTTTTATTTTTATTTTTATTTTAATTTTTTTTTTTTTTTATTTCGGTATTTGACTTTAAGCTTTAAGCCTGGCCGCGTTGATTGTTATTAAAAGTGGCTTTCAATTTTTCAGCAATTTGTGTTAAGTGTGTAAATGTGTGGCCAATTTTTTTTAATTCGATGCATTTTTTGTATATACGAGTATATACAGTTTATAAATGATTAAAATATAAAAATCACAATTAAGTGCAGCTTTTATTTTAAATAACTTATATGCAATGCAATATGTAGCCAGGCTGTGTGCTTTACAGGCACATTTGTAGTTGCAATGCGCTTCAACATAGACTGAGCAGTGTCGCAGACACACACATGCAGCTCTTTGCATTAACCGTTTGAATTAGACCAACAATTTCATTGCTTTTCGTTGTCATTATGCGTATGCCAAAAACCGTTGCCAAAAACATATTTCGTATATATTAGTGTGTACTTTCCCACTTCAAACTTTTGGGCATCCCCCCACCCCGATATATAGCATGTGTTCATATGTATGATAGTATATATATCTAGCTTTGTATAGTCTACTAGAACAATTACTTCATTTCGTATTCCTGACTGTCAACTCCCAATTGGGCAGTGCGCTCTAAGCCAATTTCAACACAAAGTAGCGGCCAAGATTTTTATATATTACAAGTACAATCTATGCTCGTTGTTTGTTTCTCGCCTGTAGCGATTTAAACGTCCATTTAATGTTATTACAATACTTTTGGGAAATTATTAGTTTTGAAGCAATTATTTTTTATGCTTTACGCTTTTCATATTTAACTTTTCAACAAAGTCGGCACAGTGCGCATAAAAAATAAGCAAAACTTTCGAATTTGTTTGAAGCCTTTTACATTATATTTTCACCACAAGTTTTGGTGTAATTTCTACTTTTAATTTTGTTTTCCTATTTTTTGGAAGAGCCCATGAGTATTTACAAGCAATTAAGAGTTAATAGCTCGTATGTGTCTAAGTACATATTTTGCGGTTTTTCTGTTTGAGTGCATTAAGCGTTTAAATCTTTCGACAAATATTTGCTTTGGCTATATATTATTTATTAATGGTTTGTTTTTGCTTTATTCATATAATAGGAATACTTTTAGGTTTTTATACCATTCACACACAGTGTGAAATTTGACTCCATTCAAAGATACAGACTTAACTTGCACTTAAAATAAAAATATCTAAAAAAGTATCTGTGAACTTAGCTGGCTCAAAAAAACTAAATACGATTGGCAATTTTCGAAGTAACGGCAGTACTAGCCATTGGTGTGGTTTAAAAGGAGATAATGCAAGAACAATATAAAGAGTGTAGACAACAAGAACAGTAGTTGCAAAAATCCAACAAATATAACATGCTTGGAGTGAAAAATTGTTTTTTTCTTTGATAAATATAAATACATATGTTACAGAGAGCTCCTTGCTCGAGATGCATAATGTAAGTAGCAACATTTGCAATGTACAGTTAGTGGACTGATGAGAACTCGTAGCTCAGTTCGAACCACGTGTATATGCGGCGAAAACATGCTTTGTAGCAAAAAGTTGTTGTTATTGTTTTCTCTTCATATTAAGAAAAACAGTTGAAATATTTCTCAATGTAAAAATTAATTTAATTTAAAAATAGAACGATTCTTTTTTGAGTGAGGAGTGACATTTTTATTGCATTATAAAGTAGACATGTTCCTATTATGAATGCACGAAAATATCTGGAAAATGGCCCCGCAGCTCTGAACACAGACCCTTGCGCCTTTCATGAAATTTTCGACATCATTTTTGACAAGGATGTGGCTCTATTGAACTGATGACGCCTTGAATGTAAGCCTTGTGCTAAGGAATTGTTTGTGCTTTATTCACAAACACTTGAGATTTCACAAAACCCCAAATAGAGATATCGCATGGCGTTAAATGCACTATCTTGGTGGCCAGTTCATATCGCAGTTTCGAGAGATGATTCGGTCTTGAAATCGGTGCTCCAATAAATCGATTGTATCACGCGCGATGTGGCAGGTGGCGATGTTCTGCTCAAACCACATGTAGTAACGATACATACCTTCCAGTTGCGGCCACAAGATCTCCGTTTTCATGTTGCTGTAAAGCACGCGATTCAAATATGATTTGTTTCGAAAACTTGACATTCACTTAATTTTTTGTTCAACTGTGTAGCGCTCCATTTTTAATAATCGGAAAAATCTTAAATGTCAGCTGTTAAATTTCATAGTTGCCACTTGAGCCAAATTTGAATCGTGCACTCCTATTGGGACACCCCTTATAAAATTATTAGTCCGTTTGACTGATTCATCAACGCATAGTAAAATCTCCAATGCTAGAAACATTGGAGATTTTACTATGATTTGCATTAGGCCCGCTTTTTGACCAAGCAAATATTAATGAGGCTTTGCAATATGTAGTTTCCTTTTATGGTGAAAACGCTTCCTCTGAGAAGGTTTTGATAAATTTTGTACCAAGGAGCAAAAGGGGCCTCAAGGGTTATATTAATTTCGTTAATTTTTGAAAATTTCAACCGAAAGAGTGAAAAGAGGTTCAAAGCTTATATGGGGAAATTCTTTTTTGCATATATGAGAGAAATATGTGAGAGAGAAACGGTGGTGAAAATTATATTTTGCACATTTTAGCATTCGAACTTCTTCAAGTATATTCGTGTATGGAAAACGCCACTTAGTGAATAACATAAAACTTTTTGACAGGCCGATTTAAATGCTACACTTCATAGTTAGCCTGGCGAAGTAATATAAATTAATTTTAAAAAGGAAACTGCCATACCTAGTGCTAAGTTAATTCAATATCTCAAAAAATATGACCTTAACTCAAATGGCGAATGTAACAGCTCAAATGAGAAAGAAGTAAAGCATTAAAGTATTAGAGCTAACCCTCATGTTAACATGGTCTTTTATAAATCTTTTATTTGTCTAACTACATGTAGACAAATAAAATAAATAAAATTAAACACTAGTGTGTACTAAGTATAAAGAATATTAGCAATAAAATCCATTACCAATTTCTCTCTCTATTTCAATTCAGTTCGAATTACCAAACATTTTAATAACTACCTGCAACATCTATTTTCGTAAGTTTTAATAAAACGCAAACTATACGAGTATATATGAGTGTTTTCTTTCTTACCACTCTATGACATAGCTGCATGTCTACTGACCGCCTATGAATCTAAATGCACCTACACCGCATAAACATTTGTAATGCCGAAGAGTGCAATTAATGCAATAGCACATATTGAAATACCTTATTAACATTCGCATTAAGCACGATTTTTGACAATGCAAATATTACTGAGGCTTTGCAATATATACTTTCTCGAAGTTTGGCTTTAGAATATTGCAATAAATTATAATAAAACACTATTTTAATTTTTTAACAAGCATTTTCGACTGCCGTCCCATTTCAAAGAAATGCATACAAATTTTCAACTATCACAATTTAATTGAAACCTAATGCCAATTTGCGGAGAATGCAAAACAATTCGAGTAAATAAATCAACTAAAAGCATAGAGTCCATATTTCTGTGCATTCCGATACACACGAAAACGAAAATTATTAGAGAATCTGAGGTGATATTAAAATAAATTGCTGTCGTTCGCCATTGCCCTCGAAGCGAAGTTGAAAAGCAACAACAGCTGTGGGGCAGTGAGTGGGCACAAAATTATGTGCTGCTACGCGGTGTTTTTCTATGAAATGGCAGCAATTTAAGTCAACGCCTACAAAAACAGAAGTGAGATTTTAGCATCTCCCCGCCCCTCCCCCCTTCGCGCCATCACTTGAAAACAATAACCAAAAAAAAGTGCCAAAATAAAAGTAGGCCAGTAATAGGCAGCTTGTCGGCAAACTTTCTGTCCTTATATCTCGATCTCTGTCGCACTGCCACTGCCACTCACACAAACACGACACCAAAAAGTGTTGGTAATTTATTTTTATTACAAACTTGACCAATTTTACGTCTAATCACAATAGAGAAACTCCCCATCCTCATGCCTTCTTCTCGAACAGCATAGCGAACGCTTGGAGACTAAGTGAAGAAAACAACAGCATTGCTAAAAATAAAAATAAATACCATTAAAGCATTTACACAGTTTGGCAATTGAATTAAATTGAATATTAGCAACATAGAACGACAGCGACTGAGACTGACTGACTTTGACTGCGTCACCATCGAACAACTTTGCAGACCGCGCCAACCAATAAAGCAAAACCCTCGCCCCATTAAGACGCCCACCGGCCGTATAGCCTTCCATGCGATGTCCCATGTTCTTGCCGGACAATTTCTGTGGCGCACGCAAAGTTTTTGTTTGCATTTTGTGGCTTTCATTTTATTTTTGCATTCATCTAAATTAGTTTTATTTTTTTTTCCCCCATTCATTCATTGAACGAGCCGTTCTGTGTGTGCCTGTGTGTGTGTGAATGGCAAAGTTGTGCCTGTCGCAATTTTCATGCGGATTTCATTTTCATTTATTTTTCCCGACATTGAAGTCGGCGTATCGATGATTTTTCTAATGTTCTATACTCGTATTTATATATATATATATATATATATATATATATATATATATATATATATATATATATGTATTTATATATATGTATGTAGTTTGTATGTATGTAGATTGTAGAATATTTATTTACTTACAGTGCACCACTAGCCGCCATTTATCCTCGATTGCGCTGCCGTCGATGAATTGATTTTCTGCGCGGCACGTTAAATATTTGCCATCGTCCTCGCGAGTCGGCGTGAATGTTAATATACTTAGCGATTGATTGTCAGGTTCATTAAACTGCAAAGTGGTAAAAGAGCAGACAGTGCAAAAGAAAAAAAAAAAAAAAAAAAGAAAAGAATATAATTAATTACAACAATTCAAAGATAAATTCAGCTTTTTAATATCGAACATTTTATACACTTCATTTGTACTACTAAAAAAGCAATGCGTTAGTTGTTACAGTAATAAACTTTTCGTCCTGTCTTGCATGACTATTTGCATGTAGAGTTTTCTCTCACCTCCCATATGTATTAATTCTGTCGTGCGCCTCCTTTTATTTTGCATCGACGTGTGTATTTCACTGCCCATTTTTTTAATGGATCTTATTTTAACCAGTGCCTTTTACATAGATACGGAGTCCCACACATTTGCGTCAAGTAGTTCAACTCGTGTAGCCAACCCGTCAATTTAGCTGTCAATTCGACAAAATGATTTTCGATGCAAGTCAATGTCATACTTTAATATGACTAAGCTTGCGCACGCATGGCATAACCACGTCAAATGAAGATTACTTAATGTTATGACCGAAGGAACTAGTTTTCAAGCTTAAAAACTAAAGGCATTATAAAGACGAAAGAATTTATACAAGATGCTACCCACACCACAGAAACTTGAACATAGTTCACCGTGCTGAATTAGAAGGGAGGATCAATAAAGGTAATAGAAAATCGGCGGAAATTCGTCGACTCACACCTGAAAGTTAAGTGTTTGCTATTATTCTCGCCTGTGACTATTTCACGTGCTCGAAGCCCTCGAAGTACTTAAATATGTTTTTTTTTCTAGTTATTCTTCCATTAATAATTGGATCTGAAAAGGCATTTAGCAAGGTCTTAATATTGCTTACAATTTTGTCTGTTATTATCAGAGCTCGTAAGAAGTGGTCTTTGGTTGGCCGAAAGTGTCCCTCCCTCTTCCACTCTTTGCCTGCGATGAAATATTTAAAGCAACAACAACAACCTAACGCAAAAACAACAAAAAAGACAGTTTACGCTTCCACTTGGCTCGTTTTGCTCAGTTGCTGATGCTCACTGACTGAGAGTCGAACAAAAGTGTCACCTTCAAGCTATTATCGTTTCGTGGGTATCGCTCATCGAGAAGCATGAAACAGAAAACCCGAAAGAATCAGAAACATGTTTTCTGTTGAGGGAGTGAGCGCGTCTGCTTCATTATATTCTGTCTTTTCGGTGAGCAAACAGCATAGAAAATTTGGTAGAGCATATTTTGCGAGCTCTGGTTCTTATTGAAGGAATTAACTCGCAGGAGTTTCTCTTTAAAGCTGATTGATCTTATCTCGAAGAAGAACGGAACAGTGGGACACTCAACAATCCAAAAAGGTGAAAGAGGCCTACCCAGAAGAACAAATTGTTATATCCCTATACAATAAGAATTTCGATGATCGCATGATTGAGAAGATTCACAGACGGCTCGAAACTGGAAAACAGAATTGGTGGTGTGGTATACATTGCACAAATGAGTATCATTTCCTATTTTAGACTACCTGAGCAGAACAGTATGCATCTCGTTTAAGTGCCAAAGCACAGAAAATTTGAGGGTAACTGTGTACCGGATGAGCTTGCAACACTAGGTACAACGACCCATATGCATACCATACCATACCATGGCATACCGTCAACTTATAACTGCAAATCAAAAGCAAAACTATTAGTACTGCAAACAATAGGTGGTCTAGACTTATCCCGTGTAACACTTCAAGGCAGGCTAAAAGAACTCAGCCTCTACTTAAGATAAGTAGAACAGATGTAGCAGTTTTAGTCTGAGTGAAAACAGGACACTCTCTCATAAGGCCAGCAAGTCAGGAGCTGTGATATTTATGAGGATCCCGAAGCCGACCATCACCTTCTATATCACTACCCCGCACTGTCCAAGAGAAGATTGAAGCACCTGGAGGACTACTTCCTAAATGACATATATGCAACTTTTAAGCTAGAGGTCAAAAATTTATTGAAGTGCGTAAAATCTTCTTAAAAGGTTATGTCGCGAAGTCTCCAACGAGATTCATGTGGTATTACAACGAGCCGTGTGCGGTTTAAGTACTGTGTTGGCGTTTGTAACTCACCCGACCATTCTAAACTAACCTAACCTACACCGCGTGATCTGTAAATAACCGAACTTTTTAGTTTATTCAAAATACGACCCATTTAACTCAATTCAACGTTTGGAACGCTCAACCGATTTACCCATAGAATTTTTTAACTCGCTTTTTGGGATGTTCTTTAGCACCTGTGTCACACGGCGGCTTGTATTGCTAAAATGTCATCGTAAAAAGCTCCTTTCATTGCATTTTTCAGTTTTGGGAAGAGAAAGTAATTGCACGGTGATAGATCAGGCGAATACAGAGCGTGGTCGATACGACAAATCGGAACAACACTTGCTCATACCTTTCGTTTACCCAAATCTTTAGTTAATATTTTGTAGGTTGTACAATAAGATGAATTTAATTCTTTTACCAGCATTCTCACAGTGAAATTTGCATCGATAGCGATTATTTCACTTACTTTTTCCACTAACTCAGTTCTATTAGATGCTTCTGGTAGTCCAGGTCTTTGATCAACATTTAATTTATCAGGACCGTTTTTAAATCGTGTAAATCAAACTTGAGTACGACTCATACAATCATCATCATGAACTTTTTTTTAACAATTCGTAAGCCTCAGCAAATTTTTACCAACTTGTATTAATTATTCCCAATAATGTGCTAATGTTTCTTGTTTCCATTTGATGTGGTTTTATAATCGATTTGAATAAGAAGTTATTTCTCAGCTGTAAAGAATAACTATCAACGAATCGGCTTAAGGCAAATAATCATTTTTTTTCTCCCCAGTTAAGCATAATCGTTTGTTTTCAATGCCTCACCAACACTAGTTTCTATTCTGATAAAACATATTTGAGATTAATTTAGATTGAGTTACAAATAAATGCCTACAGGTACATTAACAAATAAATTTAACTAAACAAAATTAATTTGAAAGTTTAAGAATTAATGCGCTTTAATTAAATATACTATTAATTCGAAGCAATTTCCTCACCTCACACCTGGCCTAAAACTTTGTTCGCTTTGTGTACTTTTGTAGCCTTTGATCTAATGACCCCAGAATTTGCAATAACATGACCTTATGCACGCTTTGTGCTAGTTTGCTGCAATTAGTGTTGCTTTTGTTTTTGTTTGTGTTCAATATATAGTTCACAGACGGTTCATAATTGAATGATGTCCTTTGAAGTCAACTGCAACTTCAATTTGTTTTGCGTAAGTAATGGGACATTTACGTATTGTATATTTTTTTGACTAATTGATAAATTCAATTTCATTGCTTTGTTTTATATTTAGTTTAAAAAAAAAGTTTTAAATTATAAAAAATCGACTTACATTCTTTGTTAGTTTTTTCAGCTGTTTGTTGCCCTTCCACCATGTTATGGTTGCCGGTGGTTTTGAGCCTGAAGATTTGCATTCCACATCATACGTACGATCAGCAGAGATAAAACGATCTTTGGTCATTATATGTACAGCAATCGGTTTCACTGTGAATGGCAAATTCAAAAAGTTTACATTATTTCTGAGTAAATGGTTTTAAAATAATTTCTAGCTTGTTTTTTTTTTTCATAATTGAGTCTAAAGTGTTGAATTCAACATTGCAAAACTAGAATTAGTATTTTGTATATGAATTATTATTTTTCCTATGTTACAATGTGTTAAAGTTCACTTCTTATCTTCTAGCCATTAGCTCAATTTCATTACTTCAATTTTTTATAGCGAAATTATGAGTTAAGACCTTAATTCAACATTGAAATATTCATCAGATTGTTGATTTTGTTTGCCTGCTATTTGTATTGTCTTTTATGCATAAAGCCAGGACATTCATTACATGTATACTCGTACAAAAAATGGAAATACTGCGCTAATAAATCAAGTACGATAGTTTTTGTTTAAGAGCATTGTTCACCCAAACACATAATGAATATCCTTGAAGCATAAATGAAGCTGGCAAAATTGAACAAAAGTTGCAATGCACTTTGGCAGTTGCTTGTTTTTTCGATCTTTATTCCACTCGTCCTTTTTTTTTTTTTTTTCATTTAGTTGGTTTTTTATGGTTTGTTTTTTTTTTTGTTTTCTCTCGTTTTGGTTTTTTTTAGTTTATTTTTTTTTTATTTCACTCTTTTGTCTTACTTACAATTGACATCGAGTATGACCACTTTGTTGTTGGGTGGCGTCAGATTCGTATTGCTAGCCACACAAACTAATCTCGCATTCAAATGCTGTCGTCCAATATTTGGATATGACAAGTGGTTAACAGTCTTTCCATCCGCACGATGCTCGAATGATTCATCAATCACGGCATTATCCAAATACCATGTAACATTCGGACGTGGACGTCCTGTGCGAGTAGAAAGAAATAGCATAAAAATAAAGAGGAAGAGATATAACAAGAAAAAGAAAGAAAATCCATCAACAACGAATGCAATAAATGAACGTGGAAAAGTATTCCTAGTGAAGAATATGAAATAAGTAACATTAAGTTCGATATAGCCGAACATTTTATACGCTATACATAATTCGTCTGCCTAATAAGTATATTTCCAAAAACGGTTCGAGTTGCAGCGCTGCCAACTTGATTCTATTGTTTGGTAAAATATTTAAATTTAAAAATATGTTTCAATTTGTGGACTATGAAATGCATAATTTATATTTATGAACTGAAAGACATTTTCGACCATGTGAAGCCTAATGTAGACCGAAATGTTCGATTTTTTTTTTTTTGCCAAATGGGTCAATCATAAGTCAAATCTATCGGCTTATAACGCAGAATACAAAGTATTACGATTAATTTCGAGACATAACACATCTTCGAACTACATTTTTCGCAATTTATTACTAATTCGAAACAAAAATATACTCATCTCATGCTACATTATTACTGTTGAGGTACACTATCCAAATTAATAATTTGTATAAGGACATTACTTTTGTATGATATAAAAATTGTCAATTAAAGTAAAAATGGGATGTTCCATACGTTTGTTATGTGCTTATTTAATGAAAGTAGCTCGACCCTTTTGATAAGTATCTACTATATATATATATTTTTTTTTTAAGCCCAATACTGAGACCGGTGAAAATTTTTGCTACCAAATAGTAAATTACGGGCAGGTAAACAATCAAAACGCAGCAAATCAAAACGAAATACTAAAATGAGATATTTAGGTCACACTCTTTGTCACCTGTTTTTTGAGTATATAAAGAATTTTCGGTAGCAAACATTTCTGTTATCTGACTACTCGATGAGAAACAGTTCGTGCCGAAAATGTCGTTTCACAGTATTTTTTTCATATGAAGTTTTTTCGGTATCAAAACTGTTAATCGATCTCAGTATTGAGCTTTAAACCGATCTTTTTATTCGACAATAAAGGAGCAAGAGTTCATTTCTCAACCGATTTTATCTGTATATGTGTCCAACAAACGATATTTCATTTTGCAAATCACTGTATAACTCATAATATAACTTATAGAGCAGAATGTGTGTCTAATAAAATCTATAGGATGGTAGACTCGTATATAAGTCGTATAGCCACAATTTCATCACTATCAAATTTATACTTGTTTGTTTGTCTGTTGAAAAAACGAAAATAATCATCTGGCACTTTATAAAGACGAATGATGTATCTGCACTTTTTGTGGCACGACCACATCTCAAAGAATAATTAGGCTTAAAAGAGAAAATCATTTGTTTATAATTTATTATCGATTTATGTTTCCAATTAATCGATTATGTTTAAGAATTTTAAATAAAAAGAACAGGAAAATTTTCGCTGCACAACTTAAATGTCAACATCTTATGAATAATTGTATTAATTGATAGTTGTATAGCATTCTTAAACAATATCGATTTGGTTAATTGAGAAACATTCGATTTAAATCGATTAATCAATTAAATAATCATAATTACGATTACTAAAGCTAGGGTCAGATTCGCAAATCATTTGGATAAAAATGGATAAAAATGCACCAAATACGTTTGCTACAAGTGTGACCACCATATGTTTCGCATGTAAACGTTTGCCAGTTTGAGTTTGGCCATGTCTGCGAATGTGCTATTAAGTCCAAAGATTTGCCGTTTATGCACAGCCATGTGCAAAATGTATTTTGCTGTACATCTGAACACCAAACTGAGATTGGTTGCAAAACATATGATTTCACCAAATGAAACAAATTTTGTACAAATTACTTGCGTGTGTGACCATAGCTTAGCCAGTTTATGCCAACATTTTTTGTCCAACAATTAATTTTTCGTGTTACAAGCTTTACGATAAAATTACAGGGTCATCTTTTTCAAACTATATATGTAGTGTAAAACCAAGTACATAAAAATGAAAGGTTAACAAATAAAATGTGTGTAATAGCTAAGAAAATTCATAGACTTGGTAACTGCAAAGTTGTGCTGAAGCTGAAGTCGAACTTCGTAAGTTTTTTATCTCTATTGCTTCGAGTAGACAGTCCAAAACAAATTTTTCCAGTTCATCATTGTCAGTTTATTTGAGCAGTTTAGTTTAGTCATTTGTTAGCTTTGTTGATGTGGTCGTGGTTTTAGTTGGTTTTTCGTTTATTTTCGCTCGAGACTTGGTTAGAATGTCGAAAAAAAGAAAACTACAGGTTCATCAATTTCGTTTGCACTGCACGTTGGTTGGTTTATTTTTTTTTTTTTTATGGGCAAGAGTTTGTCTGATTATGTTATACTCTGCTGCTCTATAAGTTGCTTGCCAAATATTTGCAGATGAAGACCACATTTCAATTTGACTCGAGCAAGTAGAGAATGACAGATGTGTGTATATACCTATGTTTGCTTCTACTCGAATACACTGCAACTCTTTGATTTGTATTAATTTACAAAGTATATCTAGCAAATAAAGTGACTAGATAAAATTGTATCTATAACTTACCGCCGGAGACTTCACAAGCTAATACAATATCGGTACCCTCATTGAACGATTCCACATTGTTTGCCTTATCATGTCGATTAGGCCCATAAATAGTCGGTCTATCCGGTGGCACTGTAATGATAAAATAATACATTTTCATTTTAAATAGCAACTCAAGTGGTCAACTTTAAATGTACACTAAACATGCTAGTCTGCAAGTATAGATACAAAAACTAAAAAAAAAAAAACAATAGAGAACAATTCAAACTGAAAGTAGTGATAACTAAGC
Source organism: Leucophenga montana (assembly GCA_035044765.1). Lineage (NCBI taxonomy): Eukaryota > Metazoa > Arthropoda > Insecta > Diptera > Drosophilidae > Leucophenga > Leucophenga montana. The sequence continues at coordinate 690,010 of JAWNNQ010002018.1, read as the reverse complement.
TAGTTTGAGCAGCTAAGCTCTACTGGCATACCATAAAAACCAGATTATGCCTTGTAATTAACAATTTGCATGATTTCAATCAGTGCTAAAGTTGACTGACGCTACAACGCATGTGTTGGATATGTGTTGATATGCAAAATCAAACCCACAATTATATATAGTACATCCGCACGACCACAAATAACAACGTTAACTAAAGCTTCAGGCAATACCTGGAGACTATGTACCTACTACTCATGTATCAACCCCATCATCGACTTCCTCATCAACTCTGGCAGTCTTCACGTACGTTTGTTGCGTGCATGTTGCCACTAAATTAGAATATCTAATTACAATTTAATGGAACAATGTTGTAATTGACTTGCTTAGCGAAACCGCTACAATGCACAAAATCTTAAATTGATTAAAAGTTATACATTCTCTGGAAATGACAATGTTTTCTAGTATGCGGCTCAATTTTCATGAATTCGGATTAAAATTACATACTAAGAAAGTTGATAGACAAACTTTGACATTTACTTATGTGTACATATTATTTATTAAACTTCTTAGCTTAAATATTTTCTTCAGTTTGAATTTATCTCATTTCATACGTGTATATTTTAAGAGTGATCTATATTTAGAAATGTTGTTTCCTACTAATTTGCAATGAAAAGATGTTGAAAAAGACTACAAAAAAATGATTCAACTTTTATTATCACTTTTATAACGTTTGCGAAAGTTTGCCCATAGATGGTGCTAGTTTTGACAATCACCTTGAACAGTGTTCAATATTATTTCACTTTATTTTCTCTTGAAATTTAAATTTTACCGCATACAATAACTGCCACACAATACCAAACGTTTTAATTTTTGAGCCAAGTTCTACTTTAAAATATTTTGTAGTGTTTGTTATAAGCTACATAAATAGAGCGAACTCGGAATCATCTACAATATATTTAAGTCTATATTGACGAGCAGCGGAAATATTTATAAAAATTTATTGTATGGTGTGATGGAATTCGATTGAAAAATTTCGACAATCAAATTTGAACTCCAATCGAAATGTTTCATACAAATTCAATGAGACTCAGAACACCAAAAAAGAAAAATCAAAATGTCATCGAAATTGGATTGAAATCGAAATAATCACATGTCTGAACGTATGTGTTCTATGGAAGCGCATAAAATGTTCTGCAGATCCTGACTTATAAAGACATAATCAAATAAAGTTATACAGGGTGTCTCAAATGAAAGTTCACATTGGGGGTATGTCAATCGGTAGCCTTGCTTTTGGTAATTTAGTCGCTATGGAGCAAAGGAGTGCAAATTAATAAGTCGACTTCAGTTAGTATCAGTTATCAATTTAGTGTCGACTCTAAATTCATTTCGTAAAATATAAACATTTTAGAGCTGGTACTAAAATGTTTCGGATTTTTGGGTAAACTATGATTTCCTCGTCGTGTTTATCATTGTGAATATATGTGAAATATGCTAGGCTCCCAAAATTTTGTAAGTTTTAATAAACTTACAAATTAAATTAAATTAAATTATTAAATCTTCTTTTAAAGCTTTTTTTTATATTTACAATATCTTTTTGACAATTAAATCAAATCAAAATCAAAAAAAAAGGTAAAATTTAGTACATTTTCCGCTTCACATGTTTTTTTACCAGCGAAAAAGTCAATACAAAATCTTTATTAGTATGAAAATCGACTTTTTGAGATAAAATCGACTAAATTATTGAATAGTAAAGCTGTTGGTCTCATGTGGAACACAATATTAAAATTGAGCAAACATTATTAGAAATAACACGCAATCATCGGTTACTATACTTAAATGTAATTAAAATATGATAAGTTTGTAGAGGTAGCACGAATAGCTATTAAAAATATATTGTACACAATTTATCTATTGTGGTTAGTTTCTTTTTGCAATTGTTTATCCTTCTGTACACACGTCTATTAATAACAAATCACTAACATTACACAATTTAAACTCGATTCAATAGAGTTGGATTCTTTAAACTATGTACATGCATGTCGAAAACTAAATTGCACTACGTGAATTAGTAAATATTTCGTATATGTACGTATTTGAGCGTTGGCGAGGACCATCTTAAAAGTACTAGAATTCAAGACGGATGACAATGTGTTGCTTATAAAGAGGTGACAGTAAAAATTTTTAGCAGTAATATTACCGTTAGGCGAATATGGCAAATATATGCAAAACTACGTACAATTTGTAGAAACTTCGAAAATGTGTAACCAAATGCCCTCCAGAGCCATACCGTGGGTTTTCACTATGTTAACACGTTGTTCAATTATGTAACGATGCATTTGTATTAATCGAAACAATACACAATGCACTGAATAAAATGGGGCCAAAATTGAATCGTGCACTCTTGTTGGGACACCCTACATACAAGTAGTACGCGCATTGTTGGGAGCGCTGACCTGACCCTAGTAGCTAGACATTGGCTACTACGAACAAATATTATGTGACGAATTCAAACTTTGTCTGACACGTTCGCATCAATTGGGTTTTCCATAACAGTGTTTTACTTCTAGAAATTGCTGGTGTTATCAAAGTAAGAGTTTTACAGTCATCAACGATGAATGGTTTCAATTTTCAAAGCGAATTTCCTAGCGAATAGTCGCATATTCAATTTTCTGCAATTGTTGCATGATTAACGACTATCAAGCTCTAATAAGCAAAACAATCCTCCATTAATATGACATAGCTAGTTACTTTTCGGTTACACTGTCACTACCGTGATGAAACACACTTCAAACGAATATTTGACATGGTTGAATTTAAGAACTGCTATTAACGATGAAGAGTTACAATATCAGACTCACCTTTTATTTCATGTAAACCGCGCACCGTGGTGCAAAATCCAAAAATAAAAATACTGCCCAAAAATTTAAATTATCATGGGTTATAATATGTTTCTGATGTCGTTGATTACGAATCTCTGATGTCAAATTGTCAAACATGTCATGTCAAAACAAATTGGCGAACCCAAAATGTTGGCAAAGATTTGGAAAAAGTAATACAGTCTCTTTGAAACCTGGTATTTAGAAAATTTTTGAGTTCGTTTAGATTTTCAAAATTCAAAATTGCGCATCTAAAATGATCGATACATTTTATTAAAGGTAGTTCTTATATTTAATACTCAGAATGAATATAACACACTATGTACTAATTAGTTCGTTGTATTTATTGAGGTTGCAGAGTATGAAATTAAATGCAAAAAGGTTAAATCTAAATTTCGTATTGTAATCACTTTAAATACTAAATTTAAAATAGATTGAATGAATTTCTGCAAAAATTTCCTCACCATTTTGAATCCGCAATTATGTTTTCGAAAATTTTAACAGTAGATTCGTAGTCAGTTTGGATTTTCTCCCGCCTTACTTAGAGTTTTCCTCAACAATATTTTATATTGGAGTTACTCGCTCCAATATAAACATACTTTTGGATAAAATTACTCAATATTAGAGTAGCAGCTAGTAGCTGGACGTTTTGTATAATTACATATATAGTTAAATGTTCTACAATTCTATAAAAATTTGTAGGCAGAATACTGCAGAAATATTCGTACTTTGCATAAAGCTGCTGTTAAAGAAATATTTTGGCAAAGGAATATGTTTTGCAATACAGTTTTTTTTTTTTTTTTTTAGTGAATCTCTTTCAAAAAGTTTTCATTGGGCTTTTTCTATTTGTCGAATTTTGGCCAGCTGTTTTTGGATTTGGGACCACTGTGCAGCATTCAAAAGTGACAAGTAGCATTAAACGAAATATGTATATTGAAAAAGGAGACCGTGTTTGGTTTTGAAGCGTATCTTTTCAAGTTTTAAAGGCCACGTCTTAACCTTTACAAAACTTAAGGTAACCACTAACGGAATTTTAATTAGATTTGAAGTGCTTTTTACAAAATAGCATTTCAAATCAATAGCATATCGAATAGCATATTCTTTCGTACATAATTTTCCCGGTTAATTGCACAGTTTAGTTTGGTTTACTTCGCTGTATTTTGATTAGGTACAGTTGTACTTGCGCAGAGTTGCACATTGCGATTGCATGCATGTGCACTGCTATTTATGTTCATTTATACCATGTTGGCATTTTGGTTAACAGCGTGCGGAAAATGGCCTACTGACTGTGGTGCATTGTGGCATTTTGAATTGGTTTGGAAACTTTCCTTTGCGGTTTTGCAAAAACTAAGCGATAATAATAATAGCTATAGCTGCAAACAACTATTCATGATAATGGTTTTATACACATATATTCAAATTTGGGTCTATGCATTGTTTTGAAATTATTATTGCACTATGCGCTTAATTAGAGTCCGTCAACGAGCTTAAGCAGTGAATTTAATATTGAATGAACTGTGGTAAGCATACTTACAAATGCAACTTAAAGTAATATACAAAATTATTGCCAACATATTGTAAATCCTTATAAAAAAAAGAAAAAAATTTGGTACATACACTTTTTTGTGCAACATGGCACTAAATTTCGGTGCAACTTTGCTGACCAATGTCATAGTTGGCAAGCGAAGGCGAGGCTGCTGCTGCTGTTGGAACTATGTAGAGTAGAGTAGAATAGGTTGCCTATCGTTACAATTGTTGCCATTGGCAATTTTACATAAGGCACATTTGGTGAGAACGCCAAGCCGCGTTGAAAATTGCGAAAAATTATTTTTTGGGGCTATACTGACAGTAGACCGACCGACCGACCCGACCAGTCAAACAAAGTGCTGGACTGGACTGTTGGTGGTGCCAACACCACCACTGAAATGATTGCCAACATGCAGCACGAAGCATTCTGCCACTTGCATACATATGAGAGTGCTACGAGCGTGGCATTAAATTTATTACGCGTTCTATAGCTGAAACAAGTACGGCTTCTGGCAACAGAGGGTAGGTTTGGGAACGAGGTGTGCTGTAGGTGGGTTAGGGCCAGTAGTACCGCTGATTTCGACGACCTCGCATGCAATTCGATGTTGGATTACTTCAATACTTTAGCGAGGAGCAATAAATGTTGTAAAAAAGAAAAAAAAAAAAGTTAAAAAAATGAAGAAAAAAAAAAATAAGGACGCGCATTGTGATTTGCATGCAGACAACGACAATAGCGATGGCGTCGATCTATTGTGAATGCCATGCGACAGAAAGCCACTCAGCTAGGACAGGCAAGGATAACACTTGGTGCTGTTGGCAGTGGTATTTGCACCACAGCATTTCTAATGGCAGTGAAATGAATGCAGCGAAATGCAACGTCAAGCGTGTAATGTGTGGACTGGCTGCGGTTTCTATGTGTGTATGTGTGTGAGTTTTTATTATATGTATATATATGTATGTATCTATGAGCGGAAACGGAAGTATGCTTGGCATGACGGCCTTGCATATCGAAAATAGCGAAATTTGTGGTAGTTGCTAGCAAGTGTGTCAATGGACGCACGAACGAACCAACGAACGTACATATCATTGTCATCTTTGGCATTTTTCCCATTATTCACGCTTTAATAATTTTAAACGAGAGCGGACGACAAAAAATTTTGTACAAGGTGCTAACAAAAGTCCAGTAATTTGAGATTATTTGATACGTATAAATTACACAAATCAAATAACATTTTGGTTTATAGTTTATAATTTGTATGCGTTCCATTTCAAATTTGAGGAAGATCGGTTAACATGAATATGGGAAAAAGTAAAATTTCTGAGTACCACCCCAACACAGATTTGTCACTCTGACCAGAATTTAGTAGAAATCTTTATCTCTTAAGACCAAACTTGTTGTTGAAGCGCACGATAAGCAAGAATGGCAGCTCAGATGTGACTGGCCAAATTGACGTAAATTCAAGAAAAGCTCAGCAAATTATTCTTAATAAACTTAACATGAATGCCACGACCACCTTCCGAATATGACATCATTAATTGGTTTCCACAAATGAAGTTCAACAGTTAAACAAGGTAATTAAAGATAGAAAATTTTACCTGTAGTAGAAAAGAACATAAACATTTTTTTGTTGGGCCTTTTATGCCATACGCTCGTGTTTGTTCGGATTCGGTTTCGTTAAAATGGTCCTTATATAACATTCAGAAGGTCTTTTCAAGGTCTGGTAAATTAGCAAAGTTAGCAACATTTTTCTGAAATTGAAATAAGGGCCATTTAAACGAATAAATTATTCGGATACTTTGATTTGCAACCTTCATTTCGGGCATTAAGTGATTAGATAAGTAAATGAGAAAGTTTTAATTAAAAAATTACTGGAATGGGATGGTTAAGGTGGCATGCCCATTCATTTTGATTTGGAATTGATAGCTTAAGATACAAACATTAAAGTGTCCTTTGTATAGGGGCAAGAAAAATCTAGTGAGTGTGGCATGTGAATTTTCAAGTATGATGTAACTCAATTTTTTAAGAAAACCCCTTCAAACTCGATATTGTAGTCTCTAGTGGACAGAAATCTCAGATAGTTATGAGTTAACCAGCATATAAATGGAATGATGGCGTGTGAAGAGTGTTTAAGCTTTTGTTCTACCGAAGTTAAAATTTTCGTTTGTTTCTTAATTGGATTGTTGACTCATTATTAATTTTCTCTTCATCAATTCACAAACCATACTCATCGGAGTGCTGTTCATTCAGAACGCACAGATGTTCTCCAGCACATTGGGCAGCAAAACGGCGTGGGCTTCCTTTCCCTCGCCAATGTTACCTTTTTTCTTTGTAATTTTTATGAATTGTAGGATTGATTTGTGCAATGCCCAATAAAACACTCAAGTTTTACAAATGCTGTTGATAATAATTATTGTGGAATGTTGCTAATTTTTAATATCAGATAATCTCAAATATTTGAATCTCGCCCCCCCCCCCCCCTTGTAACACTTCGTAACAAATCTATAACCCATCCGTTCTTTGCGTTACGTAATACTTGAAAGGTCTCAAACAGAAATTCTCTTACTCAAACTTTTGGTCGAAATCTCACAAACTGAGCACAAAAAAGAAGTTAGGAGCGTTTCATTTAATCCCGTTACAAATATTGTACCATTATTTTTACAAAAAGTGGTGTCAAAAGTATTTAAATTTACTAAAATTAATGGGAACTATTTGGGAAAATACTAGTAGAAACTTAACCGGCTGACCTCTCGAAAGAGGGCACACATAGACCAATATGGTTCTTAGTGAGGTTTTTAAGCTAACTAACTGTAGTTTAGTATGTCCTTGTACATTGTATGTATATATATAAATAAACAAATCGAATGAATTTGATTACTTTCTCATACTATCGCAATTTGTTTGTATCTTTTTTATGTACTCACCAATTACTGTTAGATTGATTTTGAGATTTCTCGTTGGTGAATTGCGAAAATCCACGCGACAACGATAGACTCCTTCATCCTCAATGCGTATATTATCGATTTTCAATTGTGCCGGATGCGACGTGCTGCTGAAGTAGGCACGTGGCCCGAAAGCCAATGGCGATGACCAGAGACGCGCCTGTCCAAATTGCCGTCCGCGCACATCAAAACTGAAAAGACAAAAAATACACGTGGAGCATAAGTTAAAAGAATTGTTGGTTGGTTTTGATGGTGGTATTGTCGCCCTATAAGATAGGCGGTAACTTGAGGTCGCCCGCTGTTGCTGTTGCTGATGAGGACGACCGCCGACGCGCAGATTTATGCATATTTAAACGAATGTGCAAAGCAACTCCAGTCCTAGTTAGCCCACTGCTTCAGTCTATGTTTATATTTGAGTGCTCTTGATTTTGGCTGTTGTTGGTTCCACTCGTATCTGCGTGATAATCTCGCACCATACTACTTATTCAGTTAAGTTGCAAAATCTAATTTATTAGAAAGCAAATTCTCTACACGTGCTCAGGCATTTTGTATTTTAATAAAATGTGGTTTTATATCAGCTTTTCGTTTCTAGTTCTTTGCAGTAAAATTTTAAATATATCCACAATGTTTGAAACGATGTTTCATTGATGAGAAAACCTCTATATCGATTGATTCGAGAAAAGGTTTTGTTTTTAGATGAACAATAAGGAAGTCTGAAAAAATACTGAAGGCAAATCCAACAGAGAGCAATGTTTCATGAAGGAAGTATTCAGTAGTTTCTATTGCGAAAACACTTCTTTTTATCATGTTTTTCATACTTTTCAATACTTTCCAAACTTTTAAATAGTATACGCAATTCACAGATACTTAACTGTGCCGGTTATGTCGTCGAAAAGTAGAGAAAACGTTAAAATTAATATTTTACTTTTAATAAGTGGTCACTTGAATTGCCTGTTGTAAAAACCGACGTAAGTAATTGAAACGAATTGTTCTAACCTAGCGTCCAGATACTAATTTTAATATGCTAATATAAAGGTTGAATATCGAAGTTAACAAGTTTTGAACGTATATGCTCGAAAATTTGCAAAAGGAGCTATTCTTAATACATGTTAGACTGCTCCATAACGATTTTCAGCACAATGTCTTAGAAAATAAATATCTATAACTATTTGTACCCATGGGTTGGGATCATTTGTCCATATTAGTATATATTAGTTTAAAAAGTTATTGATTTTCCATTTCCATGATAATTGAAAACAACCCAAATGTCCGTTAGAACATATATCCATGTACTAGTATTGATAGGCCACGTAACTTCCGGGTTGGTACGCTGCATTTGGATTCCACCACCGCAAAAAAAAAAGAAATGTTATCAATGTAGTTTCAGAAAAAGCCTCACTTACGATCTCTCTTTGAAGACGAGCCGCTGGACAACAACTGAGAGGTCATCGCATGAGTTGGAAAGACTAAGTCTGCGAGAATATAATAACAGGCGTCAGCGTGCGCGAGCCATGTCCGATAAATGGTTTTAGTGCCACGTAAATAAATAAGTAGCGGGAGTAATACAGGGACCAATCGACATGCTTGGTTCTAGGTTTCATTTCTTTCCAGGTCGGTCAGCATTATGCATTGGAACAGTGAGGAGCGTTTGCCGTCGAAGCCTACTATTGCAGTGGTTTAACGAAGGCGTTAACAAACGCAACATACGTTACTGGGCTGACACCAATCCACGAGAAAGGCCTTTGTAAATCACATATAGTCACCAAAGTGTTGTATGCAATTTCTTCAGCTGGGATTATTGGACCGTGTTTTATTTTTAAGAAAATGAGGTCACAGTTAAAGTGAATTCCGACCGGCATGTAAAATTGTTGGAGGATTTTCTTTCCACGACTTAATGAATTGGATTTTGAAGACATTTGGTACCAACAGGATGGGCCAACGGCTCACACTTCAAGAGCAACGATGGTTTTTTTGAGGGAATAATTCCCGGAGTGCCTCATCTCAATAAGAGGCGATTTCGAGTGGCCAGCACGCTTCCTCAATTTGGCTCCGTGTGATTTTTTTTTTTTTGTGGAATATTTTTAAATGCAGCACTTATGTCAACAGCCCATAGAACCTACATGACCTGAAGGCGAATATCAGGGCTGATAAGTCATGAGAAACGCCAGAAATCGGCTTCTTGAGTGTATGGACAATGGGGGGCGTCATCTACCTGATATGAATTTCAAAACTGTGTAAAACAAAACTTTAAACTTTGAAACATTTGCGTGTAAGTATTTACTTTGCACTGAATTTCACATTTTTTTGTTTGTTTTGTACTGTTTACATAATAATAATAGTGTTATACATAATCTAGTCACAATGGTTGCAGCGCCTTAAAGGAAGCATCGGAGAACCCACCAAGTTCGTGATCAGCACTACAGGAGGAGTCAATCTAGCAATGTTCTGTTTGTTTATCTGTTTTTCCGCTGTCTGTCCGTCTGTCTGTCTGTCTGTGAGTTTTCTGCGCCCTATTTCGTCAACCTTTGAAATATTGGTTTGAAAGTTGGTTTGAAGACTATTTAGAACTATTTAGGTAAAAGTTGAGAATGTAAGTGTTTAGAATATTGTGTCCAATGGAAAGGCCTTTTAAGAATATACAAGTAAGTAGTTTATGGGCTCTGGGCTTTCTTTTGGCTGTTAAATACATTAATACAAATCTAATGTACCTTTCTACCATATGAATGCAATATATATATATATATATATATATATATATATATATATATATATATATATATATAATGTAGTCTTCTTTAATAAGACAAATTTAAATATTAAACAATTATTCACAAATACAATAAGTGCAAGGTATAATTAAGTACTTAAATAAAAGCATTTAATATACAGCGACATCGCATTTTAAATGAATTTCAACGCAAGTTTTGCCGCTGCTTTTGAATCTGTGTGAATGTCTGTGTATCTGTGTTTTTGTATGTTGTGGTTTTCAATTAATTTAATTTTAATAAGTAAATGGATTTTGTTTAAAACTGCGAGCTAACAGGTAATTGCACAGAAAAAAAGTTAAGAGAAAACAAAGTATTTTTTTTTTTTGTTTATATATACGAGTATATAAAAGTTTTCCAACTCGGCGAACGAAACAAATTTGCCGTGTGTTGATACAGATTTTTTTTTCCAGTGGTTCGTTTGTTCATGCTGTACGCTAAAAGTTTACAAAGTTTAAATGGGATTGAATAATCCATTTAAAGCTGTTAAGTATTATTTTAAATTCGTTTAAAAATCAGACAAACAATGGGCGTTGAGGCACGGTAGTAAGTTTTGGGGCGTGCTGAAGTGGAACTTACTTGTATATAGGCTCACCATCGCCCTCGCGAAACCATAGCACCATGTAGACAGCATCATCCCGTTCCAGTGGCGTTATATCACAAGGTAGCATGGCTTGACGACCCAGTACACCCTGCACGGAGGTGAGCGGTACTAAAAATAAATAAATAAAGTAAAAGTAGCGTATAAGTAAACATTAGAATACGAGTGATGAAGTAGATGAAACGCGAAAAGAAAATTAGCAATTAAAATGAAAAACAAGTAAAAGCATTAACATCGGTGAATCAGAAGCTTTGGTACACTTAATAGAATCCAGCCTCGAATTTTATATACGACTATGTATACCAATCGAAATTTACTTTTGGAAATGAAAATAGAAAACATTGTAATAACCTAGATAATTTCTCCATAAGCGTAAAATATAATATATAATCTATCGTCAATGTAACGATCTGATAAAGATCCTTGAATGGTCCGTATATCGTAAACGATCCAATTCGAACCATTGTTGTAAGCTCTCGTATTTTTGGTATTCATATTTGTAACTTTCACATAGGTTTATATTATAGAATTTCAAAACTTAAGAAGTGAAATAAGTATTCCTTAAAAAAAAAATTTTCATAGAAGAATATTTTTAAGCAAAGCTTTGCATACGAAGTTTAAGATCTGAGTTTATAAAACTGTAGCTATAAAATGCAGAACAACAATCAGACAGACGGTAAGGTATTATGAACTCTCGAACTGAACAAGAATACATAGAAGTAGTATATGCATCTGTTTTATGGGCTTCCGTTGCCTACTATAAAGCGTTACAAACTTTCTAACAAACTGGTTAGACCCTTTGTATACAATGTGTAAAGGGCATAATAAATGTAAATTGACAGTTGTTGTTTATGCAGAGAAAATGTATTCAATGAGTGGAATGAAATGCAAAAGTAGCGTGAAGTGATTTAAAAAACAAGGACAAAGTCCCGCTTCACTTTTGCAACAATAGTTTGAAAATAAAATGAATAACTTACTGATGCACTAGAGTTGGAACTTAAAAAAATCTTTTCAATAATCAAAAATCTATTATTAGAAATCTAACCGCCGTTCTAAATTGCGATCCATATTAAATTGATTGAATTCGGTTGACATTGAGAATATGAATTTCATTTTGACAAATTCCAAGTGAAATTAAATCGTAAAGTCAGTTTGAAATTTGTATTTGATACTTAAAATCTATGCCTATAAAAGTACATAGAATTATGGAGCATTGCGCCTAGTTGGAGCATATGGAGGCATCCATTACTTAAGTTAGTAGTATTTATTACCGTTGGGTCACTAGCCATACGCAGCCTATTTGATATCTGAGGAGTGACATATACAATTTTACTTAAGGGAGTTTATTCTTTCTGCTCGACTACATTTTAGACTGTAAATTAACTTACTAAAAACGTATTTCTAGCACCACACGCGAAGAAGATATAGTCACACTACATTCAATGCACTTAGTTCTCTCTTAAAACATTAGCAGTAATTAATTAACATTCTGACTTGGCACTTCTTGCAGGAAATGACCAAGCGGAGAAACTTGCCAGAAAAGAAGCTGAAATGCTAATAATAGTCTAGTGAGTCTTTTTGTGGCATCGGAAGACACACTATGTAGGAAGTAATCCGCAAGAAGACGAATTAAGCGAAAGAGAAAAACTCTGTACTAAGCTAAGCAAAGTTACTTCTAGGGGGCTACAATCGGAGCAGATCGAAAACCATGCTCCACCTGAGTAGGAAACAACTAAGAATACCGACAGGACTGCTAACAGGCCACTGTAAAATAAAGAAATACTTGTAAGTTTTGGGTATACAAAATTCACCCGAATGTAGATTCTATGACTATGAAGACTCTTCATATACTCGCTGAATGTGAAGCTATAACTAGAAGCAGACTGGATATGCTAGTTAATCACTTTATTAAAAGGGAGCAACTGAAAAGATTGGATCGTAGGAAAATGTTAAGATTCATTCAGCACATAAGATGAGGTCCTCTAACTCAGTAGGACAATCAATAGATATTTTATGGCGCCACACTCAATAATAATAATAATATGACTTGGCTCTTTTCTTCAAAGCGCTTTTTAACTGGCGATATTACTTGATGGAATTATTCCACCAATTCGTCGCTTAGTTAACCGAGTTTCTCTGGAAAGAATTGTAAATAATAATACAGAAAATAAATTATTCTAGATATGTTACTCTCCAGGCGTTTGCAGCTCCAATTTCCACCTACCGCTTCCGTAGCTACGACCTTGTTAGAGTCACTGTACTGAGAGAGTTTATTTTTAATGTCAGTTAATACTACAAATTATAGTTATCAATTGAAAGCTTCATTTCTAACAAGAGTTGTCATGCTCTTGTTAAAAATGCCTTGTTATAGTGTATCTTCTTTTAGAAGTAACTCAGCGTTGAAAGATGTAACATTTTAATGTGGCAATGTATTGCAGGCGATTGACAGCTGACAGTATCAGCAGCATAATTTCACGATTTCAAATTTTTACTAAAGAATATACAGGCTGCATTAAAAAGGCAGCAGCTGCAACAGCCAAAAATGTTGCAAATATGTTTATAAATGGAGCAACTTGCTTTATAGGCTCACAACATATTTAGCTAGTTCACACATTAGCAACATTTGCTCCTACGATGATGAATTATTGTAGAAAATATGGCACTTACATATGGTATACATTTACATATAGCATATTGTATGTGCATACACTCTACAGAAGAAGAAGAAGTAGAAGTAGAAGAAAAAAAGATACATAAAATGTGTGTTATGAGTACAAAAATTGTTTCATTTATGCGAAAAAGTAATCAATATTCATTCGCGTACAAATACGCAGCCTCCATTCATTTCCTTCCATTATATTTCCTTGGAACTTGTTTTTTACTTCTTCTATAGAAGCAGAAGTAATTGTTAAGTAAACAAATGAATTGCGAAAAAAAAAATTATACGATATAGAAAACGATGTACCATGAGCTACAATATGACTATACATTAATGCAAAATTATTAATAATAAAGCAAAATAATGATTTATGTTCGGAATCGATAATACATATGGTAGGAGATGTGTACGAGTATTGAACAAATTTCTGCGGTAATTGGTACGTAATGTAGACGTCGCATATTGCGAGCTACATTGGCTTAACAATGCCAAGAGAAGCACAGTGAATTATATATATATATATATGAATTATATATATTTATACATACAATATACAAATGTTGCTGAGTCGCTACAACTCAAGGACGACTAATAATGCAATCAACTGTGAAATTTATTTTATTGCTTAAAAGGAAGTTGACAAATTGGATAGAAATAAATGAAAAAATAAAAAATTGCATACAAATGAGAAATAATTGATATTTATAACAAAGGACATCACAATTTCAAATAAAAATTTTCATATTTTAATAGTCTTTCAATTTATGCTTAATATAAACTGTATGTAGATACTAGACCATTGCGCAAACATACCCAGCAAATGCGTCAAATCTAAACAACTTCAAACAAGTTGTAAGTTGTGGTGAACTTGGTTCGTTACAAGAAACGACCAAACCGAATGAAAGTCCAAACAAATGAGCATAACAAAGACAGCAGTTTTTCGATTCACTTACTATTCAACATTGCATGTCTCGTTCATCTCAAAAAATCAGTTTTTGTGCAGAATAGAGAAAAAACTATTTTTTATCCATAACTCTGTACATATTTGTGTAACTACATCAGTCATACATACTAGAGCACAAACCATCAAATTCCACATGCATATTTTTGTAACCAGAAAAGAGCATAAGAGGAACTAAAGAGAGACATGCTAAAAAGTCTACTCCAGCATATTGCTCGTTTACTCTCATTTGTTCTCATTATAACTAAATCGCCGTGCAAGCATTTCGATTGCTTAAATATGTGTACGGTATGTGCTTCGGTTTGATTTAACAAACATCTTGCTGCCTTTTCGAAGGTATTTTTGCAATTTTATATCAATTAAAACTTAAGATATAACAAACACCAGTCCGTAGACATTTTAATACAACTAAGTACAGCTGAAGATAGCTTAGAGCAACTCGAAATTGAAGCATTCGCCTGCAGCTTCAATGGTTTTGCTTTGAAAGCCAACATCTCGACAACTCACAGTGGTATATATAGCTACAAAAACTACTTTTTCTGCTCCTGTAAACAAAAGCTGCCACAAGTATCCACAAGCCGCATAGAACAAGTGGCGATAAAAATCTTCTGAATAGTGCAGAAATGAAAGCATGAAGGCAATATAAAAGCAAACTTAGCGCTCAGAAAACTTTTATGCACTACGCAATATGTCTAAAAAAGAATATAATCATTTTGTTGGAGAGTTTTTAACTTGTATTATTAAAAGGAATATGGTATATTAAATAAAGTCTTCGTTTATGAACAGCTCGTTAGGACAATGTTAACTAATACGCCACCGGAACGCCAGTTTTTCGAAGACTAAAATAAAGATCACTTTCCTGTGTAGCTAATTAACATCGAATGCTTGTGATAGTTTATGGTGAATGGTTTCTACGTTTAAAAAATGGTGATTTCAGCGTTTGAGACAAGCCTGGACAGCCAATGAAAATTCTAAGATAACGAATTGGAGGCATTACAAGATGAAGAACAGAGAGGAGCTTACAGAATCATTGGTAGTGACTCCGTACGACTGAAAGCCATGGGAAAAACTAACTCAGTTGGTTGCCGTATGAACTGAAAGCGGGAGACGTTGAAAGGCGATTTTTTACTTCCAAGCAGCTGATTCAAAGGCAACAAAGTGAGGGTTTTTATATCGAATTGTGTTTTGGGATGATATATGGATATTCTACGATAAACCCAAAAAGAAGAAAAAATACTACACTATGCCCGGTCAATCGTTGCCATTGTTCTCAACATCAACACTAAAGCCGAATATTAATGCTTCAAAGGTCATGTTGTGTATCTGGTGGATCGCCTCTAAAGACGACACAGTTTTTCGTCGTAACCAGCGATGGAAAATACTTTGATTTATCTTTTTTTATCTCCCGATTTCAGATGTCATTTAAAACATTTGTACCGACATTCTGTAGAACATCCCGGTGGACGGAATAGGGAAGGAAGAAAATGCCAATGAAAAGGTATTCACCAGTTTCATAAAAAACTTCTACAAATAAAAACTTAACTACCATCCTCTAACCGTATTTCGAGCACGGAACCCTTCTGCTACAATGCACATTGGTGCTTTATAGAGTATAAATGCTTCGACTTTACCAAAGTACGCAATATATCTTATTTTATTATCATTTTCTCTAGAAAGCACGGTAAAACCTTTAAAAGCAACACATTGAGTGCGTCTAAAAATCTTTGCTGTGTATCTATGTTTATAATCAGCAGCAATTACATTATCGCAACCGTCATGTTTGCCACTTAATATCTCACTTGGAGATATGATGCGATGCTGCAAGTGTTTCTATGGATTAAAGGCCTGCTCTGCTATCCGTAACGAAATGTATTGTATAAGTGTGTAAAATAAAACTGGAGGCGGTAAATTTAACAGCAACAGAATGATGCTATTATGCAGAACAGCAGATGCAAACTAAAGATGCGTCTTTGTAAATCCAACAAGGAGCGACCAGCTGCTGTTGTTGCAAAAGCCCATAGCTGCAACGTGTGATGTATGGCAAATTATGTAGCAAGTAGTGCTGTTGAACGCCTCCGCCTCCGCCTCCGCCGCCGACGCCGCTGCTGCCGCTGTAGCTAATAATGCGCAACGAGATGCTTGTAATGATAGACTTGCCGACACACACAAAAGGCATTAGCAGCATGCAACAGCTTGTACCGCAATTATCTGTTGCAACATAAATTCTATCTGTTTTTTTTTCTCGTGCGCTGCAAGATTTGCTCATGCAGCAAGAAAAGTCTATGACACAGAAAAGAAAGTACGTCAGACAGTGAAGCATGCGGCTTGTAAAATGACGTACACAAAGACGAACCAGGCTAAATGGCGAGATAATCAGCGCACTAGCTTTGCATGCTTATTCATCGTTCTGTTCGTTCGTTCGTTCGTTCATTCGTCAGTCCGTCCGTCCGTGCGTCCGTCCATCCGACAGTTGCCAGTCAGTCTGTTTTAGATGAAAACAGCGATGGCTCATCAACGCCTTTGGCTTTCGTTTATTCAGACGAAGATTAGGTGCATCAGCAACGGCAGCAAGCTGTTGCAATTGTGGTGGCAGCAATGGTCAGCTTGGGCATCGTTCGAAGAAACGCGGTGGCGTTGGCGGCAGCCGTTGAGTGAATTAAGATAAATTACGCTCTTTGACAGAGTGGCATGTTTTTTTCTATGTGAACATTTGTTCAACCGTATGCTGCAAAACCAAGCAAAATATCCAAGGTAGCATTTTTTCTACTTTGTCTGCACTGCAAAAAAAAAAGAAAAGAATACCTTTTGAATTCTTTCCTGCGGAGTTTCGTATTTAATGCTGGACCTCAGCGTAAAAATTCCTTTCAATAAGAATTTAGAAAAAGAGATGAAGTAACCAAACTGCGCAACAACGAGAGAGCACATGGTCTGCTTGTTTAAAAATGAAGCATAGATATTCAGTTTAACTAAGCGTTTGATAACGGTGTAGCAAGAGAATGAAAAGTAAACGCGCATGATGCAAATGTTAATGAGGTATTCAAACGTATAACTACCATATTTCAAGTTAAGCTCAGACTGTTAAGCATGGTGATCAAGCATAATGCGTTCGACGTTATGAGAACTGTGTGAACAATTCGTTAACGCTAACGTTTATTAACGCCGGATGACAAGTTTATCTGGGCTCTATAGCAACGACGCGAAGAAGCGTCGAGCAAGGCTATAGTATGACTGATGACTATTGACCCTCGTAAGAACTAGCTACTTCACCGGCCACTGGTGGTTATTCACCACCCAACTCCCGGCAGTACGCCAGTGGTGAAGCAGTTATCCAGCATGGAGCCAGTTTAGAAATAGTTAGCAAATCAATGAGTTGGGTGTTAGTTAGCTGAAATAGCTAACACGCTGAGGCTTTGCACTCAACGCCGTTCGTCGTGGTTCGAATACCATTTTTCACAACAAAAAAAAAAAATATGGGTATTAAGTGCAAAAATGCAACAAAATTGAACCAAAATTATATAAAAAATAAAAAATTTCAGTTAGATTGGTTCCTTTTAACTCGACAAATAGTGGACGTACCTTCTTAAACAACAGTCAAAAATTCATACCGCCAAACTTTATGCATTTAAATATGTTTTAATATTTTCGAATTCACTTACGCAAAAGCGAGAACTGGAAAATGCCTTCATAGGTAAGAAAACAAATATGTAATTTGAATGCACGTTTTTGCCTGCAGACTAGTGTAATCATCGTAAAAGTGAAGATGTTGGTTTGACATATTTCATTTAACTCATTTTTATAAAGACTTTCTCGCAGTGTCTCTGCTGTGTAATTTTTCCAACGATTAAGTTAAAAACAATGCACTGAGTTATGGAAATGTTTTTTTGTGGGCATAATTTAAATGCAGCGCTGAAATTGAAAACGCTTTCGCGGTACTGTCAAAGTGCTGAAAGTGTTTTCTCTTTTTTTTTTTTGGCGCACTTTGAGAATGTATCTTCATGCAATAATACTGCAGACTGCTGAAATGTGCAATTGCAATTCAACAGCTTGTTCGGTGCACTCACTGAATGCATCTTTGCTGCTGTCTTCTGATGTCATTTAATGAATCATTATATCGTTTTTGTGTTTAATTTCATTCTTTTGAATGAATTTACACTACTATAATCGAACAATTCAGCTGCAATGACGACAGCAATGCAGATAAGCGTTCCATTCGAAATTCGAGTGGGAGGCCCTCGGATATGTTGTTTTTGAAAAGCTCATTCGCACATTCCCAGTGTGAGTAGATACATTTGTACGTATTGTACTTGTAAATACAAAAGCAAAATCGATTAATTTTGCTGTCATGCATTGACTACTGAATATTTCTTAACTGTGCACGGTGTTGCCATTTTTGCCGGAAACGTTTTTCGTCCTTTGGCGCTTGTAGTCCATTTAGCATCTTCGTTGGTAAGTAATTAATCACAGCGGGATTTATATTTCCGCTGAATCAAGCAACCTATATCTAGGTCCTTCGTTTTTAGTCCTCAATTGTTCGGTCAGTGATTGCTCTTGGCTATTTTATCTGTTCTCTGCGCAAATCGCGTTACAAGCACCACGACACGAGTGGCTGGTTTGCTGCGGCATGAATCATTACCTCGGCCCGGCTGCTAATTAACATTTTTGTTTGATGTCTTGGCGGTTCCTTTTTTTCTCCTGCAACTGTTTGTATCTTGTTTGTTGCTAATTTGACAGTTTGTTTTGTACACGAGTAATATCCTTTTTTATAATACGCTTCACATGCACAGTGTGTATACAATTAGTATATTTATTTTATTAAGCAATTTACAGCTAATATTAGTAGGGTAAGTTGGAGATTGGGGTGGCAAAATGATGCCAAATATTCAAAGGATCAGTATTAGATACTTTTAAAAATTGGGTATATAATTTGTACTTTTTGGATATTCAAATGATATGTATTGTAAATTGAGGCCATCTACTTAGTCTTTGATGTTAGGATGAGATATAATCAAAAGAGCTATGGGGTGGAAACCTGCACAAGCAAATATTCTAAATTAAAATTTGTATTATTTGTAGTCTGATTTGATGTATAATAAAGTATAAGAAAGTAGAATACATATAAAAAATATTTGAAATTATTTTAATTAGCTCACTGAATACAAATTCGAAATTTATGAATACGCCCAAAACGGTAAATGATACATTCACATTAAATGAATTTGAATGAAAGTGCACATTCATCTAATAAATGTGGATTGAATGAATGATTTTGATAAATTCACATTCATTCTAATTCTTTTATAGCCAGTGATGAATGTTTAATGCTAATGAAGTTCAATATCGGGAATGAACGAATGTATGCGACTCATTCGAATATTCTGAATGCGCTTCGTGTTAGTGTGTTTATTTTTCTCTGCTTGCTTCCTTCTCGCAGTGTAAATTAAGATGTGAAGAGTAAATTTCTATTAGAATGCAATGAAGATCTTTAAAATCAGCATATTTGAAAAGTATTTCTTTATCTATGTACGAGTATGTATATTATATGTATACGTCAAATTGCGTATGAACGTGTATGTATTCTCATACGTATGCCCTTGCTAAAAAAATAAAATATCAGTTCGGCTGCGGCAAATCTTTATGTTGATATCGCAAGTGACCGGCAACTGAATTAATTCGAACCTTGAAAACATTCGTGCGAATGAATGAATATTTTGAATTATCTATGCATTCATAGTGAAACGCATTATCAATAAGGTGAAATACATACCGCATTGAATGGAATGAATATTGAAATATTCGAATGAATGAATGAATGTTTCGACTATCCATACATTCACAGTGAAGCGAATCAGCAATTGAGTGGAATTCATTCCGCATTGAATATAATGAATATTCATACATTTCAGAATGCGTTGTATTCATGAAGTGAATGTGAATCAGTGAATATTCTTAAACCCGCTTGAATGAATTAATTCATGCAGCACTCTAATACAAATCTATGATTTTTATAGGTAGTATATACACCTTTGAAGCATTTTTTAATGTATTGGTAAATAAAACTTCGTTGTAACCGTTTTTAAAGTGTCTTCCTTTTATATTTGTAGAGTCCTCCTTTATATATAAACCACTTAAGCCTTCAATGTGCCATTCTATGTTTATTATTTGATTGTTACTCATGCTTTTTCTTTTCTTCGAACTGAAAAATGCTTTTCTTTTTCATTTTATTTGTATCTACTACTTAGTATGTAACTTTTTCAAAGCACTGATTAGACGTTTTTCATGTACTTTGATATTATTTACTTGGCTCCCACGCAGACATATAATTTTCTAGTGATTTCTATCGTTGTATGTATCATATCTATCTGTGTGCGCTGCTTGTATCTTTATTTGATTTTGCATTATAATCTTCTTTTAATGAAGTTATTTTTTCTGTGTGCATTTTTTTCTGTAGGAGTTTATCCAATGCCTTTATATGTAACTTATTCATCCAGCTGCTGTATCTGCAGATAAGTCATGCGTACTTTTCCTCTGTATATATTTATTTTTTTTTTTCCATCTTCGTTTGCCAGTTAATTATCATCCGGCACATTCCGCCAACTCAGTATCTTTGATAAGCTCAAATGACAGCAAGACAGCTAGACAGATAAAAATAAAAGGAGAAGACACTGAGTTAAAGAAAAAGGATAAGCAGCATTTCAACCGCAGCATTACAGCATAAGTATAATAAGAAGTTAGAGGAGACGACTATTTTTGGTGGAAATGCGATTAGCATGACAAACAGTTTGATTAATTTATTGCTAAAGGCGAAAAATTTGCCAGCATTCGCTAGCGGCAAAATGAAATGAGGAAGTTCAAAGGATTATGCCAACAACAATTGTGCCAACACCAGCGGTCATGGTATGCTCTAATACATTGAGAAAGCATTGAACCGTCAAGCCCCCAGATTCGGACAGAGCAGCACGTGCATATAATATTGATTTTCATGAATGAATTTCTGAATTTCCCTGATATACAAATTTGAAATTGTACTAATTAAACCACAGCGATTTTCTCAACATTGAATTGAAATCAACAATAGCACGAGCTCTATTATTATACATATATATACATATATTGAATCTAGATACTTACACCTCAATCTTAATGTCAACCTCATGCTGTGTGTCGACGATCTTATCCGCTTAAGTCTTAAGCCTTCTATTGACTGACAAAGCCAAACGCTCTTAACGTTTTCATTATAGCTGGGATTATTATATTTCTCTCCACGGATTTTTGGCAGTATATGCGAGATCATTTTGATTTGATGTGTCAGCTGCGTCTAAGGCGTTTACGGCGGCGGATTTCTTTGTTGATTCGACTATATGCTTTTATAATGATAGCATTTGTCGTCGCGTGAATTTCAATGGCACCGACAATAGTACCAGATACAAAGTTAGTGAGATATTGTGGTAAAGTTGTATGCAGAGACGTCAAAATGAATTGCACAGCGCAAAACTTGATTGACAGTTGACTGTATTTGTTATATGCTGGATTATAGATCAATCAGACGAATGTGTAGGTATATTATAATTAAAATGTTTCGTATACATTTGCATTTCGCATTTCTCATTTTGAAATATCATTATAGACTGATAGTTTTACTGTCAGCATTTAATTGAACCTACTGACACTTAGGCGTTGAGGTAAAATTAAGCTACGGATGAATTGGCAAAACTTTACTCAACGGGTTAACCGATGTGTCCATAACTAATCATTGGCATTAGCATTTTAGTTGTTATGGGTTAGTTTGCCTCTGGCATTAAATAACTACATTGCAGGTGGTTATCTAGCTTAAATATTTGTAAAAGTTTTTAGTGTTTCCTTACAAAATTAACAATAAACGAAAAACCAACCAAAGAAAGTCATGCGACTTATTGGAGAATATGCATACATTCCTATCAGAAATTTAAATCAATGTTGGGTTTCCTTAATACATAATTTATTTTATTATTCCATCTGGAGATTTCACAACGAGATTTAGAACGCGTTTATCTTAGAACTGTTCTTAAGTTGCCTTTACATAGTCATAAGTTCTCATATGAGTTGCTCAGCTGAGTCAATTAATAGAAGAGTTTTCAGCGCAAACTGATATCGGCTCAAATATAACACATTCCATTTTATCAAAGCACTCAGTCCTCTAATTTTACTGTCACTTTGAAATGGTGTGGTTGTGGATCTTTGATTTGTCAAATAAAGCTGCTCACTAAAATATAATGTATGAAGTTTTTAAAGAAATTTATTGCTCGAGATCTTCAATTAACTACTGTGAAGAACGATTAACAATCACAATTCAAACGAATTTCTGTGCCATTTCGAAACAGTGCACTTCTCAGGGGTGGTTCAACTCTCAAAAGGGACAGGGTTGTTCTGTCGGCCAACAAGCTGATGGTGACAGTTTTTTGGGAAGTAAGCGGCATATTCACATAGATTTTCAAAAACAAGAAAACAAAAAAAGGGAAAATCAATCAACAACAATTCATAGCTGAAACAAATGCATTTTTTAAATGATATCAAAATATTAGAAAAATATATGAAAAAAAAAAAAATTGATTAGCACAAAATAATGTGTTTTTGAAGTAAAACTTCGTTAGGTGCGATATGACGAGCACGCAAATCTTTTTCTAACGGAAGTAACTTTTTCGCGTGTAAATAAAGAATTGGTCATGTGTTCGTAAATGAACTATCGGTCATGCATACATGTGCTCGCGCGTATTCACATGAATCTACGCAAAATCTTCCATAATTGTATTAAGAGTCAGTCAACTTGCAAAAATGAAGTTTAAATATTAATTTATTTCATTATTAATTCATAATTAATTCATAGTATCGGTAAACTTTTCAGGCCTCGATATTTTAACTGTATAACGTGTTTATTAAATGTTATAATGAAATTAGTAATTGAAAATAAATAAACAAATATTCAATTACTTCCACACCTCTTAACTTATTTTAACGCCTTTAGTTTATCTTAATTTAACTATTATTTTGATTTCTTGTTCTAGTATCGATAAAATCGCCATTACTTTTTGTGGTCATTATCACTTACTAAAATAGAAAAACGCCTACGCCTGTACGCCTTCCACTTTCCAGTTTCCACTTCAACTAACAAAACACCACACAAAAACAATAACAAACAATTTACATAATGAAAACCTCATTCGAATCGACAATTTTGGTTACGCCATTGCGCGCATATACAAATAATACTAAATTTATAGATAATTTAAGAGAGAGGATAAGACAATCAAAGGAAAAGTGTTTTCTGAAAGCCAACCAAATGCACACGCAGTCAAGTATAAAATTTAATTTACGAAATTATTTACTCGAGACAGCTGCAAGGACTTGTATTACTCGTATATATATTTATATACGAGGGCAGTTTTGATAAGTCTGCGACTTTTTCTCCATTGTGTTTTGTGTGTCTGTCTGCTTTTCACAACTGCTTTCAATGGCTGTCAAACACAAACTGAATGTTGCAAATAGGGCACTGCAGGGACTAGTCTCAAATCAATATAATTAAAAAACTTGGACACTACACACAAATCAATATAATTCGAAATTCAAAAAGTCACGGAGTTATCAAATTGCCCTCGTATATACTCAACTTGATGTGCTTGCATAACTAAAGCTAAGGAAAAATCGCACCAATTGACTGTGTATTATCCAAGTAATAATCAATAAATGACCCAAAGATATCAAAAAAGCAACAGCAGCGGAGAAGAACACCCAACAACACAGCCTACAACAATACGTACACATAAGTCTAACAAGAACAAAAATCACTGAAATGAACTTGAGATACGCTTAAAGCAAAAGCTAAGTCGCTGAAGTACTCAATATGTACAATATTATAGCACTTTAACTTTATTACAGGAGCAGCAGCATCATCAAATGCTGTTGACTAGGAACAGGTTTTACTTGATTCTAATAACAGGAGCTGAGCGGAAGCACAGTGGTGCAAAAATGTTGAATAAAAATTAAAAGTACCGTTATTTTTATTATTAAAATATTTTTATCCAAAATGACGTTCCTTTTGGTCCAAAAATCGTTGGTTAAAATTATTAAGAGTCTTTGATGTCGTTGATTATTTAAGTTTGACCCACTTCAATACAACAAATTTACCTGAAATTTGACATGCACATGTGGAACCGATGACAATACGTCCGTCTGTCTGTATGTTGTTGCACATTTTCTGGGGACCAATTTTTATGCTATTCAGTTGAAATTTTGCACATACACTTCTTTTTATTGATGTTTAATAGAGTATCAAGATCGACGACCCACCACGCTAAATTTTTGGGCGCCCCATACAATTCCACCGCCCTTTTTAGACTTTTTGTATGAAAAACTTTATTATTGCAGTCAACATCAACTTAATAATTGATATGGTAAATTCCAGTGGACAGATGCTTGACATATACATTAATGGGTGGGACCCGCCCACTGTTTGGGGTAGCCCCCATACAAACCGCAGCCCACTTTTGTCTTTTTGTATTAAAACTTCTTTATTAAAATCAATATTAGGTTGAAATACAATGTGGTACCTTTTTTTGGTCAGCCGCTTAACATACATAGACTAACGGGCATAGGGCGCCCACTTTTTGGAGTAGATCCCATAGAGTAGATCTCACTAGATCTCTCCCCATGGAGTAGATCTACCCATGGAGTATATCTCACTTTTATGTTTTTGTAAGTAAAATTTCTTTATTAAAGTGAATAGTAGATTGAAATGCGGTATGGTGCCGTTTAATATACATAGACTAATGGGCGTGGCCCACCTACTTTTTAGGGTAGCCCCCATACAAACCTACAGCTCACTTTTCTGCATTTGTATGGAAAACGTCAATATCAACTTGAAATTCGATAAGGCGGCATCTTACACATCTACTGCATCGCATCATATACATCAAGTAGAGGGCATGTACCGCCCAATTTTTTGGGTTGCCCCTATTTAAACCCCCACTTTTATGTTTTACAATACGATTTAAAATTTCGTATGAATGGTATTAGTGCTTCGGTTCAACCGAATGTAACGTTTTTTCTTGTTTTATTTATTATTTGAAAATTTTTGAACCACTAGGTCACTTTAAGAGTGTACACATTTTTATTATATTTTGCGGCATTGTGTTACAGATTAATCTGTAGGTATTACTGATCACTGGCCAATCATGTAAAAGGAGGACCAACATGTAACACACGTGGTCTACGTGCCTTAACTGTGTGCACTTACAGTAGTGCGAGTACATACTCTATTCGGGGTTTGCCAGAAACAGAGTTTTCGATAGTTAATTTACTTTCTAAAAGTGCTGGCTACTCTGTGACTAATCAGTGATTATTAATCACATGTGTTTCAAACCGTTTTGTTTTCACTTAAATAAATTTGCGTATAATTTACTTTTTATTTCAGCATTTTATAAAAGCTTTTTTACTTTTACTTTAACCACTGTGCGGGCAGCACAATAAGCGTATTGTCTGCGCGTGTTTTTGTAATCGTTGTTGCTTTTCTGCTTTAAGGACGTTTTCATGGGTGATAAAATCTCTTGGGGCATATAAATCAATTTTTATGGTTGCGTTTATTTTATAAGGCGACACATTACGTATACGTAGAAATAGAATAGAACCGAGTAGGAGCACAATGGCAGGCGTATGTACTAGTAGCAGCTTATATAGGCTGTTACTATTGTTGTTGTTATTATTGTCATTATTGTAGCTAGTTGGCTTTGTATTTGTTTAGTTGTCTGTTCGTTTGCGGATGACCACAATTCATTGTTAAAAACGATTGATAAAACGTACAACAGCTTAGAGAGACAAAACTCTTCAAATATTATCTATGAACTATGACTTTGCCATTGTCTGCATTCATCAATATATTTACTATTTGTTTATATAGATTACATATACTGCAACTCGATTTTATTTCTCAAAACGTTTGCTAATACTCCATTAAAAAATAAAAAACTTTGTAAAATTATTCGACATAACTCCATTTTCCCAGCCCTTTCTCTATTTATTATAATAAAATATGGCCATGCTATCTATTTCTTCTTGCAGAAAAAATAAAAACAAAAATATGCTGATGATGGCTTTGATAATAATAAACTTGAGTAATTGGCCAACTATGAAGTCACGTTTGTATTTTTATAGACTTACATTCTCAGAGTCCAACAAGCCCAAACGAGGGCTAAGCCATTTTTTGTTGCCGTTCGTGTTCGTGTTTGTGTTATTGTTGTTGTTGTTGTTGTTGTTGTTATTGTTCTTCTAGCCGGAGCTGTGACCATAAATTATATTATCTAATGATGTATGATCAGTTTGTGTGACTTGAGGGGCCAGTTTAAATTGCACATAGAAAGCCGCTGCCTCTTCTTGGCACAGCATGAAAAATGAATCGAATTTCGAGACTGATGCTAAAGTGTTTTTGTGTCTGCCGCATAGTGTTTTTAAGTGGCTTAAGTCTCTTTGTATAGAATAATGAGCTCTCGATAGCTTAGAAAAGTTAATAAATTACAAGATTTTATTTCCATTGAATGAACAACAGTTGAACAGAGTTAGCGAATTGGTGACGAGATTTGATACTCAATGAACTCAAAGCGGAAATTGTTGTTAATGCGTGGATATTAATCATTATGATAGGGGATTATGTTAGCAGATATGTATGAATGTTCAATATATATCGGAATGTCTTGAAATGGCTACTGTGCGTTTATTAAAACAATACCTGCTTATAGCTTTGCTTATTTCAGTTGTATTTTTATATTTAGAACTATAAATTCGAAAAATGTGTTCAAAACTTTGAGACATTTTTAACACAATGCGAAAAATACAATAAAAATTGTTTTTTTTTCGGAAAAAATTTTATTTTAGCAAGTGAGACACGTGTTTCATCATACTTTACGAGTCCATAATCAGTTACCCAAGATATGAAGTAAAATTTACTTACTTATATCACAAAACTTGGGAAAAGCTATGTGCAAATTAAATTCACTACTCAAAAAATGTACTGTCACGGTTGTGAATTAACACCCGCCCCCCCTCTTCCACCCGACATCTACTATAAACAAAGCAATAATCCTAAAAGCATTTTCAGCTTCGTCAATATAAAACGTAGAAATACGACTTACTCTTCACATTTTCGTCTTGATAGTAGGCCATATTCAGATTCCGAGATATCGGATTTGTTTGCTGCTTTTTGCAATAAACCTATACTTACTTCTCTGCTGGCTCTATTACATCTTATACCTATAGCAACACATTTTATATCATCTCCTGTAATTTGCTTCTAATGTGTTAACCTGTCTTAAATCTATTAAATTTTTATTTCTGCCTGGTCCTGATAATATTCCAAATTGTATACTAGAACAATGTGCTAGCTCCTTTTGTGGTCTTTTGACTTTTCTTTTTAAGCTCTCTCTAAAACAAAGTAAACACCCAAATCTTTGGAAAGAATCCTTTAGTATTCCATTACACAAAAAGCCATTACCTGCTTATATATAAATTAAATATTTTAGAATTTGCAACTTCTTTTGTCAACTGGATACAATCCTACCTTGTTCAATGATCTCAGAAAATCTTATTCAATAATAGTTTATCTAGAGCTAGTATTCTATGGTGTTCCACAATGCAGTTTTCTCGGCACAGTACTCTTCGTAATATGTATAAATGAACTCCCTTTAGCAATCAATCATGCTCGTACAATAATATACTCTGATGATGTCAAACTTTGTTGTCAACTGTTGCTTTCCAACATAGTCTACTGCAAGCATAATTGAATTCGTTATGCACTTAACAAACCTTCTTAACATATATATTTCTAAATGTAAATGTGTGCCATTCTAACGCAGAATAAGTTCTTTTTAGATATTCATAGTCTTAGTAGTATCAATGACTTAGGCCTTCTTCCTAATCATATTGTTTCTAATGATAAACAAAGCTAAAGCAGTTCTAGGTTTTCTTAAGCGTTGGTCCAAAGAATTCGATGACCCATACTACTAAACTTCTGTATACTTCACTTATCGAAACGCTACCAGTATAAAGAGCATCTTCATGCGAGGTGCCGAACCTTTTAATTGAATTTATTTATACATTTCGTTGACATTTCATCTCCTTTTATGCCCTTCTTACTTCGTAGTTCTACCGACTGTAGTTTATTTTTGGCAATTCCATTTTTTAACTCCAACTCCAGCAAAAAATTAAAAAAGCAAAATTAGTTTAAACAAAAAATGAAAAATGAGTACCATTTTCAAAAACGATTTCATTAGAAACGGAAGCGTATAATTCCCCATAAAATGCTTATGATAGTCTAAAACAAATTACCAACTCAATTCGTAGTAATTATTTTTCACACAAAACTATTTGTTGTTTTAAAAATTCGCATCATTTATAGATACATTGACAAAATCTTTTGCTAATGTGCCAAATCACATTTAGAAGGCTTTACGAAGTAAACATTTAAGTGCCAAACACACACACTCAAACAAAATTCAAATCAAATTATGCAAAAACAAAATAAATACAGAAGAAACTTACAGCAAAAAGTAGTTAACGCCATCCTTTGCGATACTTTAAATAAGCGTAATCAACTCACACTCATGCGGATTAGTGCGACAAAACGAGCTCAAGTGTGAATGTCTTTCGCATGAATCAGACTTAAAGCAAAGTAACCCAGCAGATCGTAGGGTCAAAATGCTGCACAGCTAACTAAGCAACATAGAATGGAAGTATGGAGGAGAAACAAAAATCGATATACTAAAATTGCTGAAATAGTAATTCCATTGTCAGGCTGTTTTACATATAACAAGAAGGATAAAGAGGACAACCGGCTCTGAGACGTTGCTGAACAGGGACACTTCAACACTTGAGACGCGCAACATAACAATTTTCACGAGATTATATCCTTTTGCTTTGTGCCTTACATTCGTCGACAGCATTTGCCGGCTTCTTGCTTGCTAACACTTCACCAACAAGCGGACATCCGGACAGATAAACAGACAGACAGACAGACAGACAGACAGACATAAGGACAGACGACCCAAATACATACTTGCCCAGTCACAGTGAAGTTAGGCGAGCGCAGCGACATTTGCTGCTAGTACTAGTGATACTGCTTGCTGTATATGCTGCTCAGCTGCTCAGCTGGGGCGATGCGCTGCGTTGCGTTGCGTTGCGTTGCAGGGCGAAGGCTAAGTGTTGCTTTGCTTTGCTTTACTTTAGTTTAGTTTGCTTTGCTTGCTGAGGCATGTTGCTTCGCTTTGCCTTTATTCATTCATTCATTCATTCATTCTTTGCAGCGTTCTTTGCTAGCATTCTGTCTAATGCTGTTTTACTACTTAAAACGTGGGCATTTACATAAAATAACACTTTGCAGCAAGTTAGATAAATCTAAAGAAGGATTAGACGAATCCTTGCTATATACATTTTCTTTCATTGCTTTTATGTCGCCTTCTTTTTACCTTTCCAATAGCGCACAGAATGGCTTTCTTTTCTGTGGCACCGAGCGGCAAATGTACTTTGCACATAAGTGCAGCAAAGTTTGTAGCATGGGAAGATAAAGATGTAAGTTAAGTGACACTAATAACAGTTTGAAGCGATTTTAATATTACCTTTTATATATATTTATACATATAAGAATTTAGAAAGATGTTACTATATGTATTTATAAGTGGGTATATAATGTTATCACTACTCTGTACATTGGGTAATGAGTTAACTTTTTTTTATAATGAACTTAGAATTGAACCTGCAGCACTTGGTAATTTGATCAGCGGTTTTGCGTAAGATTTTATTAAATTTGTGCTGTTCATCATGAAGATACTTTATCAGAATCTACAAGCAAAATATTCCATTTTGCAAACTTTAATGTAAATTATGCTGATTAAAGATGAGCCTGACCGGTAAATAAGCAGTCGTGATATAGTTTGTAAATCACTTTGTGAATGGGACACAATTTGTGAATTGCTGATCAATCGGAGAAGATTATTTACTTCAAAGATGCAGTAAAACTGTGATTGATACCAAGCAAGGTGATTCAAAGTTTTATATGCGACTGTATTATAATTATATACCTTTAGTATTGACCTCTTCAACAGCTCAATTACGAAATTGCGAACTACATTGATCAGAAGAAATGTCATTGTTTTCCAAAGCAATGGAGGCATGCCAAACATTAAGTGAACTTGTACCGTCCGATTACCATCATTTCTGGACATGCCAAAATCTCTTAATGCGGTAAAAGTGAATTCCATAATGGGTCTCGGAAGTCACTTGTATAAGGTATATGCTCAAAGAACATGCATTTTCTGTTTGGGTATTCAATGGAAGATTATTGCCGAAGATGCGTATGCGGAAGAAGAATTTTGCCATAGAAATAAGCGGCATGTCATGGCAGCTTCTCTGCAATTTAATATACCTAGCTCTCAAAGTGCACTGCAGGTGAGCAAACTGTGTTGGATTGGGAGAGAACCGTAAAAAGTCAATCTGGGGCACTTCACAAGAAAGTGCAAGATAAAGAACCTGATAACCTCAAAACAGATACGCAAAAGTGTGAAATTCGGGGACAGAGCACGATTCGTAGGCACTAAACTTGTTCGGAAATTTGTGTGCAGCGAAAAATCAGAAGAAAGAGGGAGGATAGCCACAATTACGCTTTTCGCATGCAAAAAAAGCAATAGTCAGGAAATGGGACGTTTTCTCCTACAATATTCTGTTGCATAAATACTGCTGAACGGCGTATGCCAGCTTCAGACAAAGTCATAATATAAGACTGACATAGCAGGGTGTAACTGGTCTGAATGGCATAGTCAACAACAAGGGTAACCATAAGTAAGTATGTGCACAGGGCATAGTTAATACGATGAAAACTGCAGAGCAGACAAGCGTACCATCGTCCAGATCTTTCCCAGTAAGTATTCGGTCGGAATGCCTCTGTCCACATGCAAGATGCACATCAAAGATAAAATCATCAGTATCGCAAATGCATGCTGGGCCACTGTAACCATATGTGGAATTTCTAAATAGACCTGGCCAGTATACGCTAATAACCAGTGTCTTGAATCTAATAGCTGCACCACCATAAGTGAGAGGATCTTCATATGCATCTGGCTACTTGAATTTTCTATATGACATTTCAGAAAATTGAGCTCAGTAACGTATTGAAATTTATTAAACCGTTCCAATCTCTGTAGAAGGAGCGGTCTCTCTCAAATAAGATATTTGTAGTTCTACGACGGACCTCTTTTGCCTAAGTTTTGGTGGTTTTTCTTGCCACCGGCCACCGGCCACTAAACCTAAACTAATCTATAACTGCAGAAAGTCATGCATTCAAAATATTCTGAACATTAGCTTCTGTATCCTAGGCACGTAGCCTATTTACATGAGAAGACCGCTAGCAATATTAACTCTTGCTCTATAGGAGTAGAGGTACCATAAGACAATATTCTGTAACAATATTTTAGTACATATAACCGCTAATCTGAACCTCTCATACTTCTTTAGTTGATGGTATTTATGAAATTGGAAAGTAGTCCCTAGAGTTTGAATTTGTCATTGCTCGACGGTTTGCTGCAACTCAATTCTTACCATAAACACATTTCGGGCGATCAATAGAAAGGTATAAAATCGAATAAAATTTAATCGTTTAGAGAAAAATTTCTGCTACATCATTTCGTTTAAATAGAAATTTGAATGCAGAACAAAAGTACCCGATTTTTAGACGAAAAATGGATTATCTTAGCAGTTCTGATATTTTTGTGGAACATAATCATTGATCACTTGAGAGCGTTACTTTCAGTCACTTCCAAAACTGTACATACTATTGGTCACTTAACTCAAACGTGATGGGGAAAGAATGTAAATTTGTATGGGGTCTACTAACAATGACTTCCGAACTTTGACAGCTTTTGTCGGCCATAATCGTTTATCAATATTTCATCTCTGGAGTTCTTAATGTTCAGAAAGGTTTGCCGTTTCATCATGTATAAATTAACGCTGAAAATTAATCTTGTTTAATACCAAAACTCAAATTCGATTCTTCAAATTCAAAATTTTTTTTCTTTTCATGGAAAACAAGTGCTTCAATTTTCGCCTAATAAGCGGGATATGCGCTTTTTAGTTGATAATTTTGTATCAGAATTAACTCTATTCGTACACAACCTGAAACGACAGTGTTGAAATCGACCAATATGTATCCGTTTCATGTCGTTCCGCAGATATAGGTATGTTATCGGACCATTTCTCCGCGGAATTTGATAAAATGGACTGGGCTAATTTTTATTTTCAGCAACTTGCCATATAGCTCGAGTTACAATTTCCAGATAGTGCTCTCACAATACCATGCGATTTGGTACCATTGAATTATTTGCTTTCATTCTTTTGAGCAACGTTCCCAAAACTTTGGATGACCTCGAAGTCAACAACTGAACGGTCATTGCTGGGATATCAGTTGAAATGTGCCACAGGGATATTAAAAATTGAAGCTTCATGGTGAGAAAGAAGAGCCACGGCGATTGTAATTTAGCTTAAAGCATAAATGGGGTGAAATAATTCGTCAAATAAAGACTTCCGATTGAACTTTGGTTTAATATTCGTTATTGTAATCCATTTTAAAATTCGGATAATCTTAATGGTACATAAAACTTAAACATTTCACTTAGTGTTTTGGTTTTATGACTATTATAATGGTTTAATTTTGCTAGTTCTCTTTAAAGACATCATCCACCAATCCACTTTAAATATTATAATTATTGCTTTTAAATATAGATTCCTTCCAATTCTAGATAGGAGTGTGTGTCATTTTAAAAACCTTATTATTAATCAATAATTGCACAAACGCACAGATAGACTGACATGGCTAGTTCAACTCGTCAGTAGAGTATAACAATTATTTATGTCGAATAATGAAGTAACTGTACAGAGAAATGGGCTGCGATTAATCGCAACGAAAGCACCAATTCGATGTTTCGATTAATCGTATCGATTGAATTAAGCGATACGAAGCTTTTGATCGTAACGATTCGCTTGATCGATATAATTTTTCGACTGTTTTGATGTAAAAAACTCTTAATAAAAAATCGATTTATCGATTTAATGCACAACAAATTAATTAGATTATTTTGATATTCTCACTTGTAAATCATGAACTCGCTTGTATGTGCTACAATACACAAAACCAATACGTGCTTCATTGATCAATGTTGGTTTGCAATCGATGCAATTTCAATTCGCATTTCCACATGAAATCATAACGCACGACGCATGGCGGCGTCGGCGGCGGTAAAATCATTAACTTTCAGTTCATTATCGTTGAGTTAGTGTATTTGGGCAATGCTTTGGCATTGGAGCATTTGAAATTTTCCAGGCATTTTAATAATCAACATATTCATGCTGTTCACTGAGCTGTCTATAACCATGCGCTAGAATCTGATGCGTTTTCATAAGCATTGCTGGCCATGTTCGAGGCCAACAACACTTGCAACAATTTCGATAGACGCCACCACAGACATGCAGAGAGCACGAGCAGCAGCAGCAGCAGCAGACATAATTCAACAAGTTTATGCACTTGGAGAATGCTTGGACAGCATGCATTGCGTGCACTGTTCAATGAATGCGATGAGGCTTTGCTGAAGTTATTAATTAACAGCGAAACAGGAAAGAATCGCGCTGTGCACCCGCTGCTGCTTCTGTGACATGTTTCACTATATTGAAAAGAAAAACCACATGGCAAGCATGAAAGAAAGAAAGAAAGAAATACAAGAAAAAAAAAATACAAAAAAAAAAAAAACTATCTAAAATCACGACATGCAATTGCCAGTCACCGTAAGCTCCCACAGCGCATTGCATGTTAGAGGAAAAATGTCCAGGCGGCAATTGACATATATGGCGTGTGGCAACTGCCATGTGGCATGTGGCACAAAGCGCTGCAAGAGGATGTTAGCGACAAGCATGTTGTGGCATGCGCTTCTGAGTGCAATCAAAACATAGTGGCAACACTTGTTGTAAGTCGATAACTCGAGGCGCTGCGCAAATTGTTAACGTTCTTGTATGCAATTGTTCCTTTTTTTTGCTTCTTTATTTAATGCTTTGTTGTTATTGTTGTTGTTGTTGTTGATCCGCCTGCTGTCGTTGTTTCTGACACGAACCAACAACGACAAATGTCATAGATACACACACACACACCCACACATACACAAACATAAATTGCAAAGCGCAGAATTGCACTTGAGTAAAGTGAAACCATTAGAGAGAAAGCAAAAGAAAAATGATAGCATACTACGGGGCGCGCCAACATGGCAGGACGACACAATACGTTCGCCAATTGCGCATTGACAAAGTGTCCATTTACTATTTGGTGCTCAATTGCAGATTGCTAGTGATTGGTTGAAAAAAGTAAATGAAAAAATTTTGATTTAAAAAACAGCAAAAATAAAATTGCAAAATGTGAAATCAGACTAAAATTAAAGTTGTAGATTTGCAAAAGCAAATAGCTTTAAAGCACGCAACTCGATTGACAGAAAGCACAATGAAAAGAAAAAAATAAAGCATGTCAAAGGATTTACGTGTTGCACAACAGAAAAATGAATTTTGCTTAAGTTCAGCAAAAATTTCAACTAGCAATTGCTTTACTGCTTGTCTTTATTTCCATATAGTTGCTTATTCTCAAAGCTTTGGCTTTGCCTTCTTTCAATTTTTCCGTATAAACAATAAACAAAACAAAACAAACAAAAAATGAGAAAAAACTAAACTAAATTCATCAAAAAGCTATGCAGCAATTGACCTAAACAACATGCGTCAAATACTGCTCAAGCACAATTCGGCTATGAGCAAGTGAAGGAGCTTCATATTTCCTCTACTATAGTATTTCACTTGAATTATAATTCTTTTACTCAATTTATTTTATTATCCTTTGTGTGTGCTTAACTTGAATGTACAGTACATATATTTGCTTTCTTGTTATTGCTCCTTTGTTATCCTTGCAGCTATGCTGCGTTGCTTATTGAATTTCTTGTTAGTTTGCTGCTATACACAGCAGATAGCAGATAGCAGACAACTGGCAAGCTTACTTTACCCTACACTTAACTTCACTTCACTTCGTTGCTTCGCTTATACCCTATCTAAATATTGTTAAAAGTATGTTAGTTCATTGTGTAGAGCACGTTTGTTACTTATTTAAAGCAGACACCAGCTTAACTAGACGCTGAAGCTCTATAGTCTTCATTTAAAGTTTCTAGCTGTCTTGGTTAAAGACCAAGTCTTAGCGATCAAGTGGGCTGTTGGTTTATAATATGGGAACACTGCGAGCCACACAAAGCTTAAATTGAGAAATCCCGTGGAGAAATCGTAATCTAATTCGGTTCAGTTATGCTGAATTGGCACCAACTTTAAATTTCAATAAACTGCAAAATTCCTAAGAAAAAAAAAATGGTGAATGGCTAAATCATTTTACACTGCAAAAACTCACGAAAAATAGTAACAAAAAAGGTTTTCGAAGTTTATTTCACTATTTGCGTCTACATTGGCTTTAAAAAAGGCTAACTATGAAAGAACTATTGAAAAGAATTTAAAACGATTTTTCAGAAAATATTTCTTCGAAATACTTCTTTAAATTCACCAAAATTATATTCCCCAC
The DNA here is from genome assembly GCA_035044765.1 of Leucophenga montana. Taxonomy (NCBI): domain Eukaryota; kingdom Metazoa; phylum Arthropoda; class Insecta; order Diptera; family Drosophilidae; genus Leucophenga; species Leucophenga montana. Next base: position 654,047 of record JAWNNQ010002018.1, on the reverse strand, counting down.
ACAATTATTTCTTTCACCACAGTTTGATTTTCTGGAAAGCGAATCTACTTGAAATATTTAAAGTAATAAATCGAAAACCAAACACATTATTTTTGTTTCAAGGCTAGTTTTCAAGTCAAAATTGACCCGGACTGATTAAAAAAAACAACATTTGTATGCATTTTAATATAATCGACTCATGACGCATACCCCGGAGCGGATATTTAAGTTTCGGAAACAGAAAAAGTCACTGGGTGCCAAATCGGTGGTTGTGCGATGGCTTTTGTTTCATGTTTGGCCAAAAAATTCGTCAAAATCAAGCTGAAGTGTGCAAAAACTGCAACAAATTCAGGTCTTTTGGTACGAGTCAGGCAACGACTCGTTTCATACCCAAAACATCAACCAAAATGTATTGAGCCGATCCATAAGAGATAATGAGTGTGTCTGCTATCGTTCCAATGCCAACACGACGATTTTCGAGCACAATATCCATCACTTTCTCGACGTTTTTGACGTTAACAGAGATGATGGGACGAATTGCATGAGACAAGTTTTCTACGATTTCACAACCCACCCTGAATGCTTTAAGCCGCTCAAATACTTGCGTTCTTGATAGAGCAGAGTCCTCAAAATACTTTTGTAACATTTTGAATGATTCCGTTGCCGTTATTCCATTGGAAACACAAAATTTCAAGCAAACACGTTGTACAATTTTATTTTCCATGTTAAAAATCGCCATACAAACTTTTCCCGTTGTAAACAAGCAGTGGTCAAACATAGACTTATTATCGCATCCCGCTCAAATTTGGCATGCATGTCAATGACAGTGACAGCCAACTTAAGAGGAAGAAAATTACCGAGGTTCGGTTTAAATATACCAGTCCGGGTCAATTTTGGTCCAGCAAAACCGCTGGTCAGCACAATCCACAGTTCATCGAGTTTGCAATACTACTATGGATTTCAGTTGGCTTTGTTTTGTTATCTGCGTACTCACTGAAAAACAATACCTGGCGAATATTTTAAAAAAGAAATGGCTGTAAAATAAAATATTTCTTTCTACTTTTTAAAGTTAAAGCCCAGTAAGAACCTGATAAGAATAGCTCAAGTACAGAAAAACTTTTTGGAAAATTTTAAAATTGTTTTATCCCTTGCGCATTTTTATATAAAGTTTTTCTGAATTTGAACATTTACGCTCAAGTCATAGAAAAAGCCTGCTCCCAAATACATGCAAATCTCTCGTTTCGTCTACAAAAAGAGCATATAAGAGTCAACTATACCGAAGTTTATCTCAACGCATAACTAATTTATAATATAATACGAGTATATCTTGGAGCTAATTTTTTAACAGAATGTAGTAGAAAACAAGTTAAAAGTTGCCGATTGTTGCAAGTGAATGTTGTATGTTGTACAATCGTAAAAAGATTACGAAATACAAACAAAAACATGAGTACAAAATATCGACACGCTTCGTCGTGCTGAATACATTATATGCTTTATTGGATCTCCGATGCTTTCTTTAAAGCATTGCAAACATTGTGACTGAATTATGACACTGTTCACATTCCGAGTGAAGAGTATAAAAAAGAGGAAATCATCAGTTTTTGATCTATAGCTTTGTACGCACACACAACTTTGGTATTGATTAGCTACATTTGACAGAATACTATGCTCACCTAAATACACATTTTCCACTCGTAAACCCACTCTCCATAAAATATGAGTATAGGTATGTCTATAGGTACGACTATATGACAAATAGCACAAAATAAAAGTAGCAATAAATTTAATAAAAATTCATGACATTCTGTGAACGCTGCTGCGCTTTTCTTCGCTTTTTATACAAAACATGCTGCTTTTTTCTATTTTGGCATTACTATTTGTATCTGCCGCAGCACAAAACAATAAAAATTATTACAACAAACCAAACCAACTGCTCCATCAACCGTACGAGCCAATGGTCCAACACGAATGCGCTCAAACCAAACAAAAACAAAAACAAAAACCATAACCGAGACCAAACAATAAAATGTCCTAAATATTTTAAACAAAAGCATGCCGCTTGCCGGACCACCACTCGCAGGACCTCACGCTGTGCGCTGGAATGCAGCAATTAAAATAAAGCAATAAAAATGTTGCCAAAATTAAAATTCATAAATAAAAAGCCCGAAATTAAACTTTGAAATTATAAACACGAAACGCACAAAAAGAAAAAAGGTCAACGTGATTGAAATTCAAGCAGAGCCGTCGTATGCCGCTCCGGCAGAAATAATTTTAATTGTAAGTGGCCGTGCCAGCATTTGTCATGCACTTGACGCGCTACAAAAAAAAAAAAAAAAAAATAAAAAAAAAATAAAAATTGATAGAAAAAAAACACAAACAAAAAATTTTAAAAGAAAACTCTCACACACACATATGCGTTGCTTATAGTCCTTGTACGATACAAAAAAAATGGGTTACGCCGTAAAGTATGCAACACTGATTTGTGCCGAATTCTTTGCGCTGCTTTTCATTCACCACTCGAAAGGGTCAAAATTCAAGCCAAAACCAGCCGAGCGAAGCTGCCTAATGAAATAGAAACTTGTATGTACTTTTCTTTTTCATTTTCTTCTTCTTCTTCTTATTTAGGCTGCTTTTTGTCAATTCCTTTAGATACAATTTTTTTTTCGTTTACGCCTTTTGGCAACATTTTTGCAGTTTTTCCGAAAATAATTTGCGAGTATTTCCTCATACGGACTGCCCTCAAAAACTTTGTCGTTGCTGCCATCAATCAAGAGTTAAGCAAGAAATTTTATAAATATTTTTTGGTATATTTTGAAAAGGTAAGGGGGAAATATAAAATTGCGAGGGTTGTAAAAGAACTTTTGATTATAAAGCTATACATAAACGACCTCAAAAGCAAATTGAGTTGAACAGATGATACACCATTAAATTTCTATGGAATATTATTATACCTTTTGTATTAGTTTTGTTAAACTTGAAGTTCGTCGGAGACTATATAACCAAGCCATGGTTAAGTGTCAGACCCTGACTCGACAGACAGCAAGTGGCCATATAATGCCAGACAAATACATCATAGTTGTATGTTGTGTTTAGCTTAGATTCAGTGTACATTGGAAAAATATACCAAAATCAGTATTTTGTGTCCTTGTCGGAGACTATAGGTATGTATATATGTAAATACATTACATTGGTAACTGTACATCTAGATAAATACAGTTTTTTATATGGATGGAATAAGTTGAACAGCGATTTTGCTTATAGCGTACCGTTTCTGCGCAAATGAGTGTTTTAGAAAATGCTTAATAAAATTTGAAGATATCACCTTCAAAAATAAGTATCAAAGGAATTGATTTACGTGTTCAACAACTAAATCATATGGAATCACTGGCTTCAAAAAATATTGTCGTGCAAATTTCAAATTAGCGCCAATTAAAAAAAGGGAAAGTGAGGCAAATTTTGACTACAGCTACTTAACGTCGGTTCGCAAGGAGCTGGTGAAAAATGTACTTCGAGGTTTTTTTAATATGATCGACATATTTTTAATCATAAAGTTTAAGTATAGTTTCAGTAGCATACCGCTTATGAGTTATTTTGAGTAGCTGGTAGACACAGGCTAGTGGCTGCAACCTAGCGAGAGTCCCAACTGTTGCTTGCAAGAATGCAACAAACATAACATGCTTGCAAAGGTGAATGCGTTTATCATTAGATATAAAGAAATTTATATGATACACATCGCAAGTTTCCTATTGGGACCTTGAATTAATAATGAGCGTTTCACACAAGAGGCCGCCACTAGTATATGAACCAATATTGGAGTTTCCAATTTCTTGCCGCTAAAACCTATTGTCAATGAGCGTCCTGGGCAGCTTTTGTAGGATTTGCTTGAAACGTAAAAAACAATACTAAATATTGCCTCGAACATGTCGAATTTCGTAACAGATAAAGTGTTTTTGCGGGTAATTCTTCTTCATTACTTTAATATGAAGAAAAGTGCTGCCGAGGGTCATCGAATGTTAGTGGAAGTTTACGGCGAGCATGCTCTATCTGAACAGTAGTGTCGGAGGTGGTTTGGTCGCTTTAAAAGTGGTGATTTTGAGCTCGAAAATAAGAAGCGGCCGGGTCAACCCAGTTTAGTGCTTCAAAATAAATGACACTCACCGTGTGATGTACACTCACACAGATTATAGAATGATGCTGTTTTAAATGTAAAAATTTAAAAGTGCCTTGTATTATTAATAAACTTATTGATTATTTGTGAAACATTCAATTTGTATAGACAGATGAGCTTCATTGTCACTCAATGTATACATTCAAAATTATCGATAATAGTTGATCTGTCCGCCTGTCTGTGTGTTTGTACGCACACTATTCCCTAAAGTTTGTTTGAAAGGTTGATATAGGGTTTTTTTTTACAACAATAAGCAATATACTTATCAAAAGTTTATAAAAATCGATAGTATCAGTTGTCATCACTCTCACAGGTTACAGAAGTGTTACCATCTACAAAAAAATAATTTGATAATGTACTCTAAGGGACATTTTCACGATTTAGAAATACATTAGAAAATACGAATTGCCAAAATATGCTATTGGGGAATAATATTGAGTAGTATATTTCGCGCATTCACAATTGTAATAAATCCATTGCGAGTAGCCCTGCAGTATAAATCGATTATTGGCCTGTTATCGGTCACTATGTCACTAGGCAATACGTTTATAGGCTAAATAACAGTCGTGACATTGAAAACTAGAATATAGCGTGAAAAAAGTGAGCTATAAAGATATTGGCACAGCGTGAAAATAGCGCTAAGTATTTTAATTTAAGCATTTAAATATCGAATTACATAAAGACTACTACAAGTAGTCCATTTTAATATGGTAAACCACCTCGACTGCATCACTCTTTCTTTAGTTATCACTTGTTATTATACTATGTTTATATATTACACGACTCTCTCGCATAATATCTCTCTCTCTCTGTGTATATTATCTTTGCGAATACACAAAGCTTTAATTAGTTTGACTTTAGTTGCTTTAGTTACAATATTTTTTGTAAATTAAACTGCTTTGCGCTGCTGTTTTTCTTTATTTTTCTGCTTGGTTTTATATAACTACATCAATCTTTTCAAAAAAAAAAATGTCATTAAATTTAATTATTTGCAACACATCTGTGCACGCTGCTTTTTATTTTTGTGTGAGTGAACTTTCTACGCTTCTTCTTCTTCTTCGTCTCTTCTGTTATCTATCTATCTATCTCTCTCTCTCTTACTCCCTCTAACTGCCTGACCATATACTTGGGTTTATCCCTACAGCGCCATGTTGTTGCCACCATGTTTCATGCTTTATGAGACTTCATTTTTCTATGTCGTTGTGATTTTTCAACTCAAGTGGGACGTTTAAATAAAGAAATCGCAAAAGTAGAAGCATAATAAAAAAAGAAACAGCATGAGGGCTAAGGGACTAAGGAACAGTAGTAGCAATGGCAAAAGGATCAGGACCAACAGCAATAGTACAAAAAGGAAAGGTCAAAGTTTGGCCGTGTTGTTGCTGCTGATATAACTTTACTACATAGTTTACTCCAAGCATGATGTAGATCTGTTGTTATATTTTGTGTTTGTGTGTGTGGTTGTGTGTGTGTGTGCGTCGTATATGTGTATTGTTATCTTATGCCGTGTTGTCGTTGTTGGCTCTCTGTGAGCGGAGTTTGTGTATCAGCATGCGGTCAAGTTATGATTTAAACTTGTTTTTAGTGGTTTTATGAGTTTTGACAACAAAGTTTCTACGCTTTTTTCATTGTGCCATTTTGCATTATGCCAACGTTCTTCTATATCATATTTTTTCTTTTTTCTTTTTTCTTTTTGAGTTTTATTTTTATATAAAATATTATGCATATTTTCCCCCGTATTCATGATTTAAAATGACACCGCATACTCGCCATTCTTCTTTAGGTTTGCTTTTGCTCTTTTATCAAGCATCTTGCTCGTGTCGCAATTTTTTTCAACTTTATCATGTCTTTTTTATACCCTTTACATATAGTATGTAGTGGGTATTGTACAGTTTTCAGCTCGACAAGAGCTGTTAGTTCCCTCTGACTGTTTGAGTGTTACAATGCAAATCAATCGAAAAGATATATTTTTGATTTTAAGTTGAAACTTAGTATTGAATACTTTTTCATAATTGGTCCACTATAACATATGGACACTACAATGACCACTCACAGATACAATTTTTTATGCTGCAGTTATATTAATTTACTTCAGTTAAGAATTGAACACTGTTGAGATAGGCATTTCTAATCTAAATTGGATATTTGCTTTTATTATTAACAAAAACATACTTTGCATTGGTTATACAACTTGATGATAGATCGTGTGTAGGACATAAAAGCTTCGATTGCATCGCACAAAACGTTTGCGCATCTTTTTTGTCTTCTTCTTGCTTGATTGTTCTTTAATAACTTCAAAACTTTCTTATCACCATTTGTCTTGAGCGTTCCATGTTCCCCCTTTATGTAAGTAATATATGCAAAAATATCCTTTTTCTCTTTGTCGATTTAGCTCTGTGTTGGCACTTTTAACGGCTTCAACTTAACTTCCGGCATAATAGTTTACTTTTTTACTGTTTTTTTCTTATGGTTGGTGGCCTTTCTTCTATGTCTATCCTTCTCTAACACTTTGCTGTCTTAAGTCCTGCGTACACTTTAAGCGCAGTTTTCACATCTTTCGACTATGTCATTGAATGTCCTGTCCGGCAGCATGTCCATGTCCAGCACGTAGCAATTGGAGTCGTGAGAAAAGATGCCAAAGAAATTGCCATCATTAAAGACACATTACAGAAATATTTAATATTTTATGTTGACAAAAAAAAAAGATTTATGGTGTGGCAAGAAGCTAGATTAATAAAGTTAAAGCGTCCAGCAACAACATTTGACAAACAGCTGTAAAGTTGAGTTGAGCACCAAAGTGTTGCTTTATTGAAGTGCTGTAATTACTTGTCATAACTCTGCTTTAAATTGAAAAGAACTTTTTTTTATAGTTTTTTTATGTAAGGATACTTTTTTCAATTAGTATGCGTTACGAACCAAAGTACAAGGTTAATAGATCATTTTTCCATTCTCGAGTTTTTTCAACAGAACCATAAAGTGTCAAAAATTCTAAATATTGCCGCTCTGGAAAGTGCATTCTAACCAGACTGATATTTTCAGGTGAATTGCAAAATTTGTTTACTAAAATTGGTAAGTACTTAATAACGTTTCAATAAAGGTATTGCTGTAATAACGTTAAAATACAATAAGAACCATATTCACATGGTACCAAACAGAGCAAAACGGCAAAATAAAAGTTTCATTTATTCTGCTAAAAATGCTTATAGTACAAACAAATAGGATCAAATGGGCAGTTATTCAACTGCAATACCTCACTATAGATTTTTAGAACGATTGCCGTGTAGATTTATTTCATTCAAATAGCTGAATAGAAAGTTAAAAAACGAAAGAGCTTAATGCTTCACAGTACATTATATACAGGGAAATTGCAATTTAAAACATTTTTATTACGCAAGTTGACCGCAATGTCTCTAATTACTTTACCACCCAATACTATATGTCAATCATTTTGTACGAGTGTTTCAAATCGTTCAAGGTGGGGCCAGAGATCATCGAGTACAAGGCTCGTTGCCGATAACCTACAACCACTTCAACAAACGGAAAAGTGTAGGAAACTTTGCCCGTTCAAAAAGAGTTGAATGTGCTCTACAAATCAGTACCATGAACAGTTCACTGTAGACATGCTACTAGATTGCTAGATTGCATCAATTCTGATCGAACATTCATGAAACGCACTAAAATTTAAAACTATGAGTTTGGAAGCTAAATAAATCAACAGGTATCAGAAGGGAGAACAAAAAAAAAATAAGCCCAAACTAGAAAACCAAACGTCAAAGTCAATCAAAAGTCATTGGTTTCATTGATTTGCGACAGAACAGACAGTTAAAAAAGAATAATATTTCGCTGTATTAAAGCGTTTGCTTGAGAAAATCCATCAACAACGGCCAGAATCGTGGACGATAATGCATCAACGCATAGAGCACAATGCGACAAATATCACCAATCTTTTTGTTCCTGGAAACAAAAATTACCGCTACATGGAACCCGTTCTGAGTCGATAGAGGTCATAATAGAAAATTCGTGAAATGGGCTGAAGTTTATATCCGAAAGTGTCTATAAAGGTGTTTCGAAGACTGAAGAAACTCTTGCAAATGAGTATTAAAACAAGAAAGAACGTCAACTTCGGTTGAACCGAAACCATTCACACGAAACTTTAAATAGTATTGTAATACATAAAAGTTGGAGTTTAAGTAGGGTGTGGTACATGCTCACTAGTAGATGTGTACGAAGCGATGTAGTAGATGTGTAAGATGCCGCCAATTCGAATTTCAAGTTTATATTGACTCTTTTCGTACAAATGCATAAAAGTGAGCTGTGGGTTTATCAAAAAATGGGCGGAACACGCCCGTTTGTATATCTATATAAAGCGATTGTCCACTAAAATCCACCAAATAAAAATTCAAGCTAATATTGATCTAAATGAAGGATTTTTTTCATAAAAAACACAAAATTGCATGGTGGGTTTGTATGGGAGCTACCCCAAATAGCCCAAATAGTGGGCGAGCCACGCCCGTCAGTCTATGTATGTTAAGCGGCTGACCATAGAAAGGCACCACATTGCATTTCAACCTAATATTGACTTCAATAAAGAAGTTTTCTTACAAAAAGTCAAAAGTGGGCAGTAGGTTTGTATGGGAGCTACCCCATACAAACCTACATGACAGATCAATCTTGATACTCTATTAAACTACAATAAAAATAAGTATATGTGCAAAATTTCAACTGGATAGCATAAAAATTGGTCCCCAAAAAATTCGCACTATGTGTGAATGGTATAAAAAATGGCTCCCTTCTGAAGGTGACAAAATAAAATTTTATGATTATATGGGAATTGTGTTTATATCCTGTACACAAAAGTGAGACAAAGGTGTAAAAATGTTGTACGAATATATATATGTAACAGGCAGAAGGAGGCGTAGCAGAGCCCATAAAGTATATATATTCTTGATCAGCATTGGAAAATGAATCGTTTTAGCTATGCCCGTTTGTTAGTCATTCCGTCTAGAAGTATGGAAAATCAGATCTCAGATAGGAGCTAAGTACTTCAAACTTGGACGTAGAAACACTTTTCATGAAATGTAAATGTATCGCAAAAGCTTTTCTCTCAATTTCATGATATTCTCTCGTTGTTGCCACCTTGTACAATAATTTTTCTGTTTTGCAATAAAATGACACTCCGTTTGCGCCAAATTTGAATTCCTTTCACATCCTTCCACATTCACCAATTCCTTTAGTCTAGACTTGACAGCCAAAGGAGTACTCATTTGTAGACTTCATGAGAGACTACTAAAGCAAACACAGCGACTTTAAAAATGTCTCAGACTTAATGGAGCTAATGATACAACATCAATTACTCTTATTATGGCAAACAAATTTTTGAAACCTAACTTTACAGACAACCCTCACGTGAAAACACAGGAAATAGTCACGAAATTAAAAAATAAATTTTGATTGCTTCCACAAAAAAAAAAAAAAAAAAGATGGGAAAAAGAAGGAAATGAAGACTCAAACACATTTTATTTGCTTGTACATTGTTTGCCTTGACCGCAACTGTATTTATTTATACAATATATTTATTTTCTACTACCACTGTTTAAATAGAGTAGGAATGTTTCTTATGGTTAGAAATCCTCAGCGTACTTTTTGCTCGTTATAAATAATTTGAAAAGACGCAACACAGACAGCCAAATGCATATAATAAAACTTTGCACTTTGTTGAAGAAAGAAGGCGAAGTAACGAAAGCAAACGAATTCCGGCGGACAACCTCAACAAACACCTGCAGTGATTGACGTAAAAATAAGAAGAAAAGAAGAGAAAAAAATCCAATAAAATGTGAACATCAAATAGACAAATATATGTGAAAAGTTTTGTTATTTTCGTTAAATGAAAATAAGAAATTTCGCGCAGATGAAAATTTGTTCCGAAGAAGAAAACCGCGTTGAAATATGAAAACAAAGCAACACGTTGAACAAATATACCAACAAACAAACAAACAAAAAAAAAAAAAAAAATGGAACAGAAGCAAAACCAAAAAAAAAAAAAAAAAAAGGAAAAACTTCTCATGAGACACCAAAGCAACAAATAAATTTATGTCCTTTGGACAGTTTGGCGCAGCAGACGCAGGGACACAAGACAAAAGCGACTAAAACGGAAAAACTGTAGAATAATTTAAAATATGATGATGGCTGCCCAGGGGCGCTTACGTAATATATATTTCTTTCTATACATATATAGGTACTTCGTAAAAAGATCTTCAATGCTTTGACGCAAAAAGTAAAAGCACACGTTTCCTTTTTTTTTCCTCTGCTGCCACAGGTTTTTATATCTGCACAAAAAAGTGCGCTGACTTCTCTCGAATTCCAACACTTGACACATCCTTCAGACGCATGTCTTTGGCATTTTTATTTGATATATATTATTTTTCACTGGTTTCAAGTTATTTTTGTAGATGCCTTCGGAACGTATTTTAAAATCAGACACCAATTTAATGCGCATTTGCACAGATTGCTATATATATATATATATAGGACGCAGTTGCCCAACGATATAATAAATGACATTTTATAAGTGAGAACTTGATTGCCTTTTAAACGTTTTAGCTGCAATTTTAAATGAGCCATACTTGTGTTGATATAGAACCGAGGATATATAAAGCAGCTTATTTTACATTTTTATAGCCACATTTTTTGTTTCAAGATACTCAAAATAAGTAAAAAATATATACTCAGCGAAATAAGTAATATATGTGCATAAATGTTATCTTCTCCCTCTTTCTTAATAGTAACGGTAAATTTGTTTTCGGTATACAGAAGTCTGCTGTTGCAATCTATTTTTAAAATGCTTATGCAAAATTCTTTCTGGTCACCATTCTTAGTACCGTTATCATTAATTTGTGCGGCGTAATTTGATTTTCATATGAAATAAGTACAGGGTGTCTCAAAAGAAAGTTCACATTTGATTTGCTGATTGCGTGAGCACAACTACTACGATTGGCGCGGGGTGTATGTCAATTGGCAGTCTAGATTTTGGGAATTTAGTCGCTATGGTGCGTTTCTCGGGAGCGGACCGTGCATTGTGCGTGTGTTAGATTTACAAAAAACGGTAATTCAGCGACTGTAGCGCGTAGAAAATTCTGCAGAAAACGTAGACTGTATTACTCAGTCTATTCGTGACAACCCGGACCTTTCGATTCGGAAGCGTGCTGTTGTTTTAAAAGTGCATAGATCTTCATTGTTCCGCATTTTACACAAACGGAGCAACTTCACACACGTCCAACAGGTCTCTACCACGAGTTCATGAAATTTTTCCTGGCAAATTGATCTCCAGGAGACGTGACATAAATTGGCCTCCACGAAGTCCCGATTTAACCCCTAAGGACTTTTTCCTGTGGGGTTACATCAAATCTAAAGTTTACGGCAACAAACCGACTTCCCTGGCACAATTAAAAGAAAATATCCGTCACGAAATGGCAGCCATCACGGAAAATACTTGCCGAGCTGTCATAGGAAATTTTAGTGCTCGATTAAATGAATGCCGTGAACGTGAACGCAACGATTTTGACAATATCATTTATAAGAAATAAATTCCCAAAGTGTGTATTTGAATATGTAATAAACATTTTTTCCATAAACTACTTACTTTTTTTTATCGATTTTTTAAATGTGAACTCTCTTTTGAGACACCCTGTATATGGGCAAATAGCGATCAGTGTGATTTTTGTGAGCATCGGAAGCATTTTAATAAAAATGTTGGTCTTTTTTTAATTGATAATATGATAAGAATATGTAAGTAAAATAAATGCGTATTTTCAACATGAAATAATTGAACTTTTGAAAAATTTAACTTTAGAATGCCACGTGGAATGCATTTGTCCGCTGAAGAGCGTGGATTAATAAAAGTGTTGAAGTTCGGATATGTACGAACATGTTACAAAGCGACATACTTGTTATAACAACATGTATGAGCTGAAATGTTGCAGCTCAGCTTTTATTGTATGAACATATTTTTAGCCTCAAATAAACTACGCAAGTGTAAGCACAGAACACGGTGTTAGTATTTAAATGTTCCTCTGACTTTAGGCCTTCCACCGCCGGACATCAACCAAGCCTTGATTTCCACACAACCACACACATCTACATGTTTGAACAAAAAGGACTAAATGAAAGCGGTCAAAGTATAAATGAAATTGCTGCTAGAGTGAACCGGCATAGAAATACTATTACTAACTTTCTTAAAAGTCCAGAAAATTATGGAAAAACTACACGTACCGGCAGACCAACAAGCATTGACAACATGTGTAAAAGAGAATTTCGGCGTCTGGCTACTCAAAAAGATATATGCAACGAAATCAAACACCATTTAAGTCTTGATGTATCAAAGAGAATAATAAACCAAATTTTAGTTGAAGATGGTAAGCTTCAATATTGCTCGCGGGAGCCTGCAACCCAAACTATTACCTCGTCACATAAAGGCTCGATTAGCTTTTGTCGAAAAATATAAATTTTGGACGAACGAAATCCGAAACGTAGTGTTTTCAGACGAAAAAAAGTTTAGTTTGGATGGTCCAGATGGTTGCCATAAATATTGGCGGGACCTTAGGCAACCACGGCAAACGCGACATAATCGCAACCACGGTGGCGGGTCCATAATGATTTGGGCGGCTTTCGTGTATGTTGGAGAGTCCCCATTGTGTATAATTCCGTCAAAAACTAATGCGGAGATCTATATCCAACTGTTGGAAGATGTTCTTATTGAGTTTGCTGAAAAACTTTATGAGGATCATTGGATTTTTCAACAGGACAACACCCCCCCACGCCGTCAGGCTGCACTAGCCCGGACTTAAATCCAATCGAAGACCTCTGGGGAATACTGTCACAGCCCGAGTCTACCAAAATGGTCGACAGTTTGAAACAATAAAGGACCTCAAAGGTATTTTAGTCGAAGAATGGAATAAAATAACTAATTCCACATTAGAAAAATTGGCCGACTCCATGCCTAAACGGCTAAATGACGTTTTTATAAAAAATGGAAAACATATTAGTTATTAAGAAATCAAAAAAAGTGTGAAGCTTTAAAATTTTGATTAGAACATTGGTTATTCCATATACTTATTTCATATGAAACTTTGTTAATTTGTTTTTTATTTTAATAAGTGGAAGTAAATTTAATTTTGCTTTTATTATGTTTAGTTCCTTTTTGTGCCTTTTATTTTCGAAATTATCCATGCACAGATACTTATTTCGCTGAGGATAGATATATTTAATGCATGAAATTCAATTAAATAAAATATTTTTGCATACAAATAAAGCAACAATAGAATTCTAAAGCTTAAAACGAATAAAAATCATTTTTGTGGCACTAAATTCTTTTAGAATCTTCTTCGTTTTTTATATAAAAACAAATTTTTTTGAAAAATAAAATGCAAATTTTTCCTGACCCAGCATGAGGTTGAGTGACCCTTATTATTAAAGCGTACTACATTGTTGTACGCCTACCGCCATGCGCTGCGCATGGACACACATAAAGAGACACTCACAGCATATAACAACAATGGCCGCCGCTACGCCATGATACCACACACAATCTTCTACCATTAACCATACTTTACTTAGTGCTTCTACATAAATATGACACAGTATATATGTACATATGTATCACAGTAGTAGCACATAAGTACATACAGTGCTGTTTCTAAGAATAGGAAAAATCTTATAAATATTAAATTTAGGCTCAAATATACTAAAGTATACTCTAAAGTTTATATATGTAGTTAAATGAACTATTACAACAATGAATAAATATTGATGTCCAGCTAACGAAATCCGAAAAAACCGACCTCATAAAATCGAAAGTCTGTAAAGCTATATGTAGGCTACCTGAATACTAATCGGCCTTGTTATCGCTTCAATTCAAATTCACCATGCCATGAGTTACAAATCAACTGCAATTTAGTCGGGGATTTAACTAAATACTTCTCTAAAATCAGGGAATAAAACCGGAACCGGAACCGTTAACCGAAATAAACCGATTCAAATTGAGAACCGAAACCGGTTATATAAAAAACCGGAACCGAAACCTTTTACCGAAATAAAATCAGAGAACCGTACCGGAACCAAAACTTTTATACCGGTATAGTTTCGGTTCTCAATTTTATTTTTTTCTATGAACAATGTTTACTTGTCCATAATGTTCAAAGGAAAACAAAAAACAGCTGATACTCTGTAGCGACATTGTGCGTAGTGGAAATATTTGTGCAGTGTAAATATTTTTTTGCCATAGGACCTCTGTGTAAATACACTATATATATTTCACTTCAAACGCAACGGTTTTCATGTCATTTTTACCGGCACATTCTGCACTGCTGCAAACGCTTCAGTTGGCTGTGTATGTGGTGTTAGAAAATCCCAGTTATTCAAAAGCCATTTTTGCTGCCAGAACCCTTGTGAAAAAGCTTCGCACGCCATCCATTAGCCTAATGATAGAAAAGAAGTTAAAGAAGACACCAATTGATTGCCCTACTCGTTGGAGCTCGACCTATATGATGCTGGAGTATCTACTGGATGAGAACGTGTATGAGTTCTCCGCCAACTTTACAGTAGCAAATACTGAGTTCTTTATGGAATTATGGAAAAAAAAATTCTGGGATACTATTAACGAAATTGTTAGCGTTCTCGAACCGGCTAAAATTGCAACGACTAAACTTCAAAGTGAGCATTTAGAGTTTTGGGCGACTTTTACTCTATTTGGCTTCATTGTAAAATTCAAATTGGTAAAAAAGATACTGCTTTAGCTAAATTTTTAGTCTCAGAATTTGAAAAAACGTTTGAGAATAGTGCCTTTTTATGTGCCATATTTTTAGACCCACGATACAATGTAAGGCTGACTTCTGAACTGGAAAGTATTTGTATAGCAGCTTCGACAGAATTATATTCCAGAGTTGTGTCCGTTGCTGAAAATGTGCCACAAATTGAAGAAAGTAGTGCTAGCTCATGCAATTTAACTGGAACTGGAGACGAACTCGATGCATGCATGGATTTGTTCAAAAGGAACCGCGAAGATACAAGAAGTAATGTACTATTAAAAATAATCTATTTGCTTCAATTAAGATTTTTCTCAGACTAAAGCGTTTAAGCAAAAAAGAAAATATACTGAAATGATGGTTAGAAAATTCCACAAATTTCCCAGAACTATACGAAGTTACTCCATCAGTTCCAGCAACTCAAGTAAGCGTATAGCGTTTGTTTTCAGGAGTGAAGTTTATCATTAATTCTCTTAGGAATCGGCTGGACGCAACAACTCTGAATGCCATTAGATGCTTTTAAGATTAAATAAGAAAAAACGTTAAGTTCGGTACAACCGGAGCTTCAATATTCTTCACATGCATTAAACAAGTTACTGCCGATACCGTTGGGCTTATGAGGGCTAGCTCTAAAAGTAGGCGATGCACACCTATTGCATTTATATAAGTTATGATGTTTGCATTACTTTGCCTATAACATGTTATTAATTTGATGTATGGTCCTTGGAACGTTGGCAATAGTAATTATTCTTTTTTTTTTTTTTTTGGAACCGGTACCGAAACTAAAAATCGGATCGGGAACCGAATACCGAAATAAATTGGAACCGGTACAGAACCTTATAGCAAGAAATCAATAATAATGCAGAATAAGCATTAGACTAATTTATTCTGGCGTGGTGTCTACCCTATCTTGCTAAGTTCTCAAAGGTTTGTGAAAAGCCTATAAAAATCAAATCGCTCAAAATTCTGTGGCATGGTAAATCTTTTTGAAATCGCCAGCACCGCTGAATATATATTGTAAACGTCACTCTTCAAATGGTGACTGTCAAAATTTTCAGCCAGTTTTGTCATTCAGTTTGTGTTTGGCAGCCAATTAAAGTAACTAGTTTTGTTTTTTTTGCAATTTTGAGAGAATGAAAAAAGCTGATACGCACACGTGCGAAAATTTGCGCAAAACTGATCTATAGAAATGAAATTTAACGATCAATTTAAATTAATTTTGTATAAATTCAAATAAAAATGTAAATATTTCCGCCTAACGGCTTAATGCCAATCCATAAAGATTCTTCACTTCTTCTAGTGCTATTAATTTAAAAACATTTTTTATATAAAAAGCGGCATTGAAGAGACTTAACTTAAAGTGTTTCTCAAACAATTTTGTGTTTTAATACTAACGTAACCTTAAATTTTTTTCAGGATCCGCTAATATCAAAACTATGGACAAGCTTTACATTTTTATCATGGTAAACTTTACAAACGAGTTAAAGCGGAAAATTATGAAAAATTAGTACCGAAATATAAAATGCACACTACAAGACTGGCTGTGCAATACACTATATATATAGCATGCAAAGTGTGCATGTTATATATAGAGTGTATAAACTCGTGTCAACGTACAAAGTACCCGGTCGAAGTACAAAAAATATTGCATTCGTAAGCGCTTCAGTTCAAAATGTGCTAAATCTGTAGATTCTATGCCGCTCACAGGAATTGGGAAACTTTAAAACCACATTGTGACAAATTTTGCATAAAAATCTTTGCCCAAAACCTTAAAAGATCAAAATAATTAAAGAACTGCAGCCTATGTATCATTTGAATCGCCGAAACTTCTCTAATTGGACTCTGAAGAAGAAAGTCCTGAATTTCATCGAAAGATCATCTTCAGCGATGTAGCTCATTTTTCACATAATTGAATACATACCGAATGTGTGATTAATTCATATTTTTTCGTCGCTGACCATGTTACGGTCAATGGAGTTCGCTATCATGCCATGTTGGCGAACTATTCTTGGACAGAATTAGATACTTGGACTTGATATCAGTGATACGTGGTTCAAAATGTTCAAGATGATCCACATGTCACACAGCTGATGAAACAATTCATCTATTTAAGGGAACTTCGCTAAACGTGTAATCTCGAGAGATGGTCCATTTGAATTTCCACATCATACAACTTAACGATGGACGTTGGACTTCTTTTTATGACGTTACCTTAAGGCGTTGGTTTATGCCAACAAGTCAGTAACATTAGAGAAACTCAGGAACAATATCGAACGCGAAATTCTCAACGTTCCGGCCAATATATGTGCGTGAGTGATGGAAATTTGGCTCTAAAGAATGGATCGCTGTAAACGTGCTTCGGTGGTCATTGCCAGTTGCCTAACTGAAATGTAACATGTATTCAATTTCAGCGGAATATCTCAATTATTCTGTTTTTTGTGTTCTCATTGAAAAAACCCTTTATTGAGCAGCATTAAAAGTCAGTTCGATATTGGTATTTTCGTCCGTCCGTCCGTCAGTCCTTCTCTCTGTCTGTATGAACACCAAGATCTAGGAGATTATTCCAGCCAGAGACAATAAACTTGAATATTTTCATTCTCCTAAGACCAGCTTCAGCATGACGAGACGAGTCGATCTAGCCACGTCCGTCTCGCTGTCTGTGACCTTGTCGACGGCTTATTTTCTATCAATCTTTCAAATATTGATTTAAAAGTTGGTATGAAGATTTTTTTATAACCATAAGCAATACAAGTATAAAACTGACCACGACTAACAAGCAGAATATACATATGTCTCCCATACAAATATACAAAGTGTGAATAGTATTAAAACTTAACGTTTTTATTGTTTTTTTATAGATACTTTTTTATCTACTTAAAAAAAAATAAGCTAAAAATCTGATAGTTTAATTTTCTGTTTATTATCATTATTTCGTTAGTTAATTATGTGAGTTTATATCGCTTAAATTTCTGACAAAGTTCTTTGAGATATAAAACTGTAGCTACAA
The DNA here is from genome assembly GCA_035044765.1 of Leucophenga montana. Taxonomy (NCBI): domain Eukaryota; kingdom Metazoa; phylum Arthropoda; class Insecta; order Diptera; family Drosophilidae; genus Leucophenga; species Leucophenga montana. The sequence continues at coordinate 636,097 of JAWNNQ010002018.1, read as the reverse complement.
CTATGCATTTGACTGTATGTCATTTAGTCCAAATGTCCATCTGTCTCGCAGTCGACCTCTCATTTGTTGTTTGCTATAACAATTCTGCAATTTTTCCATTTTTTTTCCTGTTTTTTATTTATTTATTTATTTTTTTTTTGTATCTGTGCACTGTTGTGGTTAACCGCAATGCAAGCGTATATCCTATTTGTGAAAAACTCAGACAATAATATACATATACAACATGCTACTCGTTTATGCTGCTTACGGCTGTCTGTCTGTCTGTCTGTCTGTGTGACTGTCATATTGGTTGGCATTCAGTTACATATGCCACACTGAAAATAAGCACAAGATTATTGTCATTGAAACCGACTTTATGCAATGCTGAACTTTTCTGCAATTGTTGAAATTGTTGCTGCATCATCACTATACTTATTCGTATTTGTTAACATGACACCAATCTGCCAGAGCGCTTATTAGCAGCGCATACTAACCATGTCAAATATATAGCATAAGTTACTTGACATCATGGGAATACCATATTTCCTGCAAGCAGGTCAAATGATTATTGTCTGAGGTCAGGATTTTGCTTGTTGTATGCGGTGACATTGATAATCGCTAGCTGGTATTATGAGCTTTAAAATTTATAGCCTGTGTGTGTTTTTTTTTTTTTTTGTTTGTTTTGCTAATCATTTTTCATATACCACAATCTAAAAGTCAATAAATTAAACAATAAAACATGCTACAGCATACACATATGTATCTATAAAAGTATGTTTTTGTATATTTGTATAAATGAATACATGAAAATTACGATGTAATAATTTAACTGTCATTAGATTGGCCACAAATGCATTTGGCGATTAAATAGGATATGCGCCATTAAAAATACATTTTAGTATTAAATATTAAAAACAATATGCATACAAAACAATGCATTGAGGTACATCGTGTATGTTTAGATACGGCGCAATGGCTAGAAAGGTTCTTGCATTCGTTCGGTGTGTTTTTTTAAAAGCTAGAGAACTTTTGCTTTTAAATATAAGTAACAGCAATAGATTTTAAATTTAAACTGTTTACACTACTATTTTTTTATAATTTGATATCTTTGTTTACAAAATAACGAATATTTGTTTTCTATTGTACTATATATGATCTAGGATAATGAAATTGGTGAACGAACGAACGTATATGAATAATAGAAGGAAATGTATCAAAAAGAAAAACACAAAAATCATGTACTAATTTTATATATACAAGATACTTGTATGTAAAAAAGAATGACAAATTGTACGAATGTCATTAGGAGCTCCTCAACAGAAGATCATAGGTGTGCACAGTCTTCCAAGTTTTCTTCTAAACAATTTCGATCGAAGAGTTAAGGCTTATGGGTTGCGATGATGAGCAGGGCGATCATTACATCTCGATAAATAATGATTGATCTCCTGCATCAGCCGTGCATAGACCAAGACCATTATGTTTATTATTATTTTACACAAAAGAATCAACGACACAGATTCTTCGAAGTGCTTTAGACTGCATTACTTGTACTTTGTTTAAAATGGTTTTAGCAATTTAGGCAATGCATACTGGCGCAATAATTAAAAACAAGCACGTCGGGGTCACCAAGAATAGGGTGAAGTAATTATAACAATCACGTCGGGGTCACCATGAATATAGCGAAAAGAGAAATCGACCGTGCACGTTGAATTCGTTTAATGAATCATTTCGTCGATGTCTTTATTTAAAGGCAAAATTCTTAAAACTACTTTAAATCAATTCTTAGATACTAAATACATCATCGGCAGTTCTTACTTTATCTGCATGTGCGCAGATTGTCAACACATATTAAACACATTCTTATCTACATATTTTATTAGGACGCATGCGCGCAGCCTGCGTTCATGCACATTATATTTTATTGTGTGTGGTTTTTCTTTAAGATGTCATGTTCATCTATCTATTCGTTTAGACAGATGATGGAATATGAAGTGATAACTTCATCATCTGTTTGCCATCCGTCCAGTCAGATAATAGAAAAATCTATTAAAAATAAACAGGCAACATCTTTGAATATTTTTAGCTCTATCTCACTAATACTACAATAAATATTGCGAGCGCTAAATTTTAGTGGAAGAAGACTTAGCTGCAAAGATGAACTCATCGCTAAAACATAAGCCAATTTTTGAGACGTACACAAAACTTATTATTATTATGAAGAAATAAATATATTCATGCTACAGCATGAATATATTTATATCATGATATTATTTATATTATTATTATTTGAATATATATTTATATTATTTGAATATATCTTTTATTCAAAAAGTCACTCTAGATATATCATTTATGCTTCAAGGACACATTAAGCTAGAAACCAATAAAAAAGTAAGAGACAGCATAAAGCTGTTCAAAAGTCGAATTCGTAAACCATGATCACGTTGCTTCAGTTAGAAAAAAATTGAAATGAAAACAAACCAAGCCAACAATTAGTTGTCAGGATCAGCTGACAGAAGTTCGGCAAACTAATTCGAAAACATACTATTTCAACCGTTTACTATCGTTTACTTTACTTTTTAAAAAATTGTGAATTGATAAATGAAAAGTCGAGAGTTCCAGTGCAGTGAATTTATAGTACACAAAGAAGGTACGGTAAACACTTTGGAATATTACCAAATCCCACCGATATATGGGTACAAAAATTTATATGTGCTCTTTGCCAATCGATTCTCAGCAAATTGGGCTGTGAACCAAAGGTATGACTTTTGTTTCTTTATGTATTCAGGTTATATAAACAGACATGTGTTTTAATTCCATGCGACCCATCTGAAATTTGATACGTCAATGATATGCAGCAGGCTATTTTGAGCGACGATATCTCGGCTTATGGGCTGCATAATAGCTGAATCTGTCGTTTTTTATTTGGTTAAGCAGTAGGACTACCGTCAAGAGTTGTCAGCACACAAAAATAATTTTACTAAATTGGAAAATTGTGAGTAAAAATCGTAGTGAGTTATGGCGGACGAAATGTGTTGTAAAGCGGATTTATGAGAACCATGAATATCATATTAACCTTTTTTTGTAAAGTTTTGCAAATTGAGGTACAAATTTCCATATATGTAAATTTAAATACTACTGAAACGTTCCTCTGCTATAGTTCTATTGACGATATTTTGTAAATTATTCCTTTTAAAATACATATCAATCTAAAAAAAAAAAGCATCCTTTGATTCCATTCGTACGTACATTTGCATACATTGCCGCCTAATAGGAAATCCCAAGTGTAAAATTAACACGTAGTGTATACAATATGTATAAATATTTGCAATTAGAATTCAATGCAATGAACGCTTCCAATATATGAAACAGCTGCAAATAAACAATTTCAAATCGAAAATGAGTAGAATATATGCTTTTTGGCGCCGGCGGAGAGCGACGTGAAGTGCGGCAACAATAAACAAACACAATTTAATTGGACCCGTGTGGTAAAATAATGTATCGGCTTGCTATATGTATATGGAAAGGTGTGAGTGTGTGTGTTCGGCATTGCATTAAATCAAATAAAATGTAATGAAAATTATACTCGATGAGAAAAAAACAAAAAAACAAAAATGCACGCAAACGCAATTTAATTGCATTGATGCTGGCCACACATGGCGTATGCGTAATATTAAATTTAATACGAATATTTGAAAATAAATTAGCAAACCCTCGCCCCCACTCCAGCCCTCGTTTGCCGCTGTACTAATTGGTTTTGTGTAAACAAGCGTAAATAATTAAATTTAAAATACTTGCGCAAGAGCACATTTCTTGATTTACTTTGAGTGTAACTCGGCTAGAATACATTTTTGTTTTGTAATTTCTCTGAGTGCACTACGAAAACTATTTTGATTTTTAATTAAAATTACTTTTTCTCATGCTTTATGATGACTTTATGTTGTTTTTAGTGCACTTAAATAGTGCAACAATTTTTGAAAAAATAAATTTTATAACTCACTACGCGGCGCTTTAGAAACAGAGGCGGAGGCATTTCCGGTCTAGACTTGTAACGCGACGCGTTCAACTGCCATAACTGGCGGAATTTAATTTAAGTTGCCTTGAGCAAAGCATCAGAAAAATAATTTAAATAAATTTGAAGAATTTAAATGTCGCGTGAAGTATTTTTCTTAATTGTTTCTACTTTTAAATTATTGATTTGCATTTCTATTTATACTCCTGCAATAAATCTATAAAATTTTGCAGTATTTTTCACTGAAAAGACAGCACAAAACATTAAAGTGAATGTCAAAATGTTTAAAACTTAAATTGAATAAGTACTTCTTCTTCTTGTTCATTCACTTTGATTAAAGCGTATATTCATTGTAACTGTTTTAACCAAGATAAGCTTGGTTTTAAGAATATATACTTTATACTTTAGATAATATTTTCATATTTTTAAATGAAGTTTCCAGAAAAAGGATAAATAAATAAATTGTTATATACACGTATGTTAAATATACAACGAAACTTCACCAATATGAGATGAAGCCTGGACTAAAATTTTCTCCAGAAGCTACTTTAAAGTGTCTGCCATCATTTTCCATAAGTTTTCCATAAGTGTTGGAATCTTAACCAAAAAAAAAAAAAAACTGAATATTAGTGAAGCACCATTAATATTCTAAAGAAAACTTGAGACGTCACGGGACACCCGGAATTAAATGTTCTGCCTTATCAATTGAACGTTGATAAGGCAGAATTGTACCAAATCACTTTACATAAATGATCTGCCATTAAGAACGTTCGAACTTCAAAATTAACTGACATACTAATAAGTGGAACACTAAAAAATTCCCGAAACTGGCAAAACTGATGTTACCAACTCACGTCTGACAGTACATTGCTAAGGCTTAGCATTTTTTATAAATGTACGCAGAACGTTTCGGTGTACGAGCATTATTTGCGTTGTTTGCAGTGAATTGAATTATTTTACTACGTGGATTATCTCCACAAAAGTGCATCAATAAACTTACTTCGATGTCTGGCGGAATACCAACACAAAACGACATATTACCTTGCATCAAGACATTGCCAGCTCTCATACATCGAGTCTTAGTTACACATTTTTGGAGGAGAAAAAAATTTAATAGAACAGTGGTGCGCCGTACTGCGCTAATTTGACTCCCAAATGACTTCTTCTTATTCCAAAACGAAAGAGATACAATAAGTTACATGGTCAACGGTTCACATCGCCAGAATTGCATGTTTTGGAGATACCATCGTCAGAGTGGGAAAAAATGGTTTTTGGTTTACTTTACGTGGATGTGTGGAAATTGTATTAATATTCGTGGAGAATATTTTGAAAAGCAATAGAATCATTTTCAGCGAAAACTTTTAGATTCTTCTTAGTTTTTTTCCGGATATTTTCGGAATCAAGCAGAAATGTATGCTGCTGTCAGCTTATTTCCTTTCTCTGCTCTTCATCTTATTCGATCATGGCACGCAGCAATTAAATAACGGCACATGCTGCTTCCTGCGTGCTAGCTCTTCCATTTTAAGCAATCCACTGAAAAAGCTTATGCAATACAAGGCAAGAGATGGGCAAAGAGAATTATGCAAACGTCTTTCGCGTATGTTTGCTGCTATGTCTGATGTGCCCTCTCTTCGCCTTTCACTTCTAATCATCATTTTCCAAAGAGTTTTGTTTAGCTACACTTCGTATATTCATTGGTTAAAAATGCTGTGAGTTACATAATTTTACTTAAAACTTAATAGCACTTATAATTCACAAATGGTTTTTTTACATATACTTGCACTACTTTATTACGGATCAGGCGTTTTATAACAATTTTCTATGTTTGTTGCTCGAGGCACATATAAATAGCTTCTTTATATTATTCCTTATTGAAGTTTTTAGTACACAAAAAAAAAAACAAAAAAAAAAAATGGTTTAAGCGGAGCAAATCCAGTGGGGCAACAAAAAGTGATCATACGAGATCACATATTGAAATCATTGGCTTGATTGCATGCAGAGTTTGTTTGAAGTTTACCATTTATAACAAAGGATATCGATTTGGTAAGTTTCTGTTTGTAGGAAGTACATTCGCTGGATTTGCCATTGCATAGATAAGCGTTTATATGCAGTTTCAAGTTGGTAACTCATATACTTAAACGTGTTTTCAACAAAAATGTGAGCACTGTTTTACTATCTCTTAAAGCACTTGGTGGAGATACTTTGGGTATATAATCATTTTTAGATGCTAGGAAATCTTCATATATGTATATTGCTGGAGAAAATCTTAAGCAAATAAGATACTAGTAAGGACAAATATAGCTAAAATGATGCTTCTTACAATCTTATTACAATCTGCATTATTTCTTTAAAGATGTAACAAAGTTTATGACAATACGCAAGAGTCTCATTTAAACTTTCTTTCTGAAACTAAAATATATCGAAAACTTCATTTTATAAAAGCCTCTTAAGTATCACTACTAAATCCGCACATACTATATACATAAATATAGCATAAGATACTTGCTATCAGTTTTACTTACTTAGTTAAGTAAAGTTAAATAAAATATTTATTTAAAGCACTTAAATATACACAGTAGTATTTAAACAATGAATATTTAAAACCATTTAAAGAAAAAAAAGAAGCAAAATACTCGTATTTAAGGTAAAATCGTTTTTACTTAAAGCGCAAAGAACTTGAAATACATGAAATTCTATACAAATATTTTACAAAATTGAAGAATATTTTAGTAGCTGCAAAAGCTGCATACCAAAAAACAGCTGTGATCGTATAGTATATAAATTTAACTAAATACTTCATGCCAAAGTGACTTGCATTTAAATTAGAATAAATTTCTATTTCAAAATATTTCAGATTTTTGTCATAAATCGTTTATCAATTTAAATCGTGAAACAAATAAGCTGTGCACATGTTGATTATTATTTTAGCAATTCACGCGCTATCATATTTCTTAAATTAATGATTAATTAAAATTAAATGCTAATTTGTATCTACTTTTTTTAAAAGAAAAAACAAACAAATATGAAACAAATATCTGCCCAATGCCGCATACAAATCTATTAATATTAATATTAATATTTATGCATTAAATAATATTTGTATTTATAATATTTGTTTTTTTTTCTTGCTACACTGATTTACGTTTATGACTTAATCATATTACAACAATCACCAACATGTATCAAATTTCAAAAGCTTTTATGAAGTAAAATATATACAAATTGTATCTTTTACTAAGTATCTTTTTTCTGGCAGCGCGTGTTTACTACACAAAAGATCGAGCAATATAATCCTAATTGGTCATCAAAAGTATGTTTGCATTATAATTGTTAAAAATTATTTATACAAAACACGGCAGCCAGAACTAAACAATGCGCAGATACACATTTACTTTGTTGATTCAAGCGATAGTAAAGCAGCAAAAAAGAAACTCTGAAATATGTATAATGAACTAAACAAATTATAAAGAATTTATTATGTCAAAAGTGTTGTATAGAAAACTGGTTTCGCTACAAAATACTGCGCTGGACGACGATGACTGATTTAATTGATTAACCTGTGCTTAAAACTAAAAAATGTATCTATCAGATACTCTACGCGATTCAGTTTTACGAAATGATTTTTTTTTTTTTTAATTTTTTTTCCGCTTTATTAAATTTATATTTAATATAATTATTTTACTTTGGTGCTGCGCAAATAGCTCTGGGCGGGACGCTGTGTAGCAACTCTGAGTGGAAAAAAAGATCAACTCTCTACACTGTCTGCCACACTTCTAGGCTGGCCTTTGAAACAGGTTTCCGCTTTGTATCTGTGAGTAGCATTGACCGATGTGGTTGTCTACATTTGTTGCGCTAATTTTCAATTTGTTGCACCATTTTGTGCTGGCATTTTGTACTGCGTAGGTCGCGTTTCTAATTTGTTGCATGTTTTGATTTATTTCGTTGGCATTTTACGATAGCAGCGCTCTAATAACCAATCTCAGCACAGCGTTTTTGTATTTAATTATCAATCATAGTCTGTCACGATGACGTCGCCATTAACGATTGCAAGAAATGTTGCACAGTGACTGCAATTCGTTTAAGTGCTGCAATCCATGCGGCACATGTGTGTGGTAATAAATCATTGCTACTCGTCGTTGCAGCAGTATAGATGTGTTACAAACTGTGGCAGTTGGATTGATCGTTTTGTGGCAGCATCTTATGGCAGTAGCTAGTTGTCAATGTTATCAAAGTGTAATTTAATCGATTGATTTGTACAGAAATAAGTTATTGGGTTACTCAAGAGCAATAATTTGATTTTCATGTATATACGTTGCACCGAAAGAGACAAGAGTAAAATAAGTTTGTACGGATTTATGCTACAAGCAGAGAATAGTTGTAGTAGTGCTAAACATTGGCAGTGTAAACTATGAGATTCGTTTATTCAAGGCTTATTGTCTCTGAAGGCTAAGTCTGGGATAGTCAGATGGACGGACATGGCTAGATTGGTTCGTCTTGTAGAGCTGATTACGAGTGTATGGTCACCGATATATACTTGACTATGTTATGTAAATTTAGATATTTAAACACATGCCCAACTTGAAAAGACGATGGCAGCAAATATGGATATTTGAAGGATTGGGTAATCGAAAGTTATTAATTTTGGTCATTCACTTGAGATTTTTTTGCAAACGGCCCAAGCAGCTTCCAAATGTCCATGAGAACTCATATCCCCTGGGTCTGAACATCAATTCTGAAGTGAGTAGATTGTGAGAAGGCAACACAGCTCAATTAAGAGTTCGTGCGCTGGATTTGGTTTCCGCCACCGCAAAACTTTTACCAGTGTAGACATGAGGAAACTTCGGATACGATCTCCCTTTCGATGGGAGATCACCGGATCAACGTTCAAGAGGGCGACCGAGCATGCATAATAAGTCTGGGACGACATCCACAAACTTGGTATTACCATAAACGATTGTAGCGCCAAAATTTTTCATATAAATGTGGATAACCTTCAAAGAGGGCGTCTACTACACATATAAACCATTTTTTATTTTTTAAATTTCAGCTCAATATATATAAAACTAAATATCCGCCATGGATAGGATAAGAAAGATTGAAAGACAGACGGCTACATACAGCGCGATTCTTTATGTTTAGCTGATCGTGAATACACAGAAGTTTTTTGATTCATCGACTTCTCTTTCAAACTTTCTGACAAACTATTTGTGAAGTGTAAAGAAATAACAATAAAATAGAAGGAGCTACTTTTTGGCTTCAGTACGCAGATAAAATAAAACAGCTAAAATAATCAGCGAATGAAAATGCTAGTTCTAGAGATTTGTCGCTAACTGCAATAAAGAAATAATATTAGGTTAGGTTACGCCTTCTGACTTCTTGAAAGGGTCACACATAGACTAATATGGTCCTTAATATGATAGAGGTCATTCAGAAACTTTTTTGAATTTTTGCGTGTTTGGCGAACGCCAATAGCCTGTTAGGAGTTCTTCTGGTCGCCTCTTCTAGTGACGCGAACCAGATAGTGTCAAGGTATTTCAGTCTTGATTTTGCGATTGCTGCACAGCTGCAGATGAGTTGTTCCAGTGACTTCCATTTGTTTTAATTCTTATAATCAGGGCCGGATTTAGGGCAGAGCCAGTGGATTTGGTGTCCGCATTTAGTGGGCTGACGGCCGAATGTATTGAAGCTTTTCTCTCAGTTATGAACTTTATATTCACGTCGCTATCACAACCAATCATGCATATGTATTGTAGTTATTGCGAATGATACGAATTCTTGAAAACGAATATTGAAAAATTCAATGCAGAAGCGAAAAATATCATCTATTCTTATCCAGAAGATTTAGAAGCGATTTTTGGTGACGAACTCTTACGTCTGGCCGAAATATTGACATTCTATGGAGAAAGAACGTTCTAAAAAAAGAAATTCATCAAGAAATAGCAACAAAACCGTAAACAAACGAATTGCTGTGAATTGCCACTTAACCGAACTAAAATTGTCGCAAGTTGTTTCACAATAAATAGGCGATTGCTTAAGGTTGCAAAAACTACGATTATAATTAATTATTTTTAGCTTTGTTTCAACGCAAACAGCAGCATGCAATTAACTAAAAAACGAAGTTCAATGTTCTTTAAAAAAAGAAAATGGTACCAGTAAACTGCAAATCGCTTTGGCTGTGAATGGCAACTTCAACTAGCGATTTGCTGGCTGGTTTAGAAAAATGCAAATGTATTAATCGAAACATATGAAATGTTTAATTGTTTTTATATAGACTAATAGAAAATTGTACACCCTATATGCAACAATAGAGTTATTTACTTAGAAATATTATTTTAGAGACGTATTTAGTCAAATCACAGGCTCAATTGCTGGCCCTACTTATAAAATAAAAATAATGCGAGTGTAGAGAGTTTGAGCTTTCTAGTTCTTTGAAACACTAAAACAAGAAGTTTTGGCTTTAATTGGCTTTTTGTGGCACTTATAGTTTCTAGTTTGTGGAGGTCGTCCTAGCCTTAGTCTTTCCAACGCGTGTCTGATTGGACATTATTCCTGGGGTTGTCATCAAAATGGAATCGTAGCCGAGGCATTCTCTGCGTCTTCACTTGTTAAAGTTTCTTTTTTTTCCGAGTCAGCCTTAATCCATCGTTTTTGCTCTCTCACAATTTGCTAAAACCGGAACGAATGGTCAGACAATACGTTTGTGAGCTGCTGGTGTGGTTTGCAATAAGTTTTACCACTAATGTGGTTAAAATTTTATTGAAAATCGAAAAAGAAAATTTAAACTTACATAGAAACGAACTCGCTCAGCAGTCACCACTTCATAAAATAGTTCTATGAGGGATATAAATACACATTCAAATAGTTTCACCATTTTAATTTACCACAAAATGAAAACGAAAGTCACCCACATGCATAAACATTAACAATTTGCAACACATTTAACGGAAACAAAGTAAAACTTTGCAGTTTGTTAAGTGCAGGCGGAAAAAAAAATTTGGTAAAAAAAAAAATAGAAGAAAAATAGAAGAAAAATAGAAAAGTATGCTGTAGAAATACTTTCTTGAATAACTTTTCCTAACCAGCATTGTATGCAGGCACTACCAGGAAGAATAGCAAACAAACTGAAAACTAGTGTTGTCGTTGGTAAAAACTTTGACATTAAAAACTAGTACGCTGAGCGCAAAATTAGAACAGAAGTTAAATAGAACAAGTTTGAGTGAGCGAGTCGAGTCGAGTCGAGAACTGGAATGTGTGAGTGAGTCGAGAACTGGGATTAAATTTGATGCATAATACAGAAAAAACACATTGACTTGAAGACTCTGAGGCTGAGTTAGTTTGTTAGTTGATTGGATTGTTTCAGTAGGGTATATAATAGAAGAGTTCCTATCGTATATATTTGGACTACCCTAAAATCAAGTAAAGAAAGAAGAATGAGATAGATAAAAATTCGGGTATAGCAGGATACTTTGTCTGGGCATTTTGATTCTATGTATATGGTTTTAGCATTTAAGAGTGTAATCTGGACCAATGCTGAACATTTTGTAAAAATTGATATTATTAAAATTCGTATCAAATTTTGAGTTTCTAGTTTGGCCAAGAAGAAACTTACACTTTCAAAACTGCTTATGTGGATTATAAGTTTGAGTAGGAACAATTATGTTATAAGGCTTCGAATCAGACAAATGATGGATTTTAAATTGGTATAATACGCATATCAAATATGAAGTCTCTAATTCCTATAATAAAATGTTCTCTATTCACTTTAGTTGTCTCTCTGGATCTTTGGGTTGTATGGTGAATATGTGATGGGTAGTTCCAATCCATTCTTAATGTTTCTTCGTCATCTGTACCTAAAATTGTAGTTCAACGACAAAGAAGAATATCGAAAATGTGCGCTGGAAATGTGTGCATCATTTTTGTATTTGAAAGTTCTGGATTAGCATAATTCATTCATATTCGAATTTAGCACGATAACGAAGTAACTAAGTGAGTTACAAAGCTAGACTCAGGCACACAGCTTCATCGAGTGAAGAAATACTTAATTGAAACTCCACTACATCCTTTAATACGTAACAAGCTATCCGACAAACTGATAATACACAACTGTTTGCAAACTATGTGCATAGTGTATAAAAATAAAATCGTAAGTCACAAGTTTTCGACAAGTAATTCTATGCAGTAGGTAGCAGCAGTCGGCAAGCAACCGGAAGTGACAGAGTTGTCAACTATATTAAAGAAATATAAAGTTGTAATACTTTAAAACGCATGCCAGCTCATTATAGAAATAAAGTCCATGACTCAGTGTACGCATATACTTATACAATAATAATACAACGACTGTTTGCCACTCACCTACACGCCAAGTTAAGTACTCCAACTATTCTTAGCAAAGTTTTTCGTACAACTTTTGCTGCACTTGACAACCTTGATTTCTGCATTGCTGCATACGTAACTTCAACTTACAGCATCAACAGAAAATCATTTTTTACCTTTCTTCACTCACTTTCTCCGATTTCGAGTTTTCATTTTCATTTTTATTTTTCTTGTTTTTTTTTTTTTCAACACTTGTTGGGAAATTTTTAACAACTGTCGCTCATATTATTTTATTTAACTTATTTTTCCTACAACCGAAAACTTTGCTATGCTGGTAATGCTAGAATGCATTGGTACAAGTGCACGGTCGGTTGGTAAATGGGCGTGGCACTGGAAGCGTGGGCGTTGTGCGTAAGTCAAGTAAGTCCCTGTTGACGTCGTCATTGTCGTTGTGGAAATTCTTGTGCAAAGTTTTTAAATTACTTGAGCTGATTTTTGCCGCAGCAATGTTAAATCGGTTTTTTTTTTTTCAACAATTACAACAGCAAGTGACTCAAGTTTTTCATTGTGCGAGTATTTATTTATTTTTATACTCTGCGCCCAGAGTGCTTGAATGGTATATTACGTTTGTGCAAATGTATGTTACAGGCAGAAGGCGGCGTAGCAGACCGTATAAAGTCTATATAGGTATACTTGTACACAGCATCGGAAGACGAGTCGATATAGACATGTCCGTCCGACTGTCTGTTTGAAGGAACAAATCTCGTAGACTATAAGAGAAACTTCAAGTTTGAATATTTAGAATATCGTTATCTCTTTTCAGATAACTAGTGTGAACCCCCACTTTAAGCGGTAGCCTCCATACAAACCTACCTCCATTTCTAAGTTTTTGTATTAACGTGTTTTGGCTTTGTTGTAAATAGAAATAACAAATTTTGTGTATCTTCCGTAAATTGTAATAATATATACCCTATAGGTGCAGATCGAGCCAGCACAAGGGGTAGTTTCCATATATACTTGTCCTCCATTTTTACAATAAGTTGCTGTATGAAACTTTGACCTACGTCATTACTTCCAAAATAATCCATACAGGCCCAGATTGAAGCACTTTAAGAACTTGCCCCTCCCTCCCTCCCATTTTTTAGAGTTTATATGAACATTTTTTCATTTACTTTTTAACTAAATCTTTTAATTTTAATATAATATTCCGCATTAGTCCAGATCGAACTGTGGTTCATATAAGAACCCTCAAAATAGTACAGTGTATCTCCAAGTCGAGCACACTCAACTGCAGCATTATTTCTCGTTTATTTCATTTTTTTGAATAGTTGCTGTGCAAGGCTTTTTATCCTGTTGCCTGCAATTTACAAGCACAAATAATTGAAGCATACTTTTAGGCAGTCAAGCCAGTTATTCAAGCCAGTCTTTCACTAGCTGCAAAATGCGTTACGCGTCTTCTGCGTAAAAAACCGACCATGTAAAGTATTTTCATTTTTTTTTTTTACTATTTTTACTACATTTCTCTTCTTTTATGCTGCATCTTCCGTGCTACATCCTTTTCCCGTTGCTAAGCTCAAGTGCGCTTTCATTGTTGTTGTACAGCATACACTACTTTACCGCACAGTTTGTTATAGTAATGATTTAAGTTTCTTTAGTTACACTTTCCAACAGTGGCACTTGTTCAAACACCCGCTTACTCCACCAGCGGCATTAGGTCTCGCTGCAAGTTGCACATTTCCTTGTATCCTGCATGGAACTGGGAGTCAAGTTGCTTATTATACAATAGCTACGAGTGCTTTTTGTTATGCTACAACATTGCTGATTGTCGTAAATTTAACGCTGAGTCAAACATTGACTGCCATGATTGCAAAAAAACCGAGTAAAATAAAATAAACTTAAGGTATGAAAAGGAGTGCAGGCAGCCGAAGTAATAATGGTGTTCTTAAATAACAAATTGGCGTAGTTCTTTAATTAGCGCCACGTGCAGCCAATTTGTAAAGCAATAATGAAAACATAGGTACATATATACCTACAATAAAATTGTATAAACTCGCCAATCCAGCAATTTGTTAGCAGCATTTCGAGTTGTATAAACTAATTGCCATTGTTTAAAAATGTGGATTTCAAGGAAATAAGTTAATTGCATTGATTTGAAACCGTTAGTTATAGCATCGCAAAACAGTAAGCTTTAAAAAACGAGTCTTAGCAATTTTATTTCAGATGTAGCTGCAAAATCTTTACAAGTTTTTTTGAATACTGTGTTTGCTAAAGTTTAGTATTCTAAGTCAATTCCTTGAACTCGTTCTGTACTCAAAATTTACGTCAATACACTTATTTAGTTTCCCGATCATTTAGCATGATCATTTAGTGGATTTATGTCCACCGCAAGCAGAGTTTAGTTGAGCTTATCCGCTTCAAACTGCAAAGTTACGCTAGGCTATCAATGCCACGCACACAGAGAGCGTATTGTATAGCGGATGAAATATTTAATATTGCTTTATTCACTTTATAATAGATGCATTTATTCAAAAAAAAATGGAATGCAATGTGTGAGAGAGTGAGAATAAGAAATTAGTGTTTTAAAGAAAAACAATATAAAATTTTAAAGAGCACTGAGCAAAATATGATCCACTGGAATAGAAGGCAGTGTCACGCTTTTTCAATTTAAGAAAAATACCAAATTTGCCATATCTCAGCAGCTAATTGAACAGTTGGATATATTTGTAAATCGTACATATCGTATTAAAATTCTACAAAAATTGCCATAAAATTCATGCAACATTAAATTTAAATTGCCAGCAAAAGTGTCAGGCTGAGTGCTCCGTACGAATTGTCATTCGTTATATTTTCGTTGATGGATTTAGTATATTTGTAAATTGAAAATTGTAGAGGAAAAAATTGATCCGTTTGAAAAAAAGGGTTGTGTCACGCTTCCGTATAATAGAAAAACGAAAGCGAGAATACCAATGCACACCGGAGATGCTAGTTGGATGAGATTTGGTACCACAAAGTGGTATATAAAGTGCACCTGGTAAAATAAGCTGCATTGGAAATATAGACCGTTCCATACCCACCATATAATAGAAAACAAGAGATTACGTAGCAATGTACGCCATGTACTTTAGTTGTCTTATAAATGTGGAAAATGACAAAGTTTTCTTACAGACTTAAAATTAAATATTCCTCAAAATCAAAAAAAATTCAAAAAAAAAATTGCACTATAAATACCTGGGCAGAACAAAAAGTCAGTCAAAAGTCGTAAGACAGTTTCTAAGAAGAGCTTACACCGCAAATCGATCGAATTTTTTCATCGTTTCATTATTGGCAAAGAATCATGGATCCTTTGCATCAGTGACCACAAACAAAGCAACAGTCAAAATATATATAAACAATATACCTATGTACATCAGTCTGCTTCAAAGGCTGTCCAATACAAAGTTAGTAAAACTACATTGAAAGAAGAAAATGCACTGTGTCTGGTAATAGTTCAAACTGCCAAAAGGAATCTCTTCATATAATACAGGGTGCGGCAGCATAACATAAATTTTCAGGCTGTAGAGATCGTAGCGTGGCGGGAGTAATACCAATCGATAGGCGTGGTTCTAAAGTTTTATTTCCTTCCAGTGTAATCGGCATCATGCGTTGGAACATGCGCTTGCCATTGAGGTCTATTTTTGTTGTTGTTTTTGTTTTTTCAGCGATGAAGCGCATTTTCACTTGAATGGATGCCCTAACGCACAGAACATGACACCATTCACCGAGAATTGCAAAAAATTGACTTTGCATTCACCTAAAAACACAGTGCGGCATGTAATTTCTTCAGCTAAGTTTATTGGACTATGGTTCTTTGAAGAAAATGAGATCACAGAGACAGACCGGTATGTAAATATGTTAGAGGAATTTTTTTTCCACGACCTGATGAACTGGATTTAGGAGACTTTCGGTAACAACAGAATGTAGTAACAGCTCATACTTCAAGAGTTTTGAGGGAAAACTAAACGGAGCGCCTCGTCTCAAAAAGGGGCGATTTGGAGTGGCCGATTCCCCAATTTGGCCCGTGTATTTTATTTTTTTTTTTTGGTTTTTAGAAATCTCGCACTTATGTCAACTGCCAAGGAACCTACAACATTCGGGTAGCCAACTTACCCGCTGATAGATATGCTGATAAGGGTCATGATAAGCGCGAGAAATTGGTTTCTTCATCTTGTATGAACAATGGGGAGCATCACCCACCTTATACGATTTTCAAAACTGTGTAAAACAGAACTTTAGATATTGTGAACTTACATTATAAAAAAAAAAACAACTCTGATTCATAAAATGAGTTTTATTGCGTTAAAAAAAGAAAGTAAGTTATGCTGCCGCACCCTGTACACCGAAACATGGGCACATTAAGTTCAAAAGAGAGCCTAAATTATCGCAGATAATTGATATATTGTTAATAATTATCGCAGATAAATATGTTTATTTTCACTGATAAAAAAATATATTTGATTGTGATCCAGGTGTTTTGTACAATTGGCGCTTAGCCCGCACTCTATAGTCTATATTGCAGAAGCTAGTTATTACTGATATTTTGTTAGAATTGCTGGGAGAGTCGGTAGATAATCGAGCGCAAAGCTGGCAGTCGAATCATGAGAGTAAGCATATAAAATTTATTTTGCAGCATATCACGTCATTAAATGGATCCAAAAAATGATTAAAAAGCTTCGCTAAATAGTTTCACTTTTCCCCACTTATTCGGCAAACTGTACCATATTCGACTGCGTTTTTTTGGTCAATTACGTACATAAAATTCACAGAAGCACTAGCAATCTAGGATTCAATCAGTAGCTTGTTAAATATAGATTCTTGTATGAGTTAAGCATCAAATATACGCTAAATTTTGATTACGTTTAATTAAAATTGCATCAGTGATAATAATAAGCTTTAATCTTTATGTACGGATGATCGCCGTGTGAGTGTTCGCTTTTTATACAAATTGCTTCATTTTCGTTATATGCCATCGACGTTGAGTAAACATGAGTGCGGCGCAACAAACCGAAAAATTTTCATTCATTTTCGTCCCACAAATCTTTTTGCGACAGCAACATGTCGACGCGAATAGAAAAGAAATAACGAGATCGAACACATTCATTCACATGTATATAAAATAATCGCGTTTTTTTTTTAACATGTGAGTGGCAAATAGTTAATAATGGTCAAGATATATGCGCAATATAACTTTATAAACATTTTTGAGTATAAACTTACCAGGACGATCAAGTTCGTGTATCAGTTCGTCGGGTTCCAGATATGAGCTGCTCAGTGTAGTGTCGCTAAGAGCGCATAAACTCAAGCCAAACAGCCACCAAAGACAAATTGTGCTGCTGTTTATTGTACTTGTTGTTGTTGTAGCCTTTTTTGCTATCGTTGTTGTTGGTGTTGTTGTTGCGATTGTTGTTATTGTAGTTAAACGCCTGCGGCCGTGCCGCCATTTTTGATGCTTCACATAACGACGCCGGCGCTGCTTTTGCTGCTGATGTTTTTCTTGTTGATGATGTTTTTGTTGTGTTTGTTGTCGCAGCCCCGCTGCGTGACAAACGGAGGCGGATATGTCAGCTGCAGGATATATCATTTTCATTTTTCCTATACGTAAATATGTATTTTTTTCTTTTTTTTTTCGCCCAATATTTTTACTAGCAGCAGTCAGCTGTACTACATGAAGTTGAATTTTTTTTTTATTTTTTTCGTTTATAGTTTTTTTTATATAAATATTTGTTTATTTAATTTCTTTTTGTTGACTATATTTTTATAATTTATAGTACACGCGTGGCTACAAGTTGTACTTGTCAGTTTGTTGTTGTTTTTATTGTAATGCTTGTTGCAGTTGATGTTGCAGCATTTGCATTTAATTTACTATATACACAGACACAGATACAAATATACACACAGCTGCAGATACATTTATACGCAGAGAACGTTTGTTCTCTTATTGATTTGTTTGTCGTAGGTTTTCGTATGTATTTAATCGATTGATTACTTTTTCAAAGCACATTTTTTTTTTTTGGTTTTTTGATAGTAGTTTTTCTAATTTTTAAATGATGTTTATTCCATAGTTACATTCATTTGCACCGGGTTTGTTTTCGTTTGCAGTGATTGTTGCCAGCCACAGTTTGCGCTCTGCATTTAATTCCAAGTTTTTGTCACAAATCAAGTACATATTGTATGATTTTATTGCTAAAAAGATAGAAATAGACAAATATATTAAATATTGGTTATAATTCTATGCAAATCATTTGGTTTTTGTTGCACTTTAGACAATAATGTTTCAATTTGCGCGCATTTATTTCAAACTATTCAATTTATTCGTTTTGTGGTTATTCACAAATGAATTAAAAATATTTGTAAGCTGCTTTTATGATTTAATGAAATACTAATGCAATTGAACTCTTTTCATTTTTAATAAATGCTTTTTATGTTTTCATTGAACTCATTGATTTGGTTTGTTTTTTTAGTTTTTTTATTTGTTTATTTGTCATTCACACAAAATCAATGCAATTTTTAATTACCCAAAGCCGAAATCTAATTAAAATTTAAGTCCTTTGTGGTCTTATAAAAAGTTTATAAACGCGCACAATAATAAAATATATATATATATATATATATATATATATATATATACAGGTAAACGCATACCTAATTGATATTTCAATTGCAGACATAATTGAAAATATAATTATTGGCACAAATCACAGAACAAACACAAAAGCAAATAAATAATTAATCATTAATTGCATATTGTATATTATATATTGTATAAACAAATGAAGAGCTAAAGAGCTATTTAATATATGTACAAGTGAAAAGTTATACAATATTTGTACAAATAAACGTGCTGACAGCTCAATAGCAGAACCATTGCACTCAGCAACCATATTTGTGTGTTCATAATAAAAAACTGTAGACAAAGTAATTCAAACACAAGCTATTGAATTAAAATAGTTAATGCTTATAAGGCACATAATTTAATTAGCATTTGAAAGTGTACCTCAAAAGGTTTGCTTTGCACAAAGTTCTCCTTTGTCTCACTACCACATAAAACTTCTTTAATTAATTTTGTGGTACTATATGAGGGACGCTATTTATACACCTGGCCACGGCCACACTAAGGCAGCAAACAGAGTGCGCGTTGAGACGAAGATGAAGACGAAGACGAAGCTGAAGACAAATTGTTTGCGTTGCGTGTAAGCTAATAGGAGTACATAGTGCAAGACGAATTAGTTGCTTTTTTGTTATGTTAGTCGCAATGGATTTGTCATCAGATGATGACCTGATGTTACAAGAAAGTTTGTATTTTAAATTAAAATGTAAATTAAAATGTAAAAAGAAAATGCATCCCATTTGTTTGGGAAGAAGAAATTTTGGCGAGTTTCATTATTTGTATAATGAGCTGCGTCAGGATGAAACCAGATTTGAGGCGTACGAGGGCTGCTATTTATATTTCGGACACTGGCAACACTAATATCAAAAGCTAAAATCTGACAACACCATAATAAAGTTTGACATTTTTTGGCATAAACGTACTCACAAAGTTTTGATGTACAATTGCTATTTGTTTTGTTTACAGTGAGTTAAGAAAAGCAATTTGGCCAAAAATGGAAATTTCAAGAGAAGGTTTTCGTTGGATTATTTTTCACAACTTTCGACGTGTATTATCTTAATAAGAATGTGTCAATGAACTCAGTTCTTTGTATGGCGATAAAGCACCAAAAAAAACCACAGCATATCGCTGGTATAGTGAATTCAATCGTGGTCGTAGTTCGGTCGCTACGAATTCCGTGAAGGTCGTCCAAAATCAGTTGTTGTGCCCAAAACATCGATGCAGTGCGTGAACTGATAATGCAAGATCGTCATGTGACATATCGTGAGATAGAGGCATCCTTGCACATTAGTTCCAGTCGATTTTGCATGAACACGTAGCTGTAAAAAAAATTTGCTCTCGTTGTATTCCCCATAATATATCAATCGCTCAAAAAAAGGCTCGCGTCGATTGGTGTAAGATAATGATTTAAAAGTTCGACCATGGTGCTTCAAAATACGTGTATAGAATCGTGACAGGTGACGAATCATGGATGTATGTGTATGAGCCGGAAACAAAGCAGCAATCGACGCAAATGATTGACTGTTTCTTCGGCCGAATGGGTCATGTGACCACTGTTCCGCTTGAGCACCGTAGGACGGTCAATTCTGCGTGGTACACGACCATTTATTTGCCGGAAGTCTTCGGAGAAATTCGTAAAACCAACCGCCAAAGACGAAACATTCTCCATCATGACAATGCGAGCTCTCACACATCTCGTCAAACAACTGCATTTTTGAGCAGACAAAACATCGAATTAATGACTCATCCTCCGTACAGTCCTGATTTGGCATCCAATGACTTCTTCTTGTTCCCGAGTATCAAAGGTAAACTGCGTGGTCAACGATTTACGAGCGCAGAAGAAGCAGTTGAAGCGTTCAAAAACCATGTTTTGGAGGTGTCTCAAGAGGAACGGAAAAACTGCTATGACAAAATTGATCATCAAGGGGAATATTTTGAAAAACAATAAAGCCATTTTCATTGCTATTCCCGAAATATAAATAGTACCCCTCGTACACCCGAATGAAAATCAGTACATTTGACTACACTTTGAAAAATATTGAGCCACTAATTATTAAAAATTGGACCAATTTTATTAGAACTCCAATCATGCCTGCTGAAAGACTAATTGTGACATTGAGGTAATGAATTATTCAAAATATATTTAAATTAATGCATTTATTCATTTTTATTTCTCAATATAAACATACTTATAAGATATGTGATTATTACATTTTTTATAATATTTCGTGATTGAACGTATTGGCTTGGTTCCTGTGGCCTGACGAAGCATTATCAGAAAATTGGGTTGACGAAGAGTCAAGTACAGTCGGTGATGGTACAGATATGTATTTATTTTGGTTTTGCACACTTTGGAATAGAAATGACTGCCGCATACTGTACGCATGATTATAGACTGATATTTGAATATCCATTCTGCATAAAAGTTTCGTCTGCGAATCCATTTTTTTTACGTGTGGCAATAATGTCGGCTGGAATCTTGTTTTTTGTTTTCTGCTCCAACAACACCAGCTTCTTCTTTTCAATATTGAGCATTTCATCCTTCATATTATAAAGGTGCCGTTTGAGTTTCCTATGAGGATGATGTTGTGGCGCAAACGTTTCTACTACAAACGTACTGATTTCGTTTTCTTCGAAGACGTTTTCTCGCGACAGCTCCAAATCAATACTTTCATACAAAAAGTCGAAAAAAAAGGCGAGAAGGTTTGTATGGGCGATACTTCCAAAAGTAGGCGTGGCATGTCAATATGGATACTCTATTAAACTACAGCAAAAAGAAGTCTATGCAACGACTTCTAACTGGATATGTTAAAAATTAGTCCCCGAAAAATGCGCAAAAACATACAGGCAGACAGGCGGCCATAGCTGATCATGAATATATATGCTGGGGTCTATGACGTCTAAAGGGCCAAAAAAAAAATACACCATTCACACATTTGATCAAATGTGTAAGGTTCTAATGTGATGCATGCCCACACACTTTTCAAATCCAAATACACCCGTCGATTTTCCGTCACATCACAAATTTGATCAAATGTGTGAAGGTGTATTTGGCCCTTAACTTAAAGCGTTAGAAACTTTCAGACAACCTGCTAATACCATTTCACACTATGTGTGAATGGTATAAACAATTAAAAAAACCTTTAACTTTGGTGGAGTCGAAGCTTAAGTATTCTTCACACTTGCCCTTTTTGCATGGCACCTTCTTTTTGCATGGTACATCAATTTATAAATTTTTGATGGAATGTTGCCTTTTTGGCAGTTGTACATTGGATAGAGTACATAACTTTGTGGAGCATGAAATTATTAGAAAGATTTAGAAAGATGGTTGAATCCATTTCTTCTGGCATGTTTGACTGCACGCTAGACTATTGAGCTATCGATGCTGCCTATATCTACTAATATAAGTATAAAAATAATATAATATCTGCTATTATATTAATTGAATATTTTATGTTAGTCAGTTAGCACTAGCGAATTCATTAGCCCTTTTTCACTAGTCAAGTAGCTAATCAATCAGAACAAGTGAAGTAGTTAGTGCATGGTAATGCGAATGGTGTCAATTGACCACTTGTAATGACATCGCCGTACTAAATTCACCAGTGAAACCCATGCAAAAGAGTTAAACGTAGTAATAGTGCTGATTACCAAGGAAAGTGTGATACGCCAGTCCCTTGTACTGTACTGTAATTAAGAAGCCTAAAACAGAAAGCTTTTTCGTAGAGCAATTTGTTGAATTCTTAGTGAATTAAGCATCACTCCATAAAACTATAATATTTAATGATAATAGTCTGAACATCAAACCTTTCTTTCATTTAATTTCATATCGATAAGTGGATAATTTTTGTTGACAATGAGTAGCAAAGTAGCAAATGCTCTTTATAATTAACACTGACATATATCGCCATATTGATTATAGATTTAGTTGACGCCATTTTAAGTATATAAACTATGTGCAAATTAGATATAAGCAACGACATCAGGATGGAGCTATTGTGAGTAACGACTTTTGTCTACAGCAACATTTAACTAATGACTACACTAAACATACTCGTATATCGTACTCGTATGTATAAAATATTGTACTAACAGGCTACAGCGCACATTTTATTAGGCACTCTAAATTATATATTAGCGTGTGGTTAGCCACAAACAGATATTTATATATACATACATATGTACCAGTATATATATGTACAAGTAGATATGTATGTATAGTGTCTGCCTTTGTCTCGCTGTTTAACATTATGTCTGCCTATCTGTATGTGTGAGCAAGGTTTTTGTTTATTAACAATTTTTACAAGCAATAACCATGTATATGTCTATAAGGACATCTACACACACACACACACATACACACACTTGTGTAGGCACATTAACCACAACTACAACACTAGAACATTTAGCGGTCTTGTTATCATCAAATTTGTATGCGTTACATGTAGCCGAGCTGAGTAAACTGCTTTTGTTTGGCTTAAATATATTTTTTGGCTGACGTGCATATGGCTTGAAGTGTGTGAGTGTCTATATGAATTTATGCATAGGGTTTTTTTTTAGAGGTACCATTTTCGGAGCGGAATTAAACTATCATAAATTGGTCAGATCTGGCAACGCTATTGTCGTTTGTGCTCAAATTGGTTTGCCATTTTATCATATGAATAGGCTAACGCCAGAACAAAGCTTGCAAATTTATTTCGAAAATCGTTGTTCAGTTTTGGATCGTTGTCACATGGATCCTTTTCGCACCGCGTACGAAGTGTGTTGAAAAAAGAAAAAGTATTTCTTATTTTTCTCGCAAAATATTTATTTATACATTAATATCTATTTGGTCCTCTTCAAAGTAATTCCCCTCAGTTATAATACACAGCCAGATATAATACTCAAATATAATTGCCAGCGCTTTTTCAAATCCTCGAAGAATTTCTGTGATATGGATTTTTGCTATGGCTTTGAGCAATTTCAGCGATGCGGTCTTTAGCTCGTCCATCGTGGCAAAACGTCGTTCTTTAATGTGTCTTTCAAGTTTTAGAAACATGAAAAACTTGCAGGGGACCAAGTCCTGTAAAGACAGTGGTTGAGGTATGATTACGGTAATATTTTTGGCCAAAAAATTACGAAGAAACAACGATGTGTGAGTAGGCGGATTATCGTGATTCAAAAGCCATGAATTGTTTTGCCACAAATCCGGCCATTGTCTCCGTATTGCTTCACACAAATGGCGCATAACTTGCAAGTAATATTCCTTATTGACCCTAAGGTCTTCGAGCCATTGTAATAAATGAAAACATTGTGCAAAACCTTCACATTTGACCGAACTTATTTTCGCTTTTTCTGTCTTGGGTGTTCTGACCGTTGCCATTGGAATGACTTGACTTTGATTTCGATGTCATATGTCATATATAGCTATCTAGCGTCAGCAGTTATGATCCTTCTGAGCAAATCTGGTACGTCGTTGACGTCATTGAAAAGCTACTGAGTGATGATCAAAAACCTGTTATTTTGGTAGAAATTTTTCAGTTTCGGACTAAGCTTCGCTTCCACACGTTTTATGTCCAAAAAAAAAATCCGAAAAAGTTCCATAACATGAGCCAACATCCTCAGCAACTTGCCTAATAGTGATTCGACGATTCTCCATAATAATTATCTTCACTGCTTCAACGTTTTCACCGGGATGGTCGTCCAGGGCCTAATGTAGACTCGCCAAATACCACAGTCAACATTTTAAGCGCCTTGGAGCACTAAATTTTATTTTCCACAATTACAAATACAAATTTAATACAGATTCTTTGGTCCATTTTTTCCGATAGCCAAAAATCGCTAGGTACATAAAAACACGTCTAACATTTATATATTTTTCAAAAACAAATTAAAAATGCAAAATGGCTATCCATGTCAACCTTCTCTTCTTTTTGAAACATGTGTACAAACTTAAAAAAAAAGAAAAAAAAATCGAAAACTTTTAAAATACACCTTTTTGTTTGAACAAACCCCGTAAACTCTAAATAAAAAGTTGTCGAAAATTGAACTTCCAGTATGCGCTGCATCTCAGCTAAGCTTCGTATTTTAATTCAATGCATAGTTCTACACCTCTAAAAAAGACAGCTTGTTATGCTTATGCTTGTTTTCAAGTCCTTAAGGCAGGCAAAAAAAAAAAAAAAAAAAATAACGAAAAAAAAACATAACATATTATAAATAAATAAATCAAATCCATTTCACAGCGTTCTGCAAATAAAAATCACTCAAAATATAATTTTTCTGATTATTTGCAAATATTTTTATACGCTACATCTGCCATTTTTTTTTTGTCCATAAAAATATATTTTTTTATTATTATTTTATTGTTTATTCACTATCCAAATATGTACAAGTAATAGTTTGTATCCTTTATAGCGTGCTCATATCGAATTTTCATAGGCACTTTATTTGTTGCCTTGTCGTTTACAAGTGTTTACTTGTCTATTTTGATCATCCTGTTGCTTGTCATGTTTCATGGTGAGGCAAATTTTTTTGTGTCGGCTCTATGTGAGAGTGCCTGTGTGTGTGTGTGTGTGTGTGTGTGTGTGTGTGTGTGTGTGTGTGTGTGTGTGTGTGTGCATGAATATTATCCTTATACGATAATATTTGCTCTGCCTTGGCCTTCTTTTATACTCGTATGGCATATGAGAAAGCTTCCTTACTGTGTCGACGTATCTTATTCTATTGCGGTACAAGCAAATCATGTTAAACGGATGTTTTTATCCTGTTTATAGAGACGAAACCAAGCAACTTGACACTTACATGAATTCTAGTTTCTTTGCATACAAACTCGTATAAATACAAGTATAAGGCATAAGGATATCCTGGTATTTGCCTGTGTATGTGTGTGTGTGTGTGTATCTATGAATATCGTCTCCGATACGTGCAACCACAATTTCATGCTTTTCATGTGTGCTTTTATTATTTGTAGCAATATGCATTAAAAGCCTGCTGTAAGTGCGAAGTGCGAAAGAGACAGCAAGTTGTGTAAGCGAGAGAACAGCGGAAGTGATGGTAAGAAAAACATGATTTCATGCGGCACATGTTTCTTTTCTGCCATTTTGATTAAAGTTCTTTTTCTATCTTTTTCTCAATCTCTGTCTCTCTCTCTCTCTATCTCTCTCTCTCCTTCTCTGTGCCTTTGTGTATGGACGAGTTTTACATTGCTCTAGGCCTATTTTCTGTTGCTTTTTCTGGTTCGTGTTATTTTACTTGTTTTTTTCTACACATGTTTGCTCTTAATTAAAGTTGTCTGCCCTTTGTGGCATATACTCTTACATATGTTCATAGTTTATAAATCTATATACATATATAAGAATTCTTGTCCTGACTGACTGAGTGAATCATTCACTCAAACAGTCAATTATACAATTTTTTCTTTCATTTTTAATTTTTGAATAAAGTTTTCTATTTGAAAATACCGAGTATTTTCGGTAGCTATGGATATATCGTAAATATAAAAAATACCTAATTTATTTCAATATGTTTTATGCAAGTTAGTGTACCATGAAATTACCTGATCATGGAGTCAGTGCACTATATAAAAAATTTCACTTTTAAAAAATCTTTTCAGCGATATTACTAGCAGCTTATATTAGAAAACATAAATGAACTGAGCTAGATTCTACATTTGTATTAGATACTCTAAGATAAATGAGATTAACCGCCTGCATCGAGTGCAACTCGAATGAAATTGACGGTAGCAAAAGAAAAATCCTACTTAACGAATATCAGCAGTTAAAAGAATACAATAAATAATAAACATATTTATAAATAATAAACAATTAAATACATGGCCTCCCGAGTTTGGGAAAATTGGAGAAATTGTTACGAAAGTTTATATATAGTGCGCATTTTTTTGTTAATCCGATTGTTGGTACACTCGGTTTGAATACTGTACGTATCATGGTTGTCCATCTGTAAATGTTTGTCTACCTCGCAACTTCAAGCCAAGTAGACTTAATGTAAGTCTAGAGCGCATTTCGAAGATTTTGAATGGCAGAACAAAAGTGTTAGATGTCAACCATGCATGACTAAGTAGGCGTGCGTATAAGTACAGGGAGCGCCATCTAGATCTTCGATATCGATAAATGAGCACGACTCTAAAACGTCATTCAATACCATTTTATGTATGAATGAATACACACCGAAAGAAATATGGCAACATCGTTGCAAGTATGTTCGATTTGGAGTCTGATTTTGCGAAAAGATTTTGATGACGGACGAAGCTCTTTTTTTACACTCTCTGACGGAGTCAATAAAAAAAAATCGAATTTTGATGATATTATAAATTTTAACCCTAAGCTAAGAAACGGTTGTGAAAAGTTATGTGGGCTAATATCTTTTTTCTGCGCTAAAAATAATGAAACACGTGTTTCGCCGTTTCTCAAAAATTCCATCGACAAGCGAGGAAACGCGTTCGAAAATTTATATTGCATAGTTTTTTCTTTTTTTTTTTTTTCATTTGATCGTCTTTAAACGATCGGTTTGTATATCACACCACAAATAATTAAATATGAAGTTTGCTGATTTTGGGTTCTATTCTATGGTACACTTTTTATTTTTCAATTGGGCATCTTCTGTTTTTATAACTATGAAAAAATTTTAATTGAAAAATTGCTGTCCGGGCAACGCCGGAAAAGGGTGCTGTTATATACATAAATACATATAATTTCAAGGCACTGCATAAATTCAGTGAGAGCCTTGCTGCTGTTTTCATTACAGCTTCTTCATATTTATAAATATTTATTTTAAATGTTTCATTCCTACATAAGAAAAAAAACCTGATACTGTTTTGACTTCGGTATAAAATCACTGTAACACGCTTTATTTTGCTTTAAAATTCATAGCACAACCATCGTCATAAACTTATGTACATACATAAATCGTCTATATAAATCATTCATAAATTATATAGAACAGTTGTTTCATTTTACAGGCTACAAGATAACTACAAGAAAACAATGCTGCACTTAGCTTCACTTAAAAGAACAACAAAAAAAAATAAATTAAAATCTTGATACATCCATTAGGCCTGGTTTCGACTGAAAGATAATGCGAGAACAAAATCAACATCCGCCAGATTGACTTAAAATAGTAGATTGACTGACGATCAGCAGTGCATCTACTTTTTGTCGTTTATAGAATAATCATGCAACTGCATTTGTAGCGTCTTACTAAGAAATTCAAAAGCGAAATCAAGCTAAGCAGCACACCATCAAATGATTGACTGCACCTCATAACACAAACCTTTCTTCAATAGAACTCTATGAGATTTTGACATCCGTATTAGACCCTAACCGTATGGTCTAAAGCAAGAAAGCCTTAAAAAACAGTCTCTGAATTACCAGTCACATGTGAATAAATAAACTGTAAAAAGAACCACTCACTAGAAGCCGCGTATCGTGCTATGCTCGATCGTTTAGTCTAGACAAGCGAAGCACATAAGTTCACACAGTTTTTTTGTAGACTCTACGGCTGTATAACAAGCTTACCTTAAAATCTATATAACCACTTCAAAATACAAGTAGAGGCTATAAAAATTCTTAAATTTCGTAATACTTACACACTCCATTTAAGCTTTTTTCTTTTTATAATTCGAACAATTGAAATGAATAGCAATATATGCGAAAAATGCCCAAAAAAGGAAGAACATTTTCAACGCCAATATATACTTTATTTCAACCGATATATTGGATATTTTATTTATTTATTTATTTTTTTTTTTTGTTGGGCTTTTTGGATTCTCGCGCGCATGTTAACGCATTTTTGGCACAAAGCCAAATTGAATCTCAACCCGAATAGTGTTGTTTGTCTGCATAAGAATGTATCTGTGCATTTGATTGTGCACAACAAATACAAACATGCGAAAATGGCGTACGCAAACAAATGAAAAGTGGAACTGCAATTTAAATGCACCACAAATGCGCTGCGGACTTGTGAAAAACACGAAAAACAATTATGCAGTGAATGCCTTTTAAATTGAACTAATTTAAAGTAGAAACAATTTTTTTTATATACAAATATGGTACATATACAAAATTGGACTTTGCGGTCTGTTTAGTTGTTTTATTAAATAATCAAGCTGCGAAAAAAACCGATGATAGAATTTATCTAAAGTGTTAACAAAGACTTCAAAATGAAAGTTGTAGTATCTGTTTAATTATAAAATATAACCATATTATAGAAGTGTATATTATGTTTGTGTAAATGTATGTAACAGACAGAAAGAGGCGTGGCGGAAGCTAGCAAATATATGTTCTCGATCAATATCGGAAGACGAGTCGATATAGACATGTCCCTCCATCCGACCGTCTGTTTGAACGAACGTATATCGGAGACTATAAGGCATAGATATTTCGTATGAGAACACTTGGAATCTTATTTATCTTCTTCAACATAACACTTTAGCCTAAAAACACGACTGCACGATTAGAAAGTCATTTTTTGTGCCGCAGTAAGCTAAAAACACATCATCGGACCAACCTGTAGGTATAGATTGCACACCCGTTATATTTTCACATATTTCGCACGGTTGCATGTGAGTTTTTATAGTGTTTTCATAATTTCGATGTTCCAGCTGTTTTTGTAACTGTCCATCCCTCGTTTTTGAACAATGATGCTTCTTCATTCTTACTACATTAACAAATTCAAAGGGTCTTTATGTTTAAACAGTGGGTTTATCAGGTCGGATTTGCGTGGCAACTTTCTGATTTCAGTCCGTCTATCTGATTTTCATAACTGCTTTCAATTACTGTCAATCACAAATTTCATGATGCAAATTGCTTAAAATTTGACCGTAGTCTTATGATAACTATCAGCAAAAATACTTGTTTAAAAACTACTTTGCCTTGTGGAGCTTCTTGCTCTACAAACACTACACATACACAAATGTAATACTTTTCATGCAGGCATTACTGATGTAAGCCACCCGAGACTCCATAAAGTATATAATTTCTAATGATCAGCTTGATGCTTGACTTTCAGTATCTATGACTGTCTGCATATATCTGCCTATCTGCATTGCAAATAAGTCTCCCAATGCATTATAGGTTTGAAAGTAAGACTTTTTGTAACTGCAAGCAAAATGGTTTTGATAAAGGCGGTGTAGTCCATTGCGAGGTGTGTTGATTAAGTTATGAAACTGGAACCGTAGCAGAGTTCGAACTGCAATACTGGGAAGATGCTGGCTTTGAGGCACTTTTTGTGACAAAGTTTTTATTCTAGTGCGCTCTGCTAATATGCGATATTAATTGGAGACAATGCTGTCGAATCAGATTTTGAGATGAATGAAACGGAACGATTTACATAACATTAATAGAAACCCTATGATCTGACTAGGGACAATACCCTAAGTCACATGTACTTGTATGCCAACCAATTAAAAGTATCAAGGAACAAAAAAAGTGAAAATAAAGGCATAAGAAGACAGAGTTCTGTTAAAAACCTAAATTATTTCTGGTTTAATGATTTCTCAGAAGGTAGAAATTTGAGTGGCACCTTGGAGCTGAAGTTACTAACAGACTCATCGAAAATGGAAAATTCAGGTGAACTTATAATAATAATATACAAAAGATACATGCACTTTATGTTAGCTGAATTCGTGTCCACGACCTCACGTTTATGAGTCAGATGGACTACCACTCTGACAATGCATCGTTAAGTAAGTTGCACTCGATTTGACATAAAACAAAGTGCTGCAGTGCTGCTCTGTGACCTTCAAATGTGTCACGCCCAAAATTTCATAAACGTGATATATCTACATGGAGCCTTATAGTCTCTGAGAACTGAGTGTTCTGGCGTACAGACAGACGGACTCATTGAGGAAAAGTATTTATACTTTGTCAGCTCTCGTACTGTTCGTTACATACATTTGCACATGCTTACTACATGCATAGTCCCTCAGGATACAGTTTAAAATGTGTAATTATTACTACTACCATACTCTGAGTATGAATGATATTCAAATTAAATTTTACACACGCACACAACGACGACGACGACATTTCGTTTTCACTTTGCTAATTTTATTTATGCGTGTAAAAGTAATATTTTAATAAATCATTTTTTCTTCCTTTGAATTACAAAAACCAAAGGAAATGGAGTAAAAAAAAAAAATAAAGGAATAAAAAAACAAACAATCTGCCACACACGCGCAAGGACAGCCACAGAAAAATAACAGGAAACTGAAATTTACGTGCAAAAATGTTTATTTTGTCTTGCTCCGGTTTGCTGTTGTTGTTGTCGTTTTTTTTTTTGTCACCACTCCTTCTTCCCACGCTAGTGTGCTATGCTACATCCTTGCCACAGATTGCATACTTCATAAGGTGTTGCATACATTGTGGCGTCGCTTCGGTTGCCACATTGGCAACTCTGGTGGCTGCTTTCAGAGTCAATGAAATGGAAAACACTGAATTATTGCGTGAATTCCTATGAAGGTCGTTGGGGGAAACGGTCCTTTAACATGGCCAGGTGGTTTGCTCATGTGTGTGTGTGTATGTGTGTGTGTGTGTGGCTGGTATGTGTATGTATCGCTCTGTTGGCAACGGAAATGTTGTGTGACAATTTGTAACAAATAAGAAAACATAAATTATGAACTACAATTGAGCATTTTGTTGCCATTTGGTTTGCTTTTTGCTGCTATGTCTACACACATGTAGCTACTTTCATTGTGTGTGTGTGTGTTTGTGTGTGTAATTAAATGGAAATTATAGGCGTCTTTTATGTAGCCCAGAGCATGAGTTGTACAAATCGAATTCAATTTTCATTTGAATTCATTTGTTTTTCTCTTTTTGTGAAATTTTGCTAAAACTCCTAATGTACTTCAAAGTACATACACTTTTCTGCAAAATTATTTACTATTGTCTCTTTCGATTGTTGTGCTGCACATTTTTCATTATTATCTGCAAAGATATTATACCTACAAATGGCAAAATATATACGAGTGTAAGTATATTTTGTAACGCATACGCACAAATTTCATGGCAAGTAACGAAAGAACGAAATTATGCATGTGCCAGCAATTGTAATAAAAATGAGAATGAGAATGAGAATGAAAATTGTCATAAACGTAAATCAATTTGTAATATGCATAAATTTACCATTTACTAACTTCGTTCTATGTTGCCATTGCACGTTCGTATGCTTATTTCATGCATAGGTAAAACGCTTTTGTATCTAGATACACAAAGTATCTGACATCTTGTTTTTCAATGACTACCAAAAAATGTCTTCTTATTTTTATTTTTATTATTATTATTATATTTTTTTGCTACGCTATGCGTCTTTTTGTTCGTCTATGCTATTCTTAACATTTTCTTTCTTTCATTTTTTTTTTGTCGTTCATTGCGTTAAAAATGTACGCTATGAATATTCTAGGCGCGTAGTAGCACTTCAAGATACAATTTCCGTTTGCAAACAACAAATTGATGCAAAATAATACAATTATTTGTAAATGTATCTGCTGTTTAAGTATATGCAAAATCCAAAAAAAAAAAAGTAATATAAAAACATTTTATTTATATTTATTGTAAAGCACTAACTTCAATATGCGCTCCAATATAAAACACTCCCACACACACAAACAGCCAACAGCCAACGCACCTGCAGACTGCTAAAAAAGTCCTTTTTACTTGTATGTAGGTATGTGTGTACGTGAAAATCGGTTAACACCGTTTAATAATACGTTTCGTTATGTGTAGTTAAAGGTATTTTTGCCCTCGATGCCAACACAAACGAAAGCATACTCGAAGTCTGGTTCCATTGAGCTGGCTGTATCTATGTATCTGTATGTATATATCTGCATATAAGGCAGCTTTGTTATTTGAGCGGTGTGTGTGTGTGTGTGTGTGCGCGTGTGTGGTGTGTGTGTGTTTGTCTGCGTCTGTTTGTATTTTGTGGCAATAAATAAATTCGATTGTATCGTTGGTTTTTGTTACCTCGTGCAAGTTTTTTCCGCTTCCTCAATCAACCTACTTGCAGCACTGTGTATCTCCACTTCGCCACACACATCCGTTTCCATATGTCTTTCTGTGCAGCGTGTTTTACAGCATTTGACATTATTAGAATTATTATGGCAAACAATAAAATGAATTATTATGACATATTTCGCAAATGATTAAAGCCAACATTTATGGTAATAATTTTTATTCGCTATTTTTTCCCCTGCTTAAAAACATTTTCGATAATATTTCGTTTTCTTTTTGTACCCTTTACGCCTAATGTGAAAAATTGTATAAACACTTTGTCAGGCACTTCGTTACGTGTTGAAACAGGCAACGGTGAACGCAGAAAGTATAAACGATATATTTTTGATCAGCACAACTACATAAAAGTACGTACGGGTATGTATTTGTCCGTTTACGTTTTATTGCGGGAACTACAATGTTGATCTAAAAATAACCGAACTTTTAATTTAAATCATAGAAAAAGTAACGACAATCTATTTAATGTTGGCAGTGTTAGGAAGATACATTTTTCTTCTTTCGAAAACAGCTAAGTTCATGTTAATCGTTTGACAGGTTACAAAATGACACACAGAAGTTTTTGTAGTTATGTCATATCAAAAATAGAGCATATATTAAATTTTGTTTTAAACTCTTTAAAAAATTTGCTGAGACTTACGAATTGTTAAAAAGTTTATCATGATGATTATATGAGTTGTACTCAAGTTTATACATGGTTTACACGATTGTGAAAACGGTGTTGATCTAAATGATGATCCAAGACCTGGACGACCTGAAGCATCTAATCGTGCTGAGTTTGTGGAAAAAGTAAGTGAAATAATCGCTATCGATACGAATTTCACTGTCAGAATGCTGGCAGAAGAATTAAATTCATCTTACTATACAATCTACAAAATGTATAGGTAAAAGATAGGTGTCTGCACGTTTTCTTCCACAACAGTTAAATGATGAGCAAAAAATCGTTCGTTTAGAGCATTGGTTCCCAACCAGTGGTCCGCAGAAGCCAAAATATGGTCCGCGAATAGTATAACCGAACTCGTGAAGAAGATGCAAGTTCAGAAATCAAATTAATACAAAATTACAGAAGTTTATCCTAAAAATATTATGATTTCTTTTTGTGTAAGTTCCTATTGAGTTTTTAATTAAAGTTTCAGTTTGATTATTACAGTTTATTTTTATTACACCTACATAGTGGTCCCTGCTAGCAAGAATGATTTAAAAGTGGTCTCTGACCAAGAAAAGGTTGGGAACCCCTGGTAGAGAGCGTTGCAAAGACATCATTTTAGCAGCTGAAAACGATCAAGATTTTCTTGATTCGAACATAGCTGGTGATGACACATGGTGTTTTAAATATGATCCTGAAACTAAGCGACAATCTGCAGAATGGAAGTCAAAAAACGAGCTAAAACCTAAAAAAATGTTGTGTTTCAGAAGTCAAGAATCAAGACAATTTTAATAACTTTCTATGATTCCAAGCGTAATGCTCACAAGGAATTTCTTCCAGACTGTCAAACTGTCAATGTTGAATATTATTCATAAGTTTTACAACTTTTGTGGTCGCGAGTTCTACGTGTTAAACCCGAATATTTCAAAGGAAAGCAGATATTTTTATTGGATAGTAATACACCACCTCACAAAGACCAAAAAAGTCAATGAATTTTGAATGGGAAAACAGATTTGTCTCATCGACCACCCTCCGTATTCGGCTGATCTATTACCGTGCGATTATTTTTCCTTCCCAAAAATTAAAATTACAATGGAAGGAGCTTTTTACGATGACATTCGAGCCATACAAGCAGCCGAGACTGTACAAAAGAACATCCCAAAGAACATTCCAAAAAGCGAGTTTAAAAAGTCTATTCCAAGCATTGTATTAAGTTAAATAATGTTAAATGAGTTAAATAAACATAACAGCATGCTTGTTTTATTTCATAACTAAAGAGTTCGGCTATTTTTAGTTCACAAGATGTATGTGCATATTTAGCTGGTGTCAGTAGTAGGCTTTCTACTTAGATCTTGCAAAGATCATAGCTCCACTAAATTGCAATCTTGAAGTTGAGTAGTCTTTACAAGAGAGAAAAAAATTCTCAGTTGGTCACAGTGGACAGCTGTCAATTTTTATTCCCATTTTCCTCTGACTGAAATCAGTTCTTTTCGCCACAGTTTTCTAGACAACGAACTATATGGAGACTTTTCTTAGCGCTCAGCTGATCAAATATAAAAATTACCATCTAGTATTCATACAAATACATGCACTTAGGATGCCCCATATCCTTTCTAATCTCTCTCTCTCTCTCTCTCTCTCTCTAAGAAAACTTATTTTATATTTCTATAGCTAACAATTTCAAACACGTTTCGGTGGCACATTTACCCTAGAAACTTACTTCACCCATTATGTGTCTCACATAAAACACAGTACGTAAGACTGAACATATAAAGAGTATCAAAACTTCGTTTCTACCGACGCTTTCACACATGTTATATTTTTTCTTCGTATTTTTTTGCCACTCGTTAATTTTATTTTATTGTCAAAATATGTGCATGAATTATTGTTGCCGTTTTGTGCTACTCACACATTTTATTATTGAAATTTATGGCCAATGAGGTTTATTTAGTACATTTTAAGACGTATGACTGAAAGATTAGCATTGCATTATGTTATTTTATTTGGCACGAGTTATGATTGTGTCGAAATCATAAATGCATCTTAAAATCTAGTTTGTGTTTAATTTAAATCGGCTTTTACTGCTCCCATACAATAAATGAATTATAAATTATCAATGCGATTAACCTATTTTGCTGCTTCTGCTGCTACGGCTGTGTTGTCATTGTCCTAATGCTAATTACAACACATTGTTCGGCAATTAGGTGCCTAATTGAGCCATTGAGCCAAACGTATATTTTCAAATGTATTTGGACAATACGGCGTATAATTACTTGTGAATATAAACAGCAGTTTCGAAAAGTAAACGTGTGCCAATCAGTGCGACATAGCAATAAATTAATTCAATTCAATACGAAATTCGATACAAATTAAAGTATGCTGGCCACGGTGGCGTGGTGCAGTGGAGTGGTTCGCACGAAACCACCAGTTGCTCACTGTACATAAGCTGATAGCTTAATTCTTGTACTCTTTGCCCAAACGTACATTAAGTTACTTTTCTAAGCTAATCACAGAAAAAATAACTCCAAAAGTTTTTCGAAATGCTGCAATGAAACGCGAAAAGAAAGCTGATTTAATAAAGTACTTTTGAAGTAACCTAAAAATTGGTGAAAGGTAGAGTGGGTTGGAGTGGTTCATTCAAATTATGCCATATTTTATTTCACGTTAATGGTTTTTCGGTTTTATTTTGATAGTTTCAGTCATTATGCCAACCAAAAACAGTAATGCATATACACTCTGATATACTTATCTATAAATATATTCGAAAAACATATTTTTAGACATACCGGAGTCTATAAATAATTTTGGTTCTATATTTTCATTTAGTTACCTTTAAGAAGCATTCAATAAACATTCTAAACAATTTGAGTCGATGTTTAAGCATTTCTGGCCCTACGTTTCTTCAAAAGTTAAAAACTATCATATTAGGTAAATTACAAAATTTGTCTTGTAAATTAGATTTTGGAAAAACATGCAGTAATAGTTAAGTTAGTAATAATTCAACTGATTAAAATTTAAATTTGTGTCACTTTTACGGAGAAATATAAAAACTCGAACCACTTCACCCCATCGCACGCTACATTCTTTTGAGAGTTTCAATAGGTGGCTAGTTTGAGTCTCTCATGCTAGTACATTCATGGCACCACAAATGAAAAGTCCGTCCAAACGAATCCTCTATACTGCAATTAAAGTTAATTTTGGTTGTAATAACTAAGAAAAAATCTTCCTCAAAACTACCACTATTAAAATTTTAAAAGTACAGGCCTGTCATAATTTTCATTTCTTTTTTCGATTTGATAAGTAAAATTAGGCGGTCTTAAACGCAACGTTTAGCTTACCTTCTAAAATCACAGTGTTTCAATTCCAAACTGTTCCTTTCGACTGCGGCCGGGACCCAAATAGAGTTGGTCATAAAATTTAAGGAATATTTGCTTTTGTATCATAAACTTGTATCATCTTCTAACATAAATTAATATAAAAAAATTAATATTGATATTTAAATTATATTTTATTGATCAGCTTGCAGTGCATAGCAGACAGTGTAGAGACGATAGTGTTGAGCACCGCAAAAGTAAGGTGAGTGCTTAGTAATGGAGAGTGGTCAGCATACAAATACGGTTGACTTTAATACAATACGAACACATTTTTTGAGTACTACATATTTGAAAAAAAAAGAACAGAGTTTTTTATATAAAACGTTTTTTTCACTTTGAAAACTGAATTTCAATGTAATAGTATCTACAACCAACTTCCAATTTGAATTCAGTCGAAATACTTGAAAACTAATACATTTCTAACACTGTAAAAGGTTTGATGCAATAATTGTCTGTCTGTTTCGACAAATTATTTATACAGATGCAGCAATATAGTTATTACTATTTGCTTATATACAAGTAAATAGCAATAACTAAGTTATGTATGTAAGAAACTGATATTAAAGTTATTGGAACAAAGAGAATATTTGTTGAATATGCCCATTGGGCATTAAAAGCTAACAGAAAGAAAATTCTTTCGATTGCAGCCTTTAAATCAGAGCCATTTATCAAGCACAAATAGCCAGCAGAAATCGAAGAAGATACTTTTTTCACTGAAGTTACCTGATATCATGCAGACAAACATAAAAAATATATTATGTGTAGCTATGTATGTAACTATTTATAACTATAAGTAGAAATTGAAGAAGTTGCACTTATTTTAACTGCTTTCTTACCGCTGTGCACTCTATAATATAAAACGTAGTTATCTTTAGGTATGCAATGCTATACACACGATAAATATATAGTTACTTTACCTTTACTTATAGAATATACCTATATATTTCTGGCATCATTTTACCATTCGCAACCAAGAATTATTGTGCAACTTAAACACCCTCCACCGCAATTGCAATAAATTTTGCGCTTGTTTGTCTGCAGGCAACGCGCCACCACCATCACCACCACCACCACCACCAACGGCAATGGCAATGGCAACGGCAACAGCAACAGCAACATCAGTAGCGGCAGTGGCAGTGGCAAGGATATTCTTTTTTATCCATTGTTGCAAGGCAAGTACTTTTGGTACTCTCCTGGTAGTGCGTGCGAAAGAGATGGCAGTAAACGTTGTACGGAAATAGGTTACACTAAATTACTGGCAACATAGTTTTGCTGCATATTCTCAACTGACTGCGGAATTTGAAGGCAATGGCAGTGGCAGCGACAGCCACCGCACATAAGCGGCAGCGGCATTTGATGATTTTGTGCGAAGTGCGGCATACGTTCGCTGCTGCCGCTTAAAAAGCTTTGCTTGACTCGCCATACAGTGGTTACGAATTCATAGAAAATTGGTAAAAATTATTAAGTAACGCTGAACTTAATAGATTTTAGACAGGTTGTGGAGAGGAGTATAGACGAATGTATTTCTTTTCTAACGCATTGTGTTTAAGGTAGATAATAACCAGGTAACGCCCTCGGCGAATCACAAAGACCTTCTCTCAGTTCTCTCAACGAAGTGCTTATACGGACCAACCTTAAGTTGAGTTCAACGTGTTATAAAATTCATATATATTCTTGATCAGTTCGACAAGACGATCGGATCTAGACATGTTCATCTGTCTGTTTATCTGTGAATGCTGAAATTGGTCCCGCATTTTTCATCCAATCGTACTATGGCGACTCTCTAGACATGTCATTCGTTCAGAATCAATAAGTGGGAAAATCACGCCTTTTTTTAGGGGTAAGAAACCCAAAACCCACTTTGAAGTTTCAGTATTGAACATATTTGTATTACAGTCAATGTTAACTTGAAATGCAACTTGACGTGTTGTATGCAACTATGCTTAGCATATAGATGAATGGGAATACAATCAGCTGATCACTTTAAACACGAAAAGAATATTTAGAAGCGTTTGAGGAGTATACAAATTTTCGTAGTACCAAACTTAACGTTTTTTCTTGTTTCTTTTCTTCTTCACTTTTGGTTTCTTCTATCACCGATACGTTACCAATGTGCACCGTCGAAATCATTTTAAAATACATTATCCTGCGCGTTGAACTCCAACTCGAATATTTCATTCTCGGCGTACAAAAGTAACTGGAAGCTAACGCTAAAGGCTACGCTAAGCTAAAGCGGAAACGGAAAAGAATGCATGTTGCTTGTGCCGCCTGCAGCATAGTGCGGCATGAGTGTTCCATTGTGTGTGTATGTGTACTTTTACATAGATATATATGATGCAATTGTTGGCTTGACGGCGCTAAGGATTTGTGTAACAAGCGTTGTTTGCTCGTTTCTCAAACTGCTTTTATATGCAAACACGATTGTCTTCACCTTTGTGGTGTTAACTGAAGAGTCGTCTGATGTCTGCATGGGTTGCTTTTGCTGCAACTACACGCTTTGCTGCAGAAGAAAATCGATTTTCTTATGCTTTCACATAGATACATACACGTACATACATACATACATACATACATACATACATACATACATACATACATACATACATACATACATAAGTACTTATCCTTGCCAGTTGGCATGTTGACTGAGTGTGTTGCATACTTTACGGCGAAATCGCAGTACTTTGATTTTAATCATTTTGCTTCCTTGCCGCTGCTGCTGATAATCGTATAATATATGCAAAAGAGGAGGTGTGTGTAAAGCTTGTAAGAAAAATCGAATTGTTGTTTGTTGATATTATTTTGGAACAGTAGTACTGCATCAGCTCGATCAATTTCCACGCAGCACTTTGAAAATTTACTTTATGCATAAAATTTATATAGTTAAGTACGCCAACTTTAACAGTACTCTATGGCATATCCAATATCCACTATACAAGTACAATATAGCAACACCAACTCCTACAACTATGCAACATTCTGCGCTATTTTAATTGAATTGCAAGCGTAGGTATGCTCTGGCTTACTTGTTCATGCAGCGCTGCCAACTTGTGAAGAAGTTACTTTAGTTTGGGATTTTTCGTTGTTTTTGTTTTGGTTTTTTGCATGCACTGCATTTGCTGCTGCTGCTGCTGCTGTTGGCGGTGATTTAAGTGCATGTTTGTCCACTCGTTGGCTGATATTTTTACATTGCTGGTTCGACTCCTACTAGCAGCTGGCTTATGTTGCTCTTGTATACAAATAATTGCAAAGCATGCAAATCGCGTGACACTTGCAATTAAATCCATTTATCAACTTACAAATA
Organism: Leucophenga montana; assembly: GCA_035044765.1. Taxonomy (NCBI): domain Eukaryota; kingdom Metazoa; phylum Arthropoda; class Insecta; order Diptera; family Drosophilidae; genus Leucophenga; species Leucophenga montana. The sequence goes on along the minus strand of JAWNNQ010002018.1, from coordinate 595,829 downwards.
AATAACAACATAAGCGTGCGCCAGCAGTTGAATTACACATTTCTGATTATTTTTTTGCTTTCGGTTGTTTTCCATATGTAAGCATTTTATTTTTCGCATTGGTATTTACATAGTTTGAGCGTGTTAAAATAATATTTGTGTACTATTAAATACAACATGAGTTTATGCAATATACTCTCGTATAAGTATAAAATGCATATTGACAACCGGATTTTTGCAACATGCAGCTGGAATTTTAAAAGCGTACATGAGTAAACAACAAAATATAATAATGCAAATTCGATTTATTACAAAGTAAGAGATTATGCTGAGGATTGAGTTGAATTAATGCTGCATATGATGATTTTTCATATTTGAAAGTGAATATAACATGTCGACTAACTTGGGTCTTAACGATTTCTATATAATATTGTAGCTCATTCAGGGTGCACACAGTACATTTTAATATTAAAGCCAAAACTTAAAAATTGCTTGATGCCTTGCATGTATGCCTTAACAAATAGGCCTAGAAAAATAGTTGTCTATTAATAACTTATTTGTTGAGAATATTCAAAATTGAATAATTTCAAATAAGAAAATATATTGTGAAAATGTAAGCAAAACTCATCCAAATCCACACTTGTTTAAAAATTTCAACTTAAAAGTTACTTTGATGTGTTTTGAAACAATTGAAATTTCAACTAAAATCAACAATCATTTTGGTATTTCGTATTTATTAGGGCGGCACAATGGAATCGGAACTAAAGCAACGGTCAGACGCACAAATTTTATCATGTTGGTTTTGGAACTTACCGCAAAACCAAATTTATACTGAACGTGAGTTTAATACTCAACAACCGTACTTTAAGTAATTCAAACTAATGAGAGAAATTAAATTATTCAGTACTAAGCTATCAGGAAAAGGTTTACTCAGGGCTTTGTGCATACTACTAATTTTTGATCTTCAATCGACCATATGTGAATGCTCTGAATTACTTCTGAACTTAGAATTGAGTATTGTATACCAAATAAGAAAATAAAATTGACTAACTGCGGTGGAACCGAACATTTAAGATGCTTCACACGATATTTCAAATTGTATACTAGCTATACACGTATACATTTTTAAAACCTAGACGTCTCTCCATAAGAAGCCAACACATCAAATTTTAAGTCGATTTATTACAATATTTTTATAGAAAAACCAAAAAGTTTGTTGTTGTTTATATGGAAATACACCAAAAATTGGAGAGAACTCATCCATTGACGTGCATGTAAAGCGTCCTCCCGTAAGAATGCACTATATCAAATTTCAAGCTGATATTGGCTGTAATAAGAACGTTTTTCCCATAAAAACCTTGAAGAGGGTCGTAGGTTTATATGGGGGCTACTCCTAAAAGTGGGCGTGGCTTGTTGATAGGATTGCTACATGTCATTGGTACAAAAATAAGCTCCTACACCGTGTCCCAGCTGAAAATATCGAAAATTGATACAATTCCTAAATGTGCAATACCATTCAGGGAGATGGACAAATACACGTGTCTTCATCGAGTCATCTTATCGAACTAATCAAGAACATATGTTTTGTGGATGTATAATGGTTCCTTCAATATCATATAAAATTTTAGACAAACTGTTTCTAACCTCTTAGTACATAATATGTAGAATATCTGAAACTATACACACATGGTGAAAGGAACCGTTGTGCGCGTTCACCATTACACTTTGATCACAAACAACTAATCAACGATCAGTGATTATGCCCTGCTGAACGCAGTTTTACTTTTTGCGCCCATTCACTGTATCATATTCATAATAAGATATGAATATGTTAATGACCTGGACCATGCCGTATTCCTGAAACTGACTTATCTAAACTAAACTGCAGAAAGGAACCGTGGTATGCTATTAGAATTTCTATGCTGAGTCGCGCTTACAATGGCTAGCAACTATTTGTTTTTGTTGTTTTTGTATATACTAAATTGTCGGACACTATTCCACAATTTATAAAAATTAAAATAATCAAGATAAATCGATTAGGCGACCAAACACCTAACCGACACATGAACAAGAAGAAGAGGGGTCAGCATTTAAATTATTATTATTACAACTAGGCCATCTAGACTTTCAGTATGGGAACATTGAATAACTCTGGCATTTTTTAGTCGATTACGACAAATGACCACGAATCTATAACGTTATTCAATAACATGAGTCAATACATTCCTAAAGAAATATGGAAATACCGTCGAAAGAGATACCTTGCCTGATTTTTGAGTGAAAATTTTGATGATGACCGAAGCTCATTTTGCACTCCGGCGGAGTCAATAACAAAAAAACTGTCGAATTTGGGAAACTGACAATCCCCACGTCATTCATGAAACACCACTGCACAATGAGAAAGTCACTCTTTGGGCCGTAATGTGCTCAAAAACCATCATCGGACAATTTTTCTTTAAAGTTGGAGAGACCATCGACGGTTCACGTATTCGTTGGATGTGCGCGCACTTTGTGTGTTCGCAAATGCGTGAAAAAAGTCTGACAAGCTTCAATTCAGTTGTGCAGCGCAAGTTCCCGAGACACGCTGTGTTGAAAAATGATGATTTGGACTGGCCTCATCGTTCTCCGGATTTAAGTTCACCAGACTTTATTCTAAGGGGTTATTTAAAAAAGAAACTATATGCCAAATACCATTAACGAAGGGTAGAGAATATCCTAAGTACAATTTTAGTTCATTTGTCGAAATCGACTGAAATATGATACAGTTACGCAATGTTGAATTACCGAAGCATCCATTTACTATCGCTAACTGAAAGGTTGTCAAGCTTTTCTACGTCGTTAATAGTAAGTACAGAATCTCCGTTCTTCTGTGCACAAATTCTGCTTAAATCGTTCTCCTTTCGCAGCTACTTTTATCAGAAAATAGGCAATCGAGTGAAGCATTAGACAACCTTAGAACGAAAACTACCCGGGAATTCTTTTAAGAACTACATGTACGGCTGAATTGACTTCTTTGTCAACCCTCCTCCCCTCCCTCTTCTAACTGGTCCTGTGTACTATAAAAACTATCAGAATGAATGGATATGGTGTCTAACCAACAAAATCATATATTTTTCGTTGCAATGAAAAGCTTCGAGAAACTAAGGCCACTATTTTCTGCTCAAAATGCCACTAAAATGCAACATTTTTAACTAAATTAAATAAAATCACTTTCAAACATTTTGAATTGAGAAAACACTCTGAACTATTTCGTACCTTTTCTTTGCTATGTGTGAATTATGAAGCCTAAAAAGTGTTAAATCAATGAATAATTAATAGTTCAACCCTTTACAAAGCTGACGACTCAAGCACACACACACACATGCACACACATACATGCAAGCGGCACAAAGTATGCAATTAAAACAGGCACATAGGCTACTCAACGTAACTAAAGTAAAAAAAGTAAAAATTATAAGTAAAACTTTACAAAATTCTGACCAGACGCCCACAGCTGAGTTTTAATGAATACTCAGCATGCGCGCGTCAAACTTATATAACAAGCATGCCATACAGCCACACTTAAATAGAAACGAGCAGCTTCAAACTTATGTAAGCCGCCGGTCATGCATATATGTATCGCATCGCATCGCATGTAGGTACGAGTATACAAATTATACACACGCAGAGTCCTGCCAAGCGATACAGCCTAAAAAAGTACCTATGTAGTTGCTTTTTCTACAAACACATAGAAAGACTTAAAACCAGTGCAGCATAGCACAAGGAGTCAAATTAAAGCTATACAATAATATTTTTTTTTTTGTAAGGACACAGCATGCTTGTACTTCTACGTTTTTTGTAGGCGGTAACTACATCCAATACTACTACAGACTAATTTTTTTCATCTTTTTTAGACACAACTCATAGCTAAAGCTGTTGAAAATCGCCTTAAAAATAGGTTAATTAAAACAGAACCCTCAACATTTTTATTACACCTTATGGAATTGTGCGCTCAAAAATTGTTGTTAACTGCCTTTGACACAACTTTCGTGCCACGCGGTGGAACATAGTAATTGAGTGTATGTGTGTGTGTATGTGAGTATGTGTGTGAGCGCTTATATGCTACAAAGGTACCCCAATAAGTTGTGGCAATAATCAAAAATTCTTAAATTCTCAAATAACCCAGCTGGCTGGCTGGCTGAAACCCTTCGAAAAATGTAAGCCACACGGCCTATAAGTATGCTGTGCTGTTGGCTAACTGGTGGTAACGACCGACATAACCACAATGTTCGAGCAGTAATCCAAATGTTTGTGTTTCTGTGACAAGTTGGGTGTGCAGTGAAAGATACTCGTAGAAGGAGATACACGTACATAGAGAGAGAAAGTGGGGCTCTCTACATATACTCGTTGTAGATATACTATGCCGACAAAGAGAGTTTTTTCTTTTTATTTTTGCTGTTCCTGCCTGACATTCTGTCTGTCCGTCCGACTGTCTGTCTGTATGCTATCCTTTGGTTGGTTTTGTTGGACATAACATAAATTTTTATTTTCATGTGAAATTGTAGCCAAAAGTGAAAGGACACTACTACAATGTGCTATAGAGTCATAGATTGAGTGCTGGAGTTGGCGTTGGAGGTTTCTGGTGACTGCTTCGTGACTGCGTTGTTAGTTTTTAAAACGTTTTTGGTGACATAATATGCAAACTACTATATGTAAGATACAGAAACAAAGCACCCGAATAGCAGCAACAATAACAAACGTACAACAACTTTTACATACAAAAAAAATCAAAAAGAAAAAAAAAACGATTAAATAGAGTATAGATACTACAACATAGGTTAGACCGAAGCTTGAATGGCCTTCACAGATGCTAACAAAATTATTATTAATTAAATACCGTTACTTATTAGTTCAAAAGTGCAGTTAAACTGAATAGAAACTTGAAATAAACATGAAGCAAACACGTTTGCTACCGAAAACACTTTATATACTCATACAATAGGTGACAAAGAGTGTAATCTTCTGCACTTCCGTCAGAAAAAATCCACGAAAAATCAAATAAAATAATAAATATCTGATTGTAGTATTTCATGTTGATTTGGGAACACCGTTTTTCGTTTGTTTGACACATAGCAGAAATAATTAACATTTTCATCATCAAAAATTTTCCTCGATCTCAGTATTGAGCTTAAATAAGTACGAGCCGAACTTTTTTGTTTTGCAAACTATCCAAACCTGAATTTACAATCGGTGTTAATAATACATGAACTCTAGTCTACCCTGATGCTATAATTCAGTTTTTTAGGTTACTGGTATTATTTTGCAGTTTGCCACTCTCACTTTTTTGAAAGAAAATTATTCATTTTAAATGTGTACACAGTCAGTGGTATCATAGAAAAACCTTTCTGAGTCTACCCCGTATACAATGTAGAAAACTGATCTAGCAATAAGACAGGCTACAAAAAATATCATTACGAGTAGCCTTCATTTTTTATTTTGTCAAAAATTGTTAAGAAAAAGTTTAGCTAAATACGCAATTAAAGCATATCCAATTGATCTTATAAAATTTGACATACTGCTCCCTATCTTCCATGCAAGGAAAGCGACCGACAAAGAGAATTATTTACTGTTTTTATTTAATGATATGTCTGATGTGCCCTTGCTTTGCTTTCTCTTCTCACCATCAGCTTGTAATCAGATACACTTTGTATATCTCTTAGTATCAAATACTAGGAATTTCAAACTTTCACATAAAATCTAATAGCACTTATAATACATAACTAGTTTTTTACATTTGCTTATACTACTTTATTACTGATCTGACTTATGCAGAAAATAAAAGTTAAAAAAATGTAAGCATAGAATATAGTTTATATGATATTGTTGTATGGTGTTACTTTAAACTTTCTTTTTTTTTCTCAATGCCTACTTCACAGATTATAACGATGCTTGGGATAAACTGTTTGTATCTCAAATCACACAGTATATGACGTGTAACAAAATATAGGTATGCTGTCGTAATTTTTTTGGGTGTAGGTAAATATGCAGCCTGAAACTAGAATTGAATATTTAAATAGTTTTATGACAGTTTCCATGCGGCTTTGTAAATATGTAGCGCTTTACTAGTTATAGTAATAGTTGTAGTGTAGGGTGTCACAATAAGAGTGCACGATTTGGTTTAAAAATATTATGTTGTTTAATAAATCGATTGCTTCATGCGCCATTTTGCAGGTGGCGCCGTCCTGCTGAAACCACATGCCGTCCACATCCATACCGTCCAGTCAGAAGGTCACAAGAACTTAATTATTCTGTAATGTTCCTGTAACGAAAGCCATTCCTAGTTACCACATTTTCAAAGAACTAAAAGCCCTATCACGCCGCCCGACTGCGGTGAGCTTTCGTCACTTGAGTGGATTACCGTCCACAGTGACATTAAAAATTTGTTGCATACTTTTAGACAATGAACTGTTTTTTTTTTTATTACTTTATATGTATTTCAATTTCAAATTCAAATTTTGTAATTCGCAATTGGTTTATGCTATGTTTAACTAAAGTAAATTAATTCACAGGACATTTTTCATAATTTATTTGATTGTTTTATTTTTCTTATTTTGTTTGTTTTTTTTTTCTTCTTTTATTTAGTTAACACATATTTTTGAAGTTTAGGGCATTTTAGTACTTCACCATCATCGTCTATATGTGATTAGCAAGTGATGTGCATATTTAATTTGAATTAGTACTATTGCGAACTAAACTTGATGAAAGTTAAACAAAAATTGACTCATTTTTGATAAAATTGTTAATCATGAATATTTTTACTGGCCTGCCCTGCAGTTCGTGAACATACCGTCTCGTTCTTTCCTTGCTTTGGATCGCGAACTTGAGCTGAAAAATTGTTTGTGGTTTGTACACATAGAACTGTGACTTCACAGTCCTGGTGGCTACTTGACATAGGAATTACGGTAGCTCTTTCGATCTGGAAACTGTTGCTCCAATAAATTGATTGTTTCATGCGCAGTTGGTGTCGTCCTGCTGAAATCACATATTCAGATTCATACAATCCAGTTGAAGTCATATTAACTCTGTTATCATTTTCCGCACCAGATAGTTGGTTTGTTTCTCATGAATCACGTGCGGATGTGCTGGGACCAAAGTTCCATAATTTTGTATGTTGACTAACCCATTCAGATGAAAATGTGCGCATCAGCGGTGAAGATAATTTTTTTTTTCGAAAAATCAGGTTCCCACAATGATAACATGTTCTTCAATTGTGTAGCGCTTCAGTTCTAATAAGCGAAACAATCGTAGATGCACTTGCACAGAGAAAAAATGTTGCCAATTTTGTATCGTACACTCTTGTTGGCACACCCTATAATTGGTTGTAACAGGCAAGACAGAAACAATACTGTTGCATACTTCTAGGCGCATGCAAGGCAGTGTACATGCTAGGCACAAAAGCAGCATCTCGTAGGCATATAAAATAGTTAGTTAAGTGTCATAGAGCAGTACATACAGCTATAAAGTGGAACAAAGAGAGAAAGAGTAGCTGTCGCTTTGCATGTATGTCTAAATATCTTAGGTATAGTTCAACCGCACTGACATTTTCATTGCATAGACTAAGGCACCGTAACATTTTATTGTAGCCTGTTTAATAATTTTAAAGCCGAAACGTGTTGCCTTGACACGTGTATTAATTATTTAGCAAACAAAACTCATATGTAGACTCCTATGTGGCTGTCGAAATTCTAAAAGTGAAAGTAGACAAAACTTAAAGGCGTAAAGAATTCATATATATGTAGGTACATACTACATATATCTATGTATCTACTCGCAGGTTGTAGGTAGGTAGGTGGCTGCAATATATGCTTTTAGTGAAAACAATGAAATGCAAAAGTTGTGTAAATATTTTTATTTTGCGTATCAAAAATTTTCAGCTTAAATACGAATTTTATTTTGCATGACAACACACACATACACATTTATATATGTAGAGATACATTTATGGTGTATCTTATAAATACAAATTTACATAAAGACTAATGTTGTATCTACTCGTATAAAATGTTGACAAAATCACAACGCATCAGTTTTTATACGCTGTACACATAAGGTAGAAGAGTATATTCAGTATGTGCAAATGTATGTAGCAGGCAGAAGGATGCCAGGCAGCATTGAAAGTCGAGTCGATATAGAAAAGTCCGTCCGTCTGTTTGAACGAACAGATCTCGGAGACCATAAGAGATAGTGACTTTAAGTTTGTATATTTATACTTTCCTTCATTATTATTGAACATGCGGACCGTAATTTAAGGGGTAGCCGCCATACTAAGCTTAGCCCTTTTTTAAGTTATTGTATGAAGATTTTTTTGGTTTTTTGTTGATTACTGTAGAAACAGCGAATATTGTGAATTTTACGTAAAATAGTAATAAATTATACCGCATAGGTTCAGAATGGGCTACTAGAAACTAAACATAAGCAGTTTGAATTTTTAAAAACTAGTTGTGTATTATAAGTGCTATTAAGTTTTATGTGAATGTTTAAAATCCACAGCATTTCAAACTAATAAATATACGAAGTTAAGCTGAACCATAAAAACTTGCTCTAAATTTTTGGTATGAATTTCTTTGGTTTTTGTTCTTAGTTAGGCTACAAATGAAATATCTTATGTCAATCCTTATAAAATACTTCATGTAACTCCAGCTCGGAATACTTTAAGGGGTATTTCTATGCAAACATGTCCCTCATTTCTGAGTTTTGAATGAAATATTTTTGTTTTTATTTTGGATTGGCGCCAACTTTCAAACAATTATAATAAAATAAACCGTTTATGATCATATCGAGGTATAGTGTATCTCGAAGTCGTTCACACTTGACTGAAACGTTATTTCTTGTCTTTTTTTTTGGTTTTGTGTTTTGTTTTTTTTTTTTTTTTGTTTTGGTTTCCAACACAAATAAGTTGGAATGCGAAGTTGCTGTCAAGACTTGAACTTTCTGGTACTACTGCTGCTGCAGGAGCTGATCCTGTCGCTTAAAGCTGTTTATGTGTTGTTCGGCTCTGTTGGCTTTAATTTAAAATTACAGATTATGCTTAAGCCTTTATTTAATTTGTTTATTGAAGCAGTGTGTTTTGCTGCACGAAGAACATGAAGTGACTGCGAAAAATGCCACAACGAAATGCCATAGTATACAAAATGGTTTTACATTTACATATGTACCCGTATATACTCTTGTATATAAAATATTTGTGTATGTCTCTCTCTGTATATATATGTATATATTTAAATATATTAAGCACCCAAAACTCTTTATGCACTGCCACGTATTTTGTCTGATTGAGTTTCTTCTTGAACAAAAGTTAAATTAAACTTTCTTTCTGCACTTGTGGTATTTTGCATTCTTTTCTTTAAATAACTTTTTGCTCTTTACAGCCTGCTCCATAAATATTTACAGGCATATGAAGTATTCCATATTGGATTTCACATTTTTGGTACAATTTTTTTCGAGGCGGTCTTTAATTTAAAAATGTTAATGAGATTTTATGTACCTATCGTATTGTCGGCCTCCAGTTATGCTAAATAATACAATTTTATACACGCGTATATCGTAAGAAAGAGATAATTTGGAGCGTTTAAAGTTCATTTTGATTAAAATGCTGGAAACAGGTCAATTATCGTATTTGAAAACAATGATCAGTTATAAAGACGTCAAAACACCAAACCACTTTGACAAAATATCTGATTACGTTATTACTCGACTTAAAAAGTTTGGGTATCATAGGACGCCTGGTTAAAGCATTATCAGTTTATGGATTTTCAAAGCAATAGTTTTGTGCCGCTCACTTAATGACGAATATGTAAAAACTATTTGTGTATTATACTCGTAAGTGTTTATCCCTTGTATGCTGCTCACAATATAGTTCAAAGGTCAGCCACTGCATTGAAGTAAGAACGATAGTATTTTTCTTTCTCATTTGTTTTGTATACGTACACATAGGGCCGTTACATTCTGCAGTAGCTCGACTTGTATGCTACTATACAAGTATCTGCTGTGCCCTCTTTTCCCATTCTCCCTCATCAACGTCAAATGTGAACATATCGCGAATGGAGAAGGTATAAAAATTCCCTCGTAGTGAAATATGGTGGGCTATATGGCTGTAAACCAGTGTAATTTGCCATTCACACCAAATTACTTTTCAATGAACTAACTGAGACTTTAATCGAACATAGAATAATCAACCCACATCATTTTAATATGATCACATTTAAGCAATTCACGTATTATTCCAAATTTGACGTATTTGCCAATCACGTATTTGCCTCTGCTCTAAGATCGACACAAGACGCCAGTCAGTTTTACTCTTATTACCTTATGGCAAGCGTTTCATGTAAAACTAAAGCCATCACATGCGTATATCTAATCATTTACTTAGTAGCTAAACAAACTATTAAAATTTGCTTTGAATTCAAAAAAGTTATCCATATAATGAATTAAAGATACTATGGAATACACCAACTTCATTAGTTATTCGCCTACTCATATGAGTACAGAAAAGACTCAACGTGCCTTACGCCCTCCTACAAATCCTTCTCGAATCTCGCCAGTTTAAAAGCCAAGTTATTTTTCATCAAAACCTACGCATGTTGATTTACTTTGCGTGTTTGAAGTCTAAACAAATACTTACGCTCATATTGTAGATACTTTTTTTCGCAGTCTAACTTTGCCGAAAGACTTTTAATTAAACCGACAAAAAGTATAAATATTACAACACAAAGAAAAATGGGGAGCAAATGAAAAGCACTTCATGAGCTGACAATGCGCATTGTCAAAATTAGTTGGCAACATTCAAAAAGATTTGCGGCTGTTGTGGCAATGTTTTTTGTGGCTGCCACTCCACATAACGCCGCCGTCGCCGTTGCTGCAGGTTTTATCATTTTTGTCTAATTAATTAAATACGTTTTAGAAAATTTTCATGCCAACAAAGTGCTTCGCTTATGCAAATACTATGAAATTTCTGACATTTTGCGGTGCTTTAAGCTGTACACAATATTTGATATTAATATTTATGCAGCGCGCTTTGTTTTTGTGTGCCTCGAATATGGTCAGAAGCCACAAAATCGCGGCTTGTCATTTAACTAAGAAATTGTATCTGAAAACTGCTTAGAAATTTTAATTGATACCGGTTGCTGCGCAAAACTGTGCTGGCCATGCTCAAAAGCTTAGTGGTCATCTTTATTTTGATGTTGATTATTCATGCAACAGATTTTATTTGATTCTTTGAGCTAGAAATGTAGATAGAAAGAGTAAAAGATACAATAGAAAGACCACAAACTGGTTTTCTGGCAGAAGCGTCAAATTCACAGATCAGCAAATATTAATGCCGACATATTTCAAATATTTTAAGAGCTTTTTGTAAAAATTAATTGCAAATTAAAGCACATTGAATTTTAGATACAAAGAGAAAAACAAAATAAATTGATATTAAATTATTTTGTATGGCATATAAATCTAAATCTTATTAGTTCTTTCTTCAAATTTTAATGGGTGCTTCACAAGCCACTGGGTGCTGCGTATGTGTGTGTGAATATGGTAAGCGCATCAATATCTTGATTATTATTTTCTAGATGCTTCTCAAAATAAAGCAGATACATGTATGTAGCTACATATATACTGGGTGTCTCAAAAGAAAGTTCACATTTGATTTGCTGATTGCGTGAACGCAACTATTCCGTGGGGCGCGGGGGTATGTCAAGCGGTAGCCTAGCTTTTAGTCGCTATCGAGCTTTTCTCGGGAACGGATCGTGCGTACGTGAGTTTTACAAAAACGGTAATTCAGCGACTGTAGCGCGAGGGAAATTATGTAGTATTCGACATGTTCGTCATTTAATTGATGCACCAAGCCCGCGACTCATTGGAAAATGGGTCGAGAAGTTTGAAGAGACCGGTTGAACGCTGGAAAAATCCAAATCCGGGCGTCCAAGGTCTTCGAGAACTTTCGAAAACGCAGACAGTTACTCAGTCTATTCGTGACAACCCGGACCTTTCGATTCCGAAGCGTGCTGTTGCTTTAAACGTGCATAGATCATCATTGTTCCGCATTTTATACAAAGACAAAATTCAGTTGGTGCAAGAATTAAAGTCTCAGGATGCTGGGCAGAGGCTTGAATTCATAAACCAGATGATTGAGCGCTTTGCAACGTTTATCAACATCTTGTTTTCAGATGAAGCTCATTTCCAGCTTAAGTAAATTTCCAAAGTGTGTATTTTAATGTGTAATAAACATTTTTCCAATAAACTACTTACTTTGTTTTTTGTATCGATTTTTTACATGTGAACTTTCTTTTAGAGACACCTTGTATATAAATAGAAATAAGTACAGCATACTTTAAGGCATCATACCACAGAAACGGGTACTGTGAAGCAATAAAATTGGAAAACTTGAGGCGCATTATGAGCCAAAAGAAAATAAACTAAAATTGTGTGACGTGCATAGCAACTTCAAGTGCACGCATCATCGTCTGGCATGCAATCGTTTTTCGAACTGCAAAAACTCGTATGAACAAAATTGAGAAAAAATAAATAGTAATGGAAAATAAAATCTGATAAACAATTTGATTTGATAGACTCGAAATTTATATACACTTCGTATCGTACTTCAAACAGTAATTATATAATTGCAGACAATTATGTTTCTTTGATAATTTGGCATATGTAGAGCATATGCTTGCAGCTTGCCACCACTCAATGTAAATATTTGTGCAGTGTTGCTTTTTCATTTCAGAACTCTAAATATAGCATAAATTTGCAATTTTTGTTTCAAGTATTTACCAAAATGGCGTTCAAATGCAGGTTGCGACCTTTGTTTGCTTGCAGGTTGCTACCTTTCTATATAACTTTTGTCTAGTTTTTGATTCATTGTTGCTACTACTATTTTATTCTTCTGTACAAGTATAACTCAGTTTCATTTATTGCTGCTTTATATGCCTATATGCGATATTGAAAATATAAGACAAAAATTTTAGCTATATTTAGCATTATAGACTAGTAGCATAAGTTCTGCGATATTTCCTTAACTGCATTACAAACACTCTGAAATACTGCAAATACCTATTGACAGACTACGTATGAAGTGTATCAAAAAATAAATATCACGCAAAAATGCACAACGCAAAATGTTGAGTAGATGCTGCTACTATTTTTTTTTTTTTTTTTTTTTAATATTGTGATTTTGGTATTTCTGGCGTGAATATTTCACGCTTCAATGACATATTTTATACTCACACAAGTCTACTTTTTGCTTATATATACTTTAGTACTCAAACTATAATTCAATTTGTTCTGCAGCCAAGAAGCTGTCGCTTCAATACTGCCAAATAAAAATGAGAAATTCTCTTTTATATGAAATGCATAAAGCAATAAGTGCAGACAGCAATATTTGCATATTTCGTTATTGCTTTTGTATAACTTTTATGCGCGCTTATCTTATATTTTTCTACGCTATAGCTGCATCACTTATCGTGAGATACTTTCGGTTGAGATACTTTTGTCTAAGATACTTTTGTGTCGTTTTTACTTTTTATTTGCTGCAGACAGCCACTGTTGCCAAACTGTCTAGATACAATAAAACCAGTTGTGCAATGCGTAAGAAAAATGACATCTTATAAAATAAATGAAATCATATATCAAAGCAATTAACTCATTTGAAATTCATATGTAGATATTATATAGATAACCTATAATTAACAACTTCAAGCAATTCAAATTGATTCATTTAATGTTGTATACAATATGCTAAGAAATAAAAAAAAAAACAATAAAATTATAAATCAAAAACTGCATTTTTAAGTATCTAGATATAATATTGTAAACATTTTCTTTTCATTTCGTAGTAAATGACCTTAAATTTGTAAACCGAAACCGAAACCTTAAACTTTAATATTGATGATCTGTCCGCATAGTTGCTCGGCTGGCTGCCTATATTTATTGTGCTTGTGCTTGTGCTTGTTGTTGTTATTTGTATTTGTATTTATATCTTACAGTAGTAGTTGCTATTGTTGTTCTTGTTTTACGACTAATTTACGCATAAAAATTTAATTTCATTAATTAAAAACATGTTGTTCATGGTGCGAGCACAAATCGACGACTCGCTTACAGGTTTATATTGCTTTTCTACTTTTTTTTTTTTTTGTTTTTTTTTTTTGTTTTTTTTTGTTTGTTTTGTATCTGTAAGTTTGTCTGCTTTATATCGCTTGACGTTTGTTGTCGAGCAACATTTTTGCTGTCGTGATTTATGAAATATTCATGTGATCATTGAATACATGTATCTGCATGTAAATGTATCTGCGCGTTTGCCGTACAAAGTATGGTAGAACACAAGTTGCTAATGAGTAGTATATTGAGTTGGGCTTTGCCATCACTGCAATCTGCACGCTTAGGCCTATTGAGACAGCAGCTTTCCAGAAATATATATTAATTGATTCATTTGCTGTAAATTAACCTTTATATAAGATAAATAATATGTGAAATCTCTTGGCAACTACATTTTACGCATAATTTTAGCCAATTACATTTAGCTTTAAACATTTCCGAATTTAATTGGCTTAATGCGTCTAATTAGCTGTGCTGCATATATGTATGAGTATGTATCTGAAATGCTTATGTCAGCTTTTGCCAACACAAATTGACTGTAAACTAAAGCATAGAAATCGGCTGTGAAGTAAAGCTAAATCCTGTTGTAGTGTATTTACCCAAAACGGCTTAATCGCCATTGGAATTATGTGCTTCCTCTTATCATTAAATGCCTATTAGCTTCGATTTAACATTAAGCAGCACACAAACACACACACTCGTAAGGACAAACGCAAAGTTCACAAGTGCTATCACTCATACGCACCTTGGTCTTTTCAATACACAATTATACTCAGCAGCACGTTAATCCGTATGGATTATCCAATCGTACAAGTATGTACGATGCAATGTAGAACACGAAAACGTTTCTACACGCTTTGCTTTTCGTGTTCTAAACATGAATTTCATTATAGCAAATCACGCAAATCACGCAAATCACGCAAGCAGCTACTACTAAAACTATATTGCCAAGAAGCGACGCACGAAATACGAGGTTTGTTCAGAATATACTAGATTTTTTTTTTCTTTTTCATAAATTTATTAATAACACGAAATATTTCTGTAGAAGTTATTTACGTGTAGAAATAAAAATAATCAGTTTAGAAGCTTCTGCCTTTTTGCTCGACGTTGTGTAAAACCGGTGTTGACTTGTTCATATATCGAAATATGTAGAGTATCGACTTTTCGATATTTTGAAAGTATCGATACAAGCGTATCGAAAACTCGCTATAAACATATCGATACCATAATTTTCGATGAGAAGGACATCTGGGCAAAAACGCCATAGGAAACTAGAACATGATTTCCGCACAGATTCGGCGACGGTTAGTGAACTTCCTTAACCTGATCCGCATGAATCCGACAGCCACCACCAAAACCAAATCATATGGGACACGGTGGCAGTCCAGTCGAAGTCAGTGAACTGATCTGGGTTTTTTTCGTCCATGACGAGTGCGCCAGGACTAGACGAGCGCTGCCAGGATTTTCAAAAGATTCTCTCAGAATTAACTAGAACCACCAGAGAATCAGAAGGTTGACAGTGGATTGTTGTGCCGGGTTGTCGTATTTCAAAATCACTCTGGTTTATATATCAACTATAGCGGACATCTGAGCTCCTAAACTTTAACAAGAAGAAGAAGAAGAAGAAGAAGAAGAAGAAGAAGATAAGGATGTTGATAGTAGACCTAACAGGGTACTGTACTAGCTGTAATGATGAAGAGGAGATGGAAAGTATAAAACATCTCCAATGTGACTACCCGGCTCCTATAAGAAAAACTCTAAGTAAGTAAAGCTTTTTTTTCAAGATCTGTAAAGTCTTGCAAACCTGCAAGTGTAGCGTTACTTTCGGCAAAAAAATCTTAGAGAATAGGTATCACAATGGGCGGACTGGCCTGATACAGCGGTCTGATTAATCTGACCTAACCTGTCTCTTTCGAACTAATTCTGTCACTCCATGAAACATTTGGAAAAAACTGAATTTCGGAACTATCCGCACGAACTAAATCACACCACTGTATATTATATACGAGGGCAGTTTGATAAGTCAGTGACTTTTTGAGTTTTGAATTATTGCCCGTGTTTCGGTTCTCGAATCAGAATAATCTGTTCGGTGAAATTGAAATATGGACGGTTTTTATTCGGAATCGAAAACCGAAACACGGCGGATTTTAGGATAGTCTCTGCAGTGCATTAAATTGCATCATTAAGTTTGAGTTTGACTGCCATTGAAAGCAGAATGAAAGGTAGCAGACAGACGCACAGAAATCAGATCGGTGCCGAAATTGACAGTGCTGCACCTAAATAATCTATACCATGAATTTATTTTCTTTTTTTAAGTCAAAGAAGTTTTTTATCAGACAGACTTACTGAAAGACCAACGCAAATGGCTAGATCGACTCGAGTAGTTGAATCACGAATAAAGATACTTTCTGGGTGTCCAATTTCTTCTTCGCTTTTCTGTAACAACATATTTTTCAATTGTTTAATGACTCTCTCACTACTGGATGCTGAAGACCTAGCAAAATAACCCTTTTGCTTTACTAAATTTCTTCTATATTTTTGAAATGGTTTTACAGTGGTAGTGTATACTATATCTGCTATCCTTACTTGCATCTTATAGATTTTATGTGGCGCTCAAGCTGTATAAAACATTTGATGCATTCGACTACTCTTTGAACTTTAAGAAACTGCAGACTTTATTACTTTATTTATTAACACTAGAAAATTCAGCTTGGATATATTTTGAACAGTCCTCTCCCATACTTAAAATTTGCCAAAATGTATTTTATTATTTTACTTTTTCGTGGCTCAGCGTATAAAAATTTTTCGTGAGCCTTTGCTATTGCTGTTTTTAACTGGCAGAAGGCTGTGTTTGTATCCTTTTATTTAGTATAGTATTTTTATTTTATTATTACTTTTTTGTTGTTTTTCTTTTTGTCATCATGCCAAATAGCAAATTAATCATTTATGGCCAACAAGAATGCCATGGAGTGAAACCAGAAAATATGGCAAAACAGAGCACAGTGTGGCCTAATGATGATGGTAGCACATTTTACAACAACATAAATAATAACTACAACAGCAACAATCTAGAAAAAGTTTTTTAATAAAATATTTTTGTTGGCCAGTCCACATAAATGATGACCATCCAATTCTTTTGTCATGTCAGACAATGTCCTTGTTCATGTTTGAGATTATGGGATTTTATTTAGTAGACATTTTAATTAAGCTTCAAGATGAGAGATGAAGTGGGAATGATGTGCAGATGACGAGCTTAAATGACAAATCGAAAACTTTTGTTTTTAATGCAAATCTCTACGAAATTTTCCTATGATAAAGCAGTGCAAATTTTAAATTCCAGCTCATTTTTTTTTCCTTTGAATTTAAAAGAGAAATGTAAAATAAACAGCCGTGCAAAGTATAAAGAGATCAGAGAGAAAAGAAAAAAATCACAGCATAGCACGGCAAATTAACGCGCCACTTGTTAATCCTGAAAATCAGCAACGCGTAAAGCTTATTTTTATTTTTACATTCGCATACTCCGCCTAATCCGCAACACTGGCAACTGGCAACCCCCAATAGAATTTCACGCATTTGCTGCCATATTTTCTTAATTTTTTGAAAGTATTTCTGCGTAAACACATAGAGAAAAAGAAAATGCGAAGACGCTGGGGGAAATCAACAAAACTCAAACTCATAAATAAGCACTTTAAGTTCGTTTTCTTTCTTTCGCCTGCTAAACATTTACATGCAAGGTTTGAGTTATACGCGCCTTTCAACACTTGTTTCCTTTGCTTCGCTTAATCATACATTATTAATATAACTTTATCTGTTGGCCCTTAACAACACATTTTTCTAAATAGCGCATTACATTTTTAAATTTGCTGCTTCAACTGGTCTAGCCTAAACGTCGAAATGAAAGTTTTTAATGTTTGCTAAAATAAACGGAAATTTTGTGTAAAACAAACAAACTTTTAAAGGCTTTGTGAAAATTTGCTTCCAGAGCTAAAGAACTTTGTCAAATTATTTGCTTCCTAGAAATTTTGTGCTACATGCTAAGCAAATTATTTACTATATTCTTTGAACTCCAACACATCAGCACAGAACCATTTGTACGCTGAAATCTTGGTAGTTACTTTCAGCCTTCATTTAATTTCATTTAAGATTTTCAACTTTTCCCAGTATAACACACACTGGACAAGTTCTAAATTTATGTGAAGATCTTAATGAATATTTGAAGAGTACTTGAAAAGCATTTTGCAGTTTTGCATTTAGTCATTTTAGTTAAGTTAAGCTCAAACAATTTGAAGAAATCGATAGAAAGCATTGGAAAATGTGAAATTTATTGAAATTATTTTGAATTTTTTAAATAAAAACACTTACTGTGAGCTGTTTTGGCTTAACTCGTTATTGAGCCATTTGAAATAAGCTTACAATTATCCATTTTGATTAGTTTTAGCTCTTCCTTTGACTAGTTCTGGTAAAATTTTTATATCTAAGCACATACCTTTTATAGTTATTCAACATTCTAAACTCAACGAACCCAGCAGCACTATCAAAAATACACTTAACTGATGCTCGCCAATATGTTTGCAAGTGCGCCCACAACAATTTCGAGGCGAAGGTCGAGCTGCTCGATCGACATGCTCTACAATGTGAATCGCACTTTTTTTTCTATCTTTTTTAACTTAAAACAAAAAAAAAACCGAAAGAAACAAAAAACAAGAAAAGAAGTTAACTTCGGTTGACTCGAAGCTCTAACACCTTTCACACGAAATTTTAAAAAATATTGTAAAACACAAAAGTGTGGATATATACACCCACTAGTAGATGTGGATGAAGCGATGTAGTAGATGTGTAAGATGCCGCCATATCGCATTTCAAATTGACATCGACGTTTTTCATACAAATGCATAGAAGTAGGTTTATATGGGACTGCCTTAAAAAACGGCCATTTGTATATGTATTTGATGCGGTTGTCCACTAAAATCGACCAATTCAAATTTCAAGCTAATATTGATTGAAATGAAGTATTTTTTCATAAAAAACACAATATTGCACGGTGGGTTTGTATGGGAGCTACCCTAAAAAATGCGCGTGCCACAACCATTAGTCTATGTATGTTAAGCGGCTGTCTATAAAATGGCACCATATCGCATTTCAACCGAATATTGACTTATATAAAGAAGTTTTCATACAAAAAGTAAAAAGTGGGCAATAGGTTTGTATGGAGGCTACCACCCATTAATATATATCTGCTTGTGTGAATCCCACCCATTAATATATATGTCAAGCATCCGTTCACTAAAAGTTATCACATCAATTATTAAGACAGACGGACATGGCTAGATCGACTCGTCTCGTCGAGCTGATCAAGATTATATATACTTTATGGGGTCTACGATGCCTACGCTAATACGTTACAAACTTTCAGACAAACTGATAATAGCATTTCACACTATATGTGAATTGTATAACAATTTACCAATCTGAGAGCGAGAGAAAGAGAGAAAGATTTTTGTTAGAGAGAGTTTTTGTGACAAAATAATAATCAAGCGAATATGTTGTGTTTAAAAAGGATGTGAATGATATGCACTTGCCTATTTTTAAATAGATTTTCCTAAGGTTGATACTATTTGTCAATAAGCATAACGATATCAATAATGTTTCGATCAGCGTTCATTGAAGCATGACCATACAAAAACTCTGTAATTCAATTATTAAATGAACTCTTCTGTCAGTGCTTCATCGTCGAAATAATTAATATAGTAAATTATAAAACATCAAACATTAAAAGCATATGTAAAATCCAAAGCAAGCGTAACAGACCACATAGAGTATATATATACATGATCAGCATTAAAGGTTGTGTCTATATAACTATGTTCGTTTGCCCGTCCGTCCCTCGTATGTTTGGAGAAGTTTAGAAAACATCTCGCATCGTCTCCTTTATCGAAATCTCGGAGACTACTATAAGAGATTCAAGTTTGGCATAACCATACGCATATAAAGTTTTTGACTTTGAGAGAGTTCCACACTTAACACACCTACGCCCACGCCTATTTATCTTTTATACTGCCATTTTTAAAAGCCGGCAACTCTGTATCTTTTGCTTTTCCCTTGTTTTTACTGCTTGTAAATATAGCTTTCGGCATTATTACAGAAACCATTTGTTGTACTAATGAAAGTTGTTCCATTTAGATGGATACGACTTTTACAAATTTTTAGTATCGATTTTATGATTTCGGTATGATGTTCTGTCTTGTAGCAATGCATAACTAGAAACTTTACCACAACCTGTATATAGAGGTAAAGAAACCTATAATCTATATTACTTAAGGCCTGGTCAGACGGTCTTATATTTACGTGTCATGTTATCTGACTTGCGTTTCGTGCAGCTGTCAAAATATCACATAAACATATTACATTGTGGTCAAACGAGTGCGCAAGAGATCTCTGGCGTAAGTTAATATGTTTTCACGATTTTTAAAAAAAAAATCCATAATTTTTGTTTTACGAAAAACGGTCACGCTTTCAACAAAATTTGACTACACAACTGTGATTGGCTAATTTGTGTCTCGGTAAAAAAAAAAAAACTGCTAGTAAAAATAGGCCTTAATATATTTCATTTTTTATTACATCACCTAAAAACCAAAATACTTTAAATAGATTTCGTTTACTGTGGGCGATTTGGATCCATACTTAAATGTCAATTGTTGCGCTTAGTTTCATTTCATTAAACCTACAAATCGAAACACCAAGCCAACCAAATACAAACACAAACACAGATTGTGTACTTGAAATTGATTTCTTTCTTTGCCACTCATCAGGAAAAATGTTTATGTGAAAACACGTGATATTTTTCTTAATTATAGCTACAGACCGTATTCACCTACATTCACTTTCATGGTCTATGCTCTATAATTTCTAATTGAATATTTAATACAATTTGGCACTCCAACGTCCTGAGGCTCGGCTTCTACTTTTGTTGTTATTGTTAAATTTAATTAACAAGAGCAGAACACGGCGGCCACCTACAGAGTTTCAGTAATTACAATGTTGGCACTGTTTCGAATTATTTTTTTTTTTTTTTGTTTTCATTTTTCTTCAGGACAGTGGCAACAACGACTACTGCCAGAGACATCTTGCCACTTTTCTTGACCTTCATATGGCGACGGTCAACTTTTTCTTTTTAGCTTCAATAATAATATGAAATTATGCGCATTACTGGGAATTTCGACGAACATTTCGATAGCAGTTGTCTTTGCTAAATTATATACATACTTTTTTTTCAGAAACTTTGCAAGGCTAAAGTGACATTTACATTTTGACAGCAGCTGTTTTGTGTTGACCTTGAATACATTTCAATTCAATGGCCTAAAATAGTTGAACAAAAAAAGATGGAAATTAATTACTTTTAGCCATAGCATATGCGTCATGTTGCAAAACTTTATAGCAATTAAGCTCAATTTCCTTTCATTAAAAAAATAAAATTAAGCTTAACAAAATATTGTAATATGCAAATTTTATTTTGTTAGAATATGTTGTCCAACTTTGTTCATAAACGTTTTTCAATGCAGTTCAAAAAAAAAAAAAAAAAAAGTATACAAAAATTATACTATGCTCTCACGCTCTGCTCTGCTACTAACTTAACTATAAAACTATCTGAAGCTGTTGCACTTCTTTTAAAGCGGATTTAACATGCTGTAAGCAGATGTCTGGCATTCACCAGCTGCCAGTTAAACTCCCACACTTTATCTATGATGGTGTTTTTAGTTTTATTATACGATGGAACTAGTAGTAGTTCTTGTTGTTCTTGTTGTTTTTTTGTTGTACTTGTATCTTATTTTTTATTAATGCAACTAATTACTTTAAAAGCTGTTGCTGTACTATGCTGTGCTTTGCAGTATTTGCATCATAAAACTTTTACAACTACAACTACAACTACAAGTAGATACATACATACTGCATGCAACCAAAAAGTTGAAGTAGCATATCCCAAATGCAACATTTGTGTGGGCGTTGCGGCTGTGGTCATGGCATGCAGCATTGGCGACGTTGTCGCATATAGCGAGGGCAATGGTAATGGCAATGGCAATGGCAATGGCAATGGAGATGGAGATGGCAATGGCAGCTGAAGCAATTCCAATTGAAAAACATGCAGAAAGTTTTAAGTTATGAGCTGGAAAGCAAAAAGTTTTTTGTGCGTTGACAAAAATATGCAAATTACAAATATTGCGCATGTAAGTGGTGCTTGGTTTTAGAGTCAAATAAAACGTTTCAACTAAAAAGTACTACATAACAAGCAAACACAGCTAACTACAGTTGAATAGATTCTTCAATACGCTACATAAGCGCTAAAAAATTGTGACAAAATGAATCAATAAATATGAAATTTCACCGAGTATACACAATTAAACAATCTCCGAAACTACTCGTACAAACTATATCGTATTAACTTGAAACTTTTGCAATTGCAAGTATTAGTCTTGTACGTTTTGTGTCTTACATATTGACATTCACTAAGAACTGATTTGGTGGCAACCCTAAATCAACTATAAAAGCACTCGGTTGAACTCCTGGCCATTCTAAAATACCAGTTGACGATATAAACGCGGCCAGCGAGTCTAGCGATGACGGATATTCACAGACGTTTTCAAGAGATTCTCTGCGGATTTACTAGGACCAACAGAGCGCCAAACGAAACTAACTGCGATACTTTTCGCCTAATAAAACCCAAGACAACAGGCATCACAATGAATGACCCATAAAATGTAGGCTAGCAAACCGTTTGGTAAAAATTTTTAGAAACGATTGTTGATTATTTTTGAAGTATGAACTAAAATATGAAACAATCGTTTTTGTGATTTTCGATTTTTTTGATGCTTTGCATCAACGAAAAAAAGTTTATTCTCTACTGTTATTCTAAAATGTGTGCTGAGGGAGTGGTTTTTTAACAATTTAACAGAGCTCGCAAAATATGCTCAACAAAATTTTTCTATGCTGTCTGCTCACTTAAAAGACAAAGAAAAATTAACCAGACTCGCTCACTCTCTCAGCGGAACACTTCTTTTTGATTCTTTCGTGTAAGTAACACAAATATATGAGCAAAAGACATTTTGGGCAAATTTTGAGCAGCAAACTGTCTCAAGTGAACAAGTGCATAAAGTGAGCGACAAAAAACTCTCGTTGATTAAACCAAGGCCGATTGAAAAAGAAACAGAGTTGAAATATATCTTCGCTTCACTCGTTGCAAGCTCTGCTACTTAATTACTGTCGTAAACAAAACGAAGCAACCATAGCAAGTGTGAATTTAATAATAGTAAAAATTGACTAATTTATGATACAAAGAGTCTGGAATACAGATGTAACTAAAAGCAAGTTTTCTCATCTGTTTTCACGTTGCTGAACTCGACAATTAACAACTAACTGACGCGCTGATACAATACGTACACATTTTCATTAATACCGTAGGGTATTCAAAACCAATAAAAGCGCCAATTGTACTAATAGGAATATGAACACCAAATCTGTGCATTATGCTATACTATAAAGAATCTATATAGCATTATGTTACTAGTAGTAACATTCTCCACAACAGCCCAGCAGCAACATTACCAACAGCTCTAATGCCAAACGATCAACAAACTCTTGTAAAAGTTTGTCCATAAAGCCGAATTGAAGTTCATAAAGTGCTGGTTCCCATACTCTCTGAATTCTGGTAGTTGTTGTTTTTCTTGTTGTCTGTGGTATTTGTGTTGGTTTTAGTGCGTAGGCAAACAATTTCAATAAGTTACATTTTTATTTGTGTTTGTTATTGGTATAATTTGTGTGTGTATCTGTGTGTGTGTGTGTGTGTGTGTGTGTGTATCTATATGCTTGGTTAAATAAAACACTTGAAACTTTTAACTTATTTGATATTGCATTCGTATTGAGTTTTATTGGCTCGTATAATGGACATCAAGAAGAACATTTTGCATGAACTTTGTTTGCATAAATTGAAATTTGATTGTTGCAATTAAAGTTTCATGAAAAAAGTGTATCAGGGTCTCCATAAGTGTAGTAGAACGATGTGGTAAATTAGCAAAAGTTTTTTTCTTTTTTTTCTTTTCTAAGCGTAAGGATTATGTCGCTTCTTATTGCACTACATCTAATTGGAAGTTCAAATCGTGTTTGCTGTGCAGATTTAGCAAGCAAAAACACAACAACAGCTGTCAGCTTTTGTTGTACAATACACAGTGGACTTGATCACTATCATTTATCATTTGCTTATATGCGATAAAATATTAAAAACAAATTTCCTTTGTGCTTGTGTATACTGTAGACAACGTGTGCTCCACTTTTCGATTAAGGATATATGACAACAACAACAAAAGGAAACTTTTATACAAGAATTTCACAACAGAAGCAGAAAAACAAAATGGCGAAGCAATTTTCATGTAACTTACATGCGAACACATTTCAGAAAAGAGAGTAAAACAAACAAAACTGAAGCGTAAAAAAATTATGAAAACAAAATGTTGTGATAAATTTGTTACCAATGAACCATTTGCTTTCTTTATATGGCGTATTGTTTACCAAATATCGCTAGCTTAATGACTTTTCGTTAACTGGAGTGACATCTGACTAGATCTGGAATAAATCTGGCATCTACTTTAGAGATAATCTTTCGTACCATAACATCGTTTCAATGTCTTAACAAGCAATCGCTTATTCGGTAGGTAACAGATGTTTTTTATTGCACTTGTACATACTGCTCACATTTTGGGAACTTCCAGAGACGAAGGTGATGGTGGCGACAGCGTTCCAATAAATGAGATAAGTGAGATCAGTGAGATAAGGCGATCTAGTCTTGTCTATCCGTTCGCCCACATGCACTAAGCGTAAGATTGCGGTGGTGTTAGTTTGCTGATGTACGATATATTCTATGTGAATGGATCTTTGCTACTAAATACTCATTACTCGTAACATATTTCTATAATTAAATTAATTATACATTCGAAAAAGATGCTTCAGTACTTTTCACATGCATCTAACAAGTTACTTTTAAGTCTTTTAATAACATGATGATAATTAGAGGCCTCCATTTCATACCACTACACTAATAAAACTTGAATTTCCGTACCTGAATTGATTCATGGCGGTAGCAAAAGTATGGTGAGTACGGATTATGTTAAACAAAAAACTAAATTCGTTGAAAATATCCATCGTTTTCATTACCTCACCTAACAGGCACCCGAAACATAGAGTTGCCGAATCACAACCCATTGCCTTTCTCATTTACTGTCGGCGCGAAGAAATTGGAGCAGCTGAGAGAGTAAATTTAATTTTGACTTAGGTTTTTTTTTCAACTCAGAGATTGAAGCTTAAGAATTTTGTACTTAATTCAAGTCAAAAAAAAAAAACTTTTTGTATATTCTGACTTTTGTACTTGACTACAGATTTGTGTTTAGCATTAGTTTTTTACATTTTCATTGCATGAACTTTATACTTATTCTAAGCATTTCTATTCTTTATTTATAAATCGATCAAGTAATATTGAGAATAGATGAGAGTAATGAGAGCTTAAGTATACTCATTCGTAAGTGTCTCTCGCCTCATATTTCAGAAATATGTATGCAGAATTTTATGGTTTGTGCTCTAGTATGTATACTATATACAAATGTTCATATGCGGGCATATAAAATAAACAGATTTTTTTGCTTGTAAAGTGCAAACGGAGCTAAAGTGCGAAAGTAATGAACGAGACAAGCAATGTTGAATTGTAAGTGAATCGAAAGACTGTTGGGTATGTTTTGCTTATATGCCCCGTCTTTTCATTCGGTTTGGTCGTTTCTTGTATCGAACCGAGTACACTACAGCCAAAAACTGGTGGAAGCAATTCGTCTTTGTTTGCTATATTTTTTCAGTATGTACGCTAAGAAAAATGAAAATAATGTTGATTTCGAATATTTTCCCAACGAGTGTTTCTACGCAATAGTCTAATAGGTAACTACTATTTACTGCATAAATATTTAAATTGATATTTATGCGCTACGCAGCAGTGTAAGTATAGTACACATGGGTACTAATATATTCTGTGGCGATATTTATGTATTGGTATTTATTACTATATTGTATGCATGAGCATGTATGTGTGAATACTGCAAGTGTGCACACCATCATCAAAGGCAAACACCATTGACTTATTGCTTTGGCAAAGAAGAAGCTTAAGCCAACCAAAGCAAAGCCAGTGGTGGCGCATTAATATGGAAGCAAGGCGTAAAAATATACAAAAGGTGTAAGGAGTAGGTGTGAGGGTGGGCGTTTATGTGATGAGGTAAACATATTACATGCATAAAATACGCATACGTTGAACACGCTCAGCACGCCCAATGCAAACGCCTACCGAACTATGTCAAAAACGCCCAAGTCAAGAGTTTACCTACATCCAACCGAAGCAAGGATACACGTGTTTGCTGCGTTCTGTGTAAACGTGCTGTAATGGCTTAAAAAATAAAAAAATAACAAATGCATTTAAAAATAAGACTTTATTCTTAACCGTTGCAAATAATCCTTGAAATTTTCGCAAAGGCTTTCAACCTTTTTTACTAAATATTTTACTAATTCATTTGCACAAAACTCAAAAAATGTATGAAAATTCTATGGAAGAACGTTAAGAAAAACTTGAGCGCAAATTTAATTCCAAGCCCCGTGGTCAGTTCTGTGACATTTGAATTGCTTGAATGAGTAGGTTGGAGACTTTTTTTCCTCATTTGGTATTCTTTGGCCTTTTAGCTTTTTAGTCTGCCAATCAACAATGTACAAGTTGAAGTTTTTCAATATTATTATTTTTTTTTTTCACTTACAGAACCAGCGTTTTTTTTTTTTTTTTTTATTCAGCAATGTTTCCAATTAAGTTTTCTTCGTGGTCTTTCGTGACTTGTATGTTTGAAATCTTGGTATTTGACGTATGCAAATCCTTGCTTCCGTTTTTATGTGGACTTTTTTTTCCTTTTTTTGTTGTTATTTCTTACCAAAGAAATGTCAACATTTGCGGTTTACTACTGTACTGCGCTGGAACTCAGAGACGAACGTCTGTGATTGAGTGACTGAACTGCAAACGAAGAAATTGTTTTATTTATAGAATAGAAATTTTTATTCGCAGTTTAAAGGCTATATAGTATTAGAGTGCAAACAAATTTGATTGGCGGTTCTAAAAGTATAAAGTGAACTGAAACTTCTTAAAACATCGTAGATATAAATAATAATTAAGCAAGTCAAAGTTTCAATGCAGTGAACTGAATGGAACTGAACTGAAAACAACTATGTTGGCAGAAAAAGTATGAAAAGCTTACATTTAGAGAGTTATGAACATACACAACTAACATAATATATCGGTGAAATTTCCTGTTTCGATAAGATTTAGTCCTATTTTTAAAATATCTACCCTTGAATCAACGGATTTGAAAAATAAAACCTTTCTTTCTTTCTTTACATGTTTACCAAATCTTATCCCTTTGCGTCAAATAGTTGCTGCAATATGAAGCAGTCGAATTTCTCTTATATTGGGCGAGTGTAAAACCGCCCATTTTGGCGACCTTAACATCTTTAATTTGTCATATATATAGCTGCTGAGTTATAACTAGTTTTGTATTTGAAATATAAGGGTGGTCGTGGAACTGTCCAGTTTTTTCAGTGGAACTTTTTTCTCTCGGTTCTCTTTACATATGAATCATATATCCATCTCCAACTGCATCAAATATTTGGCAATATAAAACGAATTTTATTTCTTTTCCTTTGTTTCTTGTTTCTTATGTACGGGCGTGGCACCGCCCATTATGCAATCAATTTAAAAATTATTAAATATTTCGTTTGAGCAGAGATTGAACCCACGTCCACTGGAATGTTAGCCAGTTCGCAAAACAGTTTAGCTATCAATCTTTGTTCAAATAATATCAGCTTTTACTAATCAAACTTAAATTTAAACTTGATTGGATTCATCTTACGTATGTAATGGATCAATTTCAAACCATTTTTATTTTAGAAATAATTGCTTCAACTCAAACATGTTCGATGCAACAAAATAAATGCAAGGTGTTTTTTTTTTTTTTTTTTGTGGAAATTGCTTATAAAACTGCTTATAATTGCTTATAAAAAGTCTCCAAACCAACTTTTAAACCAATATTTTAAATATTGAGGAAATATGGTGCATACAAATACACGGAGAGACTGACTGATATGACTAGATCGACTCGTTTCGCCGTGTTGATCACGTATAGCCAAGTAAATATACTTTATGTGGTATCCGATGCTTGTGACAATTGATCTAGACCTTGACTAAACCGTGCGGGCTTGGGACTTCATCCAGTTGCTGATTAGACTGTGAGAGTTGGCAGTATTCAAGCTTGTACGAAACACTAGTCCAACCTAACTCCACGATTCTTATTAGCTGACCATCGACCTGAGTTTCGACAATATGTTTACACTACGGGCCTCAAACTTCTTCTTACTACAAACAATTTAACAAACTCGCCAGATATCGCTAAGAAATATAGTTGATTAGACTATAAACTGCCTGCAAATTATAAGATTCATTTGCAACGAATATCAAAGTTGTTACACTATCTTTCAAATTTTAATTTACCTATGTGTGAACTTATAGTTAACAAAATGTACACTTAAGGAGATTATAAAACAACATATTTATAAAAGAATGTGTAAATTTTAGATTTACTAACCTTCACTTATAGTTGTAACAGCAACAATATCTGAAAATGATAAAAAAAGTCGTACATTAATACATCTTTATGCAATATTTCCGAAAAGTAACAAATTAAATTACAAGTTATGTATATGAGATTAGTTATACGATTGATTGTTCAACATTTAAATACATTTTAATACCATTGTCATACAATATTTATTCTATAACAAATCAAACAGCCATTAAAACTGTCATAAATTCCAAAAAAAATAAAAAAATATATAAACTTATATCTACTATAATAAATAAATAAAATTCATTAGTAATACACTCATAATAATTTAAGCAAATAAATACGCAATAACATTTATATGCGACAAAAAAGCACTTTATTAGTTTTTAATTAAATTTGCAATAAAAAAATGATAGAAATAATTTATACAAATATTAGAGAACACAACAGCAACTGTCAATTTTCCAACTGTTGTCAACGCAACGCATACAAAAAAAAAAAAAAAAAAAAAAACAGATACAAAAACAAATTCAGTGTTGTACAGTTTAGTTTGCGCAACTTATTGTCGTTAGCTACATATAGGTATATGCTAAAACATTCTGAACACTGATTTTTTCGTACACTTCACACATAATCAGTTAAGGTTATTATTGTATGTAAAGTATGTTTGTAACGCATTGTAGAGGCATGAGAGTAAAAATTGGGTATCTACTTGTTACTACTCGAAGTGTAGATGCTATTTTGTTCATTGAAATATATATAAAACGACGACATTAACTATTACTGCACGTCTTTGCGCGATCTTGAAAAATTTGGTGTTTTTTTTTTTCAGACGAACTGAACATGCTGAAATGTGGTTTGTCGATAGACGCAAAACATTTCTGTTTGTATCTTTCAAAAGGTTAGTTAAAATATAAATCAAAGTAAGAAACAGAAAATAAATACACGAATATATAGTTTCGCTACTTATAACAACTATCTAGCAAAATGCCATAGTCTGATGCAAAGATTTAAAGAAAAACACCAAAAATGGTTTTCCTCCAAACTCATTATGAATGAGGATATAAAACTTTTAGCAGATGCAAGCAGCTGCCGATTCAGCAAAGAAGTCAAAAACTATAAGTAGCTATAAGAAAATATTCTAAACTGAAACAGATCGAGTATGCTAAGTACTTTCGAAGTAGTCGTTTCAAATTTCACCAAATGAATATGCAGGCTATGAGAAAGTATGCGAAACAATAGAGAAACGCAAAGCTGACGGAGTAAAAGTAACTGAAACCATGACTCAAGTCAGCTTCCAACATTTTTTAAAGGAGCCAAATCATGCATTTACAAAAGTAGTCGAACCCAATTCTGCTTCCGATAATGTTAATTAAATGGATAGTAGAATGGATAGTTAAATATTTTTTATCATTTCCGAATAAAAATAATTTGGATGCACCCTTTGTACAATTTGTTTTTATTCATATTCTGTCTCAAACTTTGCTTATATGGGCATGGTCAGATTGGTCAGAAATTTTGTCTAGTTATTATAAATGACAAGCCTGGTTCTCCATTTTCGAATTTAAGCCACAAACTTTGAAATTCCGAACAGTGTGCCTTGGTCCACAACACTTACATCGAATACAATAGTTTGAGTTCCTGAAGATCTGAAGAATCAACAAATTTTACTTTCATAAAATATCGTTCAATGGTCCGATCGGACCCCTATAGTTCACATAGCTCTCTATGACACTACTTTTCCAAGCTAAGAACTTAAATTTTTCCTTCATTACTTCAGATAGAACACCGACAGCATATTTCGATGAAGAGTTTGGGTTCCAACAAAGTTAACGTTTTTTCATGTCTTATTTATACCCTGTACCCATATGGTAAAAGCGCACATTAAGGTTGTGCAAATGTGTGTAACAGACAGAAGGTGGCATGGGAAACTCTGTAAAATATATATTCTTGATCACTTGAATGGAAGCCAGGTCGTTATAGACATGTTCGGCTGTCCATCTGTTTGAACGATCCGAACTCGGAGATTTTAAGAGATAGAAACTTCAATTTTGTATATTTAGACTCCATTCATATTTAAATGAGCAAGCTAATCCCACTTTGAGGGGTAAACCGCATACAAAGTTGTGCAAACCATTTGTAAGTTTATGTATTTTTATTTTTATAGGTAGCCCCATGCCAACTCTCACTCTGTTTTGAATTTTGTACGAATTTTTTGTTTGTTTTTTGTTGGTTTTTGTGATACCCTATAAAAGAAATATTTGTAACAGGGTGTCGATGTCAAAAATTATGAAACATATCAAAGCAAACATCGGTGATCCATAAATTATATCATATATTCGTGATCAGCGTAACAAGACGAATTGATATAGCCATGTCTGTGCGTCCCTCTGTCTGTCTCAGTTTAGAGAACACTTAAACAAACTAAAGTCACGGTACAAGATCTTTATGTACTCGATTACTACAATAGTAACTTTAAGTTTTGCAAAATGTCGTGTGAAGTTGGCACCCCGAAGTGTGAAATTTTAATTTTATTCTACGATTGTCCAAGTTTGAACTTCGTTTGCCATCCCACCAAAAATTGTTAAAAGTGGAAGATGAAAAATTAATTATTTTTTACAAAACCAGCTCCGCGAAGTGTTAAATTTTCATTATTGTAAATGCAGTTCGTTTGTACAACGTTAGTCCAAATTTTTCCAAGGCTAAACTTCGTTTTTCTACCCACCACAAATTAATTAAGGAGAAATTTCACACTACTGTGTGCTGCACAGTGGGCGATTGGGCCTCGCTAGCGACATTTAATTAATAACTTCCAAAGGAAAATAGATATCTTCAGTCGATTTTAAGCAAACTCTTAACATGCTCGTCCATAATAATATGTATTAAATCATAGCTTACTCCTGTTATACGACCAGCCAAATTTGGTTGTTGGAAAAACCTTCTTGCAGTGTTTCCGATGTTCGTACTGCCTGTACCAGCCATTGGTAACCACCAATAAATGCATTTCTTCCCTTAGCTTCTGCTGAATACTTCTTTTATTTTGTGCAACAACATCCCTTGTCAGCACGACGAGCTTGCCACATTTGTATAGGTATTCTACTATATGAAATGATCTTTTTTTGGATGTCCAACATTTTCGGAAGATGATCTTTCCATCAATACTAGCGGCATATCTAGCATTTCCTGGTTACAGTTTTCGAAAAAAGCCTTATTTCTTCCACAGTTTTTCCACTTTTGGTTAAAGACTACTAGTAAAATTTCGCAGCTTTTTGCGCACAATCTCGCACTGCTCCTCCTGAGTATATTTAAGGTTTTTAAGAATAGTATCAAATACAAAGTTTTCCATGGCGAGAAACTACTTGGTGGGGATCGCTTCTTCGTGCCATGCTAACAAAAGGGTTCGTTTTGCTACTCACATTGTGCCTAAAAAGTGCCATTATTTGAAGAGTAGCATGTAGTAGCAGTTCATATTGGACATTTTGGACGCACAATGATTCACTTTTCCAGAAAAAATCAAAGTTAAACTGAATCCAGGTGAATCTGGTAAGTTCTACTGCACGAAAGACAGATGTACGCTACTGTGGGCTCGTTGTTAATACACTTAATTACCACTACGTATTATAAGCAACACATTTATAGACCGGTTACAAACACTGATTTTCTATGAGACCCAAACGCCCACTGTGTGCTGGCTTCAAATCAATTTTTCTTCTTTGTTCATTTTCGATGGGTGGAAAAACGAAATTTTATCATGAACTTGCCTCAATATGCATACTTTGCATAGTTTATAGCAAGCAAAACTTTGGGGCAAATACGACAATATTCTTAAAATTCACGTTTCTCTTTCAAGGTAAACCCGCTGAAAAAAAATGTTATACTACGAAAAATATATGACGTGTTAAGGATAAAATATAGTCGACGCTCTCTTGTTTTTAATTAATTCTAATTTGTCATCAATTCTCATAAAATATCCCACATATGTCCAGATCGGACAACTAAAGAATATAAACTATGGTTCATACTAAAAAAAAACTTAAACAAGGTACAAAGTATCTCAAAGTGGAACACACTCTATTAAGAACTGAGAGACTAGTGCATATTTAAAATAACATGCCATAGAGACAGCTTCTGCATGTTACAAGTTCTGTAAAAAAGTTTATATAAAACTACCAGACAGTAAAATTGAAGTGTATAAAACAAGAAAAAAAATAAAATAAAATAAAATCGAAGCAACCATTATATTCTATTTATATTTGTATTTGTGATTATTTTGAAAGTCAACACGCTGCCAATGAAGGATGCATTCGAATAGAAGCTAATCGAATTAAAATTAAAACTTGTAAATGAATTTGTAAAATATTTTATACACGTATGTATACATGTATATATTTTTATGATTGGAGATGCGTCGATTTAATTCTGATTTGATGCTGAATTAAAGCGCTTTTTAATTTGCTATATTATAGCTAAATTAAGCTGCACGAACTTGTTTGGCATTAAGTGTATCTGTATGAATACTTATGTACTATGTGAGTGTGCGTAAGCAAGGTAGTCAACAAGATACTTGTTGTTTTTGTTCTTATTTGCTATCAACAGATACAAGCATCACTTCAATTTCTGTTAGATACTTATGCCTGAAAAAAATCGCATTTTTTCGAGATACAAGTACATATGTTCTTCATTCCCTCTTCTCATTTAATACAGCTTGTAGTGCTTGAAACAATTTTTATTTTTTTATTTTTTATTTTTTATTTTGTGTTTTTTTTTTTTTTTTTTTTTGCTTAATATCTCTCAGAATATTGTACATATATGCAGTCGCATTTGTATCTAGATACATATGTACATATAGAACACTTGTATTGAATGCTCAATACTCAAGCGTATCATCAGCATTTGGATTGCACTACGACTTGTGTGCATCGTGCAGCATTTTTATGCCCCAATTCATGCGTCAAGCCAAATGAAAATGCACAGTTATGAAAATCATTTTAAAAATCGAATATGCTGCAGCTCGTTGTATGTTGTATGAGTAAATGTATCTCGCAGTTGATTTGGTTGCATAATTAGGCAAATTGGTAAAAACTTGTGCAGTTGAACAAAAAAAAAGTATCTATGAATAGGATTTTTATTTTTAATCAGTAACTGTAAATTTGCATTAAGAAGTAGCACACTCTGAAATCGTAATGGCATAAATTACTTACGTTACAAGTGGGAATTAACAATTGCTATTGCTATTGGATTGCTGGCTGGATTGAAATACACACTAGTACTTACTTATTTGCTTATTTGCTCTCATTGTATTGTATAAGACGCTTTTCAATTGGTTTCATGATTTCGATGTGGATTCTCTTGGATTCTTTTTTTTTTTTTTGTAAAGATTGATTTTATTTTTTATTTTTTTGCCAGTGTAAACATGAGTTGGCTTAAAGAAACGATGCAAACATCTACATATGTATACTATTTGAATTTGACGCAATTCGATATGCATACTTAGCTGTCTATTTGCTGTCTGTTGCTCTATATATGTACATTTTACATACAGATGTACACTTGAGATACTTTTGCACCATACAATATATAAGCAGTCAGTTAGTCTATTACTGTAGATGCTTGTGCAAATACTGCAGATGCTCCATACGGTATTACATTATACAATACAATATCATAAGTAATTTGGAATATTTTCTTCAATCGATTTTGAAAATTGTATGACTGGTTTGTCGAAACGTTTGTAAAGATTTATACGCCTTTTTAATGCAGAACTACATTTCTTAAAGTTTGAGAGGAGACAGTTCCAATGTATTAGAAAAAGTTGAAACAACGAAACTGAGCAACAATGCGAGAGCTTTCAAAATTAGAGAGTATATAAATTTATGGGGCCATTCCAACGGCTAACATTTTTCTCAGTGATTGTTATTATGTAAAGAGTGTTACCTGTAGAGTCAACATTCTGTACATTTTCAACATTCTCGAAGCATATTGTCATTTGCCACGAAAGAACTAAGCGTTTTTAGATGAGATTACCGCTTTCTTATCGATATCATGTCATATTTATTATAATCACCATAACAGCTTTTATTTAAACAAAGCAAACGTCATTTTGCCACTCACATGTTAACCATAATAAACATATTGCAGTGTAAAGCAAAAATTTCGAGAATGTTGAGCTCAATGCCAATGCTCTATAACACTGTCCTAATCGAATGCACTTAATGTCTGTAGTGGGCGTTTTAATTTTGAGTGAATTTAGTTAATAAATTATATTTTAGCTCTTTAGCAAAACGCGACGTTTCTCTTCTGCTACATTTTGTCGACAACAGCTAAGTGTAATGAAGAAGAGCGGTAATAACTGCGCGAACTTAAGCAAGTGAATGAGAAAATTAACGAGAATAATGCATATGTTAATAAGGCGTTGTGTGGTAGGACAAACGACCGAGACTCCGTGTGTATGTGTTTCTTTATTCGTATCTCTCTTCCGACTCACTTGTGCTGCGCGCAGGCAGCGTTACAAACTACGCTTAGTCTAGCTGTGCTTATCGCACTCTACTCTACTTACATCTATGCACTATGTGACAATGTACGTTAGTAGAAAAGGTATAAGGCTATGTAAGACTTAGTGATGCAGGAGCTGCCATCAGTCTGATAGCGATGTGTAAACACCGTTTCTACTGCAATAGGGATGTGCAGGTACCGTGTCTGCTACAATTTATACATGGTATTCTACAGCACAATAAACATAAGCTCAGACTGTAGAACAAGTCCGCTTAAAGGGATTTTCAAAATTCTTTTTGTCGTTAAGTTGGTACAACTGGCCTCTATACTGACGCCGAGTTTGAGCGCGATCTATCGTGTAGTTTGTTTACAGTGCTCAATAATGTCAGTTCATCTCAAGTGTGTGTAGCAATTTTTACAATGGATAAAAATATCGAACAAAGAATTTGTCTCAAAATTTGCATTGCAAATGGAGTTTCGTGTGCCGAATAGCTGAAAATGTTACAGAAGACTTACGGTGAATCGACTTTATCAAAATACACGTGCATATGAGTGTTACAGTGCATTCAAAAGTGGTCGAGATGTGGTGAAAGATTTTCCTCGCTCTGGTCGGCCATCAACATCTTCAACTGAAGGTAACATCGCTAAAGTTAATGAAATCTTGGCTGAAAATCGTCATTCAATGCACGAAACGCCTTGCCGCTCGATTAGTTCCGAAAGATCTGAATTTTCTTCAAAAACTCAATCGCGTAAAGTCATCACATCACTGTGAACGAATTTCTGACCAAAAATTCACCACAAATATCATCGAACAACTACCGTATTCACCTGATATGGCTCCGGTCGACTTTTTTCTCTTTCCAAAACTCAAATTAGCACTGAATATTTACCCGTTTTCCGACGATAGAAGACATAAAAGAGAATTCGCGGCGAGAACTGAAGTTGATTTCAGAAAATGCGTTTAAAAAATGTTTTGATGATTGGATTATTCGTTGGCAAAACAGTATTATTTCGGAAATGGCCTACTTTGTTGGCGATACAATAAATTTGGAGAATAATAATCAATATTTTGTGTTTTATTGACTAATTCCTGGTACTTTTTTGACAGAGCAAAATGATTTCATATGAAAAATGTAACATCTTTACCGAAGCAACAGTTTAAAAAAATTTTTTTTGTATACACATTCTCCGTATCTGTTTCTGCTTCCTTTGCTATAGATACTCTACATTAATCATATACATACTTGATAGCTGAAATGAAATGAGTTTTGTATTTGCTGCTAAAGCTGTTATCGACTCTGAAGTGGTTATACTTGAGTTTTCCTTTTTTTTTATCGCTTTGCACATTGGGATTTATTTGATTTGCTCAGTCAGTGCTGCGTTACGTTTAAATTGTGAGCTTTAAGTACTTAAATTTATTACTAAAACAAAACAACACTAAATAAAAAAAATATTTACTTAAAATTGTTTGCTTTGTCTGCATATTTAAATTAGACAATTCCAAGCAATTATTTTCATTCATTTATTTATTCGTTCAGTCATTTGTTTCTAGCGACATTTAAATAAACAATAAACTTCAGCCTGATTTGCAATGCAGATTTTTAGTTGGTGTCTTCTCGAAATGTTGTTGGCCACAAAATCAACAGACAGAGCGGCAGCCAGCCAATTTTTGTACATTGAAATTCGTAGAACACAGATGGATTCTTAAAATTGAATCTGCTTGCTTAAAATGCTATTGTGTGTTTTATTGCTCATAAATTGGCTGATTATTAAATTAACTAGCATTCGATTTTTGGCACTAAATTGCCATTCACTTGCTTCCTTTTACTACTTCTACCAGTATATATGTATGTATTTGCAATGAGGGTATTCACGTATTATGTTATTCACGGTGGCATCTTAAGGCAGTAATGTGTTGAAGTATTAACATATTAACGTATTAAGCTTAACACTAAGTAGTTTGTGAATTATGTGTTGTTTAATACTAAAGTAAAGTTTGCTCGTTTTAGTATGCTTTTTCATAAACCTTTTTTATAATTGATGGGATCCATTTCACTATGGGCAAATAGCAGATTTATTCGACATAAATTTGAAAAATTTTCCTGAAATTTAGGGTAATTATTTTGTATTATATTGAACATGGAGGTGTTCATGGCGCCATCGGTTAAAAAATTTTACCAAACCATAAGTAAGATGTAACTATGAAATGTGCGAAATTTCAATTTACTTTTCGATCATAGTAAATTTTTTAAGCAAAATGCAGTTTTACCAAATAATCTTTCATCAAAATACCATAATGGCGTTGCCACCTTGCTTGTGCTGCTTAAACGGTGGGGTGTCTTCCAAGACTAAGTAAAGTAACATCTTAACATACGTCATAAGCTATTTTTAAAACACACTCTTGACTATAATTACTTAAAAATGTTCTACCTTCGTTTTGTTGTTGTATATAAAAATTTTATTATTATGTTAACACGATAATATGTTAACACACTAGCTTCTGAACATCTTCAATATTTATATTCTCTATATATGTGTATGTACATACAAGTATAAGCTCATGCCGACAATTCAATCAGCTCGGTTTGCAGTTAAGTCAAGTAAGCTTGTTATTTTGCACAAATGACATTATTTGATTTGATGCTTATTTAATTAATCCCATTAAATGCCATCAATCGATTTTGCAGGCGTTGCCTGAGTGTCTCTGAGTTGCTGTTGTTGTTCTTTGCCACTCACAGCAATGACTTAATTAAAAATATCTAGCATACATTTTTTATTGTCTATAAAAACAATTCAGAACAACACAATTTCAAGCAATTTAAATTAATAGCTTGATTCTATTTTTGGTTTTTTTTACCGCGTTTGCCAGTTTTTATTTAGCTTTTTAATTTTTCATTCAAATAATTTTTATGTGCCTATTTTATACGTGTGTGCTCATATACAGCAAAATATTTTACGACCATAATGGTCCATAATATTTGTTAAAATTTTAACTATGCATGCATTTAGTACCCTTTTGTATATGAATATAATTTTTGTTTGTTTCTCTAGAACAACGCCTACATGCAGCATCAATTTATTCATTCATTCATTCATCCATTCATCCATTAATTTAATTTGTTGTTGGCGAGTTTTATTGTTAACGAAAACATTTTAATTAATTTCTCTATTGTTTTGCTACATTTTTATTTGAATTTTTGAGTATGTGATTTCTAAATGGAAGTTTGGGGTTATGATAATGGGCTCCCAATAAGCAGACATTAATTGTAAAATTGTAAGCACTAAACGAGTTGGGTGTTTGATTTTATTAAAATATTTAAATAATTCGTTACAATTATGCTTTAAATATAAATATGAGAAGTCAAACCCCTTTTACCTGCCTTAAACTTATCTGATTCGCTTGATGTTTATTTGTTGGAAAGGTTGCGAAGAGGGCCAGTGCAAAATCTATACTTTTTTCAAAATCTATTGAATATTTTGGACGTAAAAGAGCTTCACCAACTTAACGCACAAAGTGTAGGTTATAATTTACGAGCAGTTTTTGCAGTTACAGAGTTAAGAAAGTTGACCTGTGGTTTGCAAATCGTTCGGGGTGTCATTGAAAATGCTTTCACCTCGGTGTGAATGGTGTATTTGGCACTTAGGAATCTCGAAAACGTTGTTAACTTCCATTAATCGAGGCAGTTTAAGAGAACTCACCGTTGTAAAATCAATAAAAAAAAGACTTGTGTTATTTCTTTTGATAATTTGGCTGTGGGTATCCGTTTATTATTTAAAAAAGTAGCTTACGCCGGTTGACCACTTGATAGAGGTCGCATATAGACCAATGTGGTCCTTTGATTTAATAAATAATTTAATAAAATAATTTTTTTTTTGTAAATTTACGAGGCTATTTACGGGTAAAACGTGAAGCGTAAATTTGAGAGTTACCTGTAAACTCTGCTTATACAAATCTTCGCATTTTTTTTCACGAGACTCGTAATATCACTAGTTTATATGGTTTCCAAAGTAGTTACGAACTTAGAAGAATTCTCTATTTATGTTATTATGTTAAACATAAGCATTGGCGACAATGGGAGTAGAACCCACTTTTTAATTTTAAAGATAACCTAAAGAAAACTGGCACATAGTCTTTATTGTAGTCAAATAGAGAATCCATTCATATAGACATGTCACGCTCACTTTTTCGGATGGCACTCATACAAACCATTCACCCAGTAAGGACATAATTTTGTGTGAATGGTATTAAAACTTCGTTTCCACCGAAACTACTGCTTTTTATACTATTCACATATAGTGGGTAATGGAATCAGGTTGTTAAACAATTTTTAAATCCATTAAAGAGGAGACATCGTCTACTCCATGAAGTACAGGGTGTCTTCACATTTAAAAAATCAATAATAAGAAAAATTAAGTAGTTTATTGAAAAAATGTTTATTACATATTAATGTTAATGTTTATTACACACTTTGGGAATTTATTTCTTAAAAATGATATTGTCACAATGCAAACCGTTGCGTTCACGGCATTCAATTAATCGAACACTAAAATTTCTTGTGACGGCTCGGCAGGTATTCTCCGTGATGGCTGCCATTTCGTGACGGATATTTCCTTTTAATTGTGCCAGGGAAGTCGGTTTTTTGCCTTAAACTTTAGATTTGACGTAACCTCACAGGAAAAAGTCCATAGGGGTTAAATCGGGGCTTCGTGGAGGCCAATTTATGTCACCTCTCCTGGAGATCAATTTGCCAGGAAAAAAATGAATAACGGATGCTTTACATATACATATATCATTGGCCGTGCCTCGCCCACTTCTAATGTTAGTTCTCTCAAAATCTCTCAAACACAAAAAAAACAGTGTTCCCAAATCAACATGAAATACTAAAATAAAATCAGATATTTCTTATGTGAAAAGTTTACACATATTGATTTTTCTTTGTTTTTTTCTGATTGAAATGCAGAAGATTACAATCTTTGTCACCTGTTTTTTGAGTATATGAAGTATTTTCAGTAGCCAAAATTATTGTTATCTGAGTACTCGCTGAAAGCATTTTGTGCCGAAAATTTTGGATTGTTGTTTGACAGCTTTTTTTTATATGACATTTTTCGGTATCGTAAATTTTTATCAATTTCAGTACTGGAAGAAATGTCTGTCTCAACTAGAAATTATATAGACGCCAAATTAACGCTTTGGTTTTAAACTGGTTTATTAAAACTGCTGTTCCACAGAAGCTAAAGTGTGTTATTGTTCTTGTTTTTCGTTTATTATTGAATTTCTACATATTGTGTATATTCCAGTTACGTTTAGTTTTGTAGCAGTCATATAATCTCAATAGAGTACTGTGATGTGAGTAAGAATATTTATAGGTTCCGTTGGCATTCCGTAAACTTGCCTGGTTAGCTCTAGTCTCGATGTCCTCGAAGCCAATCTACATATATTTAGACATATAACTAATTAGCTAACTGGGAAACCATAATATTGTGCACTTTAAAATTGAATTTAAAAATTAAACAAATGTAAACATAGCTCTAAAAAACAATTTCAATTTATTGGTAGAAAGTTACATTATAGCAAAGTCTTCGATATAAGTAAGAAGTACACAAACATATTGAAGTCAAATATATTCCATTCCCATGCAATCTGAACTCAATGGTAATGAAACTTGTAATGTCTTAGTGAAATAACTTGGCTATGATTATCAGTGTGAGTGTTCATTTCTGTGTGAGTGCCTAATGTGATGCCGACACGTACTAACATGCAGTTGAATAAAATTTGTAAATAAGATTTTCTATTCGCAACGTATATATCTTGTTCTCTATCTTCTTGTTGGTGTAATAAACTCTAAGAGCCTTTAATACACATGATTCTGAAGGTTACTTGATTCTGACTGCGTACTCTGACTGCTGCAACCATATTCAAACTAAATTTTTACATGATATATCAAAAACAACGCATGTATTTCATATTCAAATAAACATAACAAACTATGTATTTTCTTTATCTTTTTATAGAATCGATTAGAATTTCAATATAATGTTATTTTATGCATATATGTATGTACATATATGCATATTTATTTTTTTTAAAAGCACTTACAACTATGCAAAACATATCCAATCAATTCTCGCCTGCAGCATGCAAATATTAAAAATATACAAAAATATCTGTTCTACCGCATAAAATTTAATGTATATTGAAAGTAAATATCGACAAAAAACAAGTAGTATTGTAAGTAAAGTACGCATAAACATTGCAGTGTCGTTCATTAAAGATTTTTTTTTTTTTTTTTTTTTTGTTACTTATAGATACATTCACATATGTGAATGTATCTTAATGAATAAGTATGTACGTTAAATACGAAACAAGCCAGCTATACGATATTACTGTGTGAGGTCTTTAATACAACAGATAGCCAGTGCAATTTTTATCGAGTACATTAACTCGTAGGGCTTATATGCTGCATTCTATATGAGTAAGTAAATAAATAGCTCTCTGCGCATATATATGCATGTATGTATATATTAAAGTATTTACGCTGTTTCAGTGTTAATTTTCGTAGCGCAGTAGCAAATTGCACTTGAGCTTCAAGTAAATTTTCACACAAGGACACTCAATGTGAGAGGCGCATCGAACCGAACCGAACCGAACCGAACCAAACAGGACTGAACTGAACTGAACTGAACTGAACTAAATGAATCCAAGGCAGCAAGCCAGCAAAGCTTTGCTGACGCGAGTTCGACGATGACAGGGCTCAGTTGAAGCTGAAAGTGCTTCAGACGTCGACGGCGTGTGAAGTATATCATCCAAGTAAGGCTTTTTTACTATATATATGTATAACGTAGCTGCAAAAATTTAAGCCGCAGCAAAGACCAAACTGTGTAAGAGCGAGAAAGAAAGATGTCTATGAGCACATAAGTGAAGACATATGTAATTATTCAGATTTTGCTCCACTTTATGCTTGTAGATTAAATTATGTCAAAAAAAAAAAAAAAAAAACGAAAAATGTAAGAAAACACATTAAAAAGCAAGGGCGTTTAGGGTCTAGCCTAACGCGTTCTTATTGTACTTTTTCACACCAACGATGAACGTTTCATATATGAGTGTGGTTTGAAAAATATTGAGCAATTTATAAATTACCTATGTATAATACATGTAAAAAATTGTAGATCTACAAAACAAAGAACCAAGCTATAGTTCGGCCATGTACCATTTCCCTGCTTATCCGACGGCAACGCATTGAATTTAGGACGACGCTGTCATTGGTAGTGCAACTTCTAACAGTGACGCTCCAGTTCCAAAGTACTGGCCACTTCACCGGCTCTGGGTAGTAAAGCAGAAGTGAAAAAAACTATATAAGAGTATATTTTTGTGTCTTTGCAGCGGCAGTCAAGCAGTTAAATTAACTCCTTTTATGCAGCTAATCGATGAGTTATGCGCTAGTCAGCAGAAGTAGCTAAGACGCTGAGACTTTGAGCTCAGCGCTTATTACAATTTTTTAAGTACTTATAAGCACACTTATTATAGTCCAAAACTTTTTGAACAACCCTTATGTAATCTATGTAAATAAAAATGTATAGAATAATTGTTTTTGTTGTCGTCGCTGTCATTGTTTGGTGTTATGTTTTGTATAAATGAGGCACGAGACTGCGACAGCATTAGTAGGTACATATGAATGTCCTTGCGCCTTTTTATAAAATTATAATGAGTTATGCGCGGCACGAATTCGACGTATGCATGCATACACAAAATATGTAAGTACATATGTGTCTGCACGTTTTTATACTCACAGGCAGCTCATATGTGTACACGAGGTAAGACAAAAAGGAAAACGAGATAAAACTTTGTCTTTGGTAGAACCGTTGTTTCAATACTCTTCACATGCACCTAAAATGTGTCAGTTCAATTGGTAAAACTTTAATTGATAGATATAGAATTCACTCAGTTGTTGAGTTTGATTCGAATAATTTGATTGGACACGAGTTCGTTAAAATGGTTTGTTTTGTCACTGAGTAGAAGTAATTTGCGATTTGATTTCATTGGAAATGAGTTCTATGTACTTCATATTTTCTTCGTGAAGTTAAATCAATTTGTAGAATCCTTCTGAAAGTGACAAAATGGTGCACATATTGTCTATGAATTTTAAAACAATAGAGCAGAGCGAAGATCCCGTATCGAGTTTCAAGTTGTTAGTTGAAGAAAAACAAATTTTCCATACAAAAACCAAAAAGTGGAAGCCTGGCTCATATGGGAGATATAACTTCTAACAGCATGGTGCATTATGCTGTAAAAGCTGTGCTTATTTCTGTTGTGTTTTGTAAAAAGGCCGACTGCTAAATGACCAGTTTCATAGATGCTTACCTACAGCATCTTTTTTTCTTTGTACCTACAGTCAATGATTACAGAACGATTATTTACCCAGTTCAAGCTTCATTTAATGTATTAGAAACGCCGTAATAGAGATTAGTACTCAGGGCGAGTTTTTAATATTTTCTTAAAATTTAAAGTTCAGTTATTACACAACAAAGACAAATGTACTAACCGGCAGAATAACAGACAGTTAAATTTTAAAAACGGACTTTATAAGCTCACCCTTAGATGTATAAAAAATAAAGAGCATAATTAATATTAAGTACTATTTAAACAGTAAGAGTAATATAATCCTATTACCCGATTATATTCTCTATGCACTGCCCTGGTGAAGCGTATATTGAAGTAGAAGGTTGTGATCAAAGTGGTCTATAAAATACGAATCAACCTACATGCATAATATGAATTTCAAGGGTGCAACCTTCAAGAAATTACCAAAAATCTACCTTTTTTTCCTTTCATTCAAGTTTTTGGAGTTGTAAAGGATTTCTGTTCTGTTGCTGGCTGGTTAAATTTTGAAAAGAAATATATATTCATAAAAGATTAGTACTGAGAATGAAAAAATAGTTAAAGAGACAGACGGACATGACTGGATTGGAATTTGCCCCATCGAACTGATCAAGAATAAAGA
The DNA here is from genome assembly GCA_035044765.1 of Leucophenga montana. Taxonomy (NCBI): domain Eukaryota; kingdom Metazoa; phylum Arthropoda; class Insecta; order Diptera; family Drosophilidae; genus Leucophenga; species Leucophenga montana. The sequence continues at coordinate 551,557 of JAWNNQ010002018.1, read as the reverse complement.
TACAAGAACAGTTGGCGGCATGGTGAATTTATACTTATGTGGTGACGCGTATTCCTCTTAGTTACGCTCTTTTTTATTTTTTATTTCTTATTTATCTTTTCTCTTATTGTTTTTTATTCGCTGCGCATTTGGCCATTTCGTTTTTTGTTTCACGATCAAAGCATTTAAGAAAGTCACCACAGCGGAATACGTGACCTCATAAATAAATCCATCTTGGTTGGCAGGTCCATTGAGAATTATGTGAACTAATTTGGTAGCAATGGCAATTTTATGTAAAGTGGTAGTTTACAACACTGTGTTTTCATTAAATCACAGTTAAAGCTAGTCCACGTTTATCCTCGTTCGCGCCATATTGCTACAATTTATTAATTGTTATTAAATTTAAAGCAACATTTTCACTATTTCCATTTCTTTTATCAAAGAAAAATGTAACAGATAAACAAGGTCAGCTGTTCAGTAGCTCCGATTTGTTTGTGACTTGCCTGTAACTTCACTGTAAACAGTTTTTTAGAACTGCTAGTTCTCTTTGCTAGTTCCTCTCTACAAAACTTGAATACTTTGAATACTTTATTTTATATAAGTACACTTGGTATGCTGGTTGGATCGCGCAATTTGAGTAAATAATAAAAACTTAAGTAAGAAGTCCTTTTATTGTATTTCACTACTTTTAGGCTGATAACTGATGGTGCGTGTGATAGTGTGCAATATGTAAGCATTTGAGGTATTAAGCAACCAGCTCTGAATTTCTATGCTATTAATAATTATCGGGATGAGCTCTAATTTTCCATATTTACATTGTTCGCCACAGGCTTTCTCCCAACTTAAGCACGAATTCTCACATTCGCTCCATTGCAATATTGTTCCAAGGACAATTAAGTTTCAGCATACTGTGCTATTCTATTTGCTTATATAGACATATTGTATGCTACGCATATGTACGAGTACATATATAGAAAAACACCACATACACGCTTCTACAATACATACCCTTCTATTTGTTTATCATATTGTTTTGGATAAACAATGAATCTGATTTGTCCTATGTATTTAAATGCATTGTACATTCAATGTTATAGTAGGTATGGGATTTGTGTGCTTGTACTATCTTTGCATCGGTCAAACTGTGAACTATTGTTTTGCCATTAGGTTCATTTATATATATATATATATATATATATATATATATATATATATATATATATAGAAACTTGCTTCTGCTTCTGCTTTTGTTATTTGCATTTTCCATTAGAAACTATACGAAATTAGATTCAGCGCTTTTGTATGCTCCATATATAATTGTATTATAATCTTATGGCGCTCTATTATTTCTAAAGCGCCAATAGCAATAATTATATACATTTTATAATTCACACAAAGCTTAAACTATCCTATCCTATCCATACAATATAGTACATATATATATATATATATATATATATATATATATATATATATATATATATATATATATATATATATATATATATATATATATATATATATATATTTTCTCTCTCTCTCTCTCTCTCTCTCTCTCTCTCTCTCTCTCTCTCTCTCTCTCTCTCTCTCTCTCTCTCTCTCTCTCTCTCTCTCTCTCTCTCTCTCTCTCTCTATACTCTCTTATATATATATATATATATATATATATATATATATATATATATATATATATATTTTACTGCATTTATACAAGTAAACTGCCTTGTGCGTCTTAGAATGTTTATCGATTGCTGCGGTCTAATGATTTTTATTTAAATGTTGGTTTAATCATGGTTTATTTACGACACTTGCTGCACTGTGCCACTCCTTTGGTAAAATATTAATTACATATTTGCAAGATACTTGTGCACGGACAAGACTTCACAAGACAGGCTAACCATTTAATGGTTTTAATGTGTTAACTAACTTATACAAGCATGTAAATAATTGCTTGTTTTTGAAGAGGTTTTGAATAAGAAAACATGGTATTTGAAACTTTATAATTAAATTTTTGCTTTATTTACTACTATCTTATAAAATGTCCTTTGTATTAAATGTAAGTGTAAAATAATTAGATGATTTGTTGCAATCGTTCTATTTGAACTAGTTTTTGACATTTCATACATATGTATATCATTATGTTGTAATTACAGTATAATAGCTACTTTGACTAATTATCAGGCAGAGACTTCGAGAGGCATAGTTTGGTGCTTGGGTTCGTTTATAGAAGTCAATATTTGTTGGGAAAGTTATTTATTGTCATTCACTTTTTTTTTTTTCAAACCGCCCAAGCCCCTAACGAATGTTCGTTAGTCACGTACGCATCATACATGAGCATACATATTCCTCCTAATCAACATGAAACTATAATTTAGTCTACTTTCTGCATAAATGTCGCTTAATATGGTCTAATAGCATTTATTTATGCACGAAGTTCGATTTTGTAGACTTCTAAACACTGATCTTACAGTGAATGCTTGTGAATGCTTTACTAAATAGACAATTTATCAAATTGTAAGGAATAATGATATATGCACGTATTCGAGTCCGCTCGAAGAGTCGTATTTTGACAAAAATTTTTTACCTATTGAACCCGAGAAAACATTACTAAGAAGCATTTTTTTGGCTCAAGTAAGAAATTACCACACCCTAGCATAATATACGATATCTAATACAATTCACTCCAGATGATTGGATAATCTTTCAACTAAGGCTGACGTCAGAGTAACCGCTATAAGCTATACGATGCGTGAAGCGATAATATTTGGTGCTATAATCAATGCTAAAAGATGTCAGAGTGAAAGCGATAAGTTCTAAAAAATCCTGTAAAGGAAATAATCTCAGAAATGTTGCATAAACAGCAACACAATAATGCAAATATGAAACGAGAAAAAGAATGCAAAAGCAAAACAAAGCGAAATTTTTCAAACTGCTATCTCGCTTTGCTGTCGCTATATCGCTTGCATTCACTTTCCCATTCACCTGCACTCTGACATTTTTTGAGCGATCACATAGGAAAATGCAAGCAGTAGTTTGCACTACGTATAGCGCCGTATTATCGTATCGCTTTAAGCGTGCACTCTGACGTCAGCTTATGCAGTGTTCAAGTTGAATACGCCTCGGGTTAAAAAATCTTTATTCCTGTCTAAGCTCACAGAAGTCTGTGCATTTTGAGTTCGAGAGCTCACGAGCAAATCACTTGTAGCTCAGAGCATCACACAGCGGGCTCACATACATATAACCTCCCAGTTCACATACTGGGAGCTCACAAGCTCATGACTGTCGGCGATCTCAACGCTCACAACAAATCAGCTCGTAAGAGAGAGTCGAAAAGAGCCTCATTGAGCAGCTGGTGACCGAACTTTCGGAACATTTTTTTGAATGCAGAATACTCGTAGATATGTGGTAATTAAGGCTCCATTCATATATCCGTCCATATCAAGAAAGAGAATACAGTTTTCAAATAGAAAACAATCTTTTGTGTGTGTGTGGTTTTATATAATAGCAATATTTTACAAAATTGGATTTAAAGTTTTCAGCGTAACCATGATATTTGGTTTTAGCTTTTCTACAGTTTTTGTTTTGATTATAAGGGCCATTCAAACGGCCAACATTAACAATTGTGTGTCTACATATTCCCATTAATGAGCATTCTGTACATTTTCAACGTTCTCGAAGAGTGGTGCCATTTTCATATCTTGAAAAAAAAGAACGATTTATTATCGGTTTCAATATCACAAAAAGTTGGATTAAGCAATCATTTCGTGTTCGAACTAGTGCAACTTCACTTGCATTTGTCCTTTTTGGCTTCTAAACGCCGAAATACGAAAAAACAAAACACACATCAAAGCAAACCAAAACAGCAGTTACGTTTCAAACTAACTTCATTTTGCCACTCACATGTTAACTATAATCGAGTCTTCATGACTTCAAGATATGCTGTACATTGTCTAAGGCAATTTATTTGAACCATATACTTTATATACTCTTTTATTGTATGGGTATAGGATAGAATAGCTAGCTGCCTCTATCTATTCAATGCCTTCACACGTAGGGTAAATAGTATTATAATTATGTCACTGAGTTTGTAACGCATTAAATGTAGCACCACAGACTCTATGAAGTTTATACATACTTGATCAACTCGAAACGAGTTGATCTGTCTCCTGCCCGTGGCGATGCAACCTTGTCCCTCAGTGTTTAAGATTTTAATTTGAAATTGTGTATGGAGACTTCCTAAGGTCCTAGGCTGATCTTATAGAAATTTGGTCTGGAATATATAGCATCAATACAAATTTTTTTTTAATTGTTTGATGGAAATAAACAAATTTTAATGATCGTAAACTAAACTAAATCAATAAATATAATATGGTTGTTTTGGTTTCTGATATGCGAAACAAGTCATAACGATTACAAACTAAAAAGGAAAAATCGAAAGTATTTTTGGAAAAAATATTTTTTAAATAGTTATTCACTGAGGTTACGATCGTATTCACAATATAATGTGTCAACGTATTGAGCTTTACAAGAAGTTGTTTGTGTGTAATAGTCGTTAAATTTAACCATTCAGCTTTACATGTTCTCAAAGTGTAGTGTGCTCGATTTAGTACTTTTTAGTATTTTAAACCCATAAAAAGAGCTGAAATCGTGAAATTCTAAAAAAAAAAAAAAACGGAAAACGCCAAACTCCTTTATTTTGCCAAATACAATACAGGTATATCCATATACTCGTACTTAGTTCTAAATAATTTTAAATATAGTTCCAGCATTTTGGCTTTGGATTAGTTTTCGGTTTTACAAAAAGCAAATAGTATAAGTACAGCTTTGTCGTTTGTGTTGGAAGCAAAAGAGTGAGCAAAATACATGCTAAGAATGTTTGTACATATTTACGTAAAGTGGCAGCCTATTCGGAATTCATAGACATAAGACTGCAGCATTTTCCATGCACATGTAGAAACGTGAAAAGCAATCTAATTGTATAATATTAATCATGTAAGACGAACACAGTGCTAAGTAGCCCTAGTTTTATAAACACATGCCAAAAACTCGTGTTGCTTGGCAATCGCTATACATTTATTTTCCCTCGTTTTTTTACAACACTATATACTTTCTGTAACTCTCAACACTACGATAGATATTATTTGACAGGCTGCGTCAACGAATTTTTCATATATTTTACAAATTGTTGAAATATTTGACACCGCAAAGTTTAATACTAGTAAAATCTCTGGAAATTTCAAATCGTTCTCGAAACAATTTTCATTTGTGCTAACTTCAAACGAACGCGAGCCAGAAAAAAGCGGCAATACGACAAAATGGACAAAAAAGCATTTGAGGCTCCAGCACGTGCGGTAAGCGTAGAATGCACTTAAGTTAGGTTAAGTTTTTTTTTTTTTTTTTATCTAGCATTGTCTTTACATTCAATTAAACAGCACAGCTCATCCAATGATGAGCCGGAAGAAATGCGTGATAGACTACGGTCACGGAATCGTCCGCAAGACGTAAGTAATAGACGCTCCTTGGCGTCTAGCTCTGGGCGCCCCAACGCAGGTAGAGGTACACGCGTGTCAAGAGGAACTCCTTATGCCATGACTTCAACCAGAGGTAGACCATCATCGGCGGCTTCATCACATGTGTTTAATCCGCGGCAAGTGCAGCAACTGGAGGGTGCTCCAGACACAGAGCCGCCGCCACCGTCGTCGCCACCGCCTCCACGCACGCCGGAGCACCAACCGCGAGACGAAGATGACGTCAACGGGCAACTAGAAGCTAGTAAGTTAGTTTTTACACTCTACACACAGAGTGTGAACAGTATTATAATTTAGTCACATGGTTTGAAACGCCTTAAAGGAAGCAACGGACACCCCATGACTGTGCGTTTGTTCCCGCCACATACTTGTATCCGCAATCTTTGAAATATTGCTTTGATAGTTGGTATGAAGACTTTTTATAATCATATACAAAGGGCTTATAAACAAAGAACGCTGTAGTCCAGTGTGCCCAACTTTCACATACCCTGCTTCTTGTTCAAGTCTCCTTATATAAACTATAGATTTGCATGGGGCTCTTATATTGCTCCGAGCGGTATGTATGCAGCATATTGTAATTTATCGACCAAAACAAGTAAGAAATGCTGCAGTCATGTGTACTCGACTTCGAGATACCCTGTTCATTGATAAGGCTTTTTATTCAATTTGTATAGTTTTCCGATTTGGATTTAACCAAGAGAAGATATAGCTGCCACACAAAGTGTAAATAGTATTTAGCTTTTTCTTTTGTGTTTTTTTTTTTAAACAAAATCATTTGCTTTCTTTTTGTATGACGGTTAGTAGATCGTTTTTATTATAGAATTCTCGATAATATTTTAATCGTTTAATTGGTTTAGTTGAATCGAACAATGGCAACTCCAGGAGCCCAAATAACATCAGCACTGACAACAGCCATGCCAATCTTGCCAATGATGAAACAAATGGAAGCAGCGACAGCGACACCGTCGACCACGTCACAGTGTACGCCGTAAATATTGGCGGCACAATTGTCACTTCCAACAGCAACGATCAGTGCCAAACAATTACAATTACTCAATCTGGCGTGTCCAATTCAAGCGGTAAGCAGATACTTTAATAAACAAGAAAAGTTCGATTAATTCTAACCCTGCCAAAACTTCTGAAACAGATGATTTGCCTGTCTCTTCGTTCGATGTCAACGTTCAGAACGTGCGCCCGAGTCCTTCGATTGTGGTTGGTCCAACAGACAGACCACACCTTGTAATACGCATTCCTTTACCAATGCACACTGCAGCTAACCCAGCGGAGCTTCCTGCTGCCTCTTCCGCCGACATAGCCATAGAGCCAAACCAAGAAAGCCGCTCGTCTCACAACGATGACATCTACAAGTGCCCGATATGCCTGGAAGTAGTGCGTGAACGCACACCAGTGACCACCAAGTGCGGGCATATCTTCTGCCGGAGTTGCATTTGCCGGGCACTGCGTATTAGAAGAATATGCCCGGTCTGTAACAAGGAGCTAACTCGGTTTGGATTATTACGGCTACACATGTAGGTCCATTGATGGAAGTGTTATACATGATGCAACATAGCTCAGGCTTTTATATATTTACATATTTACATGTAAGAGATTTATGTTGAATATTTATGTAGTTGGAAATGAATATGTAAAGTCAATTTTTGCATAAACAATAAAATTAACTTCGAAACAAACTTCGAACTGTAGTAATAATTAAAGTTGATAAACGGAGGTGAATCTCTCACCTCAAAATCTGCAAATTTCATTCACAAATTTTAGTTTTTTTAATGATATTTGGAGGTGTTGCTGCAATAGAAATTTCGGTGTCACCACCGATTAAACTTCTGTCTGTCCTTCTGTATATTGTTGCGTATTTTTTGGGAACCAAGTTTTTGGCTATCCAATTGAAAAATGTTACATACACTTACGATTTCTTCGTAACATACATGGACTAATGGGCATGGGCCACCCATTTTTGGGGGTAATCCCCATACAAACCCACCGTGCAATTTTGTGTTTTTTTATGAAAAAATCTTCATTTAAATCAATATTAGCTTGAAATTTGATTTGGTAGATTTTAGTGGACAACCGCTCCCTACATATACACAAATGGGTGTGTCCCGCCCACTTTTTGAGGTATATAAACCCACAGCACACTTTTATGCATTTATATGGTAAACGTGAATATCAACTTGAAATATGACGGCATCTTACACATCTACTACATCAGTTCATACACATCTACTAGTGAGCGTGTACCTCACTCTTTTCGGGGTAGCCCCTATTCCTTTATGTATGACAATAATATTTAAAATTTCGTGTGAATGGTATTAGAGCTTCGGTTCAACCGAAGTTAACGTTTTTCTTCTTTTTCGATAAAAATTTGACAACCTGAAATGATAATTGCTTACGCAAAACGTCATTGGCCTTAAGAAGTGATTGGCATCTAATTAATGAAAACTTTATTTTAATAACTTAATCCATGCTGAGTTGTTCCTAGCACATAAATTAATATACATAAGTAATGATAAAAAGCATTGCAATAATTTGAGCTACTTTTTTAAGCTTAGAAAACTTAAAATCCATTAGACGCATGTGTACAAAACTCTTTGGTACTGACAGAATATAAACGAAAATCGGCAGTTGAGCAAATTGCACACAAATTAAAAATGCGAACGCATAAAAAAAGTATCTTATACAAATTTTATGGAGCATTGCATAAATTAAAAGACCATTTAGTGGCAATTGGAATAAAAAAAATCTTGATTCATGCCGCTGTCTGTGTTTCTTTTTTCAAATCAAATTTAAACGCATTTTTTTGCGGCAACGGAAACAAAACAAAAAATTATGTTTTTTTTTTATGAGAAATGAAAATTGCTTTTGACTTTTTAAGCCATTATGAGCCGCGTATAATGGATTAATGTCGAGCAAATCAAATCGCTTTGCGCGCCGCTAAATTACACGTCGAAAGCAGCAAATGCTGCAAGGCGCATAAATGACACTTTTGATATGCCGCAAAGCTGCACAGTGTGACAATGTGAAGCAGCGGTCAAATATCAACTGGTTTATGTATCTATATACGATATATATATATGTGTGTATGTGTACAATTTGTATGGGTTAATAACGTATGCGGCACACAGCTAAACTGTCAGCTTATCACAGCGTCGCATCGTACATTATACATTGACAATATTATCCGCAGAGTAAGTAGGTATCCCAAATAAAAATATATATATACGTGCATAAATGAAAAATCCACTCGCTCGATCAAGGATTGTGGCCTGCGGACTGACATGCGTTGCACAGACTCTGTGGCAGAGTGGCACAGTGGCAGAGGCAACCATTTGTCGGCGCATTTTGCTGTCAATTATATTTATCTCATTTTATTTTTTTGTTTTTTTTTTTTTTGCGCCGCCAGCTGCTCGGGCGCCAACTTGATGCCTGCTTCAATGTTGACTCGCTTTCCTTGAACGCTTATCTCATGCAACCTTTGTCTGGCCTATGTCTTTACCACTTTGCGTTTCATTAACTAATTTGCAACATTTTGTAGCATGTCTCGTGTAATTTTCATTTATGGCAACAACTTTATAATGCACACCAAAAAAATATATTTTCACTCAAACTTACTTTTATGTTAGCTGCCACTTTAAATTCATATGCGCCAAGCGTCTAGGCGGCACTTTAGCATTTAATGTGTGTTGAAAGCAGTTTTCGAAATAAAATCCATTTAAATATTTGCACCGGGAAAAGAGAAAAATTCATGTGAAAATGCCACCAAATATGAAGAGTGTGAAGAAAAATGTGCCGGATTTATATACTTGTATCTGTAACTACATATATGCAAGGTTGGACTAACAAAAGCACGGCTTGTTGCTGGTATTTGATTTGATTTAAAAAAAAAAAAATACCAAAAGAAGATCTTTCAGCTTGGCGACGAGAAAATGAAAAATTTGTGGTGAAAGGTTACAAACACAGCAAGAAATTCGTTCGATTGTTTACGGCTTACGACTTCTACTCAAGCCGGTTCAAAATTTTGTTTAATTCTTAATTAAAATTGTTATCAATTGGTATCGAAGATTCCAAACTGGACATTTTTGGGTAGAGCACGAGCTTCAAAAATATCGACCAAAATGACGAAGATCCACCCGAAATGATTTCTGCTGAACTAGAATTACTTACCATGGACTGTTTCACGAATTAGACTGTATATTTTTCGATCGGAGAAGAGCCTCGAAAACGTCTGTTAAAATCTTCGACAAACGAGAGGAATTCGGCATTGGTAAAAGAGCCGAAGATCACCGATTGAAACAATATATGATTACTGGGAACTGGGAATAAATGCCGTGGCTAAGTCGCGAATATTGTAAAATAATCTGCTGTACACGAAGAAATCTGCTTGATGGGTTCCACGAATTTTGAATGAGGTCGAAAAAGAGACTCGATTTTATTTAGCACAATATTTCCTATTTCCTAAGAAAATTTCCAAAGGAAAGTTCTAGCAACTTTAATAAACTCATGTATTGAAGCTGGGTTTTACATCACTGCTGAAAGAACTATTAACATTATTGCGATCTCTCACCATATTCTACGAATCTGGCGCTGTTGTAATTTCTGGTTATTGCGAACTATTCTGACAGCTGACTCCACATACCAAAGAAATGTATTAAAATTAATGGTGATTATGCAGAGTAGATGAAAAATACTAAAGATTACAAAAAATAACCAGAAAATATTTTTCTCCATTTTTTTTTTCTAAACAACTAAACAACGGACTTTTGTTAGTCCCTACTCCCTATATTGTATAGAAAACAGCAACAAGAAATGATATCCATATGATATATTGATTTATTTATCATGCAAACAGCAACAGTGATACATGCAAAGCTATCGCACGGATAATGCTTTCAACTCGGTAGCAGGCAAAATATGCCTTAGAGCTTCAACTTATACTACAAGTAAGTAGAGTGTGGCTCTTTCGCGTTGACGCGTCTTGTCAATGAAAAATCAGCAAAATATATCATGACGCTAACACGTATTTGATGCCACACAAAATGGCAACCAAAACGTGGAAAAAAACAAACATACTCGAATTCCAAGAAAAACAAAAAAAAAAAGAGTAAATATCTGTAGAAATAAAAAAAAAGAAACAAAAAAGAAATGCGGCAATATGACAGCAAGAGAAAGACTGAGTGACAGATTGGCAATGCGGCAAGTGATGTGTTACCGTTGAAAGCATCGCTGCCGCTTAGCTGCCACTTTTTGTTGCATGGCTGTTGCTACAGCCTGGGCCAATGCCATCGACATCACCTTCAATGTCTGCATAGTATATGCAAAGATATATCGACAAAGCTGTTGACATTAAAGCTCAGAAATTGTATACACGCATTTGGCGGTGAAATATAAGAAGAAGAAGAAGAAGAAGAAGATATTGATATAGTAGAAGGGAAATATTTGACTTCCTTTATGTCGAAAAAATTATGCCATAGGCGCAAAAATGCTACTCAGATACTACAGTCATGTACAGAAAAGAAGTGCATTCTCATTTTTTTTTTTTTAATTTTTTGCTTATTTTCGACTGATTTCGATTGTGTTTAGATTACAGAATCATAACATATTTTGTAATTAAGATTCGCTTTTAAATGTTATCTTATAGGTCTCTTAGAATTCAGTTAACAATTTTATTTTCTCAAATCTCCGTTAAGCTAGCTGGCAGATCAATGTGTGAATGGCAAATTTCTTTTAGAATAAATCACCTCTGCTGCACTCATCTGATAAAAGTTTAAAACAAAATGAAAATATTATATATTTTTAAACGTAAAAATTTAACAAGAACTAAAATAAAAACTACGAAGAGAAATGTATATACAAAACTGTTAAACGAATTATAATTGAGGTGTTCAGGATGTTGTGTATCGGTGCAAAAATGCACACTTGCAACAAATATTAAATATAAGTTTATCATTTATGCTTTTAAATGGCATTTTTCTCACAGAAATATAAACCAAGTATGTGCAGAACTGCACAAACATATTTTGCACATGGTTGGTGAAGAAGCAATCCTAACAATAGTGCATGTCTGCACCGATACACAATATTGTGAACATCGCAGAAATTTGATAAATTGTAAGTCTCAGTGTGGACCTGACAAGAAATGCTCAAGTACAAAAATAAAAAAGTATAAAACAAGAAAAAAAAAGGTGAACTTCTGTGAAACCGATGCTTTAATACACTTCACACGAAGATACAAATTTCATACTATTGCAATAGAAAGCTAGAAAGAAAATTGCTAAAATCTTGATTGGTGAGCTCGTATGAAGGATACGCCTAAGAATTTGTATTGTTTGTAGCTTCCGTCCATAAGAGGCCATCGAATATAATTTCTTAATGTTTCTTTGGAAAAGAACAGTAAAATATAAGTGCCAATTGAATTTTAATTTGTTAGTGTTAGCTATTGGAAGAAGATGGGGTTTCTCTCCATCTATCGTTCATTGGTTATACACTGCAGTAGTTAGGCCCATTCTGCTATACGAAGTATATGTATGGTGGCCAGCACTTGAAAAGGTTTCTACCCTTAAGCAAATGCATACGGTGTAAAGGTGTGTTGAACTTTGTATCAGTGGAGCGCTACGTACCACACCGACGGACGCATTAAATGTAATGCTCCATCTGATCCCATCAAATACGGATTATTGCACACCAAACATTAACTTCGTTAGACAGTATGACGTCATAATACACACAAGACTACAATGGGTCAACCTTCATCACTGTAGAGAAAACGCTATCAATATCTTTATAGACGGGTCTAAGCTTGATGGTCGGGTAGGAGGAGGTGTATTTTCACCGGATCTGGGGATTAGAGAATCCTTTAGACTGCCCGCTCATTGTAGCGTCTTTCGGGCGGAGATGCTAGCCATTCACGCAACTCCTACGGTCATACTCAAATACTCAAGAACATGTGTTTATTTTCTCGAACAATCAGGCTGCCCTGAAGCGCTGAATTCTTTCAGCTCCAATACTAAAACCACAACAGAGTGCCGGAAATCTCTTAACGAGATTGCAGAGCACTATGTTATACATCTCATCTGGGTGCCTGGTCACAAAAACGTAGAGGGAAATGATGAAGCGTATAAATTAGTAACAGAGGGTAACACTGCTGATATCCTTGCGGGGAAGGCCACAGTAGGTATACCCATGGCTACATTTAAACTACAGATCTCAACACAGATGATCGGTATAGCAACCAATAGATGGTGCAACCTTGGCAAGTGTAGAATCTATCGACTCACCTGGCCAATATATAATCTTAAAAGAACAATAACACTACTTCAGTATAAGAGAGATAAGTTTGCTGTTATTGTGGGAGCCCTCATAGGCCACTGTACAATAGGAACATGCCACAAGGCTAAGTTTAAACTCCTGGGACTTCTGCAGAAGCTGCGGAAGCGCCGAAGAGGAGGAGACGGTCGAGCACTAGCTATGTGATTGTCCGGCCTACAGTAGGAAGAGACTGACGTTATTATCCTGGACAACTTAATTGAGATCTCAGAAAAAGAGTTTAAACACATCTCGACGTTCTTGACACTGACAAAGTGGTTTCCTGAGTAGCTGCGGATGAAATAGGAACAAATATGGTAACACAAGTGGCCTATGCTGGCCTAAGTGACAATGTGAGGTTTAACCACATGTTGGCCATCCTTACCTTACCTAACCTAACCTAAATTTTAATTTAAGATGAAGACAACATTATTTTACTAGACATAAAGTTTCGCCGAACATAAAGCTCTTCCAATAACGTAGCAAGTGACGCATCCAATGAAAAATGTTTAAAATATATAAATTATTTGCTTACGGACATTTTATTTTTTATGTGAAGGCATTACTTAGTTCAAAAATAAAATCAAGCTGCATAAAAAGACAAAGTAAATACTTTTGTATAACTCTTTGTTGTTACTCTGCTCAAAGGACCGCTCGTAGATCCGCAATATAACAAATCTACACTTTTACCTGTAAACAGAGTATGCCAAACAAGTATGCCAACAAGACTTGGAAACAAGATCGACCTATAAATACTATATGCAGAGTTTTTTTTTTTTTTGTTGAAGATTTGTGGTTTTCAAAGCATAATAAGTCACTATCTAAACTGTTTCCATTATTTTCCATACAAAAATATACGCTTCGTGTCAGGAGATTTGTGTTTTTATATAGATATGTAAAACCGTACACGGCGTGCGTTGATATACCTCATTTGGTTTTTGTCATATTTTTCTCGAACCTTTGTATATTTAACAATAATAGAGTAATCGTCGTGCGCTTCTACGTCCCTTTTTGTTTTACTTTGCCGTGAGCTTGACACCGGCCATTCCTCCAGTGGATCTTTTTTTCTTCCAGTGTCCTTTACTTATACACCGAATCTTATAAATTTGCGGCATATAGTTCAACCCGAGCACACAGCCCGCTAATTGGCTTTTTACAAACTTTATTACAAAATATGCTAAGAAAATATGACAAATCAATTTTTGATTCGACTCACGGCAAACTATAATCTGAGTACGTTATATAAGTCGTCGCACATTTACCACGACTCTACTTCCTGATCTATCTGAAATTTGGCTATAAATTTGAACTTAATGTCAAGAACGTTCCAAAGTCAAGTTTGCACTTTTACACATTTTCTTTAGTTCTGCCTAAAAACAATATTCAGTTTTTGATATACCAATTTTATAAATTTCATTAGTTTTCATGTAGCAATCAATACTGAATTCTCATGTAGTATTACTATTTTAACTGAATTTGCAAAGTTTTGAACAACAAACTTAAAAAATTCAAAATGCGCTAAAAATGGCTGAGTTCGACCCTAAATTAGTCCCAAGAACCGCTGTATCGCCATAAATTTTAAAGTACTATTTTTTAAAGTTCTTCAATCCGCGCAGCCTTTAATCTTACATAGGTTCAAGATTCAAACAAAAAATTAAACCGTTGTTATTTCTATGACCAAGACTGTACTGCAAATATTTTTAAATTGTCAAAATACAAATACAGAAAGTGTCATAAGATGCGCCAGCGTTTGCAAACATGCCAATGTTTTTAACGAGCTTAAGCTTTTGCTTTAAGAAGACCAACAATAAGCGTTGCCACGCTTTAAACACTTACTAACAGTAACAATTAAAAAAAAAAGTACGGCAACAGCTTACAAAATGGCGAATGAGTCTGCTTAAAAGTCACATTTAAGCCATGGCAACACCATTATAGCCGCTGGCAGCGGTGCATTTCCATTGAAAAGCAATTAATTTTGGCTTGGATTTTGACTAAATAACTTTAGCGCCTTTCAGCACATTTTCAAATAAATCGCACAATGCGGGCGCTTCAAACTCTGACTGAGTGTACAATTCACTCTACAAAAACAAAAGCCAGTGATAAATGTCACTGTCATTAAGCTGACAGCAGAGTTGCCAGATTAACGCAAGGCTGCAAGTTAGCTGGTTGGTTGGATAGTAGCAGTCGATTTCATATTATTGCTACTATGTAGCCTGACATTAAAAGGTTTTTTATTCTTTTTTTCTTTTCCGGTTGTTTTTATATTTATTTAGCTACCTACATATGAGGTTTTTTTTTTGTTCTTGTTATTGTTATTATATTATTTATTTATATTTCTTCATGTACTCGAATTGACAAACATTTATCATTCGATTTGGTTTGAGACTCTAACTCAGACGACGCACAGCTATTGTCACATATTGACAGTCGTCATCGTCATCAACGGCCTCACAAATTGACAACATCTTGTAAGATTTTTTTTCGCGCCTTTTATGTCGCACTTCGCCCCACTGCCCCACTGCTGTGTGCTTGTGTTGTCAGCACTTGTGAATGGTATCTTTTACGTCATGCATTATCAACATTTTTAAGACGCCGCCGTCACCGCCGCCGACGACATTGATTCCAGCGTTCTTTTGCGGTTTTGGTTAACTTCTTGCGACCGACCGCTCTCAATATAAAAGTGTCGTGCTGCGGTTTATTTGATTCTTTACTTACATAATATATATAGGGTGGTTTTTTTTTTTAGAGTTGTAGAGCTTATATAATTTCAAACTGAAACATGAGTTTATTAGAAGGATTATGTTATGCCATTAGTATTTAAATATGATTTTGGGCATGTGGTGCATTCTGGAAGTCCAATTTTTGACCTTTTTTTATTTAGAGTACATGTAGTGCGAAAACGAGCCATGGTTGTTCGAATTGGCCGCTCAGCTGTACAATGATGTCGACCGTAAAATGAACGTAGCTCACGGTATAATTCCCGAATTCACGAACCTCGATTTCCGAAGTAAACTTGCACAATTTGCAAGCGCTCTTCTACTGTTTGTTTATTCATGATAAAATGACAAACCAAACTGTACAAAAATGACAATAGCGTTGCCAGATCTGAACACATTATGAGAGTTTAATCAATGTAGGAAAATGTTACCTCTAAAAAACCACCCTACATATATATATATAGTTTATATAATTTATTATTTATATCAATAGTAGTATTTCTTTTTTTCTTATTTTTACTCATGATCTTTTGCTACTGACTGCTTCATTGTGTGTGCACGCTGGATAACATACACCCGCTTTTGTAGCGCTGGGAACGCGCTTTTGTGGCTTTTTTCTTTTTCCTTGCGGCGGCAGCAGCAGATACTTCTACATACTTGGCACACATGGGACTGATGTCTGCCTTTAAGTTTCTTTTATTATTATCACTTTATTTGAGCTTTTGTTTCAATTTCAATGGCATTTTGTTGGGCTTTGGCAACTGAGTTGACTGCTTAGTATAGTACGATGTCTTTTTAAACGGTATTTTAACGCATTAGCGTTCTGCATTGACTTGCTGCTATGAGATACATTTGTAGCGGCATAGTCATTGTTGCCGCATAGAGTGTTAATAGTGCGTTAATATCTAAAACAAGTAAGCTTACAATTAGCAGTAAGTGAAAAGTTGGCTATTGAATTGAAAAAAAGCTGTCGTAAATGACGAAGTGCGGTTGACACACAAGTTTAATATAATGAAATACTAAGTAAATAACTAAATAAACAAGTATGTTGGCAAACTGAAAACTACATACTAACAGAGTACAGCATTCAGGTTACAATATTATTTGTGCAGACGATCATGGTGAAATTTCTGCGTATAGAAAATTTGTGTTAGAGTTCCATGAAATTTGCAGAAACTACGCAGTAGCTAAAAATATTTGCCACAGTTTTGCTGAAGATTGATTGATTTACTAAATTAGAGCATAAAACGTTTTAAAATGCTCAACAAGCTCTTGAAGTAACAACATTATTCTCAAGAGCTAAGTATCAAAAGTGAACATAAAATATAATTTGTACGAACTATTTATAATTTTTTCTACATGGGTCGGTGGGTCGCTGTTAAGATATCGGGACATCAATATAAAGATTCTTAAAAGATGTAGTTTAATATTTTGTTATTTGCTTACGACAATCTGTTATATTTCGGGCTGCTGTGTGAATGGCAACTAACAACTGACAGTGTGGCAACACACAGCCAATGAAAATCACACAATAAAATCATACCAATCGGAAAATCTAACAACAAATTGAAATCAATCAGCACTTGATGTGCTGTTCGATTTTAAAGTTTGTTAAATTCTTAATCTGCAGTAGAACTCTGTTTAGCTCATAACGCTCGTTAGACGCTAACCGAATATTGAGAACATGTAATTGTGTTAACTGTTTGAAAAATACATTAATTAAAGTTATGCAGGATGGTCTAAATACGACTTTAACATAAACCGACACTTATGATAAATCTAAAAAAATAATTATTTGGTGAATTTTTTCTCATTGAAGTCAGACTTCCAGCAGGAGTTCTGTCAATGAATAACTCGTGCAATTTAAAGTTTATTAGTTAGTTTTAAAGTCTAAAACTTGAAAAGTACTTCACTAGTAATGTTCTATTTTCAAAACATTTAGGAAATTACTAATTACTATTATAGTATTTTTAAATAATTGATTAAGCCCTACTTTCACTAACTTGTTGCGCCAAATTTTATGACAGAATGAGACGACAGAGTTTGAATGTTGGTCAATTTTATTATCTAATTTTATTTGCTAAGATACAACACAATTTGAAATAGAACATGCTCCATTTTACATCTTACTTCATGCTACTTTTATGTTGGCAATGCTGACACTACTCAGTTTTGTGTTGACTTTTAGTAAAAAACCAACGCAAACAGCTAATGAAATTTAGATTTACATTCGAAAGTCGGCGCGTAGAATTCAATACATAAATTAACAAATATATTTCGCGTGAAGTCGTTCAAAAGTTTAAGTAATAAATAAGTAACTTGAAAGAAGTTGCGTGCTTTTGGCTTTTAACCATTCTAAATTTGTACCGAATAATTAGAAATCAATAACAGGCTATTCACAAAAAATAACAAAAGCTAATTTAATTGCGTTGAACAAATTTGATCAACTAGAACTGATCACTACAACTAGTATTCTTTTCTTTTTTTTTCACAGCTCGTCTTGTATTTTGACAATCATCTTATTTTGCTTAACAAGATAGTGAAAATAGGGCTTAAGGAATACTGTTATATGTAATATAATTCAGGCAAAACGATGAGTCTTAACTCATTACTTTGGATATGGTGAACACTTGATATTTAAATGAAAAATATAGTGAGGCTTCTTTTTAATTTTAAGGTTTAAAGTATTTTGCTGCTGAGTGAGTTAAGCTTATATGCAAACGACTCTAAATAAAACACTACTGTCTAATGTTGAACAAAGTGCAACATTAAGTTTGTCTTTGACACATGATAGCAATCTGATATCAAAGACAAATTGAGCACAAAACCAATCGTGTGACGTCTTTGTAGAAGTTTTTTCCAGTGTTCAAAAGCAAGCCGGACTTCTTTGTGCACCATTTCAAAACCGTTGGTGAAATATGGATAACTCCAATATAAAAGTCGAAATGAGTTTATGTGGAGACGTCGGTGTGGCAAATATTAAATTTTTGTCCATCTGTCTATCTTTCATGTCCGCATTCATTTGCTGTTAAACACAAATTTAATGATGCAGATTGCTATAAATTTAGGATAGATGGTACTTTTCAGAGCTCAGCTTGTTTAAGAACTACAACCGCCATCTTTTGGAATTTTAAAAAACTTTTCACGCTTCCCTTGCTTAAGGCTATACACCAGAAAATATACGGGGTATTCAAAGAATTTCAAAATTTTGTAACTTTTCCAAGAGAGAGTAAGAGAAGCTGCAACTAAAGCTGCTACTAAAATTTAGAAGCGGAAAATGTACTAAATTTGACCTTATATTAGATTTTGATTTAATTTAAGTTACATAAAGATATATGAGAGAAGAGAAAAAAATTGAATAAACATACAAAATTTTAGCCTCCAAGCAAAATTTATTTGATTTGTTTATGTTCTTCTTCTTAATTATTTACAATTCCTTCTAAAAATAAACACAATTACGGCAGCAAAGTTAACATAAAAACGCCAGAGCGTTAAGTAGCAGCTCTAAATTGTTTATTGGTACGAAATGAAAGTTGAAGCTGACACTAACTAAAGTCGAGTTTTTCTTTTGATTATTAGTAAAACTGATTGATTTAGCAGCAAAATAAAATACTAATTTGTGTTTTCCGTTCTACTTTAACATTTTAAGTATTTTGTCAGATCTTGGTATTGGACTTAAATTATTGAAATTGAATAAAGTATCGTTTAAAAATGTGAAAAATGGAATATTGGACTTGTTTGCTGCTGAAAGAAATCACGTAAATGGCAAACACATATGAAATTCGTTAAAAATCGCAGGAAATTTGAACTTTCATCAGATGTAGCTTAGCAATACTATTTTATGCAAACAAATTGCATACAAATATATCGTTGAACGAACAATTTAACGACGATTCACTCTGGATGCTGGGTTCAACAAAATCGTGCCTCGGAAAATACAAATATAACGTTATCGTGGTGAATGGTGATTTTCGTGTTCGGCGCACCAAAATTACTCTAAAAAAAATACTATTTCTATCTTTCTAGAATTGAATTTTGTAAACTAGCGAGAATTCGGTTTAAAAAATGATTGAGCAGGCTTAACTTTGAACTGCTAAACTTATGTATAGTCTTCAATGAATCAGTCGAAATGATCAGACTTAACTAAACAAAGTTTCTTTAGGTATCCATTTCTAAAAACCATTTGACATTTATTTGACACCATGCGAAACTTCGTTACGCCATTCGAAGAAGTATTCTTTCTCTTAGCTCGTCCAAATAGCTTTTTTATTCTCCGAAGTCTGGTTGACCAAACATTCGTTTTGGAAAACTTACAATATGTTTTTAGAAAGTGAGTAGCATTAGGTAGATAGATATAAAATAAACTGAATGTTGTTATCAATACCTAAATTCACATTATCACAATACAAAATGAAGCATACTATAAAAGTATCTTATAGAATATTCAAAGTATTGTTAATCATGTCGATGTGTCTGTCTATTTATACTAAAACTGTATTGTAACTTAAAAGTACTATAACAAATAAATATTTACTCCATAAAAAAAAACTTTAGATTTTCTCTTAGTATATATATTCAATAATTCATTGAACTCATTTACTTTCATTTGCACATGCGATTGCTTCGACCTATGGCAATGCTTAGACCTACTATTGTGCCAAGCACTTACATTTGAATATTATTGCAAAAATCTCTGAATAAAACAAATAATCATTACCGAGAAACATGCAGAGATCAAGCATTTGCCGCAACTTGTGGTTTCTTGTATACGTTTAGCAAGCCTGAGGCATATCTCTTGATTAATAAAGTATATATATAGTATGTTTAACATTATTGAATTTCAACTTGTCGGACAATGTCGGACTTAGTGTGAAGTTACTGCTACGCAACGCCTACATACGAGGGGTACTATTTATATTTCGGGAATAGCAAATAATAACCAACATTTTTAAATGAAAATGGCTTTATTGTTTTTCAAAATATTCCCCTTGATGATCAATTTTGTCAAGGCAAGTTTTTCCATTCCTCTAAGACTCCTCCAAAACATGGTTTTTGAACGCTTCAACTGCTTATACGGCGCTCATAAATCGTTGACTACGCAGTAAACCTTTGTTACTCGGGCACAAGAAGAAGTCATTGGGTGCCAAATCAGGACTGTATGAAGGATGAGTCATTAATTCGATGTTTTGACTGCTTTCACTTGTTTGACGAGATGTGTGAGCGAGCTCTCATTGTCATTGTCACGATGGAGAATGATTCGTCTTTGGCGATTGGTTTTACGAATTTCTCCGAAGACTTCCGGCAAACAAATGGTCGCGTACCACTCACTTTTGTTGGATTTGGCTCGTCTTGGAATACCACCACGGTCGATTGCTGTTTTGTTTCCGGCTCATACGCATATATCTATGATTCGTCACCTGTCATGATTTTATACACGACTTTTGAAGCACCACGGTCGAACTTTTTAATCATTTCCTTACACCAATCGACGCGAGCCTTTGTTTGAAGCGATTCATATATTATGGGGTATCCAACGAGAGCAAATTTTTTTTACAGCTAAGTGTTCATGCAAAATCGAATGTATTGAAGTGAAACGAATGTGCAAGGATGCCTCTATATCACGATATGCCACATGACGATCTTGCATTATCAGTTCACGCACTGCATCGATGTTTTTGGGCACAACAACCGATTTTGGACGACGATTCGTCGGCGACCGAACTACGAGCACGATTGAATTCACTATACCAGCGATATGCTGTGGTTTCTGACGATGCTTTATAGCCATACAAAGAACTGAGTTCATTGACACATTCTTATTAAGATAATACAAGTCGAAAGTTGTGAAAAATAATCCAACGAAAACCTTCTCTTGAAATTTCCATTTTTGGGCAAATTGCTTTTCTTAGCTCACTGTAAACAAAACAAATAGCAATTGTACATCGAAACTTTATGAGTACGTTTATGCCAAAAAATGTCAAACTTTATGACGGTGTTACCAGATTTTAGCTTTTGACATTAGTGTTGCCAGTTCCCGAAACATAAATAGCAGCTCTCGTAATAATTATTAGATACTTTTGTTTTATTTTTTAAATTAAAGAATTTAGTTGTTTATATGGCTTCACAAATTAAAGCAGTATGTTTTATAAATTATAAAATGGATTTAGGTATATGCAAATTTTATTCGTAATATACTGTTTCAATTGAGCATAATATCTGTTTGCGTGTAACAAATGACCGCATTGAATGACAAACGTTGAACGCTGAAAAACTGTCATACGACAAGAGTTAAATGCTGCTTTGCAGCTTTAAACAAAAACGCCACAGATACAACGAAGAACAGATACAGATGCTTTGGCAGTCAAATTTACAATAAAAATAATAACGAAGAGCAACACAAAATATCCGTTAGCGTTTAATTATTTAATTAGTTAATTTGACATTTGATTAGGCAAGCATAAACATAAATATCATTTTAAACAAGCAGCAATATTATAACTCACCAACTTCAGATACAAATTTATTTCGCTGCTGCTTAATTAGAATAAAGTATATTCGAGCGTTTTGAAATTCTTGAAAATTTCATTAATATGCGAAATTAAAATGCTGTAGAGCAACAATTTTTGTTTTTGTTGCTGTAGTACTTTTTCTTCACTTGCAGTTGTTGTTGATGGTGTTGTTGTTGTTGTTGTTGTTGTCGTTACTTTAAATTCAAATTGTATAGATGTATCACAAGCAAAATAAGTAATGCACAAAACAAACCAAAATATTTTTTAAAAAAAATTCGAAAATATTAAGAAAAACTGGACGGTTTTTGCTTTAGCTGTTTGGGCAACATTTCGCTTGAAACAAAGTATCTAGATACTTTTTGCTGCTGCTGTTTTTGTTGTTGTTGTTGTTGTTGTTGTCGTTTTTGTTGCTGTTTGCTGTATAATTTGCATTAATTTCCGCACAACGTTGCTGCTTTTGCTGTTGCTGCTTTGAAACTTTGCTTTGAATACATTTAAGCAAATTAAATTTGTATCTATAGTTATGCAGCTACATGCACAGCAACAAACAAACACAAACGAGTTGCTCAGAAGCGGTCGCATTAAGTATTGTGCTATCGAATATCAGAGCCAATGGTTCTAAATTAATTTTTTAATTGGCAGTGTACACAATTGTATATTTTGTTGATTTTTTATTAAATATTAAAACACTTTTGATTTGCAGCATATTCACTTTTGATATATTTTGTAGCACTTGTTGCTGCACTTCAAACCAATTTCAATTCAATTTACACTTTTTATTTATATTTTTTATTTTTTATTTGATATTTCAGTTGATATGCAAAAATTGGAAGTATATCAAACGGAAGTTATGCGCAGTGTCGTTGCATTTGCTATAAAAACAAACAAACAAACAAACAAAAAAAAAATAGGTGAAGATAAATAAAAATCGTTATAAATTCCCATATCCCAACTAATTTAAAACATTGCATAGCTGCAGGCGTTTTAGCTTAATTTTGCTTGTGTCAATACTTTGGTGCGCGTTCTTTTAATGCCCTACACATAATGTGGCAGGTATACAGAAGTCTTATACACATAATACGACTTAGAGTTTTTATAAATTCTAGCTAACAGCTTGCGTTTAAATCTGTAAGTCATGAAGCTGTGAATTAATGATACACAGTATCGCATACAAAACTACTCTTAGCTGAGTTTGATGGTTTACTCAATAATATCGAGGTTTTGTTTAACAGTACTCGGTAATACGCAAGTGGCATTACCACTAGTTCGCTAGTCAATTCACCAGTTCTACTCTGCATTACTTAGCACCGATGAATTCACTAGCTCTCGGTAATGCAGCAAGTAGT
Organism: Leucophenga montana; assembly: GCA_035044765.1. Taxonomy (NCBI): domain Eukaryota; kingdom Metazoa; phylum Arthropoda; class Insecta; order Diptera; family Drosophilidae; genus Leucophenga; species Leucophenga montana. The sequence goes on along the minus strand of JAWNNQ010002018.1, from coordinate 528,161 downwards.
CAGTTGAAAAATAAAAAAAAAAAAATAATAATTTTTGTCTTTGCGGCGAAAGTCAATGAGAAAAGCAATTTACTGTGTTGGGTAGCTGTTGTAGTAGTAGTAGTTCAATTGCATAAACTTAACGCGCTCAGACAGTGCCGTTGATCGTGGCTGGAATACAACTTTTTCACCAAAGAACATTTTATAAAATTAAATTCACAAATTAAAATTAACACACAAAATAAAATTTTGTTTAAGATTTGTTATGCTTAAGCCTTTGCACTGTAGAAGTAACTAGTTTTTCAGTAGTAGTGAATGAGCTAGTGCATGATAATGCGAAGTGCGGCATTTCAACACTTACAAAGACATCGTCTTGTTTAATTCGCCAATCGAAGCCATGCAAAAGAGATACACGTGGCACTAAGTCATGGACTGGTTTCGTGAACTTTATGGTAAAAAAAATTGTAAATTTGCTTGAATTACTTTCATTTGGCAGCTGAAATATAATACGAGTAATATGAGTCAACCTACTAAATTAGCTCATTTTATCGTGTAACAATAATGACAGTTGATCAGCTGTAGTGCAGATACTGCGCATTCGTCTCACTTGAAACGCTGTTGCGCAACAGCTTACTACAAATTTTTACTGCGTGCAGTGCAAATATCCTACTCTTATCTTTAAATTCAAGAGATTTGAAGCGGAAAATAGTTGTTTTTTCAAAATTTTATGGCATATGAAAGACATTTAATGTGTAGCAGCTTGAGCCAAAATGTATCTTTTAGTTATTAACTCGGTTATACATAGCTAGAAACGTGTTCAACATCAAGCTACCTAAGCAGTGTACATATTTCAGTAAAATTTTAAACAAATGCTTCCTCGAATTCGACTCTATAGCTCTTCAGATTTATGTTAAAATAAGAAGATAAACTGCCATTTATGTGACTGCTTGGTCGCTCGTGCTGTCACTGGTAACTAACTTTGCTGACCACTGAAATTTAATTACTGCACCGCAGGGTGCCTAGCCAACGCTATAAACAAATTTGACTGAATTTAAATAGCAAAATATAAACACAGCCGTTGCAGCATACTATAAGATACATTTGCTATATTATTTGAAGCGCTTAAATGCTACGATTTCAACAGCATTGTATGCTTTTTTTTTGCACAATATCTTTTTGACAAACAATGACTTTGGTTTCCGCTCCATATATATATATATATATATATATATATATATATATATATATATATATATATATATATATATATATATATATGCATATGTATATGTATACACAATAACAGCACTGTCATATATAGCTCTATATGTCAGTCATTTAGTCAGTTGGCTGTCCGCCTGTCTGCCACTCTGTCAGTTAGTCTGTTAGAAAGTCAACGAGTCGCTGCTGCTGCACTGTGTAAGTTGTAAGCTGCTGCTGTCGCTCTATTTCGCTGTCAGTATGCCTGACTGTCTGCCTGCCCGCCTGCGCGATTATCCTTGACGCTTTCGTGTGCTTGCCATTCAGCAACTATGCGCTGTTTTTTTTTTGTTGTTGTTTCTGTTTCTGTTCCTTTTCCTTGATTTTTTTTTTTTTACGGCTAAGTCGTAAATTCCAATTATCGACGATGTTGAGGCAAACTGTGCGCTAAACGACAACCAACCAACCAAACAAGCTCGAGTTTTTAGTAGTACGAGACACACAGGACGCCAAGGCAAGGACATGCAGAGGCTTTTGTCGCTCTTTGCAACGAAATGAAAGCGAACGTTGACTTTTATACGCGACAAGAACAAACGATTTGCTCAACGTTGACAGCGCAAAAATTTGCTGCCACTTTTTGTTGTTGTTGTTGTTGTTGTTGTTATTTTTGGAAACGTTCTACCAAAGAAAAATTTATTTCGTTTAGTCACTGCTTTCATAGTACGAGTATATGCGATATTTTTCTTTTCATACTCGTGGCTTGTGTTTTCCTTTTGGATATTTTTTTTTTTTTTTTTTGGTACCCAAACGTTTCTTGTTTTCTTAACTTTACATATACAATTTTTATTAGGGCAAAGTTTCGCTCGTCGTCGTTGGCGTCGTCAAAAGTTGCAGATAAAAGTAAAGGATATGCCGCGTTGAACCGATTTTATGGCAGTGACGTAAACTCTTCGCTTCGTTCATTCGCTTTTTCGTACATTAGAGTTCGTTCATTCGTTAGCAACTGTTTCAGTTACTACAGATACTTTTACTTCGTATCTTTTCATGCAATCGTATAACGAAAGATATGCTTTTGCTTTCACATAAACCGGCGATGCTAAATATGCATTTATGCTTCAGAATAAAACCAACAAAAAAAAAAAAAAATAATAATAAGAAACCAAACAATGCTCAATAGAAAAGTGTTTATCATTAATATTTTTTTGTTTGTTTTTGTTATGTGTTAATATTAGATTTTATGTACTGCGTTTTGTTTTATTTTTAGGATGCCGGAAGCGTATTATGAAACTTTTCATTCATAAATTTGGTTGCTTATTTAGCAAAGCACTTACACTCATTGACAAAAATCACACAGGCACACACACACATACTGAAGCACACACACTAATACACAATTGAAATTGATGCGCGCGCGATTTTTTCAAATTTTCGTATAGTTAAACAAATTTCGCATAAGATACTTTATAGCGTTTTTATATATATCTTATGCCCATTTGAGATACAATTCGTTTCGTTTTGCGTTACGTTAAATTCCGAGCGTTGTGTTTCTTTGGCGCGCGTATTCGATTCAACGCCATCGCTTCACATACGTTACGTTACGTATCGTTCCGTTCCGTTCGCAGCGTGTGCACCGTTTTGAGCTCGCGTATCTACTAAATTGTCGTCGTACACGAACTTTGCATTGGAGTCGCTTCGCGTCGCGGTGCGTCGCGTTTTCATGTAATCGTGTTGGCTCTCGTGTCGGTTGTTTTTGTGCTCTGCAGCAACTTCGTATTTGCTCTTCTGACAGTAACTGTGAGTTGCAGAGAGCACTGGAGCGTGTGAGAGTAGTAGAAAGAAGTCATGGAGTGCGTTTAAATGCACTTGGGAGCAGTTAACAGAGAGCTCCAAAATGAAACTTGGTATTTTTAACATTTACGATATTAATTTCGCGTTTTTTTTCTGTTGTGTGCAGATATTCGAAAATTTACGATACGTATGCTGTTCGAGAGGATTTGAATGCTTGGTTATTGTAAGGTAAGGACTTATGTATGTTTTAACTTATAGTAGTAGAAATCGGTGTTATCTCCATTTTACAAGTATGTATTTTAGAAAGTTGGTATAAAATTAATGGTAAATTATCTAAGATCGCATGAAGTAGTTTTATTTGCTTTCGTTTTTCATTTTTCATTTTTCATTTTTCATTTTGATTTAGTTTAAATGATCCTTCACTTTAAATGCTGTATGTGTGTTGCCATGATAGAAAAAGGATTGTCCAAAGATTAGCTACTGTGCCAATTATTTATATTTTCGAATGAATAGTCAAATACATCAAAATTGGAAGATCAATAAAATGCGATTTTATACTTTGGCTTGACAGTTTTCACTTTTGAAACTATAATTGCTTCTATTTATTCCTCATTGGTAGAAATTCCAAAAAAAAAAAAAAAAAAATGGTATTAAAATTACCAGATCATCCCACGCATCCACGCAGAGCAATGAAATGCTCGCCAAATATCAATCAATAGAAAAAAGCACTTTAAAGTTTAAGCACGTAATTAAAATAAATTATGAAGTTTGAATAAAGTAACTTGTACGAATTCGAGAGCGGAAAAGCATTTGAAGCATGAAACTAAAGTTAAAGAAGTTAACTCGCTGACCACTAATAATGAAGCAAAGCTAAATCTAGTCGGAATATCATTATATTTCAAAAGAGTTGAACTAACATTAAAATGCACTCGTTTGGAGTGCATTTTGACAGAGTTGCAGAAACTTTTACTGACTCTACCAATAAATAACGTCCATGGCATTATACAAAATCGAGGAAGTAATCATTGAACGCGACTTAATATTGGTGCATCTAAAAAACTTGTTATGCATTGCTCATGTTTTCTAGTTATGCAAAAATGCTGCTTCGAGATCGGTCGAAATTTATTGCTCAAAGTTAAACAAATAGCAACGAACTTTAAACACTCAACCAATTGCACAAAAAATCTAACGAAAACATTTAAAAGGATACATGAGAACAAACATCTTTAAATACTATACAGTCGTATTCTTTTTGATACCTTCATCTCTCTAATATCATATATCGATGTAAAATTATGATAGTTTTAGGTAAAAATCAAGAAATCTTTTGCAGCTGACTGATGAGAGATGAGGTTTATTGTCAACTGTATACCATCGTTACACTTGAGTCTGATAAGTGGATGAATATCAAATTATTGGTAAAAATTCTTCAATTTTTGATGTAGTAAATCTTCAAACTTTGCAACATTAAGTTTCTCTAAATTTGATAATTTTGAGGTGGGTGTTCGCTGTGGCACCCCACAAACTTCTTCTACAACTCAGAATGTAAATTATACTGTGACAACTTATTTGGATCCTCGACATAAGCTGGCATTTTTCACAGACCGCCAGAAAATAACGGATACAAAGATTGATAAAGTACTTCGCCCAAAAGGAATCAACCATAAACTTCTTTTTAAGCCATAAACTTCTTTTTTTTTACTTTTTTCTTTTTTTCAAGAGGATTTAAAAAGCAACAGTAATAGTAAACCCCGAACTTTATTCGACACAGAGCCATTTATATTTGTTGTAATTGCACGTGTATCATTCTGAGAAAAATAGATCCATTAATTTGGTGGAAGAGCAAGATAAGATACTATATTTATACTAAGTATAACGTTTCACTAGCAGCTGGAAGTGTTCCACAGAAAATCTTGTTTAAAATTGCTTTTCAAAATAATACTGAGTTACTAAATGACCACAATTCTAATGGTCAAGCTTTCCGGCGGCATTCGTAAATATCATCTTTAAATGCAGGATACAGTACTGGCATCGCATTTATACTCATATATATCGGGTAGACGGTGTTTATTGTAAACGGTGTCCAGCAAGAGTGCACGATGCAAATTTGGTGCCATTTTTGTCTGTGGAAATGGTAACTCTAAAATTTGGTACGGAAAATGTATCCTTATACAAAAATAAAGAAAATTCAATGTGCAATTTGGCAGTTGCATGGAGTCATTTGAAAGCCGTTATTAATGTTGTCCTGTGTATTAATCGCGAGGTTGGATAACAAATTTTGGGCGAAGACGTGCTTCAATCCTTCGTTGACATTGGCACATTGAATTTACTTTAACTTTGTTTATGTGTACATGTTTCCTATCTCTACTAATTACGAAGATACAGGCCAAACTTGAAAAGTTCCAGAAGTCAACAACCCGTGGAACAGCCCGTGCTTCTTTCCCTATAGCTCGGAGACTATCACTCCTACGACTTAGATTTTCATGCATTTTAGCTTGAAAATTGTATTAACTTTAATTTTGTTTGCGTCTATATATTTCTTATCTCTCTTAGTTTCGGAGTTACAGGCCAAAATGTTAAAAATTTATGGTTTTTGGCCAAAAACCTTTCAAATTAAAAGTTTATTTATAGACATCCGCTAACCTAGCATAACGGTTATCGCCACAAAATGCAGCGTACCCAAATTAAGTAAAATAGATCTATCTCGACTAGATTAGCGCTATTAATAATGATGTGCTACACAATTAAACAACGTTGTATCCGCGTGTAACGGAGCAAAATATTTCGAAACAAAACATCTTCACCGATTAGGCGCATTTTCATCTGAATGGGTTCTTCAACAAACAAAATTATCGAATTTGAGGCTCAGAATATCCGTACGTGATCCATGAGATTGGGCCGTACTTCTTTGAAAATGCAATGACTGTGAATGGCATTCGTTAAACGAATATGATAACGGAGTTCTTGTGAGTTGCAGTACGATGGCGTCACCTGCCATGCGTGGTGTTTCTTATGGGTCACCTATGTTAGACTCCAAGAAGAACTGCCGTACCACAAAGCTAATTTAACTCTGGTGTTCAAAATGCGTAATTTTGTTCTGCGTATTACGATATATTATTCATTTCTCAAGATTTTATAAAACGACTGAAAAACATATTCAGCCTCGTTGATATGATCGCCGAAATCCATTTCTGAACTACCAACATACATAGGTAGACGTATCTACATCTTCTATTAGCTCATTAATCAGATAAAGTGGAGTTGAAATGGATGTGCGGATCCGTACATACGTATTTTGGTATTCATTTTTAACCTTCAGTATTGTCGGGTAAAGAAAAACCAGCTTTCCTGAATAGGAAATATGCACCATTTGAATCTATAATGCTGCAAATATGTAGTAAGATATTGTAAGATTTAAATTTCGTAATATTTCTTAAAGAAAAGCAAGTTGAGAAATCATTTCATCAATGAGTACTCAGAAAATACAATAAAAGTTCTCTAATAAATTTGTTAAAGGAAAATGTCTCACAGAATGACAGTTTAACACTATGTAATGTGGCGTACAGCTGTTAAACACATTTAGCAGCACTTGCACAGTGAATTTCAGTTAACAGATTGAAACTTGTTAACACCGCACCACTGTTAATGTTCCATGCACACTGTTAACTTAACTAACAGTAATATGCATGCAGCATTTGCAACAGAATCTGTTAAAATATGCTGTTATCGCTTGTAGCAATGTAGATACATTAAGGTAAAAAAAGAAAAGAATAAGTGAAGCAGCTTATGCCGCTAAATTTTGAAAGCTTGAAATTTTACATTGTTTCACAGGGTGCATAATGCAAGTGTCAGAGAATACTTCGCTGTGCCGCTGTTGTTGTTGTTGTTGTTGTTGTTGTTCTTGTTGTTGTTCTATATGTGTGTGGAGCATATTGTCTACAGGATGCGCAACGCTGCCTAACATTTCAGACACCTACGAGCTCAAAATAAGATGACTTCAACAACTCGTGTGACAGTAGCAGCGGCAAAGGAATTGAAAAAAAAGCGAGAGTAAGAATGAAAGCCGGTGTATACGAATAGAAAAGAAAAAAAATTGAATAAATAAAAAATAACAAAAAAGTATGCTGCAGTCAAGTGTGCCCGACTTTGAGATACTCTGTACATTGTCTAAGTATGTTTATTTGAGTCATAGATTTGTATGGTGGGTTCTGGATCTAAATATATGAGATATTTACTTAGTTTTCACGTAAGACACACCATATTTGGCGTTTCTCAGAAAAAGTGCTGGCAGGTTTGTAGGGGGGCTATGGATAATGGTTGTACCTAACTGTGGACAGGCCAGTGGTAACATACTAAGCTGTAGTTTGGGCAGAACGACCAAAATTAATGACAGCTAGAAAACAAAAAAACAACAACAAGATTCAGATAATAGCTACTATACGCATCACAGGTGCTATGTCCACCTGTTTAACTGCAGCTTTGAATGTCTTCCTCTGCGTACAGTTTACTAACAGATAGGACTATATTGTGGTTGCTTGAGTAGTAGAAAAAGCAATCTATTGACAACAATACACTTGATACTACTCTAACATAGCAGCTTGTAGCACAACTTCATCAAAATGTTTAACATTGAACTCAGTGAGAAGAAAAGATGGTGGAACATAAGCCTCATGTATAATATTGAAGCGGAGACATTATACATATTGTTCCCTAACAGATAAGGGAGCAACTACTGAGGGTCTTCGGACGTCGCATGAACTTCTTTGAACTGCTATGAAACTTTCAGACATAAATGTATGGCATAAAAAGATGTGCTCACTTCAACATAAGCAGATGGCTTATAAACCAAAATATCTCACAACTGGCGGCCATCAGAACACTTAATACTTATTCCATCAATTCCAAGCTAGTATTGCAATGCCTAGAAAACTTAATAATCTAGAAACCTGGAATAAACGTTACCTGCTATATCCGGTTCTGTGGATATATCAAGTAATAAGAAGGCGGACAAATTTGGCACATCCAGTACGCGAATTGGCTCTGAACCATCCTTCGAGCTGGGAAAAGACACATTTGGAATCCTGGTGAAAAAAGAAGAATATATAACTAGGAATGAAATCTGTCTGAACTGTGAGGGAACTAGACAGGATAAGAAAATGTTATAGCAAGAAAAACACTTTAAGAGTGGTATCGGGGTTTTAAACTCAACATTGCAAGGTCAGAAAACACCTACTCAAAATAGGTTGAACCGAAGCTTTAATACGTACCTTTCATAAGATATTTCAAATCTAATATGTACTATTCCCGAACCAACGAAAAGAGAATTTATTTGTATAACTTGAAATTCTTAAACTGGTTGGTAGGTTTGTATGTGGATATAACTAAAAGTTAGCGTCACATATGTCCTTTATGTAGGTCAAAACTACGCCTTCGGATTACCGGATTACCGGTAATTCGGACTACCGGATTTGTGGCATATAGTATCACAGATATGGGGTCTTCGATATTTTCTTCACTGTGTTACAAACTTTCAAAAAAAAACTAATACTACCACATCACACTATATATGAATGCTGTAAAGACCACAAAATGAAGTAAAATAGTAGAATGAACGAAGCACGTTATGCACTAGAAATTTTATGAATGATTTAGAATTTTCCTTTTGTTGCACGGTGAATTCTACTGCAGCTTTTGCCGCTGCTGCTGCTGCTGCTGCTGCTTCTGCTGCTTCTGCTTTGGTCGCTGGCGGCTGTTGGTTTAGATTAAACATCAGTCAGTCTGTGACTTTAACAGAACAGAAAAGGTAAAAACGTACAACAATAGCAAACGGGCGAAAGAACTAATGAAAGAACCGAACGCAGAGATCTAACAATGAGCGGATTAAAGAAACTTTAAGTTCAGAGTTTCTTTGGGCAACATTTCGGTTATACCCTTTAATATATTTTGTCACAAAAGTTATTTTAATTATATTGAAAACTTTGTAACGCGCAATGGAATAGCTGGTAACATTGAAGTGCTAAGTTGTTTGTAATAATAAGAAAATTTTAACGCTATGAGTAGTTAGAAGTCTCAGAAGTACCTCACCTGATAACAAATGGCGCTTGTAGTCTTGTAAACAAGTTTATTTCTGGCAAGTAAAATCTATCATTAGAGACTACTGTAAAATTTTTAGCAATCTGCATCATTATATTTGTGTTTGATAGCCATTCAGCGCGGATATGAAAATCGGACAGATGGACTGTAAGCCGGCGGGTGCCAAAAATAATTTCAAATGCAATCGTGTGACAATTTCGAAGTAGTGTTTGGATTTGATGTAATCAATCAATCAATCAGCAATACACAAAAAAATGTTTTTCTGGTCTATTTTAGTCTATTTTACTCCATGACCAGAGCCATACAAAAGCAAATGTTAACTACATTTCAACCAATCACGTCAGGTTTTTCACATAACCTTAAAAAGAGTTCTTATTTTTTGTGTGGCTGTGAAGACCTTTTGAGGTTGTTTGAGGTTATGTCATGAACCTGATGTGATGAGAAAATACGGACTTCGAATGCGACTTCAGACCAAAAATATTTCAAAAATATGGTTCGACTCTTGGGCCACAAATCAAATTTTTTTTGTGTGACTGTGTTAGCAGTAATAGTATGTTAAAGTTTTTGGAGCCGTTTCGTTACCTTGTTTATAACACATCAGAGGTAAAGCCATAAAGTTGTAACAGTGTGGCACCTAAAGGCTATATAAATTTATATATTTTAGTTTCTTTAAGTCTTCTTTAAGTCAGTAAACTTGGCTCTCATACATATTTACATATTTAGACGGACGGACGTTTAACGTTTTGAACTAAGCCAATATACCTTGCTTGTGTGCAGGGTATAACTATACTCTTTAATGTATAGTGTATTAAAGCTTCGATTTAAGCTAACTAAATGTTATTTATTGTTATATTTTAAAGAACATGAATTTGTGCTCATTCAAAAGCGAGAGTGCGTGGGCAACTAGGCCATAAGGGGGGATATGCGCGTAAGTTGAAAAGTACTTTGGAGCAGCAGCACAGTGGGTGACTGTCACATTATTGCGGCAACAAATGTGCGTTAAGTGTAATTCTTTTCACGCGTATATTGCCCATACTCATTAATAAATTTTTATTTTATACTACCTTTCTGTTGTGCGACTGCGTTAAATGTTGCGATGGACGGACATGCAGACAGACTGCTGCGTGTATGGACACATAGACAGACAGATGCATAGCAAGGGTTAAACGTAGCATACACTAATTTGATTAATAGCTTATTTGGACTTAATGCCTGATGCGTTTTGCTCTTTTAATTATTTTTTTTTGTTTTTTTTTGTTCATGGCTGTTAATGTTGCTCTTGTGGTTGTTGTTGTTGTGGCTGAGTGTTTTTGGTTATTTATTTTATTTTAAATTAATTTATTTATTTACTTTTGGGTAAATGTGCACATTAATTAAATAAAATGGAGCTTGTTGCATGGCAAGTGTGTGGCCAACAAGGATTATGCATAATTTTTCATTTTTTTCATTTTTTTCATTTTTTTATTTGTTTTTTTTTTTTTTTTTTTATAAATATGCTGTTTTGTTTCTATATTAAAGCTTTTATTTAAGAAATGATAACCTGTTGAAATTGTTTTATTATATCGTAAATTATGCACTTGGAGATACCCTTCCTTTGAGCCTTCATAGCGCTGCGCATTGCTGACATTTATCAAGTGTCAATGTCATAATTAGCTAATTGATTTTCATTTACCAGATTGACAGCTAAAGTGCTACTGCAACGTTGCTCTTCGATATGTTGCATGTCTAGAAAGTTTATCTTTCCTCTTCGGTTGCCAGTAACTTTATAATTGAAATACCGACTTTAATGTAGGGTGACCATATCCTCTTTTTAAGTTTTGTTCCCGTGTCTCCGTTGTTACCTAAAAAACTATGTTCAGTAAAAACGTTTTTGATTGAAATACCCGAAAAAAATTGTCAAAATAAAAAATCTATTAAATCGGGTACATAACCTCAAATATCTTAAATATCCTGAGCTTATGTGCCAATTCTGAGCACGGATTCGTTTTCTACGCAGCAAATTACTTCGGAAATGATCCTTAGCATTAGATACAACTAAACCTGTGTTATTGTCTCAACGACTTAATGCAAATGCTAATGATGTCGTACATCAAATATCCATAACTTTGCGAAAAAGTCTCTTCAACTCTTAAAATAAAGGGTAAGAGTGGTACTAAATGATGTAATTGAAGAAACAGACCAAACATTTTTGTTGCACCCTTTACATAACCTCAAAAGTAGGAAAAAATGCCGTTTTGCGGGTACATAACCTCAAATATCTGAAAAACATGAGCTGGTGGGCTAATTCTGAGCAAGGATTCGAAATCTACGCACCAAATTACTTCGGAAATGACCCTCAGCTTTCCAGTAAATTACATGACCCCGAATTTTGTTGGCCTGTGTTGTATGCTAGCCACCAGAATATCGAAAATCTATAAGAAATGTTAACGCCAGGATGCCGAACGTTCTGTAAATTGCAGAAGACGAGCTCGAAAAAGACCTTTTGGATAGCTTAAGCACTTATGCTAGCAATCATGAACACATCAAACTATTTCCCTTCTTGTTCAATGTTTTTCACCCTGGATAAGCAATTCCAAAACTGACTTTGGATTTGTGTGTGCGAGTTACCTAACGAAAAAGCTGTAACCATTAAGGTTTCTTAGTCCACTTCCCCTACTCAAACTTAGGAGCTTTTAAGCGCAGAGCTAAAAAAATGGCCAATGACGACTTTTTGGGATCGACTGGGATCTTCCTAACTCTGGTCATGCAGCATGGCCTGCATCGATTTTTTCTGCTCGATAATTTGTCTACTTCCTTCTTCAACTGCGTCGATAAATATACTTCTTGAATCAATTTTCACGCATGATTTGACAGATATAACATCATGAAGCCATCAACATTATCGACAATGTACTAAGTGATGGAAGTATCAATGAATTCTATAAATATTACGTATTTAAATAAATTTTATTTAAATAAATTTTATTAGTTGTCAGCCAGATATCTAAGAAAAAGTTCTTACAAAATGTACACCAACTATCAGACAGACATCGGACATCGATCGACTTGTCTCGTGAATGGTATAAAAAATGAATAGCAATAATGAGTTTTTCGTGAAATGTGTACCTTCCTCTCTGCTAATAACGATACTTAAGTGTATTTAGAGATTGTAAAAATAGCGCAACTTTCTTTTTTGGCATTCCCGGACACAATGCAAACTGCGACAGAACATTTTCTTCCATCAAATCGAAGTGGACTAATGAAACAATATAATAATTTTTGTGCCCATTTTCGGTTTGATGGAACTGATCAAACTCGTATTATTAAAACGGGCTTTATAAACTATCTACTTTTACGTATGTACTTATATGTTCCCGTATTGATCCGTATAAAGAGCTGCTTTCAATTGATAATCTAAATAACTATTAGTCTTTCTGTCATATCTATCCGTCGAATTATGTATCTACAAACTTATATTGTACATACTTATTCTACTAAAGGTAAAGCTGTTCAAGCTCAATATAAATTTTGTAGAAATTTCTGCACTGTTTGCAGTGTAGTCGGAAGCATCTGAGCATTATAATTATAAGAAGAGCAGCAGAAGTTCTTGCAACCAATTATTAAATGAAATTCACTGCTATTATTTAAAACATATAAAAGAATAGTTGCCGTTGCTGAAGTGTGTGCTTTAATTGAGTAGATACTAATACGCAAGGCTTATTTCTCAAAATTAATAAACAGTTGCTTCATATATGATTAAAGACCGAAATATATAATCATATCTTTCTCCAAAATTTTAAATTTAAAAACAGTAAACGTAGACCCTCTCAAAAAAAAGTATTAACACAACCTTTCGCGAATATATTTTAGTTCTACTAAATTATCACATATCCCAAGTAGTCCGCAACAACTTCAAGACTTAAGAATACTTCTGTAAATATCAAATGTAATCTAAGTTAAGCATCAAACGTAGCGCATTCAAATTCTGCCACTTGAGTGTGTTATGATGCGCAATCCACTTTACCGGCTTCACGGCTCTAGCAGCAGCTACAATTCCAACAAAGTATCTGAAACCGCACAAAGTAAGCGTATCAGCTGATAAGTATCTTGAAAATTGTTTCACAGTGTCTTTATTGGAAATGGGTACGCCAGTGCAGTCATAGTTGGAGCACTATGACAACAGCTTGCCTTGAAATGTTGCATTTGTTTGCTGTATCTCGCTCTCTTTCTCTCTATCTCTCTATATCTCTATATCTCGCTCTAGCTCTCGCTCTATCTCTCGCTCTATACTCTCCATAATCGTATCTCCTGCAGTATTCTTGTGCTTCCGTCACATATGCCGCATGTATTGCAAAGCATTTGCTTGTCTTTGCTGCATTAATGTATCTACGACATTTGTTTCCGTTGCTATTACGTGTATCTACTTCCATAAATGCATTCGCAGACGCTACCGACAATTTTGAATATCTTCTTCTGAACTGCCTTCAGACTTGGCGCACTTAATAATTTGATTTCTTTTTTTCTATTTTTATACAGCATTCAAATTTTGTACGCGCCAGCATCCTCATCGTCATGGACAAAGCTTGTTTTCAAGGGTACGTTGTACTTAAATTGCCGTGTATCTTTTTTTTTTTGTAGGTATGCATTGCTGTCTCGTTTGTATATAATTTGTTTCTTCTTGGTTGCCTTTTTTGAATTTTTTTATGAAGAAAACAAGCCATTAGCTGGGATTAACCATACTGCCATACATGAGCTTCTGATCATAATATATTTGAGTGGCTTGAATTGGAATCGATAACCCAAGAAATTTATAATTGGCTTTTTAAATAGGCTCTGATATACTTATCCTTGTGTATCAAAATGGCTGAGTTCCATACCCTTGTATGAGAATTTTTTGGGAAACAAAAGTGCTGACATTGAAGTACATTATGATTGCTGTCAACTCAGCGATGAATATTGTAAATGATACCACCAATAAATATAAACACTAGAAAAGCGCTTCGAAGAAAAGAGATAAGTCAAAATGTTACCTAATTACTGCTGCTCATTTAAGAGAGAGAGACGCGGATAATCGATCATTTTTAACAGTAACAAACGTGTTCTTGTCAAGCCAATCATTATTTCAATTGCCAGATCAAAAATAAATAGCTAGACGGAATTTTTTTGTCATTGGCAAACGTTTAATAATTCTTTCAATTTATGTTCGATTTTTATAAAACAATTTAAAGGTCATTTGTGCACAAGTGGCAACTCTGACATTTGACAGCTGGCATCTACGATTCTGTTCTGATTATTAAAAATGGAGCGCTACACAATTGAAAAACGATTTAGCATTGTGAAAACCCATTTCAAAAATGAGTAAAATATTGCTGAGAACAATCGAAACAAATCATCTTCATCAATGAGGAGAATTTTGATCTGAATGGGTTCGTCAACAAAAAAAAAAATTATCAAATTTGGGTTTTCAGAAAATCCACCTGTGATCCAGGACAAACAAATGCATCCATAGTGACCAACTATCTGTTAGGATTTTGGTCAGGCGGCGTGGTTGGACCTTGCTCTTTAAAAATTAGTCCAGAAATGCAGTGGCGGTGAATGGCATTCGGTATAGGAACATATAGGAACGGAGTTCTTGTGGCCTCAACTGGATGGTATGAATCAACACGACATATTGTTTCAATAGGACGGCGACATTTGTCACACTGCGCATGAAACAATCGATTTGTTCGAGCAACGATTTCCAGACCGAATCATCTCCCAAAATTTCGATCTCAACTGGTTATAAAAAATATCCGATTTAAGACCGTGCGATTTCTTTCTTTGAGATTTTGTGAAATTTTAGGGCTATGTAAATAAACTACAAACAATTCCTGAGCTCAAGGCCTAGATCAAACGCGTTCTCGTTGAGATATATCCACATATTTGTCAAATGTCATCGAAAATTTTATAAAAAGACCAAAGGTCTGTGTTCAGAGCTGCGGCGGACATTTGCCGAATATTTTATTCCATACATAATAGAAACATGTCTACTTTACAATGCAATACAAATATCAGCACCTCAGCCTAAAAATAAGCGTTTAACTTTTTAATTAAATAGTGTTGGGACACACTGTTTTAAGCCGAAAAACTTCATACTGAACAAAAAACAGCGGCAGCTTAACTATATATTATAATTTATTTTGTTGCTTGCCAAAAAGTCAACTTCATAATATTACAAAGTTTTTAACAAACTGATAATACTACACTTAGAAAGAACAAAATATGAAAAAGTTAATTTGTTTTTAATGCCATTCAATTTTATGTTTCAATGAATTGATTTCACTTTATTTGCAGTAGTTGTCGCGCATTTCCTTCACATTTTTTTGCAGCTGAAGTTATGTTGGTTTTTATGAGACTCAGTCCCCTCACTTGCTTCCATGTATCTATAGTGTTTTGCTGTGTGTATATTTGTCAATCTGTCTGTCTATCTTTCTGTTCCTTCATTTAGCTATGCAACTGCCACTTGATGACTCCATACCACTTCATGCAATTCCATGCGATACTCTGCCACTTCCACTTCATGGTGATTGTCACAGTCGTCATCATTGTCGTTGCTGTCCGTCCGTCTGAATGTCCGTCTGCCTGCCTGTCTGTCTGTTCATTCCTTCATTTCGTCGCCATGGTCATGTGGCGCTGCGCCAATCAACTCAAGTGACAGGGCAACATATTAATTGGTATTTTAGTGCGTACATTAAATTCATTTCATTCGATGCTCGTTTTGTACGCATTTTGTTTGTGGCTCGTTTGATTTTCTTCTTGTTTTCGCTGCTTCGCCTTGACATTGATGCTTTTTTATGTATCTTTATGTTGTGTCGAATCTGCTGGTATTTTTTCATTTGGTTTTGTTGCATTTTTACAGCTGCTCATAAAGTGTATCTTTGTTTCTTTTTTCAAAGCAATTTGATTCGTCTAATTGCACTTTTGAGATACTAAATAAAAAGTCACCAGTGAAGTGAGGCTAATTAGCGCGGGCAAGAGATACTTTAAATTTGTTTGAAAAGAAATATACAAGTATGTTGTTAAACAAGTGATTTAAAATATTGAAAATCAACATATTTTCAACTGCATTTTTTATGGGTCTTATATGCAGGGTGTCTCAAAAGAAAGTTCACATTATATTTGACGTAACCCTACAGGAAAAAGTCCATAGGGGTTAAATCGGAACTTCGTGGAGGCCAATTTATGTCACCTTTCCTGGAGATCAATTTGCCTGGAAAAATTTCATGAACTCGTGGTAGAGACCTGTTGGACGTGTGTGAAGTTGCTAAAAATGCGGAACAATGATGTTCTATGCGCGTTTAAAGCAACAGCACGCTTCCGAATCGAAAGGTCCGGGTTGTCACAAACAGACTGAGTAACACTGTCTCTTCAAACTTCTCGACCCATTTTTCAATGAGTCGAGGGGTGGGCGCATCATTTAAATGACGAACATGTCGAATACTGCAGAATTTTCTACGCGCTACAGTTGCTGAATTACAGTTTTTGTAAAACTCACGTACGCACAACGCACGGTCCACTCCCGCGAAACGCTCCATAGCGACTAAATTCCCAAAAGCTAGGTTACCGATTGACATACAACCCGCGCCCCTCGGAAAAGTTGCTTTCATGCAATCAGCAAATCAAATGTAAATTTTCTTTTGAGACACCCTGTACAACGACCATTTAGCCTGTGGCCGAAGAGTATCAAAATTGAGATCTGAGCTTTTTAACACTTAAGTTGACATGCTTTGCTCAACCCTTTTTGTTATTATAAGTTTAATAAATTTATTGTCTTAATTAATATTTATGGCTTAAATTCTTAACATATTAAAAAGTTTAAATATTTGTTCATAGACCATTCTTTCGATTCTGGAAGATCTTATACCAACTCAGTTCCTAGTAATTTCCACAAAAATATTAACGAAAGATATTTAATTTCTGCATGAAATTTTAGACACCCCTTTGAAACAGGCAACCCATATGTACTCGTAGAAACAAGTGTGACAATTCCCATTTATAGCAAGTTTAGAATATGTTGTACGAGCGTGCTTCCCTGAAATACTGGTACATGGCGAGTTTTTCACCGAAAAAATATCCGGAAACATGTTCTCTCCATTACAGATTCAACATTTTATGTGGTTGCTTGAAAAGAAATTTGTACACTCGTTACAAAATTGTTATCAAAAATAAATATTTTTAAAGATAAACAAGAGAAAACCTTAATTTGGGTGGGACAATGCTGAAATTTTTGAATGGATGCTTCAAAATTTAACGGTTTTTAATATAATAAAATTTATTCATATATACGGGTATGTCGTGTCCGTGTGAATTTCGACTCTTTGGCTGTTGTGGATGTTAGAAAGGGCTGTGAATAATTTTGTTGTGCATGAAATAATTAGAAACAATTGGTAATTAAACTTAAAATTAAAGTGATTTTCGATTGAGCTGGATTTGAACCCACGCCCCTTGGAATGTTAGCCGGCACATATTCTCTTGTTATGAATCCATTTATTAAAGATTTCATATGAAAGAAACACACATTTTTATGTAAAGAGAATTGGCCAAGTTCCAATAAAATTGTTTTCTCTTCAGTTAAAATTTAATAGAATTCATCCATTTGGCAACAGTCACATTTGCTGCTTGTAGAAATTGAAACTAATATTTAATATTTTCTTTTGACTATTCAATGCCAACTTTATTGATACATACAAACCAGTTTGATGCTTTCGATTCAACTTTTTGTAGAGAGTACGAATATTTATTCTTAAATCTACTTTCCTCTTTCCATTAGTTTCCATACACTTTTGAGAAAACTGAAAAGGCAAAATGAGTTCAAATATTGTTTCTGCAAACGTTAAAGATTTACGTGTCAGACGGTCTTATATTTTTTTCGTGTCAGATTGCTAAGGTAGTCGCATCACCTCGTGTGACCAAGAAAATATGTATGTTATTAGTAAATCGCGCTATATTTTTGGAATAGAGTAAACGGCTAACAATAACTCCTGCACTCCTGCACTCCTGCAATCAAGACGAACCAGACGATAGCTTCATCAAAATCTATATTTTTCAGAGCTCGCAAAATATTGTCAACCAAATTTTTCTATGCTGTCTACTCACCGAAAAGACAGAATAAAATGGAGCAGACTAACTCACTCTTTCGACAGAACACTTCTTTTTGATTCTTTCGTTTTTTCTGTTTCATGCTTCTCGATGAGCAAAACACACGAAGGTCTCTTACGATAACAGCTTGATGGTGACTCTTTCGTTCGACTCTCAGCAACTGAGCATCAACAGCTGAGCAAAACGAGTCAAGTGGAAGTGTAAAGTGTCTTTGTTTTTGTTGCTGTGTTAGGCTGTTGTTTTTGCTTTAAATATTTCATCGAAGGCAAAGCGTGGAAGAATGAGGGTGAAAGAGATAGATCGCTAAATTGTGTGAATATGTTAAAATATAGGTAACACAGATACATGTGAAAAAGACACTTTTGGCAAATTTCGCGCAGCATATTGTCTTATGTGAAGAAATGCATAAAGTGAGCAATAAAAACTCTCGTTGCTTGATCAAAGACCACGATGAGAATAAACACAGTTCAAATGTCTTTTTGCTTCTATTTTAAATCGTGTCCGCTCGCAACAGTTTTTTTTTTCGGACTGCCTATAAAAAAAGACCACCTCTTGCGAACTCTGATATTTTTTATGTGTAAGTTCATTAAGACGTTTAGGCTACAGAGTGTGCCAAAGAATATACAGGCATACTTACATACACTCAAAAAACACAAACCTAGTTAGAGCAGTTGGTTAAAATATTCGGCTTGTATTATATATATTTATTATTTTTGCTTTTCCATTCAATAAATATTTAATTACAGCCACATTTTCATAACTAATGCTATAACCAAATACCACCGATTCATCACACTCGTGTATATAAAGGTGCGAACAAACGCACAGATACATTTACTGAAAACTGACGCACTAAAAGTTTTTGTGGTCAACACAAATATTTTGGTTAATTAATCATTAGACAGCAACAACAACAAATACAATAATAATAATAATAATAATAATAAAAAAAAGCAACGATACCAAAGTAAAATTCACTTAAATAGCGTAAAGCATAGCAAATAAATTTTAATGATTGTTGTGTTCACACCTCTCGAATAAAAAAAAGATACATTTAGAAGAAAGGTTAAAGAAAAAAGAAAATTAAATAGTAATAAAAAACTAACTTTGAGAGCAACATGTTGCACTGTTGTGTGTGCATTGAAATTGTGACAAGGAGCTTGGCAGCCGGCGACAAATCCATTAACTGCGACAGTCGCTCGGTCGAGCGTGTGTAGAACAATTCCTGAGAGAAACATGCTAATGATGCTTTTGGCCAGCATATCAGTCAGGTCTTAGTTGTTTTTTTTTTTTTGTTGTTTTTTCAGTCATCGTCGACTTTGTTCATTCGTTCACTCACCGCAAATAAACGTCAAACGTTGGGAAATTAATTGAGCTGCGCATAGTTTATGCTGCCAAAGAGGCAAGCAGCATGTCAGATAAAGCGAGACGAGAAGATACTCGCAAGTCAATGCAGCCAACTGTTGGTCGGTCGACCAGACCAGACCAGACCAGACTAGGCCAGTAAAATGTATCTGCCAGCCGATGTATCTGTTGTTGATGTTTGTGCTTCTGCTGCTGCTGCTGCTGCTGCTGCTGTTGACTTTATTACTGGCACACGCAAATTGATCTTGCTGCGGAAGAGTAGCTAGCGTCGTCGCTCGTCGGTTGTCGTTTGGGGAAAGGTGCATATAGACACCCATAGACTACATATCAAATGGCGTACGATGACAGCGCAGAAACACATATATACACACATACACGTGGACACAGATAGTAAGGACTACATACTAACATAGATTTGAACTGCATGCCAAAATTGCCTGCCGAAGTGTTCAATCAGTAGTTCGCCTTAAGAGGTTTAATTGAAAAGTTTGCGGCATTCCATCCATTGGTTTCTAGGCACAGCAACATGCAACAGTTTAGTGTCGGGAAGTTGAGTTCCCACTTCGTTCCACCCAATTCTATAAGTACTTAAATGGGTGAATGATTATTTTAGTTTTAGTCAAAATTAGGCACCTACTTTGTATTTAAATTAAATTTTAATTGATATATACGAAACTTCATCTTTTTTTGACGTGATAACGTCTATTAAATCGATTTACGCGAAAAGGCCATGCCCATTTCTGACGTTCCGCCTGAACAAGCGTTAGGCAGGCAAGACTACCGCCCTAATCATTCTGCTTGCATTGGCTTGTGAAAGCTATAGTTATGTGTGTGTGTATTTGCGTATTAGGGTTATCTAGAGCGCGGTGGGATGCGGTATGCACTTGGTTGAATATATGAAAATAAGATTGTAAGCGTATAATAAGTTTGTTTCAATAAAATCTTTTTTCTGAGTTCGTCCGAGGTTTGAGAACTCGCAACTTAGGAAATTGCTCACTGCTATACAAATTAACGCAGCCGCACTTTAGCTAGCAACGCCAAAAACGTATTACAGAGTTAAAGAACTAAGAACCAATATAAGCAACACAAAGCAGAAATAAAAAATACTTGCTGCGCACACAAACACAGCACAACACAACACGTATACGAGCCGAACGAGCGTGAGAGCGAGAGAGTGTTTGAGTTGGAGCTTACTACTGTAAATACAAGCGTGAGGTGAGGGGCCGAGGTACAGCGATTAAATATGCACGAGTAATATTTGTTTGTAGTTTTTTTCGATAACGGCATTTGTGAAAACAAAAATCTAACTTAGTCAGCACTAAATCTCCAATACACACAGTTTTATTTTTATCCAAGTTAGAGATTTAATTTTAGTATGGATGTTACTTACATCATATCTCATAAATCACCCAATATTAGTCCAGTTCCAGACAACATAGCAGATTGCACGTCAAAAACTGTGTTATCTTGTGCCACTTGAATAGAATACTTTATAACGAAAAAAACCTTTTAGAGAATTCTAATTATTTTTAACACAACTATTACTTAAATTTAAAGTAATTGAAGTATTTTAGATTTTTTAATAGTGTGTTGATCCAACTTTCTGCTGCAAAACTTCACACATAGGGTTTGGAAGGGTTACATACAAATTGGTAAATTAATTTACCGAAATCGAGCTCGAAGCTAGTTCGATGGCTTGTATTAGTTCGGGTATACTCGAATATTGTTATCCTGATCCATATAGTTTACGTGTCAATCATTCAAAAACATTTTCGATGATATTCAAATACGGTGAGTAGGACAGGCTGCTTAATAGCTCTATATTTTGTCCCACTCTATAGGTTTAAACAACACCTGCTGCATTACTATGGCAGTGGTCGAAAAAGGTTATGAAAGTATGGAAAGACATCTTTCAATGTACCATTATGAGACAACGCATTCATTGTGGTTGACATAAATTGTAATTTGCAGGCATTATAATACGAAAAGGGCCCCCCACACCGCCGCAGCTCCAACTCTGCTATGCAGCCGGTTCAAATGATGAGTTTCCTTGCGGAGGTCATGTAAATTTTTTTTTTTATTTATGTAATTTTCCAAGTCATATGTGTGCGACAAAAAGTCAGGCGCTTTTCGAACCAGGCTAAAGGTTGCCTTCTTGACGATGCATAGTTGTGATACTTTGTCTTTGAAAGACTTAACCGCACGGTGCCGAGCGGAAGAGAAAACAAAGTGTATCATACATCGAACTTACAGACCATAACGCTCTATAAACTCCGTTACTCAGCACAAATTCCATGCACCTTTGGAACACCTTTACGAACTACTCTCATAACTCCATGGAATTCCAAGGTAACTCTTATGGCATACCATTACACACCCATTCCTTGCTACCGCAGACATAAAACTTCTTAGCTACTTCAAAACATGCCAATGAACACCGGATGCAATATGCGGATATTCATGCATACAAAGATTTCTTCATCAAATTCTTCTAGAATTGGCAAGCATCGCTTTTATTCACAACAATACCAAGAAACTACTATAAAGAATATATTGATTCAATTAGTATAATTCTAATTTTACACAGATACTCTCTGCTAATCTCACCCACTGATGCTACCTGGCTACCTGGTATTACCATCGGAACATGAGTAGATATAGTCATGTCCGGCTAGCCATCTGTTTGAACAACGAGATGTTGGAGTCAGTAAGATTTAGAGATTTAGACTCTCTTTTTCCCTCTCCACGTAACTAAATGACAATGAATAAATTAAGGCGTGACCCCCATACAAAACTTGGCTCCAATTTAAAGCTGTTTTTGGATTTGTTGCCAGAAACACCAAATCTGTTGTATCTTACGTAAATTCTAGTAAAATATACTGCATAAGTCCAATTCGTACCACTAAAGAATATAATCTATCCATCATATAAGCAGATGCGGATCCAGAAGCCCCTCTTGGGGCTAAACTTTTCTAAAAAAAAAAAGTGAAAAGACAGGAGAAACGGATATTAATACTATTCGTTCATTTTAAATTAATATTGACAATCATAATAAAAATTGTCGTTGGAGTCTATTTGGACATTCAGCAAGCATTTTTACAGAGTGTGGCATGCAGGACTCCTGCATAAGCTTAAAGAATTACTCAACCCACAGCTCTACTTCAAGGTATCGTGTTGGGGCCAACTCTCTACAGCCATGCGTCTACACAGCCACATATCTTCTTCAGCTATATTTAAAAAAATTTGAGAACTGGGCCTTCAGATGGAATATATCAATAAACCCTGATAAGTGTGTATCAGTCACATACTCTTAGAAATGACACCTCTCCTGGAGTATTCCTACATGATGAGCTATTAGACCATAAGGATGCTCATAAGTATCTTGGCGTCACACTGTATAAGCGGCTAACCTTTCAGCGTCACATAACTGAGGTAGTTGGGCGCCTCAAGGCAAAGGCAAACAGCACGGCTTGGCTCCTTAATGCCAAAAATGAACTATCGCTCAGTAATAAGAGCAAGATCTATAAAGTTCTTCCGGCACCCATCTGGAAATATGGTATCCAGGTATACGGCATAGCAGCATAATCCAACCTCGATAAAATCAGAGTAGTGCAGTCGCAAATCTTGAGTAGAATGTCTGGTGCGGCATGGTACATACGCAATAGATATATTGAGACAGAACTCCAGATACCAATGATCGGAGATGTCATCAATCGCCAAGCTGCTATATACCTGAATAAGCTTTCAAATCATCCGAACCAACTGGCGCAAAGACTCCTAAGAAGGAGACATATTCGCGGAGTAAGATTGAGAAGCAGACTCCAGAGAGTTCACCCAACCGACCTGTCAATGAGAACTTTATAATCTTTCCCTTTTTCCATTAAATTAAACTACTATTAAGTAGATGTAACTAAGTATATATGTATATAATTTGTTGAAAAATCTTTATTCCTATGTTTGATCTTCTTTGTTCCATTGCCACGTTCCACAAATCGTTATTTATCGTTATTTTTTCTCTTATATCTTTTGGTCTGCTGATAGGTGAGAGATATATCAGAAATATTAAACAAATGTATACCTCTCAGTTTATATCCAGAAATCTAGTGTATACCTTTTCAATGGCTTAAAACTTTTCCGTACACTCTCGTATGCGTTTGTATCTTTATATGTGTTGACAACGTACTACGAAAATTAATACTTCAAATACACTATACACAACTACACTACATGGCGTGCTTTCAAGTGTCTCGTATAGAGTCTTATATATACCTACTATATACTCGTAGATACTCATACGCCTGCAGCTTCATCATTCATCAAACTGGCGCGTACAATTTTTCTTGTAAGACTGAAGTGCGCACCCAACATTTATATTTTTTTATAGCCAACACCAGGTTGCAGTGCTTAACTATCACTCAACTGATTTTATAGATAACTAGTGTGCTCGTAATTACCAGCCAACACACACACACAAAATCATATACCGAGTAACTTCTGGGAAGCAGCTTTCTTTCAACTGCTGCAAGCACAAAGAAAAAAAAAAATATTAAAAAAAAAAAGATACATAAAAATTAAAAAGAAAATCGCTCGTTTTGAAATTGCCATTTTATCACCTGTCTCCGATCTCGCTTAGACTCACTTTAGTGCAAGTTTAGTGCCACATGCCACATTCAGATGCGGTATGTGCTGGCATTTAAGTGCATTAGATGCTCTTAATCGGCTTTGATGCTGCTCGCTGCTCCTGCTGCTCGCTTCTTTAGTTGACGACTATAATAATAATGTTGACGACGTCGCCATTGAGCTTACTGATGATGATGATGATGATAGTTTAAGTCTCTCTATTTAATATTTTCATAATTAATCATGCATAACGGTCATTTTGGCATAGTTTAATGCTTATCATTTCTTCAGATACAAATACAGTGATGTGCAAAATATTTGCAGCCAAAAGGAAATTGTAAACAAATCTTTAACTTATGTAAAGATAATTGTATTTAAAACTTATTTAAAGCAACCACAACAACAAAAAGTACAAACATCTCTGCAGTTCGACCGGTGCCAAGCGGCGACATAGTGGTTTGCGATGTGGTCAGCCACTGGTAGTCAAACCGTTTCTAATGGTGGAATGGCCCAAATAATGTAATGTTTCGTTTCAAGATTAAAAATAATTTTGGATAATTCTCTTTATCCTTAGGGTAGCCCCAAAGAAAATGGTTCAACCGTGTTAAATGGCACAACTTAGGCGGATTATTCAATCATTTGATCGACTTTTGGTTATCGATTTTAGCATTTTTACCATCAACTTGCAATTTAAGATCCAAATTTCGATGATTTCGATGCGTTGCTTTTGCGTGTAGCGTTAAATAATTTTAATCACATTGAACGCGTTCAGCAGAACTAATCGCTGACTGATTTATGATTACTGATTACCACTTTTACAAATAAATCAACGCCTATTATAAAAGCTTGAAGTAAGTCTATGCAAACCTAATGGCTTTCAAAGGGAACAAAGTCAAACAAAAGTATAGCAGGCGTTGAAAACATCAATATAAATCCATCTCTGCTGAACGCACCCAGATAATGCAGATTGTAGTCGAAAATAAACTACCACACAAGCCCAAATGGAACATCATTTACAACTTTTTAGAGAAAGCATGGGAGATCTCATAAATCAATATATATTTTTGTATTATAAAAAACTTTTTTATTACATTCAGTATCAACTTGAAATTCTATATGGTGGCTTCTTATGAACGGAAAATTTACATATACATAAATGGGCGTATCCCACCCACTTTTCGGATTAGAATGAAAAACTTTTTAATTACAGTCAGTATTAACTTGCAAATCGATGTGACGGTTTCTTGTGGAAGGAAGCGTCACATATGTATTAATGGTCATGTCCCAACCACTTTCACAGGTATTCCCCTCAAAGGCCAAAGGTTTTTTAGGTAAAATGGTCATATTTTTCGAGCTAGCCACCTTACATTTGTAATGAATGCTTCAAATTATCACTTTAGCTTTAAAAGACTTGACAGTTAATTTGTTAGATGCTTGTTAAGAGTATTAATGTTTCGGTTTTAGGAAAGGTTTCAAGCTTAAAATTTGTTTCTAAATATAACAAATGCATTGTGATATGACCGAGTCGTTTTAGACATGTTTCAAGTTTTCTTAAACGAAAAATTGTTTTACTATTTTGTAGTCACTGTATAATTGTAATACAAAAATGCCTTATATCAATAGTTTAAAATTAGACTACTTTCATGACATGTGTAAAGAGTATTTAAGCTTGGGTTTCACTTTAAGTGAGTGTTTCTGTTTTTTAATTGAATACAAAACTAAAACATTAAACTTTATGAATTGGATTAAATTTTTGCACAGAAAATAACAGTTATATTTATGTAAAAATTTTCACCACAATGTGGTGAATAAAGAAGTGGCATACTCGTGTTCACTTGTTCACTCTGTTTATTAATAAAAAATATAACTTTTCTATATGAAAGATTAAGACTTATACAAGGTTATTTTTGGTTACAAATGTTTTGCACATCACTGTATTTATATACATCCATTTATTAAAATATTGTGCATACATATATTTATATGAATGCATATTTTTCGTCTTTATTGCAACTGAAACCATAAATTTGCGTAATGAATTTTAATTTTCGTCTATTGCCAATGAAGATATTATCTTCTTGTCGTTTATGTCTGTTATTTAGCTCAATTTGAGTGTAAATAAATGACTGACTTAGCAGCTATGAATAAGTATCTATAGAGAGTTTAAAATTTGTGGTTGTTGTTGTTGTTGTTGTGGTTGCAGCAAATCATCATGCATCAAAATTGTTTATGACACACCCGCATCCGCCGATAAAAGCAACAAAAGCTTTGAAGAATTAATTGCAATTTTAAAGATACAGATTATAGCAAGATACAATTTTATAAGTATGCTTATAATAATTTTAGTTTTACTTAATACACTTGAATGTTATAAAGTACATTATGTTCAGCTTTGAGTTAAGAACTTTGAAGCCTTAACAACTTTATTGAAACTAAGTTTGTATCCTTATGCTATAATGTAGATACACTTTGTCCTCTGTCACGCTGTGCAGAGGTGCTAATTTATGCAATTCATCGCAATTCGCAGAGTATCTGAACCTAAACTGAAAGCGAAAAAAAAGGAAAAGAAGGAAAGAATTTAATCGTTTCAAACCTTTGCCATGTGGCGTACAACTAATGGTGTCTCCATGAAGTAAGTGTCACGCCACAAGGCCAATTTAGAGTTGCACCAATGAAGTACATCTCTTTGCCGCTCACAGAGTAGCGGCGGTGGTAGCACTTGTACTGATTTATCGCACAAATCAAATTGTTAGCAAGCGGCAGGCAGGCAGGCTGGCAGGCAGGCAGGCAGGCAGGCAACAGTAACAGCAACGACAACAATAACAACTTGCCACATTGCCGCACTGTGGCAGCGTTGCCATTTGCTGTTCAATTTCGCTTCATACTTATTGCAGTTTTCGCACGTCGTTGTCTTGTTAAAGTGTGAAAATTGTCTAAACTAGCATTGAATTGCAATGAGGCTGAGCCGTTTTAGTAAGGAAAAAAAAAAAGAAATATCCAATCTAAGCGCTTGCGCAAAATTGTATCTATCAAATGAACACGATCGCATTGCAGCACAGCAGAGTGTGGCAAAGTGCAGCGACGTGCCACCTGATTGTAACAAGCGCGTGAAAAATATTGTGTCTTAATTATCGCGTCGAGAATAAATCGAGTGAAATCGATTTTCTACTATGGGTATCGGGTATCGGGTATTATAATTTTGATTTATGCAGTCTGCGTTTAGGCACGGATCGCAACTATGCACGCCTTGCCATAGCGGCTAGCTTTGTTGCAACGCAATTATTTGTCGTTTTTGAGCAATTGATGGGCGTGGCTGTTATCTAGTTAATCGGTCAGCTAGCTTATATTGTTAACTAGTTGTTAATAAATATATATGAGCATGAAGTGGGTTAATTTAATTTAGATATTTTTATGAAGATTAAATCTTGAATTGGTTAAATTGATGTGGAAAAAATATAACTAGCATAGTGTGCCAACGGATGACCAAATAGTTTTGATAGTTTTAGCCTGACTTTAGGCTCTATACATTTGTGGGCGCACTTGTAAACACGTTGGTTCCCCATGGAACTATGGCTGGACTGCGTTGATTTAGAAGCAAAAGCATTTACTGGACAATTCTGCATTAGGGATATTTTTATTATTGGTTACTTTAAAGCCAAAAGTACGAATTTCGACCACTGGGAATACTGTAGTTCTTATTAATGTTCGAATAGATAAAAAAAAATCATAACAATGCATGCAATTAGAAATTCATTAGTTCTTTTACTTAACTTTTATGGGCTCATTTCTATATTATAAGAAGTGAGCGCCGACAATCTTATAAAAATACTATATTTCTAAGTCGTGCAACAATGATGTTCTTTCTATTACAGAAGTACTTTGCAAACACTTTGCGAGCAACCTTGAACTGAATTTAGCTGTTCGCATTTGCTTTGAAAAATGTGCAGCGACAATGTCGGCTTTTCGCACTTTTCATTCTAATGGGTTTCCTTCTTCTTCCTCTTCTTCTTCTTCTTCTTCTTCTTCTGCTTTTTCCTCGTTTTTAAGTAATTATTCTTAAGTGTAAAAGTATGCTTTACAACAACCTGTTAACGGAAAAGCGCGGCACATAAAACTATTAACAACCAGCAACGTCTTTTAACCTAAAAAAAGGGAGAAAATTTGAGCAGCGCAAAAGAACAAGAAAGGCTTAAATGCCAAAAGGATTTAATTCTTTCATTTTTTTTTTTGCTATGTCGTCTTTTTATCATGCTTCTTCGCAGATACTTTTGCGTTGATGAAATTGACTTAAAGCTGCGAAAGGGCCGCACCCACTGAGCACCTTTTTGCCACAAACAAAAAAGAAAGAAAAAGAAAAAAAACGCCGAACGGCCGCAGGAGCAAATTCAGTATGAAGTGGGTTGGGTTAGCGATGGTTCGGGGCAAAGGGCAACAGATCAAGTGTGTAGGCACTGGCATTGCTTTTGTTTGCTGAATCATTAAATTATCGCCCATGGAAAATCTTGTTAACACCTTGTGTGCAGCACACACACACACACATACACACATACGTATATACTCATATAAAGATATATACAGACATTCACGTATATGCATTCATTGTTTTCGCGTTGTTGCCACCAATGTTGCCGCTGTCGCCGTCATGACACTCAATTGTGTACTTGGTGCAGTTGCTTTTAGCCGTGTTGCCAGTCATATTGTTGTTGTTGTCACTTCATGCATCATGCAGCAAAAGTGTTGAAGCATTGTTACAGCCTCAATGCTGTTGTTGCTCCTTGATACTCTTGTTGCTGTTGCCGACAGGCGGCTGTCTGCCAGAAAGGAACGCCCGCCCGCCGCTATGCTTCCTTTCGGCTTCAATGGATCGCTTTTTTTTTCTTCTGTATTTTGCAAGTCACTGCAAAAATTTTGTTTATGCCAAAGTGTTTTTAATTTTTTGTTAACTTGTTTATGCTGTTCACATTATTGTTGCCTTTGTTATTGTTGTTGTTATTGTCGGTCATTGCAGCAATCAGTGTCGACTTTGTTAAATTATTTACAAACTTACATATAGAGACATTTACGAGGGATGTATCACACGATGGGAAAATAGTAATATTGAATTCATATAATTGAATATGTAAAAGATACAAAATTAATTGAGGTTGAAGTATGAGAAAGGAACTAAAGACTATAGCTATGTCAGCCTTTGAAAAGTGTATTAAAAATTTGGATAAATACCATTCATAGTTAAATTTCATTCTATACGGCGTACTTTTAGAGAAATTAAATTTAAATTTCTTTAATAAATTTAATCTGCTTTATTTAACATTTAGCTAGTCCTAGTTGAAGTTGCATGTGTCCATTCACACAAAAGGCGCACACACATAGGATCCAACATGGTGAATACATACTAAAGGTAACATATTACCATCAGCTGCGCTCTTTTTCATTTCTTATTTATCTTTTGAATTACTCTTTTTCATTTGTTGTGGATTGGGCATTTCGATATTGTTTCACGCTCAGAGTATTTAAGAAGGTCACCACACCGGAATACGTTACCTTTGAGATAAATCCGCCATGGGTTCCAATACCTAGCATATTCGTATTCATCGTGCAATGCTTTTGTCTGTGTTTGTATCTTATATTGGCGTATGGCTTGCCTCATTTTCCAAATATAAAAATAATAAAATCGTTTCAGATCGATCAAAATCGTTTCAGAAACAGATAGATAGAAAGACAACAAATTTAAAAACGCTTCTTTATGCTTACAAATAATAAGTATACCTATATTTCGAAGTCACAGACAGACACTGTAATTTTATTTATTTGTATTCTAGTATAAGTAAATGGCCAGCGGTCGACTCAATCGGCCGCACTCTAGCAAAAACTTTTATATTTGTGCTTTTATGCGTTTGTTGTTATTGCTATTCTACTGTGCGCTAATCGCAACAATTACAAAAACAGAGACAGCCACCAAAATAATAGCGAAGCGCATATAAAATAAAATTCACAAACTCATATCTCTATAGCTTGCAGAGTAATAAAAACTAACTGGCTGCTTGCATTCTATCGTTTTATATTTGTCTGTGTGTGTTTGTATTTCATGTAAAGCCTCTATGAGTTTGATTCATTCTGTGAGTGACGATTGTTTATAACTTTTAACGCACAAAATATTCAATCGATTTTGATAAAATATAGACTGTGCACATCTGCAAAGGAATACCGGAGCGTAACCAGATTAATAAACTTCCATTATTTTTTCCACAGTATGTATTTCGATATTTCGGCTGCTGACCGTTGAACTTAAGATTTTAACAGTAAGAAAGAAACAGCCTTTTGTGAAATCACTTGGAAAAATATCTCTAAATAATTAGAAATTGCTCGGTGCCAAGCTTGACCTGTAAGAGATTTAAATATTCAGTATTCACCAATGGAGTTCTTCCAAGAAATTTTCCAATCAAATTCTCCACTTTCTCTTTTCTCAAATAAGTTGCTCCTTGTAAAGAGAAAATGTGTTGTCTAGAGTGGCGAGATGAAGTCGAATTATAAATTGGAGAATATGCACAGAAAAAAGGTTTCCTGATCTCCATAAAATCTTCTTAGAAGAACTCTTTGCAGTTGCCCTTGTTGTGTGATACACGGTGCCATGAAATTCAACTTGCTAAATGCACTCATTAGAACTGTGCGATTAAATCGCTATAATGTATGTTTTTTTTTTCTAAAGATCGATTATATAGTCGAATAATCATTTCGAAACACTATGCAATTGATCACATACAGTTAATAAACCTTATAGTTTTTGCTCCACATTTTCTACATGAAGAAAAATCGATTTTTTACAAAAGCGCGCAGATAACACTTATGTAGTTGATAACAGTTTGGCTGTAGGAAAATATGTTTCATTACTTATACTACTTGAACTTGTCTCATTTAGAGAACTACATTATAAATGTTAATACTAGAAGTATCTCATATTACAGCATCTCCTTTAAGTACATTTAAATGATTGCATAGTGTAAACTATCAACGGAAGTATTAAATATTTCAAAATTTTATTTTATACTACTGCAAACTTATCACAGAACCCTCTTAGCAACTCACAGATACAAATGCAGCTTGACGCTTTTAGTGTACAGTCCTTTGGCTACTAGATCGCTGCTACAACACTTGCTCCTGCTATGCTGCTTCAATAAAAGTACGTAAGTGTGTGTGTGTGTGTGTGTGTGTCTGTTTGTATCTGAAACTCGATTTCACTGTCAATTTGTTAATCAATTTCCCAGTAATTTCACACTTTATTCTTTTATGCTGTATCCTGCCTGTATTCGCCTTGTTGCTGTTTTAATTTTAGTTGCATTTTATTTATCTTTTGTTGCATGTAGAGCCTGCGGCATTTTGTTCGTGTTGTTGATATAGCCGATGCTGATGATGATGATGAGCATGTTGACGCTGCTGTTGTTAGCAATTTATTTAGCTATACCGCTTAAGATACTTTAAAAGGAACACTAAAATTAAGTGCGAATTTATTGCACGCGCTTAATTGGAATGCAGGCCAACAACTGCCGACTCAGTGTCAACTCCTTTTGCTCCTTTGCTCCGTTGCTGGTAATCGGATACGATATCAACATTCGGTTAATTATTGGTTGCTGTTTTAACAAAGTTTTCTTACAATGGGTAGGCGTAGCTGTGAGCATAACATTTATACGCAAGTATGTATCCATATATGGTACAACTTGCTTTCATTACTCTGCAGTCTTCATTTGGAGGCAAAGTTTTAAGCACTTTATTATGCCGAAAACTGTGAGAAAACTTTCGCTAGAAGCTTCGTGTGAAAACGGCATCAAATTGTTGCTTAATTTGTTTGTTGCTACTACGAACACGTAGCATTATTTATTTGTAGATGCTTCTTATTAGAGATTGTATGCATAAAGTATCTGCAAGTATTATCTTTGCTTTGTGCACGACTCACTTAAAAAACAGTTCAGTTTATTAAACATTTTATGCATATCTAAATTTTTCGAACGCGCAATGACTTCATTAATACTCAATATCTTAAATCACAATTCGAACTTGAATGAATTCATAAGAAAAACAAATCCCAAAATGCCGAAATATTTCGAAATAAATATATACAGAAATTATCAGCATACTCAAGTATCACATCTTGAAATTGAAATTTATAGCAGCCAGCCAGGCAGGCAGGCAGGCGGATAGATGATTGAACCTGGCAGCAGCATACATTTAAAATTTTATATAGGGCTCTTTTTTTGGAGGTTCTATTTTGCGACAGGTATTAAACTGTCATAAATTGGTTGGAAAATGGAAACGTTATTGTCACTTGTGCTCAGTTTGGTTTTTAATTTTATCGAAAACAGACTAATGCTGAAGAAACTTGTAAATCGTGATTTAGTTCGGGAATGTGGTCAAAAAGTGAACGAAAATTAGACTTCCAGAACAGCCGCGCCAGCCCAAATGACCGAAATCGTACTCAAACACTATTCGCATAAAATGATCTTTCTAATAAATTCCACTTTCAATTTCAAATTATGTAATCTCTTTAATTTCATTCAATTTCAAGTTCAACGCCTCCAAAAACACACCCTATACAAGCATATGCAGTGAGCTGAAGTGAAGTATAGCAACGAATCGAGTCGACTCGACTCTAAATGAAGTGGTGACCTGAGTGGCTCGAGTGCAATACCAAGTAGCTACGTGCAACCGAATAAACGATCTACAGTCTGTCTGTCGTAGCAGCAGCAGCAAAAGATTTCAATAATTTGATAAACCATTGTCTACGTACAAAGCAGGAGAGCGGAGTAGATCGGTATATAGCTATAGAGTAGCGCCAAAACAAAAAACAAAAAATAAAAAAAATAAAAAGGGGAAAAAAACAATGCAAGCTTAAATATGAACATTTGTGAGGAAGTATTACGCATGTCAAAATTTTTGACATGGCAGCGCCAGCCGACTTAAACTAACACTCAGAGACTGACGACGTTGACGGTGACGGTGACGGTGATGGCAAAAAAGAATTTTTAATTAGATGCTAAAGCGAAAAAAATGCGATAAAAGTTAGCGTAGACAAGCAAGCAAAAATACTATATGTACCTACATTGTATCTTGTATCTCATAGATGCATCGCTTCGAATTAAAGATTTGTGTGCATTGATTAAGCAATCAGAAAGTGACTCTGAGCTGAGCTGAGCTGAGCTGAGCTGCGTTGGTGTGAGAGCGTTGGATGAGAGAAATACTTTGAAATAATGCAATAAAGCAAAATGTTAAATTTTGAGGATTACACAGATACAATGTCTTTTGTACAAATCACGCACACGCGCCGCAGTTTGAGACGTGCACCTGCCGCATGACATACACATACAAGCCATAAGACAGAGAGATTGAGCTTCAAACAAACTGACATACAGTCAGTTGTGTCAGCGAGACAGTCAGATTTTATATGAGTAAATACACCGTGCCTATATGCAAGGTGGGTGGGACAAAAGGCATTTCGAAAAATTTGGACATTGAATAATTAGTTTTCTTTTTTGTTTAGTGAGATTAAATGAAAATTTGATATTTTTGAATTTTAATAGATAATTGTGAAACAGTCATGCAGAACTCATAATAAGTTTTGTAGAGTTGGTCACCCTAAAAACTGTGTTGTAGGAAATAGTAGGAAATAATTGAATATAATTAAAGAGTCACATTTTTAGGATAAATACATATGTATCGATTAATGTGAGATTTTGTTTGAACAAATATTGTTTATGCTGAATTCAAATGTGGTCACTGTTCGTTTGAAGATTAATCTAGAGAATAATGTTCAAAAAACGACTGTTGTATGTAACACCACACAGTGAGATAGAGCCATCCTTTAGCATTATAAAATAATGAATAAATGGCACAAGTGTTCCATATGACCAATGTACAAGGGTCAATTTGTTTGCTTGAAGTTTTCGGAAAATTAATGTAAACCAGCCACCGAAAACGGATCATACTTTATAGAACGATTCACACAAGAGTGTTTTTGAGCACTCAAAACATAGAGTTGATGGGTCATCTGCCTTACAACACTAATGACTTCTTTTTGTTACCGCAAATTTAAACTAAATTGCGGGATCAACGTTTTTCGACGGCTAAAAACGCTGTTGAAGCCTTTAAATTGCTCGTCTAAGAGGTATTCACTTCTAAGTGGCAAAAGTGCTCGAAAATTGGTACAAATACATATAAAAGTGTATTAATCTTCATGGAGAATGTTCTGAAAAACTGTAAACCCATTTTCAATGATAATCTATTGTTTTTTTCATTATTAGGTTCCAATTATAAAATCAAGCCTTCGTAGCGCCCGTAATGATTAGGCAAAAATCCCATAAGTAAATTATACAATTGTAAGTAGAAACCTTTCTGCTCAGTTTTTTCATCCACAGTTTGGAGTTAAATGAGCGATTATTATTTTATTTATAAAGTCTCACAGCATTAAATGTTCTTACGACGCGCCAATATAAATAGATCATTTAACGCTAAGTTATATTCACACAGCTTATATATTTTTAACAGTACTCTATATCTGGACATAATATATCTCCGTTATTCGCGCGAGAGAGAGAGAGAGAGAGAGAGAGAGAGAGAGAGAGAAGAGATAATGAGAGTGTGAGGACCAAAATATGTCAGCACGTCTGAGTTTCTTTGTACACGTATTTCACATAAAGCGTGTGTGTACTAACACACATAGGCTCTAACAATTTGGAATCGCACAAACCAAAGCAAAAATAAACAAATAATAAATAAATAAATACATAAAAGCCTGAGTTATGTTGCATCATGTATAACACTTCGATCAATGGACCTACATGTGTAGCCGTAATAATCCAAACCGAGTTAGCTCCTTGTTACAGACCGGGCATATTCTTCTAATACGCAGTGCCCGGCAAATGCATCGCCGGCAGAAGATATGCCCGCACTTGGTGGTCACTGGTGTGCGTTCACGCACTACTTCCAGGCATATCGGGCACTTGTAGATGTCATCGTTGTGAGACGAGCGGCTTTCTTGGTTTGTCTCTATGGCTATGTCGGCGGAAGAGCCAGCAGGAAGCTCCGCTGGGTTAGCTGCAGTGTGCATTGGTAAAGGAATGCGTATTACAAGGTGTGGTCTGTCTGTTGGACCAACCACAATCGAAGGACTCGGGCGCACGTTCTGAACGTTGACATCGAACGAAGAGACAGGCAAATCATCTGTTTCAGGCAGGGTTAGAATTAATCGAACTTTTCTTTTTTATTAAAGTATCTGCTTACCGCTTGAATTGGACACGCCACATTGAGTAATTGTAATTGTTTGGCACTGATCGTTGCTGTTGGAAGTGACAATTGTGCCGCCAATATTTACGGCGTACACTGTGACGTGGTCGACGGTGTCGCTGTCGCTGCTTCCATTTGTTTCATCATTGGCAAGATTGGCATGGCTGTTGTCAGTGCTGTTGTTATTTGGGCTCCTGGAGTTGCCACTGTTTGATTCAGCTAAACCAATTAAACAAAAAGTATCGAGAATTCTATAATAAAAATGATCTACTAACCGTCATACAAAAAGAAAGCAAATGATTTTGTTTAAAAAAAAAACGCAAAAAAAAGCTAAATACTATTTACACTTTGTGTGGCAGCTATATCTTCTCTTGGTTAAATCCAAATCGGAAAACTATACAAATTGAATAAAAAGCCTTATCAATGAACAGGGTATCTCGAAGTCGAGTACACATGACTGCAGCGTTTCTTACTTGTTTTGGTCGATAAATTACAATATGCTGCATACATACCGCTCGGAGCAATATAAGAGCCCCATGCAAATCTATAGTTTATATAAGGAGACTTGAAAAAGGTGCAGGGTATGTCAAAGTCGGGCACACTGGACTACAGCGTTCGTTTTTTATAAGCCCTTAGTATATGATTATAAAAAGTCTTCATACCAACAATCAAACCAATATTTCAAAGATTGCGGATACAAGTATGTGGCGGGAACAAACGCACAGTCATGGGGTGTCCGTTGCTTCCTTTAAGGCGTTTCAAACCATGTGACTAAATTATAGTACTGTTCACACTCAGTGTGAAGAGTGTAAAAACTAACTTACTAGCTTCTAGTTGCCCATTGACGTCATCTTCGTCTCGCGGTTGGTGCTCCGGCGTGTGTGGAGGCGGCGGCGACGACGGCGACGGCTCTGTGTCTGGAGCACCCTCCAGCTGCTGCACTTGCCGCGGATTAAACACATGTGATGAAGCCGCCGATGATGGTCTACCTCTGGTTGAAGTCATGGCATAAGGAGTTCCTCTTGACACGCGTGTACCTCTACCTGCGTTGGGGCGCCCAGAGCTAGACGCCAAGGAGCGTCTATTACTTACGTCTTGCGGACGATTCCGTGACCGTAGTCTATCACGCATTTCTTCCGGCTCATCATTGGATGAGCTGTGCTGTTTAATTGAATGTAAAGACAATGCTAGATAAAAAAAAAAAAAAAACTTAACCTAACTTTAGTGCATTCTACGCTTACCGCACGTGCTGGAGCCTCAAATGCTTTTTTGTCCATTTTGTCGTATTGCCGCTTTTTTTCTGGCTCGCGTTCGTTTGAAGTTAGCACAAATGAAAATTGTTTCGAGAACGATTTGAAATTTCCAGAGATTTTACTAGTATTAAACTTTGCGGTGTCAAATATTTCAACAATTTGTAAAATATATGAAAAATTCGTTGACGCAGCCTGTCAAATAATATCTATCGTAGTGTTGAGAGTTACAGAAAGTATATAGTGTTGTAAAAAAACGAGGGAAAATAAATGTATAGCGATTGCCAAGCAACACGAGTTTTTGGCATGTGTTTATAAAACTAGGGCTACTTAGCACTGTGTTCGTCTTACATGATTAATATTATAAAATTAGATTGCTTTTCACGTTTCTACATGTGCATGGAAAATGCTGCAGTCTTATGTCTATGAATTCCGAATAGGCTGCCACTTTACGTAAATATGTACAAACATTCTTAGCATGTATTCTGCTTACTCTAATACAAAAAACGCAACATCAACACAACAAGAAAACTACATAGTAACGT
This sequence comes from Leucophenga montana, assembly GCA_035044765.1. Lineage (NCBI taxonomy): Eukaryota > Metazoa > Arthropoda > Insecta > Diptera > Drosophilidae > Leucophenga > Leucophenga montana. The sequence continues at coordinate 490,933 of JAWNNQ010002018.1, read as the reverse complement.
CAATACAATTCGCAAGCCACTTCTTATATTATTTGCTTTTTGTAAAATCGAAAACTAATCCACTGCCAAAATGCTGTACTAAAATTCTATAATTATTTAGAACTAGATGGATATTATATTTTATTTTTCATATTTATATTAAAGAGTTTATTAAATGGATAAAATGAGACCCAAAATACATGCCTGGAACAAAATGGAAATGACACACAAAATATTTTCGACAAATATATTATTATAGATTACTTGTTCGCACTACCGAGAGCAGCCACAAACTGAGCGACTTGTAGTGGGAAACGGTATTCGAAAAAGATTCGTTTTGTCCGATTAACTTTCGTGAAAATATTCGATAACGATATTTTTTTCGCCCTTTTGGTAGGCTGGGATGCTGGAATAACAACTTGTGCTTTTTTTCGATAACCGATTTTAAATTCGACTCAAATAACAATCAGCTGTCACATCGGCATGGAACAGCGCGCATTGGAAACGTTAAACCAGTACAATTTTTAATCTTTCACACTGCACAACAATTTTATTTTTAAAATCAGTTCTTGGAGAAGAAGTGCTAATATGCAGAATATTTGTTATTGGAACACTCACTGTTATTGGAACACTCAAAAACTTAATATATCATTTTACCCTAAGTGTACAGGGCATAAAAACTTCGGTTACACTCTTTGTAATGCAAGCTGCTCTCTTTTTGTTCCTTTTGGTTCATTTGATTCCTGTTGGCAGCACAAAGGAAAAAATACTCTCTATCTCTGTCGCGCTGTAATGCGCACAGCTTAGAAGGAACAGACAAGAGAGCAAATACGCCGCCTGACATTACTCCACCATGCTACATGGCAAACAAAATTGTTGTTGGTTTGCTCTTTGGTATAAGGATACGCTTGCGCGTGCTAAGAAAAGAAAAAGAGTGACCAGCGCCCACCTTACAAAACTCATTTCTGCATTTAAAAAAGTCTACATTATACAATTTTCATTCTTGTTATTAAAGAAGTAATATTCAATGGTGACCCACTACAAAATATTCCTAGCTACGTCCGTGCAGATAACGAGAAAAGATGAATTTGCTTGTGTAATTCAAATAGTGGGCAAAACTCTAAACGAATCACCCGTTATACGTATTTTAGCTAGCTCAAGGTCACTTTTATTTTTGTTTAATTGAGAAATATTTGCAAGAAAAATTTTTGTCTATATGAAAATAGAATAACAATTTTTTGGTCGTAGATACACATCATTCGAGACAATACACAAATTTTTATCATTCTACTGGCCTCACATAGAAAATATTTGCTATTCATATCATAATTCTCAGGAAATTCGACTTGGGTATCGTATGAATTTCTGTATATCCAATGATAATCGCATTCACCTTTGCAAGTCTGCGATATATTTTGCATTTTTCGAAATTAATTGCAGTGTATCGAACAATTTGTAATTATCTAAAGGAACATTAAAATCTACTGCAAAGTAAAGAAAGAACTAACTTTGTCATTAAATCGTAGCGTACGAGGGAACAATATACTTTTTGTTTTGCAACAGATATTTATGTAACTATAATGACAATTTCGTCTCTGACAATCGGCATGCTAAATATTTTGAAGATACTTTTTGGTGGAGAAAAAGTTTGCCACGAAAAAAAAACACGTGCGGAATTTTTAATAACATCAAAGAAACATTTTTATTGACATGATGTGCGTTCCTTTTTTTTTGTTTTTGTTTTTGTAAGGTTTGTCTTTCATTTTAGCATTCACTGTAATTATGTGTTTATGGCATCATAAAATACAGAGAAAGAGAAAAAAATAGATAGTTGTTTTTTGTTTTTCTTTCTTGCTTTTTGCGCTACGTGTTTGCAGACACAACAAAATAAATATTTCGTACATAAATGTACATGTGTGTAACTGTGTTAAGGACAGCAGAAAGCAGCTTCGCAGATAATTTTGCCACGGTTACACACGTTTCCTGCCACTGCCACTGCCACTCCTATCAATGCACAATTTCAGGCGTGAGATTTGTACCTCGTCTCGTTCTGTTAATGATGACTTCAAAAGTTTGACACTCTCAAAAAAGGAAATAAAAATACAATACTTTATAAGCCGCTTGTGACTTCGTTTTCGCACTCAGCGTAATTTAGATGCGCATTAAAAATTATTTTAATTTCTATTTTTAACACACTTTTAATGACATTTTCGCACATGGAAAGTGAGTGAGAGATGCGTCCATATATACAAGTAGATACGAATATAATCTGATTTTTATGTATATATTTGTCACTTAATTTCTGTATTTTTAATTTAAAAGCTATTTTAACTTTTATCTTAATTTAGTGTGAAGTTGATGACTGAAGTCATACAAATTGAATTTATTTCTTTTTAATGTGATTTTAACACATTAAAGCGGTTTTCAGTTTGTAATTGCGCAAATCCAAGAGATGCAATATTTAAATATTTACCTATGACATTTAGCATTTGATGTGTGTGTGTGTGTGTGTTGATTTAACAACTTTAAAAATTATGTACAATTTAATTAGTATGTTGTACATTGATAGTAAAGAGCCAGCTTACAGCATAATCAAATTCAACGCCAATGTATCTAATTACTCTGTCTCTGCATTAAGGCATGATGACTGATGGCTCAGCTTCCATATTTAAGTGTTGAAACTTGAAATTCATAAAACAAAAACAAAACAAAAATACAAAGAAATAAAAATAATAGTTCAATTAGCAGCCAAGGTCACTTAATAATGTTCAAGTTTATTGTTATTTTTATTTATTTTACAGAAAAGATGCAACAGAAATAAAATATATTTTCGGAAATACATAAACAAAAAAAAAAGGTGACTTCTGACTGTTTTCACAATTAATTAACAAAAAAATATCTACTGCCAATTTTTATGTAAATATTGCTGTCGCATACTCTCCATTTTACACGCAATATGATTTTTGTACCCTACCACGATGAAGTATCTGTGTGTAGCTATGTTGTTTATACTAGTCTATTCAAATTTTCAAGATACACCATTCAAGTTTTAAGTTGACTTCAATATTTTTTTCAACGGATCGAAGAAAACATCAAAATTATCTTAAAACAAGAAAAAACGTGAACTTCGGTTGAACCGATGCTCTAATACTACCATGAATTCATATGAATGCGATAGCGTATAATGCAATATAATGGTGATGCCTCAGATACAGTAAAGAATATATAAAACTCTTTCAAAAATTCTTAATTTAGAATAGTATTGTATATAAAAGTGGGGGTTTAAATAGTGGCTACCCCAAAAAGTGGGCGGTACACGCCCTAAGTAGATGATATGAAGCGATGTAGTAGATTTGTAACATGCCGCCATATCGAATTTCAAGTTGATATTCGCGTTTTCCATACAAATGCATAAAAGTGAGCTGTGGGTTTATATGGGACTACCTCAAAAAGTGGGCGGGGCACGCCTATTTGTATATGTATATGATGCGCTTCTCCACTAAAATCCACCACATCAAATTTCAAGCTAACGTTGATTTAAATGAAAATATTTTCATAAAAAACTGAAAATTGCACGGTGTGTTTGTATGGGGGCTAACCCTAAAAGTGGGCCACGCCCATTAGTCTATGTATGTTAAGCGGCTGTCTATAAAAAGACATCAGATCGCATTTCAAACTAATATTGACTTTAATAAAGTAGTTTTTCTTACAAAAACACAAAAGTTGGCAGTATGTTTGTATGGGGGCAACCCCAAAAAGTGGGCGGGCCACGCCCGTTAGTCTATTATGTTAAGCGGCTAACCACAAAAAGGCAACGCATTGGATTTCAAACTAATAATGACTTTAATAAAGAATTTTTCATAAAAAAAGTCAAAAGTGGGCAGTAGATTTGTATGGGGGATACCCCAAACAGTGGGCTGGTCCCACCCATTAATGTATATGTCAAACAACTATCCACTAAAAGTTACCATATCAATTATTAAGTTGATATTGACTACAAGAAAAGAGTTTTTCATACAAAAAGTCAAAAGTGGGCGGTGGGTTTGTATGGGGTCTACCCCAAAAAGTGGGCGTGGCGGGAAATCTTGATACTCTATTAAACTGCAATAGCATAAAAAATGCGCAACAACATACAGGCAGACAGACGGACATGGCTAGATCGACTAGTCTCGTCGAGCTGATCAAGAATATATAAACTCCGATGCCTCCCTTTCAGACAAACTGATAATACCATTTCACACTATGTGTGAATGGTATAAAAATATGATAAAGATCTTTGTTACATTACATGGACTTGTAATAGGCTTCTCGAAATAAGCGAAAAACCGTTTGTTTACAGTTTTTTTACAGCCAAGTTGCACTGTTAGAAAACTAGGATTTCCGTACTTGAATTGTTGTAACAAAAGTATGGTGACTGCGGATTTTCTTAAATGGAGTACAAATTCTTGGTTCAAGAACGAAACTCTACTTCCAGCTCTACTGAGATTGATTTGAAGAAAAAATAGGATGGGTTTGAGTACAAAAGGGCTCTACAAAATTTGTGTTTTTAGTTTAATTTTGATGTACGAGTACTTATACATGGTTTATAAAACTGTTCTTTAATGAAGGAAACTGGTATCGAACTATGGAACATGCGAACGGAGCTGAAAAGTGTCATCGTGTTCATTCCATCGGCAAACAGGCACCCGACACATGAAGTGGCCGAATCACATCGCTTTTCCCGTTTACCTTTGGTGTGAGGAAATTGGAGCAGCTGAGAGAGTAAATTTGATTTTGCTCTCAGTCTTTTTTCTCACTCAGTGATTGAATCTAGAATTTTCTACTTACTTCAAGTCAAAAAGTACTTTTCTTTTTTAAATTCTGAGACTTTTGTACTTGTGACTTGATGATAGATTTGTTCTAAGAATTAGTTTTTCATACTTAATTCAACAATTTTATACTTATTTTAAGAATTTCTGCGCTTGATTTGTAAATCTATCCCGTTTTTTAATTGATTCTAGAAAATTGAGTAAGAATCGTACTTAAAATTTTTAAGTGTGCTTTCGGATGAAAACAAGAATTTCAAATCTATGTTTAGAATACCTTTTTTCTGTGTGTATGATGTAATGAATTGTACAAAAAGGTAAATGCAAAAAGAATTTTATTCAAAAATATTATTTAGCGAGCTATTTTATGAAAATTATTTGAGAGTTTTAGCAGTCTGCATGTAGTTTTACAATGAGAAATACTTGTATGTAGATACTGTTCAATAAAGCAAAATAACAATCGTAACGTTTTGTTATAGTAACAAAGATTGAACAGCCACGGAGAGAATTGTTTCGGGTTCAGCTATCAGTCCGCTGGCTGCGACATTGCAAATTACCTACTTATATCATTAAATTTTCAGAAAAAGCGACCTTTGTGTCATATGTATTTATATTTTGTATATCAAAGCTGTAAGCCACACTACGGGTTAGCAGCATCGCTGCTGAAAACTGGCCTTATGGGACGTTTTGTTGGTTTATTCTTCAATTGATCAAATAACCGAAGATGAAAGTTTATTATTATAATTTTTTTCATTTTAAATAATTACACTGTGCATGAGATTGTTCAATGCGGGAACCAGATAGGTTAAATTTGGAGGCTTTTAAAATCTTCGTTTTCGAATTATGTTTCCCTTCTGGTCTCCTCGTTAAACACGTCACTTTTCCTGATGAGCATAATATAAAAAGCAAAAATTGCATTGCAATTGCCAGTGGACTAATGAGATTTCATAGCTGAACCCTAAAATATTGTCTGCGTAGCAATCCAATCTTTGAGAAAAAACAAACTGGTTGTTATTGTTCTTTCTTCACAAGCCGATTTGAACGAGAAACGCACTTTGCTAAAGATAGTTGATATATGTGATGAGCAATGTTTCACTTCACAGCTATTTTTCACTGTTATTGAACACGAAATACCAACAGCAGCAATAAGTATAAAAAATGTTATTTAACATAAAATAGCAACAGTAGAATTAACAGCGACAGTAGAATGGCTATCTTATATCTCAACTGTTTCGAATATCAGAGATTAATAGCAGTGATTATGAAATGCAGTTTTTTCACTGTTAACAAATACAAGCAATTTTGATTAGCACAAGTCAATATAATAGTAGTCAACGGCATGTTCCACATATCTTTGTTTCATCTATGCAAATAATTGCATTTATTTTGAACACAGCGTGAAGTGTACAAAGTCTTCGGTTTTACCGAAATAAACATAATCGCAGGCAAACCAGTTTTTGTTTTAAATTTAATCTTTCTAGTTATTTGATAAAACTATTTGTCATACAGTTTTTTCCATTCTAATCAATATAAATTTACATTTGCAGAAAAAATTTTACGTATCAATAAATTGACCTGCGGCATGCAAATAACCATTTCCAATTGCATTTTTTAAGTTTAATAAAAATATTTTTTGTATATTGTGATAAAATTTGATTGGATTTATTTTCAATCTATTTAAATAGTATTAAATAAATTAAACAGATCGAACATTTTACAGATTTGTATTTGTATAGCAAACAAAATCAATGATTTCAATAACCTTTTTTTTTACTAGCACTCAAAAACTCAAATCAAAAGCTATTCATTAGAATGGCGATAAAATCGTACTGAAGTTCACACATTTCAATATCAAATCAAAGCTTAAAGAAAGGTTAATCGTATAAATTTTAATTTCTTTACATTTTCTAATCGATCAAGAACGACAAGTTTTCGTTAGAATTTTAGATATTTCCGAAATGAATTGACTTTGGCTTTTAATTTCAGCTCAAAGTCTAAGCTCTCGTTGGTTGATGTTATCAGGCGCAAATATCAACTTTGAAATGGCATTTTTATTACTAAATTAATTTTTGTACCTACCATTTCGTTGGACAAAAGAATTTTTAATAGAAAATTATGGGCAGTTTGATTTGAGCTTCGGAAATTTAAAACCGAAAATGGTTTCGATAAATCATGTTGATGTATGCTTATCATATGCTTTGATCGATAATGATGTATAGTAAAATGATTTTATTTTATTGCGTTGAAAAATTGTCATTAATGATGGCTAATGAATTTGGTGGCTTACAAATATGTGTTAAAATGTCTAATAAATTAAAACTGAAGATGAGCTAAAAATACCGCAGAAAAATGCTTTGAACACAATTGACAAGAAATCAATTTCAGTCATAAGCACTCGATAAATATATAAAAAAAAAAATCTTAACGTTGCCAAAGCATTGATACCCTTCGTATAAAGTTTAATATTGTATCGAGTAGAATCTGGCATTGTTCTGAAAATGTAATGTGTACAAGTTACGTTTATAACAATTTTGGGCTATCTACACAGAAAGTAGGCATTATAAATATGGGTTTTTGTTTTTAATTGTTCTAAAATTCATCATCGATACTCTGTCTTGAAGAGTAGCTCCCACTGCCCGCTTATGGGTGTTTGAACGAGTATTTTGTTCTGGCTTATGTTTGTCATATGAAATAACCCGTAAACGGCCTCCATTGACGGTGACGATCGACAAAATGACAAATTACAGCCCAAACTACGACTCATTGGAAGTTGGAGCTGCGCGTTTAAAAACATATGTGAAATGTATAGGATTGCCAGATGCCGAAGGTTTTATTCGCACACTCTATATATGAATATGTGCTATGGAAGGATGAATAGTGAATATCATAAGGGAATTGATAATAATAACGATAATATCAAATTTGGAGTCTCTAACTCGGTTAAGAAAGAAGTTACTTATACTATGATGCTTATCTGACCATAATTTTTTATGTGGCTTTATGCTATTGGGTTCCGATCTGAACCAACAGTGGATATTATTCGGTGATTGTTATTGTTATCATATAAGACTCAATTTTGAAGCTCCAAGAATGAGTTTGCTCATACTCGTACAATGACCACTAGCTTTGTATGTGGGGTATATGGTATAGGGATTCAATTTGGGTCAATGGTGAATATTTTATGGTAATTGATATTAATAACATTCATTTAAAATTTCAAGTTTCTACTTTAGATAATAAAGAGGTTTTATATTGTTGGTTCTCCATATACTTCACTTATAGTAAAGTTACTATATGTTAGAGGGACCACCTTGCACCTGTTGGATATTGAATGGGGATTTCATATTCATATTCATATCATATTCATATTCATATTCATATTCATATTCATATTCATATTCATATTCATATTCATATTCATATTCATATTCATATTCATATTCATATTCATATTCATATTCATATTCATATTCATATTGTATTCATATTCATATTCATATTCATATTCATATTCATATTCATATTCATATTCATATTCATATTCATATTCATATTCATATTCATATTCATATTCATATTCATATTCATATTCATATTCATATTCATATTCATATTCATATTCATATTCATATTCATATTCATATTCATATTCATATTCATATTCATATTCATATTCATATTCATATTCATCTTCATATTCATATTCATATTCATATTCATATTCATATTCATATTCATATTCATATTCATATTCATATTCATATTCATATTCATATTCATATTCATATTCATATTCATATTCATATTCATATTCATATTCATATTCATATTCATATTCATATTCATATTCATATTCATATTCATATTCATATTCATATTCATATTCATATTCATATTCATATTCATATTCATATTCATATTCATATTCATATTCATATTCATATTCATATTCATATTCATATTCATATTCATATTCATATTCATATTCATATTCATATTCATATTCATATTCATATTCATATTCATATTCATATTCATATTCATATTCATATTCATATTCATATTCATATTCATATTCATATTCATATTCATATTCATATTCATATTCATATTCATATTCATATTCATATTCATATTCATATTCATATTCATATTCATATTCATATTCATATTCATATTCATATTCATATTCATATTCATATTCATATTCATATCATATTCATATTCATATTCATATTCATATTCATATTCATATTCATATTCATATTCATATTCATATTCATATTCATTCATATTCATATTCATATTCATATTCATATTCATATTCATATTCATATTCATATTCATATTCATATTCATATTCATATTCATATTCATATTCATATTCATATTCATATTCATATTCATATTCATATTCATATTCATTCATATTCATATTCATATTCATATTCATATTCATATTCATATTCATATTCATATCATATTATATCATATTTATTCATATTCATATTCATTTATTCATATTCATATTCATATTCATATTCATATTCATATTCATATTCATATTCATATTCATATCATATTCTTTATTCTTCAAAATTTTTATATTTATAACCTTATTCAAATATGATATTAGTATGAGCAATATCTACAGACAGCGACTCATTTTAGACCATTAGCTATTGTATTTATGGGAGCCATGATGAGTAAAGGTATGAATGATGGTTAAGAGAGAAAACAGTTAAACTAGCTGTGAATTATATACACCCATATGCTGGTAATTCACAACGAGTATTGACACTCGTCGTCTATTAAATCTGACGCGGTCATGACGCTGAACATACCTCATGTCAAATGAATTATACATATACAAAATTCAATAATAAGCACTTGAGTTGTTTGAGATCATATTTGGTAGTGAATGTATAGTGGTGAACCCTTAGATAAAATAGAGCAGCCATATAGAATTTCAAGTTGCAGTAGCAATAACTGAGTGAGTTCTACACATATGTTTTTAAAATCAGTTATAGTTACAGATTGAAACAGCTAGTCTTGCAGAGCTAATCAGCAGTATAAAAGAGTCAACGAAAACTTCTTTAGTGTAATGCAAACTCCATGGCAAAACTATAATCCTATTCATTTTATTTGTGAAGTGTAAAATAATAGAAATTCATCTAAATTGTTGAAAAGCTAAAACTGACAAAATGTCAAGAGATAGCCAATATTGTGTCTATAACCGGGTACTCTTCTTCAAAATCACTCACACAGTTGACATGAGTACCAAAAAGAGACATGCGAAGCAGAGGAACCATATGTCATTTATAAATCACTTCAATAAATGAGCGGAAATTTTAACCAAACTAGCTTAGAGACTTCCACAGAAACTTCCTTTCAACGTTTCATCGAGGGTGGCCTAAAACAATCAAAATGCACATAAAAAGTGCATTTGAAATTACGAGTATGTTTATACCAATGACTTTCTAACGCATCGGCTAGATATGCATATCTATCTTTTTATGTGTAGGTGCATCATGCGTTAGTCTATCTTGCATATCAATTGCTGTCAGTCTTTGGTTTGGTTAGATTTTTTGGAAACCCGCACCTTTTTCACTCTTTGTGTGTATGCATTTCATATTGGATCTTATGCGTTTCTTATGTTCAATGGACTGTCTCCAATCGAAATATATAATCAAAAGTCCGATATGAACAAATCGAACCGGTTATACTATGTAAATCTAAATTGAGATTTTGTTTGTTTGCGCTTCAAAATGCATTTTGACTGTTTTTGAGTAAAGTTGAAGTTGATGTTTATTTCGTTAACAGATTACAAACTAATCAAAACTCAATTTGTGTCTTAACAAATGCATTTTTTGTGTTTTTCATTATTTTTTCAAACTTATTGTAGAGGTTTTTTTTTTTTTTTTTTTTTTTAGATATATGGAGAATTTGAGAAGCGGCTTCGTTGTTGTTGAATGACTCCCATGGCGTCATAAGCGCTAATGCACATTAATTGCTGCTGATGTGTGGATGATCTCAGTCTGTTGCTGTTAGATATTACTTCTATATGTCTCATTAAATGTGCTGCGTGAATGTGCTTCTCAGTGCAGCTTTTACGCATGCGCGTGTCACACGTCACCGCCATGCAACAGATGCATCATTATTCGAAACGCCTTCAGGGCCCCTACGCCCCCATGCAGTATTGTACAACTGCAGCCAGCTGTGGCATCGGATCGGCATTAATGCTCCAACTTGACATAGGCGTTGTTTGTTTTGTTTATTAACTAAATGACGTTTTGTTTGACATGCAACACCGGGAGAGAGGTATACGTTTACTTTTTACGTATACGTTTACCTTTTCAATTAAATTTAAATTACAGCATTAACATTTTGTTCAATCACATACGAAGATGCATAGGCGATGTATACACATCAACTATGGGAGAAGTCATTCAATGCTAGACATCGTTTTGTCAGTGTCAGTGTTTGACTTGTTGCATCATGTCAAGTCTATTGATGCTTTCAATTTGAATATGCGCTTTGAAAATTATTGTAGATGTTTTTTTACTGGCGTAAATAGCAAATTGGTGGTTTATATATCTATTACATATATGTTTCGGAAAATGTTTCATACATGTTGTTTTAAAGTATTGTCGTTTAGGTTAAATCTTAAATTCATTTGGAGTATGCATTTTTATTGTCAATTTTGTTTTTTTTTTTTCAATAATTTTATATTGCACGAAATATATTTTTATTTATGTAGGCAATCGTTGTAGAAATTTTATGTTTACAAGTATTTAAGCAGAATTTAAGCGTCATACTCCAACACTTTTTTCGCATCAGTGCAAAAATCGTCATTCTCATGTGTTCGCAAGAGCAGCTGTGACATTCACTTGTAAGCGGAATAATAGAAAGCAGCAACAAAAAGCTACTTCATGCCTTGCTTGACTGATCGGCCTACATAATTTAACTATTTGCATGACCGTAAGTGGTGTGGTTTGGTCTAAGGAGTCATCTGTTAATATTTAACCTGACGTTTTTGACATCAAATAAAAACTTTATACAAAATGCTTTTCTGTACATTGTAGACATATTCACAAGTTTTCACTGAACATTTCAGCGTTATGAGACTTCCAAATATACAGCCATATATGCCAGAGCCAAATACAAGGTGAATAGAAAATATTTGGGGCTGGTTAGTGCGGGTGGTTTATGACTCGGTTTTAAAATATTCATCTGCATAGAGTTCAAATTGTTTAAACTATAATGTATGTACGACAGTATCTAAAAATCTGTCAATACAAAACTAAAGAATTTTCCACTGAAAGTTAAATTGACTTAAATAAAGAAGTTTTTTATACAAAATAACATAAGCAGGCGATCGGTTTGTGTGGGTCTATCGCAAAAAAGTAGAGGGACACGCCCATTACAATGTTTATGTCAAGCGGCTGTCTATAAAAAGGCACCACAACGAATTTGAATCCGATATTGACTTCAATAAAAAAGTTTTTCCTACAAAAAAAAAGTGGGTGTTGAGTTTGTATGGGGACTAGCATTAAAAAGTGTGTGTGGCATATCAATATGGATACTTTATAAACTTATACACCGGCTTTCAGTCAGGTAGCCAAGAAAATGATATCCAGATGAACGCACATAGCTAAATCGACTTGTTTCGACGAGCTGATCAAGAATATATATACTTCAAGACGTCTTCGTTCATGCGTTACAAATATTCAGACAAACTGATAATATAATTTAATATTATATATGAATAGTATAAAAATATGTTAGCCCCAGAGAAAAACTCTGATGGTGCTTCATCATATCAAACAAAAGTTAGTATTTTCCTGTGAAAACTCTCGTCATTTACTAAAATGACAATGACATGCTATAAAAAATGACGAACATATATACTCGAACTCGACGAACATATATACTTATATACTCATCTGTTTGCGTGCCATTTATAACATTTTCAAACGGAAAATTTCTTCATGTGCTATGAACAACTATTGAAAATCTAACTTTTTGCAAAGACATGATGCAGTATCTTTGCGTTAAGCACTGATCATATCAATATGATTAGTTTGATTTACTTGTCAGATTTTCATACTTTTAGCTCCTTTTTTTAGCAACGTTGCCACACTTTGAGTTTTCTGTTGCCATTCACACACTTAGCAGCACGAAGTTTGAGCTGAAGTATGAGAGTAGGAAAATGCTGAAGCAGTTCTAGTAACAATCGTTAAACTGTTGTGCCGGTTAAAAAACATCAAATTTAGTTAGTTGCTGCTTCTGTATACCAGTCTTCCCAGTTTCGATACAAATTGTAAGAGTAAGTCTTACATTATACTTATAAACAGTCAAATTACTCTGGTACCGGGCTTTTTTAATGGTCCGCAATCATTGGATGCAAATTTTACACGAGTGCAATGCAGTGGCTACGGCATGTACAAATTTTGGCACGTAATTTTTTAATCTCAGACTTGACTTTTTGCCCAACGACACTGTAAACAGCGAATACATTTTCTGGAAAAATTTCTTTACTATTTCTTGTTACAAACTAAATGAAAATAATTAACATAAAAGATGCAGCTTGAAAAGGCAATAAAATCATGCAATCACAGCAAGCCGCAACACAAAATGCCACAAAGAAACTCAAAGGAATTCATATAAATAATATTGTGCGAGTGCATGGATCGATCGCATATACATTCATTGTAAATAGCATTTGATTTATTTTCTTAGAGAGTACAAAGTGCCACAGCGGCACCCTTCTGACACGCGGCGTCCAACCGCTAAGTTGCCTGCGTGCCTGCCTGCCTGCCGCATTTCCAAAATACTCGTATAGATACATATAGGTATACAAAAGTATCTTACTAGTGAGAGGATAACGACCTTTCAGGCGCTACAACGGAAATTCAAATCATTTAGCCATTCCAATTGGAACTCACAGCGGGAACAGGTTAGCAGCTGCCACCCGCACGCACTCAAGATAGTTTTCGATTTAGATACGCTACCGTTTCCGATCAATGTGTTGCAATGCGATCGACACTACTACCATGTGTGCGTGTGTATGTGTGTGTATTTTCAAAAAAGAGAGTGCCACTATTATTATTTTTAGTGAGTGTGTGTGTGTGTTTGCTTTGCTTTGCCGGCTGCCTGGCTGTCTCAGGTCTTGTGATCTATAATGTAAACATTCTGTGATCTGTCGAATATAATCTGGCGGCGCATATAATATTTTCTATCTTAGTACGTGTACGCGTATCTGCGTTTGTATGCTTGCAACGCAGCGTGCAGTAGTCTTCGCCTCATGTGCGATCGTATGCTAAACAGATCAGACCATTAACATTTAAAAGATGTGACAGCCAAGAGGTGTGAAAAACCTCAATGCTTAAACTGAAAATATTTGCTTTTGCGGTCGTCGACGCGTCGCCTTCTACTTCGATACTCTGGAATTTCAAATTCAAATTTTTCTTCGGGGAATTGTTACAGTTTCGTTTATTTTTGGTGTCATTTTGCATCTCGTGTTGGTTTTTGTGCATCTTTGAAATATTTTCTACCACTCGGAAATGTCAGGGCCAAATGTTGCATCATATACAAGACGTAAATATATATGTATGTATATATAGTCGTGTATATATAGTCTTTCACGTAAATAAATTGCATTATTCATATGGGATTTTCGAATATGCAAGTATAACCAAACGTTAAACCGAAATTAGAATTGAATACAAAGATTGAACATTTATATATGTTAGATTAATTAAATATATTATAGTTCTCAATGTTCTAATCAGCTTACTTAGTTCAGATCTTTAATACATATATATATATATATAATTCACCTTTGATATGCAAAAAAAATAGAACAGGTCTGTGTTCGACATGCCAGTATTATAGATTTTTACAGTGAAAGTACCTAAATACGACCTTTCGATAGTTTCAGCCCAGCTTTTATTTTGACAGTTGTCATTCACAGCATTGCTCTGATAGTGTTAACCCTTTTTCATTTGCTCGGTTGTCATTTATTTGATTTAGCGAAACATTTCAATTCGATGTGATTACTGTTTTTTACCGTAACCTTGTGGAATGAGCAGGAGAGCGCGTTTATTTTCATACTATTTTTTTATCATGTGCTATATACAAAAAAATATGTTTTAACTGATTTTCTGAACTGATTTTCTACGACATAAGTATGAGTAGAACTTTTAAATGCCAACTGAAATTCCTGATCGATGGTGGCCAACATCGAATTTCATTCGCTCAATGCCCATAGTTTCGATATCTTTCCATGGATTTCCTCCAAAGTAGCTTATTTTCATAGATTCTTCTTTACGGAAATTTCGATAAACTAAGCATTTTTTATCATTGTCTCGTCCATTTATTTATTAATTCTAGATCTAAATTAAAACAGAAAAAATTGTTTTGCCATATTTCTTTCTATTGCGCCGTACCTTCCGAGCTGATTTGTCATATTCTTGCAAAATATGAGTATGAATTTTAATTATATTATTAAAATTATTTTAATTTGTCAATTAGAAAAGGTTGACGATTTGAATGGATCCGAAGTGATTGAGTTGCATTAATTCACATGAACTGAGAAGCATTGAATAAGGAAGCCAAAAAATTAGTTTCAAGAAGATAAGAGTGCGAGACAATCGAAACTAGAGTCGAAATTCGACTATTTGTCTTAAAAGTACACAGTAATAAATATATCACAAATACAGGAGTGCCACGGAAAGCTCTTTCAAATCTAGATTAACGTTGTCCAGCCATGACACCTTCGTGTTTTCATACACACACATCAACATCAACGAACGTATGCCGAATTCGGCTGCTTGATGATAAAGAGAAACAAAAATTTTAATTAGTTACTTTCAATTGATGTTGTATTTTGGCACACTGTTCAAATTATGACTCACTGAGATTTGTATTCTCCTTTTGTACAGTTCTAATTCAAGGTCGCAAATAAAGAGAGTGGCAATACGTGAGCAATTATACAATTAATAAATGCACAGTTATAAGAGATTTTATGTTTGTCTTTTACATCCACTCTTTAGCTTTTTTGTTTTGAATATTTATTTGATTCCTCTTATTTTAAAATTTTAACAACAAAAACACTATCAAAAACTAGCACAAGCACGATAGAGATAGAGAATATATATATTTCTCTATTCTTCCAACTGAAAGCAAAGGAACCAAAAGAAACAAAAAAGAGAACAGTTATTATAATCTACTATAAACGTTAAAGTTGCATACAGCGGCGCCAAACCAATACAACACATTTTCGTCTGTTGCTTAATCATATGGCGTCAATCACGTTACCTTTATTGTTGCAATTTTTTAGCAAATTGATAGAGAGAGTTAGAACTCAGGTTGTAGTTGCAACAGCTTGACTTGGGCTGTATCAGAAAATATATATGTATACAATTTATTATGTGTATTATGAATGTATTGTGCAAGGTGATTATGAATATGAAAGAAAGATAAAGCGAAACGTAATCCTAGGCATCAAGGCCCAGGAACAATGTTGGATGTAACTAAGGATCTATAGGACTCAATTGAGTCGGACGGGGCGGACATTTAAACAGATGGGTCGTGTTATGCGGCAATCACTAGTGCTGATTCCAATCCGCTACCTGTAACACTCGAACAAATTGCTCCATCCGGATCTCAACTGTAAAATTTCTTATTCGGGTGGGTACTATTCTCGTGCGAGTGCTATGGTTAGGATGATTGCTCCTATACGAACCTAACAGGAACTGCTTCGAAAGCAGCTCATTATGTTGGTAAATAGGTAGCATTATCGCTTCTCCATATAGGTGGTCTTCATAGTTCATTTGTAGACAACCAGTAGCAGTTCTCAGAGCATTACTTTGGCTTCGTTGCAGGCATTGCCAATGAGTCTTACTGAGGTAAGGAGTCCAGAGAGGAGCAGCATAGTTTAGGACAGATCATCCAATTGCTTTATAAGTTGTAATTATTGTCCCTTTGTCCTTACCATAGGAGGACATTCAGCCTTTATTTCTCGACTGAAGCTTATTACTTACTTTGGAGGCATGAGCCGAAAATTTAAGTAACGTATCAGATTTTGTACCAAGTATCGTAGGGTACTGAATTGTAGACCTCATATCTATGTGATTGGATTCTTCTTTTAGCAATATTATATAATATCTAAACTTCACTACAAGAGAAACTTAAATTCTTTGTGCTTATATTTAGCATTCTTTTGCACTTGCAAACATTTCCATTTAATATGTGTGTAGTCAATTCTGTGAAACATAAAAACATTTTAATGCGAAACTCTTTGAGTCTTATCTATAAAAAAAACGAAACAAAACAAAAAACAGGCGTAAACAAATGCCACATAATATACTTCCAACACTGACATACGTACATGATTTTTAATGTGCAGCAAGCGTTCCGAAGAACTTAAAAGTCCATTTACAAATTCATACTCGATGTCTGTTTAATATTTGCTCAAGTATTAAAAGAGTCAATTCTTTGAAACTGGCGTCAATTGCCGACAATCAGTGAAGCCGAAAGATGACGGCAGACAAGTTCCCTACAGTCTGTCTGTCTGCCTGTCTGTCTGTCTGACGGACTGTTGAACTTGCAACCGCTTGTAGCTTAAAATATTGTCTGAAGCGATACAAAACCACGCGGTGCGCGTCAAGGCAATAGCACTCACTCACTAGATCGATGGATGGATGAATGGACGAATGGATCGCCTGACGCTGATGCGAATACATACATACATATCAAAACGTATAAACAGTAAAAAATTATTAAAAATAAACTGAGTGAAGAAAAATAAAAAAAGAAACACCATTGTAAAAATGAGACTGAGTAAAATCCAAAACAAAGATACTCATAATATTCTTAAATGTTGTGGATAAAAGCAAAAAAAACCAAGACGCGTGTCTGGCTGTATCCCTTGGTTTTTCATTTTATAGAATTTTTATCTTGACTTTGGCACGATCACGCAATATGATGCTGCCCCTGCTATGGCGTACTGCTGCATGTTTGATTTTATGATTACTCAGCATCTTTGGCTACAGTCCATCGGCTTCTAATACACTGCACGCTGCATGGCTGTCCATAAAGACTTCGTTTTGTTATTGCACTACTGCAAACTTTATTAAAATTGTTTAATCTTTTTCGCATTAACGATGCTAATTATATTGGGCCCGCAGCGAACGTCACGCGATCGACTCATTTTTAGGAGAAAAAACAAGAAAAACATTAATAAATTTTAACTTTGGTGCAACCGAAGCTTTAATACATCTCACGCGAAATTTTGAAATCGTTAACAACTGCTGAACGAATGCCAACCAAATATATAAAAATTATTTCTAAATGAAATTGGGAAATACATATATTGTTGAGATTAGTAGAGTTTAGATCACAGAGGTTTGATCAGCTGACAACAGAGTATATAAAATGGTGATGCATTTTAATATTTTTGTTTAGAAAGTGTTATAAATGTGTACTGGCGTTCACGGCGTGTGTGGCAATGTGCCTATGGTTTTTCTTCTAAATATCAACGTGTTGCAGCCTTTTTATCCAGTTGATCTTAGTTGTCCCGATACATTTTCCAGTGGATCTTATTGTTTCCGGTGCCATTTGCAATACTTACATACCATACCTGGCAATTTTGCTGGCAATTTGCAGTGCTTTTGCAAATTTTATTTTATTGTGTCTTGATTTGCGTCTAAATTGTCGTCTAAGCTTAAAAAGTGTGACAAAACAATTGTTGAGAAAAATCAAGGCATAACTCCGATTTTTCATGGACGATGAGTAAGTGTGTTAGGCAGTCATGTTAGTCGAAACGACTACCAATCCACTTTGCAAAAATATGTTTTAATAGTTGTTAGATATTATTTAAATATCCCTACAAACTACTTCAGGTCAACAACATGTGTTCAAAATATTATTTAGATGACAACAAAATCGAAGGAGTTTTGTATAACTTCGAAAACGAGGAAGAAGATGGTTTGCCTATCAATAATTATTTTGGTTTTTAAGAAATCCTCAACCATGTAAACCTTTTCCCATAATACAGATTGCCTATGATTTATTAGTCATGGGGTTATGTGGTTAAAGGGTTATGGAAGTTTTTGCTTTTAAGTACTTGGGTTTTCAACGAGTCTTCATCTATGTCATATTTTGAAATAATACAGGGTAAGACTTGCAGTTCAGAACTTTTCTTTATTTCAAAATTGAGATCAAATGTTGAGGATATTTTTGAGCTTATGTCAAAAGCCTGACAATAGGCTTCAGATTAGGTTTCAGCGCCCCAAAAACATAAAGTAGTCATGGTAAGTCTTATAGATCAGAATTTTTCTTGATTTTAAAATTTTGGCCTCGAATTTTGAGGTTTTTTTTCTGGTTATCTCAAATACCTTAGGTGATGGGGTTAAGTGAACCTCGGATTCGAATCCAGCGATCCAAAGAAACGTATAAAAAACATGGTCTGATCTCTGGGTCCGAAAGTGAATTTTGTTTTTTGTGTGGCTGTGTTATGAAGACGAAAGTCTTATCAACAATGACGGTGAGTCTGTTTTCAATAATGGAGATGAAATTTTTATGGCAGATGAAATGGATCGATTTATAAATTAAGCGCGGAAATACTTAGAATAACTATAAAATTCTTGAAATAAGTATAAAAATCTAATACTAAAAATAAATCTGTACTCAAGTCAAGTACAAAGGTCTCAGAATGTCAAATAAAACCTTTTTGACCTCTCTCAGAGTTGAAACAAAGCTGTGAGGTACATATATATAATTTATTCTCTCAGCTGCTCCAATTTCTTAGCATCAAGAGTAAAGCGGAAAAGAAATGGGTTTTGTAATTTTAACCGTTTTGTAATATATATACCACTCAATTATTGTATAAGGCGAATGTAAAAGGCGAACTCAATGAAAATGCCAAATATGAAGTAAGGCTCTGTTATGTTTGTTTTATTGAATATGAATATAACACAAATATTTCAATTTTAACTGAATTTGTTTAAATATAAACACTAACAAAACTACAAATAATTATTATTTCTCAAATTTTGTTAAAGTTGGTGTTAGTCGATTCGACTAACAAACACCGCAAGCGGTAGCTAAATAGCGAAGAAACCACCATGTCAAATTTTAAGTTGATACTATTGGCTGCAATTTAAAAATTGTTCGTACAAAAAGGCAAAATTGGGTGGGAACTACCACAAAAAGTAAGAGCATCATAATCATCGGTACATACGTTTCTTAACAAAATGGTTCCGATTGCTCTATAATACCCCTAGTCGAGTAATGTACTTCGAAAGTTGGATCGAAGCGTTAAATGTAAGCTAGTTTAATTGTTTCCAAAAGAAACCCCTTTGATAATTTCAAAATTTTTATTTCACAGTTGAAAAGCACATAAAACCGATTTGTTTGCCTATAACAGAAATATCAAAATCTGAAACAAAACACATTAAAGGGTTTACTGTCATGGGCTGGAGCGTAACTCAAGAAAGTGAAGCCAAATCAGATGTACTATTGGAGACTACGGTAAAATCAAAATCTCTTGATTATTGACGTACACATTTTGAAAATTTCGGCATCAAACTTAGTAGTAGTCAGATATGTGCAGGCGGTGATACGCTAAGTGATACATGCAAAGGTGATTCGGGTGGACCACTGCTTTACTTTGGGTCATATTTTAAAAAAGGGCGATATGTACAATATTGTATAATATCTTGCATCGGCAAGAACTATTGTAACACTGAAAAATCTTCGTCCATATACACTAATGTCATCAGTTATATTGATTGGATAGCAGAAAATATTATCTAAAATTAGTTATAAATATTTAAGTTATTAAAAAATAGAAATAAATTAATTGCGAACAATAGAAAATAGTTTGGTTTCATTAAAAGCTAAAAACTAACAAAGCCAAATATAAAAAATTCAAAATTTTTTAAAAGAAACTTATCATAAAAAACGAGGAAGTTCGGTGAAACCGATAATTAAATACGGTTCATCGATAAAACTTAAAATTATGTATAAACAATCTCATAATCTTCCGTAAATGAAAAGATTCTCACTGCTCTTAGGTAAAAACAAGGAACTTTGGAATCATAGGTTAGAAGAACATATAAGAACAAGCTATTGAAGGGATTACTTGTTGTTGTTTCTTTCCAACCGTACTGTTTAAGAATAGCTTCAAAAGAGAGAGCATGTTATTGGTTGGTTCGTACAGTGCGACTTTATAAAAACTGAATTAAATCAAAAAGAATATTGAAGTGAAAGGTATAAACTTTATTTTAAAATAGTTTTAAAGTCTTGTGTATTTTTGCTTGCTGTGTATTTTTTATGAAATTTATATTTTTCCAGTGGCATTGTTAGTATTCACTTGTCCGTATATTTTAATTTCAGCTAAAGTTTTAGTTGTGTTCCCTCCTGATTCCTTCATTGGGATTTATTGCTTAATATTAGTCAACGTTTTAAGATTCTAAACTGTTAATATCAACTGCCACCAAGTGCCACTATTTGTGTTAACAACCTCGATATTTTTTGAGAGAGCTTTCAGATGTGCAATTGTGAATTTTTTGTGTGGTGCTCTTATTTTGTTTATTTATGTTATGGGATATTATTATGCCCTTTTCTCCATGGGCTTTGAATATTTGCAATTTGTTTCAAGTAGAAAATTGTTAAATAGTTCCCACTGGACTAATAGTCGACAAGCCAAAAACTGGAGAGAGTGGGCCTTCTAATGATGGAAACATTGCAAGAAATAAATCAACAACGCTGGCTTGTCTGCTGACATAACAGGCCTTGATCAAAATGTAATTGAGAGATTATTGGAATTTTGCAAGCTTTGTCTTCAGGGTATAATTCATACAATTCATTCAGGCATTTCAATTTTTTGACTCTCAATCAGGTTATATATGAAAGATACAAACATATCCCGGAATGCCAAGCAATGAACAGCCTGAGAAAAAACATGAAGAACACGTCATATTAATTTGAAAGGCCAAAATATCATGGCTGACAATTTCTTATCGTCTTTTGATGTAACAAAGAGTACTTCTGGCAAGACAACTGACAGGTGTATGAACTATTCGCAAAAATAGAACAATTATTCCATCGCAGTTGCTTAGCTTCGAAACATTAAATGGCCTCCTGAATTTCATACATCAGCCATAAAATGTACTGTTTTGATGAGCAGATGACCAGTAAATTCCGCTGCATCTACAAGCAGTACTACAACAAAATCGTCTAAAAAACTGACAATAAGTGTGTTATCTACAGCATGATTGACTCGCTACGCCCACTTTCTGGGGTAGCCCCCATACAAATCCACTACCAACTTTTGTATTTTTGTATGAAAAACTTCTCTGTTAAAGTCAATATTAGGTTGAAATGCGATTTAGTGGACAGCCCCTTCCTATACATATACCAATGTGCGCTTCCCGTTCACTTTTTGAGGTAGTCCCATACAAACCCATAGCTCACTTTTATGCATTTGTATGAAAAACATCAAAATCAACTTGAAATTCGATATGGTGGCATCTTATATGGTCGCTTCATACACATCTATCAGTGGGCCCAATTTTTGAGGTAGCTAATAAAACTATCTATGAAATGCACAGCAAAACCTAGACTGACCAACAGACGTGGCTAGATTAATGCCTCTCGTTTCGTGGAGGTACAATAAATAGACTTTATGGGTTCCACATAGCCTCCTTAAAAACGTTACAAACTTTTCGACAAACTGATCATAACTTTTTAAGCGATGTGTGAATGGCAAAACAAAAAATATATAAAAAACATCAAAACTATGCACAGCATGTGGTAAAATTTATGATACACGGAGCGACATTTAATAATGCCAGACATCAATTTAAAAATCATAACAAAAGTGTTAACATACAATAAATTTTTAGCTAAATATATGTACATATATTGAAATGATGATGATGGTGATGCTGAGGAACAAGTGTTTAGGCAGCTCTACGATCTATGGCAATCATGTTTTTTTTTTTAATATTTCTTTATAAATAAAAATCTGCATACAATCCGTGGGTGTTGCAAACAATAAACTTCTGCAATTCAATATCGCGGAGTGTAATAAATGCGGCAGAAATTTGCCCCGAACAATTCATAATCGGAGCCAAATTGGTCTTAAGTCGTTGTGTTGATAGCTCAATCGTATTAATCAAAACGGAAAAATGTATAAGTTTAATGTGATTTCAAGATTTCCGTTTGTGATATGTGATACAGCCAAATAATTTGCATAATTTTTAAGTGGCATTTATTAAGAATAGTTGAGAAGAAGAGGCATTAATTTTTATATTTATGGATGGATGGCTGTCGGTCTTTCCAATGCTGTACCTACCTATATAGTAAATAATTTATGTGCTTATTTTGTTTTTGTATATGCTGCGGAGAAAAAATGTACAATAAAACAGCATATAATCACTACAGGGTGTTACAACAGGTGCGTGCAAATATTGGAAGCAGTATTTTTAATCTAACAAATATATCCAGTTTTTGTACAGATCAGCGGTATTTATACACGAGAGCAAGTGATGTACACATAAAGGGTGCTTAAATAAAAACTGTTTCGCTTTTATTTATTGATTGCCATCAAATACAAAGCAAATATATATGTATTTAACAAATAGTTAGCAATACATGCTAATATTTGTTCAATGAATAGAAATGGGCTATAATATAGACGACTCGCTCGAACATATTATACCCTACACATGCTATATTTTTGTCGTAGGCCTTGATTTCCATGCAATTTTTTTTTTTTTTTTAAATCACGATTTTTGTATTTGAATTGATTCATAGTCCGAAGTACAAAATTCATGGTTCATGGTTCGAGCACCCAAATCACAACCCATTGCTTTCTCATTTACTGACGACGCTAAAAAATTGGAGCAGCTGAGAGAATAAATTGCATATTCCTTGCAGGTTTTTCCTACTCTCAGTGATTGATTAGGCATTTTCTAAAAAGTGCTCATTTTATATTTTGAGACTTTTGTACCTGACTTAAGTAAAGATTTGTCTTAGAATTATGTATTTATACTTATTTCGAGAATTTCAAATGACATACATACATACACGGCGGACGTACATGGCTAGAAGAAGAGAAAAGTGCTTCTTAACATCAACTCCATGGGGAAAAAGAAGGTCAAAATTAAATGGTGGAAAATTGTTGTTCATACGATTGTTTTCAAAGTCGGTTTGTATACTCAACCCAACAAATAATTAAACACCCCAGGTGGAAAAGGGAGGGTGGGGGTCGCTCCGAAGTTATATTGTTGAACATTTTTTTTGCTTCCGGTCGTTTTCAAAGTTAGTTTGTATACGCTGTCCTGTGAAGCCAAGGGTATGTGTGCTGTATGTGACAGGCAGCAGGACGCTTGGCAGATTTCTCAAAGCATATACTACATATGTATAATCTTGAACGGCAACAAAACTCGAGTCGATATATCTATGTCCGTCCGTACATGTTGAAAAAAGAGATTTCGGAGACTATAAAAGATAGAACCTGCGTCTCGTCTGATTCGCGGCGATCAAGTGTATAAAAAACTATGCATGCCACGTCCATTTTTTACATACAATTTTTTTAGACTTATATTTTATTCATAAATTAAAAACAGAAAATCATTTCTTCTCAAGCAGCATGATTTCTTGTATTATTAGTTATAATTAATGAAACAAGAAAGAAAAGGTACAGGGTATCAAACTGTCGCGCAAGCTCGACTGCCGTTCGTACTTAATATTCATTCAAACGTCTTTAAACTCGAATTTCATATTGAAAATTCTACCCCAAGAAACACCGGGTATAGCTTCTAGTTATTCACAAGAATCGAATTAATTTTATTCAACCGTATACATATGTTAATATCTAGTTAAGTATATAAAAGAATCGTAATTCTAATAATCTTCACATGCTTGCAACTCATTGAAAGATGTATTGGAAAACCTATGAAGTATATTTATATTCTCTATCAACTCGGCGTGTCACACGCAATGCCTGATCCAATATACTTTTCATTACTGTGCAGAGTATATGTACCTTCGGCTGACTCGGCTATTGTCGTCTTTTCTATTTAAAGTTATAACTTGTATGAAATAGTATAAGAGCGACCACTGCACTTTATTTGAAGCTACAATAAGTACGTAGTTCCGACTCACGCGCCATCGAGACAAAACAGCATTCTAGAAACCCTTCCTACACCTTGGAAGCGTCACTCTGACTACAGCAGGCTGATTAACAATTACTAAGCCATTCGAAGTTGCATTCCCATTAAGAACTGCCTGGGAAATAGGCTTGGTGTTGGAGGAGTAATGTAAAAACAGGGTATTGTTTTAACACGTCGCCGAGGAACTTGCCAGAGTTAGTTCAACACGAACAAGTATGTCTAGCCAAACTGTTACACCTAGGTATCATTAATATACCACCTTATATCAGCAGGTTGAATCTAATAAAACGTTTCCGGTATAACTGCGACTATGGTATTTGTGTGCTAATTGGGCAGAGAATTGTGGACAAACACTTATTTTACTTTAAAATCATTTTATATTCAAAATTTCCTTAATAAATTGCTAACAACATGTATATATATGCACACTCACACACACACACATGCATACACAAAGTGCTGTTCTTTCGTGTGGTTGCCGATGCTCTATGGTTGTGCAACTACGAGAGATTTTCTGCCAATATTTAGATAAAAAATTATGTTTATGCACAATTTTTCGGCATTGAAATTTATGGCTAAATGCTGTCATAAGTTTGCTAACCGCAAAGTTGCCCGTTGTCAGTTCAATTACACAAAGTTTACATTAAGATTTTTGCTTTAATTTATCTAAAAAATATTTTACTCTTAATATTTGTTTCCTGCATGTCTATCGGTAGAGTTTGCTGCTGCTGCTGCTGCTGATGCTGCCATAGTGTGAAGTCACAAAAGTTAAGGCAACAAAGCCTTTATATGTCGAACTAGAACATTTTAGAGTTTTACACATACTTATTATATCGTACAAGGCGGTACAAGTGAGAGCATGTTGGCAGTCAGTTGAGCCCATTTAGAAATTGTGGTACTAGTGATTGCGGCAAATGTTGCATGCGTTGCTAGCCTGACCGCATTTGCTGCAATTTGTTAGCAACTCTGTACTCTGCTGCAGGCTTTGCCTGTCTGACATACACCAGCTATCTCGTTTTTTCTCGAACAAATTCATACTTGTATGTAGATGTAGAAATTCTCATTCGTTACTCTTGGTTGCACTTTAATCTTAATTGGCTTTGGCTTTTGGCAAAAATATTCATATACAAATCGTTTTCTCGTTCCATGTTCTGTGTTTATGATTTCACTTATATTTTCTTTAACGCCCATACTTAAATTCTGCACACTTTAGTTCGGTTGACCGATATTGAGAATGTAGGGCATACCACAGTATATAAATACAACTATCCAGGAGAAAAATGAAGCCTTGCATCATTACTGCTGCATGTTGTCCTCGAATTAGTTATTTTGATTTGGAAATTGCCAATTTATCCTTACTGCAACAAGCTACTACGAGTTTTGATGCTGTATGACATAAATCGTCTAATTGGCTTAAAAAATGAACGAGAGACATAGATTTCTAGTTGAGATTAAGGCAGTAGCTCTGTAGATCTGATTAACTAATATAAAATAGTGGTATATGCAGTAAAAAGGTAAACAGACTACTAGAGGTTAATAAATTGCTTTTTTTATGCTATGATGTTGAAAAAAGGCGCCAATACAAAGAAATCTGTTGAGCACTGGGCTATATGTATATACTAGTTGGTACCTAGATTGTTGCTGCCCTTCCCCCTGCCGCCTTCCTTATTCCCCTCCCCATAACTCCCTTTCCCCTGCCTCCCCTAGCTGGTCGCTTGCCCGTCGATGCCCCCTTTTATTGCAACTGTAGCTTGGCACTCCACATCACAAGCAATATGACGTGAAGTTGCAAAGATAAATTACAGCATAACCAACCATCTCATTGAATGGCTACACAGAAAAAAAAGACATTCTAAATAGGATTGAAATTCTTGTTTTTATTCGAAAGCGTACTTAAAAATTTTAAGTACGATTCGTACTCAGAGAAAGTCTCAGTTGAAAGTCTCCCTCTGACAAGTTCGAAGTTTCCGCTATGGAAGACTCGTGCTTGTATTAAGCTATTAGCGATCACACTGGCAAATGATCCCGCAGCACATCTACGAAATGTTTTCCAGCCAAAACAGCTAACAAATAGTTTCACTCTTCCGTCATACATGTCTACAATTAACTACGAATCCATCAGAGTATTGACTCATACTGTTATATTCTATAATCTATCAAAGCTCTTTGAAACAATTTTCTTCTAAAAAAAAAACGGCACGAGGTGTCATTCCCTTTCACCAACTATGTTTTCGAAAAAAGCAGGTCCATAATTTCACATCAGATTTAAAAACCGAATTTAAACACCGTGAATACTATTCCGCAAACCTTCTCCATATTGCACATGTATTTGATAAAGAATGGCTCGATGGACTTAAAAACCAAATTAATGTGCTGCTTCGGCATACACCTCGAAAGATGACTTATTTATCGTAAACACATCGTAGCCAAGAAAACACATATAAAATAGAAGACGACCACCCTTAAACATGGACTACAAGGTTCTACTTTACAACACAATAATAAAGCCTTTCTGGACAGTTGGCTCTCAGCTGTGGGATAGTGCAAGCGCCAGCAATATGAAAATCATTTAAAGAGCTCATTTAAGAAATTTAAGAACAATAGAACTAAAAGTAGTGTATTCACAATGATCTCAATATTCCTACCATGCAAACTGAATTAGCTCAACTCAAGGGATTGAAGGATTAAGGGGATAAATTCAATTCTCACCCAGCTACAGTTCTCATTTGTTTTCATCCAAAAATACTTCTTATCTTCCACATAATCGAATGCATTTCAGCTCTTATCATACTTATGTAAATCGCATAGTTCAATGCACTCATTTTGCGCTGACCTTCACTTCACTTCTGGAGTTATAATTAAAAATGCCAACATCGCTCAAACATCATTAAGGTGAAAAGCAACATTTTTGCATGCACGCAATCTGCTGCTTGTGGGTGACCAACATCGTTAATCAATGTGTTCCAGTACAACATACGTTTATAACAATAAATTATAGCCATAATACTATGTATCACTACATAATAAAATTCCATAGACCTTAAACTAAAGTTGAGTCGGTGCAACATGCAAACTAAACTGCTTCATATGCAGAAACTTGATTTTGCGGCATTACTCGTACTTGGTGGCAAGCTGACAGACGACCATTACGACAATTGATACAAGTCTGAGATTAAAGCAGACCACTTGACAGTATGTAGGTATTTCGTTTCAATTGAGCTTACCCTGCAGGTTTGTAAGGGAACACCTTAACTGCCACCTAAAATGTCTGATGAGAATGAGCGGAGTAAGAGTTGCGTAAATAGTTCAAAAGCACAAATAGCCCGCAGTTCTGAATAATTCTGATATGCATTTTAGGTGCTGCTACCTCCAATGCCCGAGGACTGACACCGCCAGCTATTATAAACGTCGTTTGTCTGCTGCATCAGATTGCCGCTTGCCGCCTGATAAATCAATAATTAAAGCATAAAATACTGCAACTCACCAAATTTGCAAATGTATCTATATGAGAGCGGATTGATAAGTAATAGCTTTGACAATAAATGACTACATTGGTAAATACGACATTATTTGATCTTTCGTAGCCGGGAATGGAATACAGGAATGAATGGGATAGTATATGATTGGCGAATTAATCATAATAAAAGCAACTCTTGCAACGAATGGAACATGAATTTATTACATCACAATAGAGATAGAAGAACAGTTGAAGCAGTCCATTGCTTCTGTTAGAGAAGCAAAACCTAAAAACCTGTTAGCCGGTCTATCAGCTAATATAGTGATGATAACTTTTATTTTGGAACGCTCAAGCAATATTTCATGTCGATTACTATGAAACGAATACAGTGATCTATGGAAAATGTTATTCAGAGAGTTTTGTTGATATATCGAAAGACATTAAATTGCGATATATCGATATTTTGAAAGTATCGATATAATCATATCGTAAAACTATATATAATCAAGACAATTATATTAATATATGTATGTATATACCGTTTCCAAGGGTTTCCTCGTTGTAGTTGTAGATCTATGCCAATAAACCGCGATTTGTGAACGCCAACGAACTGGAATCCCCAACGCATTATAGGTCTGTAAGTGCCTGGTACCAATTAACTAAAGAAATGCGCAAGCAGACCAGCTGTCGAGTTTCACGGATATTATCTTGGTTCGAAGTCAGGCGACCACGTATATATTATGAATGAACATTAACTGACCAAAGCGGTGGCTTAACATTTTGTATGGATATAAGACAAAAACATACTCGTATTCATTTTATAGCGAAAATTTTATGCTATGCAGATACTTCGGGATGCGTAACATGAGTTGAATCGTATCAACTAAGTTTACAGTAGCAAAGTGGGAAAAGAAAATAATGTATGGTGTCCAAAATTGTATTATTTGGAGGAACACAGAAATCTCTTTGGCTCAAAATCTTCAAACTTTATTCATAAATTCTAAAAAGATTAGTTTGAATATTTTGAGTCGAAAGAGATTTCTTTGTCACTGCCGAATTATATAAATTATTTATATCTCAAAACCTATAAACCTATAAGTAAAAGATACCGGTAACTTGGTAGATGGGGAATGCTTCGCCCCATATAAGAGAAATTCCAAAAACGTTGCAACTCAGTACCTATATTATACAGGGAGATGGGACATAAGTAAAGGACAACGAGAGAAATAAGATCCACTTGAAAAATGGGTGGAGCACCGCCCCAAAATATCTCTTACATTTTGGTTCATTATATCTCAATAAGACAAATGAAAAAAGCGGTAGCACAGATTTGGATGATATTTGGTAAGTACGTAAAGTTAATCATTAAAAATAATATTCATTGGAGAAATTGGCTGTTCCAAACCACCCCCCCCCCCAATATTGGAGAAAAACAAAATTGAAATTATTGAACGCAGCTGGATTAAATTTGATACATAGTACTTGTATGTACATGCATATGTGTGTTAAATCTATGACGCAGATATGTAGATAAGGTTTGGTACATTGCGAAAAATTAAATAGATTGGACAAATTACTATTGCAACAATATATAAGCAAGATGGGACGTAGCAACGCACGCCGGTTGCGCTATTTTTAATATAATATCGGTAATCCTGGTTTAGACCGATAATACCGATATTTGAGTTGCTTGAAGAGTGTATAACTGAATTCGAAACCTATTTTGATGAACTCGATGAAAAGCTATTCATGTAAACTATTTTAGAGAATAAATAGCAACTTCTTTGGAAAAAATTGAGTTCTCCTACCTTGCAACGATTACTTATCATTCCACCCTCGCATGTATTTACAAGTATTTTGTATGGTTTAACTACAACTACACGAACAAGACAAGGACTTTAGCACGAGTCGTAATCCAAAATGTGAACTTTTGGATGCACATCAAAATGGCCAAATTTACGTATTAAGGGCACAGAGTAAGCGCTAAGCCTATACGTGATACGTTAAAGGTGCGTAGGCGTCCTGCCGACAGACAAGCGGACAAGCCAGACATCGACATTTCGATGTAATTTTGAGGTACCTTTACGATGTGAAATGTTCGTTCATGTCGCATGACAACATGCTGATTTAGTGTTGCCTACAGCGAATTGAACTGAACGTCTAAGCGAGCGCAAGTGACTGCCACTCCTGATGGGCATTCATGCAGCACCCGCAGCAGCAGCAGCAGCAGCAGCAGCAGAAGTGAGCAGTACAGTGCTCACGAGCAGAGCTAAAGCAACAATTGCATCAGTAATGTCAAATCGACGCACGATGGCTTTATCCTTTCGTTTCGTGTCAGTTGCTGTTTGCGCCTGTCTTCTTCTTCGACGACTTTTGCTGCATGCGGCTTTTGCATCATGTCATCAAATGCTGCAACGGCAGGCAGTCAGACACAGTCAGACGCAGTCAGTTGGCAATGTAATACACGCTTTCAAACTCGAATTGGAATGTCAACTCATTTCCTAGGGTATTTTTCATTTAATTAAATCAAGTTGCATGTACGACTGAGGCATACATCCTTGAGCAAGGCAAGAGGTTGCCTAACCTTGCTACAACTTCAATTCGTAACTGCAGTCCATTAGAGCTACTACTACCGTCTTCGCCGTAGGCATAAATTTTTATGTGTCAATAAAGTGTTCTTATTGTAGCCAAATGCTATCTAAACGGAACGCACTCAGTCAGCTAGTGGCATCTACTTTGGCATTACACCTTCTTGTGCTCAATGTTGCAACTATTTGCAGTATGATGAAATAAATTTTAATTTAATACGGCACAGTGAATGGCATACATACCTCGATTTCTGCAGTTCTCAGCTGGATATTTAAATGACAAGTAAATTGGTAAATTATATATATGTTGTCTAATTGAATTCAGCGCGAGTTTGCTCGTGGTGAGATACTTATGGCACATTAACATGAAATTCGTTAGTTAATTTTAAGTGTATAATTGAAATTCTTTTATAGATTGATGTTAGTATAGCACGTGAGTTAACATTTGAAGTTGAGATTAATGTTAATATTTGTATTCGGCTGGCCTGCTTTGACTGCTGCTTGTAACAAAATCAAGAAATCATTATACTGCTTATTGATCAAATTATTGTTAATGATACTGCACTCCGCAGTTACACAACCGATTGAGCTCAAATTTTTAGTCAATCCACGGTATTGACCAATGAGTAATTCTGTGAAGTTTGGTCACGGTCGGTGGTTATGCTATGTGCGAATTTTTACATACTTTATATGTGTAATTAGTTGAAATACTTATAATACTTATATTGATTTGCTTCAATAAATTTACTTTTGAAGTTTTTAGTAAATAAAAGCAGTGTTTTTTTTACGAATTGATTCAATCAAAGTGGAATAATGGAATAAAAATACCATGTAAGACTTTTTGTATGACTTTGTGTGTGTCAAACTTATATTTATATTAATTGGCGTGTTTTACCCAATTTTAGGGAAGGCCCCATATAGCTACTTTTACTTTCTTACGTTTTACAAATAATTTGTTTCCTAATTGCTGCTACACCACTTCAAAATTAGTATAATGCGTAATATTGCTTAGGTTCCTTCCACCGAAGTTAATGGTATTTCTTGTTGCACCATTCACAAAAAGTGTGAAATATTATTATCAGTTTTTCTAAAAGTTTGTAAAGCATTAAAATGAAGCATCGTAGACCCCATTAGCTGGACAAGACAAGTCATTTTAGCTATGACAGGTTGAATTTTTTGGGTACCAATTTTTAAGATATCCAGTAGTAAATCGGCGTGCAGTCAAATAGAGTTTCAATATTAACATGCCACGCCCACTTATGAACCCTCATCCCACTTTTGACTTTTTGTATGTAAAACTTTTTTATTGTAGTCAATACCAACTTCAAATTTTAGCTTTTTATTAACGCTTCACATATACATATATCATCGGGTCAGATCCACACTTTTAGGAGTAGATCGCATACAAACCAACCGTCTTTTGATTTTTTGTAAGGAAAACATTTTTATTACAGTCAATATCAACTTGAAATTTGGTATCTATGGCCGCACGCTTTACCCAAATGTCAATGTAGCATTTATGGATAGGCTCCATATGATTATATACTCGGAGAGCTTCACATAATTATCTAGGGGTACTTCCCACCCACATTTAGGGGTAACGCTCAACGAACTTGGTATGTTATGTCTTAAAATTATTTTTTCTTTTTTAATTTTCCTAAATTGAAACAAATTGAAACTTCGTGTGAATGGTATTAAAGCTCGGTTCCACCGAAGTTGGATCATAGTTGGATCCGTTATTTTTTTTTTTTTTTTTTTTGAGTGAATAGTATTTTTTACTGTCAGGTCTCTAGTACAACAATGATTACAAATTATCCAGCACTTTCAGATACTCGCATTACTCGTAAATTAACTGTTTCTAGCAGCTCTCGCGATGGAAATATAGTCGAACTGCAGTCTGTGCACATAATTACGGCACGTACACCGGAGTATAACATGTTAGTTCCCTGTGTAGCTGATTCGCAGGCAGCCGGTACAGATTAATCTATAGAACGGTGCTACAAAATAATAATAAAAAAAAACTTTTTTACTTTTCAAATAAAATTTAAATAAAAATTTCCAAAAACACGCAAATTTTGTAAGTTATTGATAAAAAAAAACTGTTTATGGGGCATTTCATCATCCAATAACTTGGCAAATTTTCAACTGATTCTAAACTTGTAAACGGTTTTGCTAACAGAAAATATATGCGGCCGCACATGCTCGTCACTCAGCCGAGCATGATCGCGGCTAAGCATCTCATCTCTAATAATTATCAGACGATCTCTAATAACAGTACAAGCAAAAAAGACGAACATAATAATTGGTGTGTGTAATATTTAAACTTAAACATCGTTGATTATTTTATGTGGCTAAACCATTTCATTTTGTAAATCCTGTTTTGTAAATCCTTTGAATGCACAAAATTACTCAATTTTTTCGAAAAAGGATAAAGTTTTCATTTAGTTGAAATTTTTGATCTGGCCAACGGAAACGTTGATTGGCTAAATAAACACTCGTTTCTAAGGACGATTGATGATCTCTTATGAATCGTCACTTATATGACTAGCAGAAATAAGCTGCTTAGCTTTTCCAAGCACTTTTTAACTGTTGATATTTCTTGGCGGCATCATTAGCACTTCAATGAATTTAGGACTTTCGTTTCTAAAACAAGGTATCACACTAAGGAATGAAACTCACAGAAAGGGTCTTTCCTACTTTATTCTATATATCCAAATATATATTTATTACTCCTCAGAACTCCTTCATCAATGCTGCACTTTAGCGTGATTTCCACGCTTGATAAATCGCCTGGAAAGTATTTTCTGCAATTTCTTATAGAGTCCTTGACGAGACGTCATTGATTTAAACATCACATTCGACATCGGATTCGTTTCGTGATTCGATTTACTTGTTCAGTATTCTGTTAGAAGAACGGTGGGAGTCGCAAAGTCAATGCAACATTGTTAAAAATACTGCTGCAACGCTCGTTGATTATAATTCATACGAGTATATAACATAGAAAGCATCAAAATCATGACATATTTAAACAAATCGGTTAACCATAACTTAATACACATATGATTAATACTAGCATGGAAGAATTTAGATTTGATTTAGAAGTTGATACTTTCTCTTGACATTATACGATGAAATATGCACGGAACATATTTGAAATAATTTAGTCATCCAAAACGATAACGATTCATTACGCAAAAGCCTTAGTGTGTCATAAAAATTAAGTTAGAAGATTACGAGCAAGGGGGCGATATGCACATAAAAATTAAAAATGCAATAAAAACATGAAATAAGCGCGTCGAATTTAACAACAATTGCTTAATTATAAATGCCACCACTCACACAGATACAGACACACAGCTACACTGACATTTGCTGGCAACATTAAACTCAAAAACATATTGCAGTCACATAGCACACTGCAGCAGCAGCAGCAAAACCAATCGCACAATCCTTTTATGTGTCGATTTTGGGAATCGTAAGAGTTATAAAAGATTAGTAGCCATAAACTACAAATTTGTAGAACGTAGACGACCGACCCCCTTCCTCACATATGCAATCCAGCGAAACTCAATAAAAATCGCGCACAGTACTCATTCACTATGGTTAGTAGTCATACAGAAATTTTAGAAAGCTGAAATGTTGTTCCACAAATATTTTTACAACAATTTCATGCGTTCATGCGCGCCTGCAAGTGATAAATATATTTCCTAACTTCAATTGTTTTCCGCTTTTTTTTTTAATGTTCCGTGGAAGTATTTATCAATATACTCATACACTGCAAAAGATTTCACCATGCCATGGAAGAGTTACATTTTAAACACATCGTAAAATTAACGGATCAGAGCTATAAAAACTTCAAGTTGTTTTAATATCTTTTTATTTTTATTTTTTATTTTTTTTTTTTTCTATTCAACCTAATTGATTTTTTATAGCAAGTTATTCGAATTCCAAATGATCGTTTGTTTATTTCGTTTGGATGCCATTCGATTGATCAACGTACGCTGTGAGTCTTTGTTGAGTCAATTAAATCGTAAAATTTGTTTACTATCCGAGAAATCAATGAAAGTTGCTTGAGGTCATCGCTTGTTTAGATTTCGAACTCGCAATGAAACTAAACGAACTCACTAACTTTGGATAGCTCAGATAGATAGTTATTTTAATGCTTGGTTTTGAATTTTTAAATGAAGCTACTAAGGAAATTTTATAAGATAGTAGCAGAAACATTGACGATGGTACTCGTATAGGCAAAGTTTTTCAGCACTTTACAAGCACTTTTCTCTATTTGAATGGAAGTTATAAACTTATGTAATTTGTAATTAGGTAATTCGATTTGAGCATAAATTATTAGCATTCACATGGATGAAAACAATAAAATTCTAAACATAAACAATAGAAATAGTAAAAAATAACTACGAAAATTTCATTGAAACTAATGAAAATATACATATATAGGGAATATGCTTGCAAGTTGCCACTGTTTGCATTTTTAACATAACATAACATAACAAATGATTTCTAGCTTAGGATTGTCAATATTTACTTCCTCTTCCAACGCATATTTTATAGATCAACAAACAACACATTGATTTTAAGACGAGTTATGATTAAAAAAGATATTGGGTGGCAACCTGCAAGCCAATCCATTAGAAATTTTTGAAAAGTAGTTGGAAAATTGGTATGACATCTTTTTATACGCTTTTTATACTGGGGCGAAGGGTAAACAAAGTTAGTGCAAATGTATGTAACAGGCTAAAAAAGGCGTGGCAGACCACATTAAAGTATTAGTATATTCTAGATCAGCAACGAAAAATGAGTAGATTTAGCCATGTCCGCCTTTCCCTATGTCCGTCCGTCCATTTGTTTGGACGACGAAACATGGATGAGTCAATAAAAGGTAGAGCCATTGAACTTGGACTTTTATATTATCGTTATTCGCGTACATATAAAGTGTATAAACAATTTTGGATGCTACGACCACAAACGCCTACAATTTCTTCTTATTTTGTCGTTTCCGAAATAATTTGTTGTGTAGAATCCGAATCCGGGAACAGAATTGGCCCATCACGATAGGATTTTGAGACAATACAAAATTTCAATTTTGTTTGTTTTCATTTTGCTTTTGCTTTGGTTTTTTATCGATCGAGTTGGCATAATAAGAGTCGTGACATTGAAAACTAGCATAACTCCTGAAAAAATATAAGCGGTAAAGTTATAGGCAAATCATGAAAATGACCATAAATTATGTAACTGGAGAGACAGACCACAAACATTTTTGGCACCCTATACATAACCTCAAAAGTAGGAAAAAACTCCGTTTTTCGGGTCGAAAACCTCAAGTATCTCAAAATCATGGGCCAATTCTGACCTCGGATTCGGATTCTACGCAGCAAACTACTTCGGAAATGACCCTTAGTTTTCCAACAACTAATCCATGTTGACCTGCGTTGTTATTATAATAATAATTGTTTTGAACTTCGTCCACATTGTTCTAACTTTGAATTCAGTTAAGTTTGATACTATACAGCGGCCGACTCAATTGACCTCAATCTAGTGATTATTTTTAAGTATAACTGCTTATATTGCGATTTTACCGCGTGTTAATCATAAAACAACTACAATCAGAGAGACAGTCACCAAAATAATAGCGAAGCGCATACAAAATAAGCAATGTTTTTTCCGCTCGCAGAGTTTCATTAACCTGTTACTGATTTCATTTAGTAGTGCGTGCGTTTCTATAGTATTGCATATAAAGCTTATGTGTGATTATATCGTGGTGTGAGTGACGATTGTTTCAGCTTTTTACGCCCAATATATTCAACCAATTGTGATAATATGTAGAATGTGCACATATGTTGTATACTGAGCCGTCACAAAAAATTCGGCTAGCATATTAATATATAGATATAAACGTTGGCTAACATTTCAGAAGATATAGGATCAACCCTCGGACCATCGCAGTTTTCTTTGATTTTTGTATTAATTACCTATTGTTTGTAATCAGAGAGGGAAGTAAACCAGTAGTTTCGCATAAATTTAAATATGACCTTACCTTAGATCTGTTGCATCTGCAGAACATGTCATATAATAAGATGATTCATTTCATAAATTTATTTGCTACTAGATGGTCCCCAAGACATTGTACGCGGCCCTCTCTTATCACCTGCCACTCCATCCCCCAGTTACTCCTTCCTTTGCGCAAAGTTGAAAGAAATACAAAGTTGTTATTGGACACGTCTGTTTTTTCTGCATTATTGAAGTGAAACTTCTTTTGGCACGGCGTGAATTGGATTTTTTGAAACGAAAAGTGTAACGAAAAAGGGACAACTACAAATGTATGCTGCGAGAGAAAGAGATTAAATGCGTTTCTATATAGTTTCTTTATACTTTGTCGCCTCTTCGTGCTATGGTTCGTACGTCCACACTGCTCTATCGTCATATACGATCTTTTTGTTGTTGTGGTTGCTGTACTCTATAGTCATATACTTTCATGTTGTTGTTGTACTTGTGGCTGCTGTTGCTGTTCTTGTTATTGTGTTTGATGCCGGCAACGCCAAAGAAGAGAGGGAGAATGCAGCTTAGTCAGTAGAAAAAGCGCATGGTATAATATACACATATGTGCAAACATATATATATTAAAAATTAATAAAAATAAATAAAATTTCTAAAATAAAAGTAGCCTAAGTTACTTCTTACTATATCAGCCATCTGCCAGTGAAAGTTCCGTCAAAATCGGCCCAACCGTTTCAGAGATTAGCCGGAACAAACCGACAGACAGACAAACAAAAATTGTAAAAAAAATTATTTTGGTATATGTACCGTGTATACATCCATAAGCATTTAGTAAATAGCGGTTATTTTAATATTACAAACAGACACTCCAATTATATTTATCTGTATAGATGTATAGATATAGATTCAAAACTAATATTACAGATTTTCAATGCACATGAGTAATTCTACCCTACTAATTTATATGAGCACCCAATATATATTTTTTCACTGAACTGATCACTTTACTTAACTTTACTTAACAACCTCTTCTACAAAATGATAATACAAACGTTCATGTACACCACGAAGGGTACGAAAAAGCGAATAGACACGAAGTAACAAGAGGTTCCAAATTGAATCTTTCATTATTAAACTTTTGTATCTTTTGCTTTTTTTTCCTGTATTCGACAAATGAATTTGAAAGAAAAACACCGCTCAAGTTGCAACAATGTTTACATTTTCTCTACTAAACATTTTCAACACTTTTATTTTACATGTTCTGTTTAATTGATTTTTATAGTCTTATACTGTATGCAAATAGATTGTCTGCCTTCGCAGCATTAACGAGAGTTGCATTTTCTGTTTAAATTGCATTTTAGTACTCCTAATACTAATGAAGATACATTTAAACTGCCATGCAACACTTTCATGCTACCACATGAAAAATAAAAAACAGAAGCGCATCTAAACCAAATAAAATTTTTCAATGAAAGCATAAAATCCACAAAAGATACACAAGTATTAATTACCACAAAGCCGCAACTAATCCCAGCAGTAACCAAAAAAAAAAAAGAAAATTAGATGGAAAAACATCGAAAGCCAAACAAATACTTGTTCAAAGTCAAACGAAAAAGTTGTTCCACTGACAGACATATGTCAACTTGGCATTTATCAGAGCGGCAAAAGTATCTCGATATATTACACTGAAAATAAGAAAAGAAAAAAAAGGGGCGAGCGATATGGTTTGAAAGTATGCATATGATTTTGAAGACGCATACTAGATACAATTTAATGTGGCTGCTGCTATTCCCCTTTTTGTGTCATTTATAACTGCCAGACAGCAAGGCAGACAAGATACTATATCGCCATAGGGTCATAGCGGGGAACCGTTTTGAAAGACATCTATTATATGGGCTGTGTGAAAGGCGTTGGTGGCGTCGGCATCTTTGAGCATTTTAGCTGCGATTGGTACTAGCACATGTGTCGCTGTCATTAAAGAATAAAAATACGTAGAAAACCGAGAGATTCTATGAGAAAAGACAGTTTTTTTTTTTTTTTTTTTTTGTGGCTGCACTTGC
Source organism: Leucophenga montana (assembly GCA_035044765.1). Lineage (NCBI taxonomy): Eukaryota > Metazoa > Arthropoda > Insecta > Diptera > Drosophilidae > Leucophenga > Leucophenga montana. The sequence continues at coordinate 451,846 of JAWNNQ010002018.1, read as the reverse complement.
GCTTCATAGGCGGATTTTTCATGTTGGATTTTTATTTTGTTTTGTCACTGAACGCTTCGAGTTGTCTAAACATAAAAAGAGTTTGTGATTTGGTTAAAGGCAATTATGTATATTGAAATGGTGACTGTCAAATTTTCTGTCAGTTTCGTTACTTAGTCTCAAAATCGGTATGAAGACTCTTTGAGATCGTCATACATTTTAGCGCGATTTTATGTTTTTGTATACCCAACGGCAAGCTTGAGTCTATATCACGTGGGTGTCGAGGTCCACCACCGACAAGAGCGCTGGAAACGATGCTAGGAGTTTACCGCCTGGACATCTACACGAGTCTACTTGCACAGAAACGCCACAAAGCTATGAACACAGCTCAGTTAGCAAGAAACAGCAGTAGAACGGAATATGGGACCCCCAGACCCAACTTCGCACAGACACCAATTTCACTAAAACCAGGTAAAAGAGGTCATATGAACCAAAGCTAGAGCGAGATAGAACAACACAAATTTATGTAAAATAATTTACAAAGAACCCAACAAGATACTCTCGCATTACCTGCTGCAGATCCAGCGGAGAGACTGCAGATTGTTGGTAGACATTCTAACACGGCATTGTCTAGTAGTCACTAATGCGAAAATACTAGGCATAACCAGCATGGAAGGTTGTGGGAAATGCCAGATAACAGTTGTCATGGAAACTCTGGAACACCTCATCTGCAGCTGATCAGAAATCGCAAAATGAAGAGGCGTCACTGGAAGAGGCGGCTAGAATGACTGCTAACAGGCGTTTGTTAAACATGCAAACAAAAAAAAAAAAGCCAAAGAACTATAATAGCTCCTGAACGACCTCCATCATCGGCCTTACTAAGGATTATATTGGTCTATGTGGGACCTCTATCAAGGAGTCAGCCGTCATAACCTAACCTATGTTTTTGTATGAAAGACGTTTTTATTACAATCAATAGCAATAAATAGTGTAATGAAAGTTTATAATAGTGTAATAAAAAGTTTTAGATTACAACTCGGAAGTTAAATTAATTAAATTAAGCATTAAAATCTTACAAAATTTAATAGTTGATCTGATCTCAACACTAGTCTGAAATGCAATCATGTTTAATAATGATAGTTCCAACTGAAATATAACTATTAACTACTAAATCGCTCTGCTAATGGTTAAGAAATCTCTCCATTCGTCCCCCAACATTCTTTCTTACACTCTTGTCAATTTCAACTTTGACGCACATTAATAAACATATCAGCGTAAGCGCATTCAAGGTTATCAACATTAAATCGAAAACCAAATTCTGAAATGGCTAAGCTTGAAACGCCAAAGCTCAGCAGTAAGAGTGTTAACATGTTCAGGCACGCAACGTCAATAAAGTGTCTTATCTTAGGGCATACAGTTGCACACAGATACAAATACGAACGGACGGATGGAGGGCAAATATACAAACAAACAAACAAACAAACAAACAAACGGATATGGAGTCAAAAACGCCCACACGCGGCCTATGAAACTTCTCAGAAACGACAATCAAACGAGTTAAAGCATATAAAAGCAGCTAGCAAAATTTCTTGTTCGATTTTTATTAGAAATGCAAAGTTTGGTTTGGTTATGGTTGAGGTTAAGGGTCGGGCAAAGAGCAGTGTATCCAATAATGCGTGTCTAAGAATTCTGATTAGGCCGACATACATACAAATTTATACAGATACATTTAGTGGCAAAGACAATAAATGCTCAACTCGGCTCGGTTTGCATGTCGAGCAAACATTTTAACATGCAAGGCGTGGCAAGCATAACATATAAAATTGCAAAATTGAAATGTAACATTTAGACACGTATTAAGGATGTTGTTTCATTTATAGGCGAGCATAAATATTTACAAAAATACAACAAAAAATATCTAAAAAAAACAAAAACTGCCGATACATTTATGCATATCTGCTAACACGCAGCGACCAACTGACTTACAAAAGCAAAGAACCGAGCAAAGGACATGTTTATATGCAGTTATACTGTTTTTCTTTTTTTTTTTTGTGTTTTTTGTTTTTGGAGGAACATAAACAGTAAGCATACAAATTTCCTGTTGCATGTGCAAACTTTGTTTATCATTTCGGAATGGCAGCACGAGCCTTAACCGTAACTGGTTCCTGTGAGCCTGACAGAGAGATAGCAAACAGCTATAGATACATATGGAGACAGCTAAAAAGCTACGCCATTGTGCGTAAAAGAACGCATTAGAAATAATACATACTGTATATTCATACCGGAAATTATTTATTTTACAAGTGTCATGCTTGTAATCGGACTTAATTTAATGCTTCTTTATGCGTGTCTCTAGAAAAAATCGTGAATTTTCTCTAGTAAGGCAAATATAGAGATTCACGTAGCATAACAGCGTATCTGCGCTTGTATGCAAAAGCATCGACAACGTGCTAACTCGTATTCAAGCAAAAACGTATCTACGGTATTCACATCTAGTCTTGTTTTTGGAAATTCCATAGTCCATCGTTTTCTCATCAATTGAGCTATTAATAGACAAGGTATGAATACCATAATTGTAAACTGACTTGTAAAACGAACATAATCATTTCGTAGTCCGGCAACTAATGTTGATAGAAATCGGAGATTACGAAAGTTGAAAATGATTGTAGGGACCTATGTTTTTAATTTTTAAGCAAGTGACAGTAAACTCAACCAAAAATTTATAAAAATGTCGATTAATATGAAATATATGTAAAACAATATACAACAAAAATACGCAACAAAAATAATATAAATTCGGTCAAAGCAATTCGTGCAAATTACGCAACATACGTTGATACACCGTCGTGAATACCCTTGCCTATTTTACGTATAACAAGAAAACACGTTAGCTTTGGATGGTACTAAAACTTAAATTCTCTTCATGCCTGCAGCAAAAATAATATTGTCTTAAGTACTATGTACGAGGCCTGGCTAAAAACTAATCTGCAAAAACAGAAAACATTTTTTTTTTTATAATATTTCTTAACAAAAATCTCCTTTTAACTCGATACATTTAGTACATCGATTAAATTTTTCTAAATAGTAAGATATCTCGAAAAAATTTTTGGAGCATAACGTCGATCTGCTCGATCGACATTCTCTACAATATGAATCGCCCTGTAGAGCACGACAGAGTTAGATAAAGTTTTTCTCATCCGCCAACAGAGCGCAGAATAACGGAAAGAAACAAAAAGGAGAGCAGCTTTGCGGAATACGCTACATTATAATACTATTCTACAATGGCCATAGAAAATACAAATACAAATTTCATTGCGTATATACAGCGACGCCAATCCATGGTACAATAATAAGGTAGTGTACTGAAAGCTATCTCCTTTGTATTTCACAGGCCAAACGTTAGTATGCTTTGTAAGCTTGTGCTGAATGGTTGCCCGCACTCAAATTTTTTCTTTGTTGCCCTGCGTATGCCATTGTTTTTTTTTCTTTCTTTATCTTGTTATTCTTGTGTGCACCAGCTACTTGCATCTCTTTTTATCTTACGCGCTCATATGGATAATCTTGCTTCTCCTTCTATTTTATGCGTTCACATGATTTGGCATAAGTCTGCGCACAATGCACTAGCTTATTATTGTACCATGCGCCAAATCAAAACAACACATTTTCGTCGGTAGCTTAATTGGATGAAGTGCTCCAAAAACAATGTTAGCAATTTTTTATAAATGCTGCAGTACTATATTTCATGAGACCTATAAACTATACTAACTCTCTTTAAAAGTGCATATATTTTTTTGTTTATTTTATAGCACTGTATTAAGTATTAATTTGAAGGTATCACTGGCCGGAGAACCAATATTTTATGCTCCGGTGTACGTATCGTAACTATGTGCTACAAACAGGTTTTTAGAAACTTAATGTACTCTCTAGAAGTGCTGGTTAATCTGTAGACGGGCGGAAAGTGAAAACTCTCTTAGATAAGTAATCCGTCCCTACTAAAAAGCGGATTTCACAAAATACTCCAACTCGGGGTGATACTCTAAACCATATGTACTTTTATAGTATAGAAAGATTTTAAGTATCAAAAATTAAAAGTAACAATTTTTGTTCTTTAATACCAAAGATCTTAAACAAAACTTTGACCGTTGCAAGTATGGGGTTTGATTATAACTTTAGGTACTACATTTTTTCAACTGAGTCTTCAAGTTCAGCAAGAGCGTTTTTTATAAAAAGTGTACGCTTTATTTAAGTATACGCTAAAGGCTTAAGTGGCAATATCTCCCATATCACTCTAACATTATTTCGCATATTAAAACGTTGCAATTTTCTACTTTTATTCAGTACGAAAGGAAGGGAAAATGTGTGGCGTATCAAAGTGTCACTATCAATGCACATCAACTGCAATAAAATGTTTCCGTTTTATGCCTTTTAGCTTTTATGTATAAACATATACTACTCATACAAGTGTAGATACATACATATACACATTCGATTACAATAGCAACGTTCTGCATAGAGTAACTTTTAACTAGACGCAGTAGCGAATGACTATTCATGTGTTAAATTTGGTGTGACATTTACTGCCTATCAACGTCTAAACACATCAAAAATCAATCGCGTGTTTTCGCGTTGGAGTGGTAGTAGAGTAGTTGCAAGTACACTTTCCACAAGGCAACTGAAAGTATCTATATACATACATAAGCATATAACGACAGAAGGGTAGGCAAACTATAGCTACTAGGTATACCTATCTCCGATGCACATATACATACATACGTATATAAGGACAATAAACGACGCTTGAGTGCAATTTCAAATATACCACCTCAGCATAAAACATCTACTCGTATATTGATATGGTATATGTATATACATATATAGTACTAACATGAAAGCATTTGCAGATACAGCTATAAATATAAGAAGATAAAAAGATTTAACTTGACAGCGACGCGTTTGTATCATGCATCAGCGCGAGCGCGAGCGCGAGTTAATAAAATCAAGTGAGATACTTTCTCCCATTTCGCCATTTTGCAATTTTGCAATTTCGCCATTTCCGTTCACGGTTACCTTCTCGAGTGTGCCATCAAAGAATTAACGTGGTGTAAATATTTATCTTTTATCGTTGACGCATGCAGATACATTCACAGCACTTAGCTACGTTAAATGCTCGTAAGCAAATGTGTTGCACCGTATTAAGCCACTGTGCAAGCACATTAAGTTGTGATACATTCGAGCAAATCGAGAAATATCGCAAGCAGTTATTTAGTTGTGTACATACATGAAATCAATTATCGATTTGAACACAAAACCAATTCACAATTCACAGCTCTAAATTAAGCTCTTCAATGGAGCCACCTCGAATGCCACTGCATCTATCAGCTGCCAATTATCTGTCATTGTTTTGAATAATGCGTCCATGCAGGCAAGCAGGAAAGCAGGCATTCAGGTCGATAAGTGGCAAAGCGATTTGTCAGCGCACACATTGCATGCGATAAAAATGGTGACGACGACAAATTGTCAGGCGCGCTACGGAAATACGAGTACAACACCCGAAAATAATGGTAATTTTATGCAAATTTCTTCTTTAGCAGTGCCGAACAGCGTGAAACAGCACCAACAACAAAAACAATCATTCGAAATATCCGATTACTATATACATACATGCATGCATGCATATATATGTATATAGGTAATCTATCTGTATAGAAACTCTTCGATGAAGCTGTTGCGGTGATTGCCACTGAAAAGGCAAATTTGCCTCAGTGATTGAATGTGAATGCCTGCTGTAAGTAGTCAGTCAGTCAGTGATTACTTGTTGGCAACTCTGATGAGTGTGAATTTGAATTAAAAGATGTAAACTGTAGCTTTTGTACCTACCGACACATTTAATCAAGTGAGTGTCACTGTAAGCTATTATAGAATGTGTCTTATTTCTTAGTTGGACTTAAGCTATTATAGCTTACTAAAGCATGTGCTGTATACGTATGATCATGCCCGACAATTAAATATAGTTCCAGCATTTTGGCTGTGGGTAAGTTTTCGATTTTACAAAAAGCCAATAATATAAGAAGTGGCTTGCGAATTGTATTGACGTTACTATATAGTTTTCTTGTTGTGTTGATGTTGTTTTTTTTTTTTATTTATATATAAATATGTATATGCAAAGCACACAGAGCACACTCAGTCGCACACTTTGTCGTTTGTGTTGGTATGTGCACTTGCAACTTTTGGGTGCCGCTACATTAGAGTAAAGTCCTGTTGTCGCATACAACATAAACTGAAACTGAAACTGAATTCAGTACATCAGCAACTGAAACTAAAAGGAGTACTTTTGATTTCTTTCTGTTACTGAATGACAGAAAATCAGCTGTTTTGCCATTCACTATTTGCAACACTTGCATTAGCAACACGAGTTGTTGTTATTTTTTTTTTCAGTATCACTTCAGTTTATGCGGCAACCCCCACTGAAACTGCAACTGAATAAACTGAATAAACTGAAAACTGAAAATCAGTTTCAGTTTCGTTTCAGTTTCTGTTGTTTGCGACAACAGGCCTTAAGCAGAATACAAGCTAAGAATGTACTTACATATTTACATAAGGTGACAGCGTATTCGGAATTCGTAGACTTACGACTGCAGCATTTTCCATGCACATTTTGAAACGTGAAAAGCAATCTAATTGTATAATATTAATCATGTAAGACGAACACAGCGCTAAGTAGCCCTAGTTTTATAAACTCATGCCACAAACTCGTGTTGCTTGGGAAAACCTATACAATTATATTCCCTCGTTTTTTTACAATATTTTAAACTTTCGGTAACTTACAACACTGAGCTAGAAATTATTTGGAAGGCTGCGTCTACGAATTTTTCACATATTTTACAAATTGTTGAAATATTTGACACCGCAAAGTTTAATATTAGTAAAATCTCTGGAAATTTCAAATCGTTCTCGAAACAATTTTCATTTGTGCTAACTTCAAACGAACGCGAGCCAGAAAAAAAAGCGGCAATACGACAAAATGGACAAAAAACCATTTGAGGCTCCTGCACGTGCGGTAAGCGTAGAATGCACTAAAGTTGGGTTAAGTTTTTTTTTTTTTTATCTAGCATTGTCTTTACATTCAATTAAACAGCACAGCTCTTCCAATGATGAGCCGGAAGAAATGCGTGATAGACTACGGTCACGGAATCGTCAGCAAGACGTAAGTAATGGACGCTCCTTGGCGTCTAGCTCTGGGCGCCCCAACGCAGGTAGAGGTACACGCGTGTCAAGAGGAACCCCTTACGCCATGATTTCAACCAGAGGTAGACCATCATCGGCGGCTTCATCACATGTGTTTAATCCGCGGCAAGTGCAGCAGCTGGAGGGTGCTCCAGATACAGTGCCGCCGCCACCGTCGTCGCCGTCGCCTCCACGCACGCCGGAACCCCAACCGCGAGACGAAGATGACGTCAATGGGCAACTAGAAGCTAGTAAGTTACTTTTTACACTCTTCATACAGAGTGTGAACAGTATTATAATTTAGTCACATGGTTTGAAACGCCTTGAAGGAAGCTAAGGAAACACCATGTCTGTGCGTTTGTTCCCGCCACATACTTCGAAATATTGGTTTGATAGATGGTATGAAGACTTTTTATAATCATAAACAAAGGGCTTATAAACAAAGAACGCTGTAGTCGAGTGTGCACGACTTTGACATACCCTGCACCTTGTTCAAGTCTTCTTATATAAACTACAGATTTGCATGGGACTCTTATATTGCTCCGCGCGGTACGTATGCAGCATATTGTAATTTATCGACAAAAACAAGAAGAAAACTCCGCAGTCATGTGTGCTCGACTTCGAGATACCTTGTGCCTTGATAAGGCTTTTTATTCAATTTGTATAGTTTTCCGATGTGAACCTATGTGGGATATTTTATTAGGATTTAGATTTAACCAAGAGAAGATATATCTGCCACACAAAGTGTAAATAGTATTTAGTTTTTTCTTTTGGGTTTTTTTTTTTAAACAAAATCGTTTGCTTTCCTTTTTGTATGACGATTAGTAGATCGTTTTTTTTTATATAATTCTCAATCATTTTCATTTAATTGGTTTAGATGAATCGAACGGTGCCAACTCCAGGAGTTTTAATAACAACAGCACTGACAACAGCCATGCCAATCTTGCCAATGATGAAACAAATGGAAGCAGCGGCAGCAACACCGTCGACCACGTCACAGTGTACGCCGTAAATATTGGCGGCACAATTGTCACTTCCAACAGCAACGATCAGTGCCAAACAATTACAATTACTCAATCTGGCGTGTCCAATTCAAGCGGTAAGCAGATACTTTAATAAAAAAGAAAAGTTCGATTAATTCTAACCCTGCCTGAAACAGATGATTTGCCTGTCTCTTCGTTCGATGTCAACGTTCAGAACGTGCGCCCGAGTCCTTCGATTGTGGTTGGTCCAACAGACAGACCACACCTTGTAATACGCATTCCTTTACCAATGCACACTGCAGCTAACCCAGCGGAGCTTCCTGCTGCCTCTTCCGCCGACATAGCCATAGAGCCAAACCAAGAAAGTCGCTCGTCTCACAACGATGACATATACAAATGCCCCATTTGTGTGGAAGTAGTGCGTGAACGCACACCAGTGACCACCAAGTGCGGGCATATCTTCTGCCGGAATTGTATATGCCGGGCACTGCGTATTAGAAGAAGGTGCCCGATCTGTAACAAGGAGCTAACTCGGTTTGGATTATTACGGCTACACATGTAGGTCCATTGATCGAAGTTTTATATATGATGCAACATAGCTCAGGCTTTTATATATTTACATATTTACATGTAAGAGATTTATGTTGAATATTTATGTAGTTGGAAATGAATATGTAAAGTCAATTTTTGCATAAACAATAAAATTAACTTCGAAACAAACTTCGAACTGGAGTAATAATTAAAGTTGATAAAAGGAGGTGAATCTCTCGCCTCAAAATCTACAAATTTCATTCACAAATTTTAGTTTTTTTAATGATATTTGGAGGTTTTGCAGCAAAAGAAATTTCGGTGTCACCAACGATTAAATGTCTGTCTGTCCTTCTGTATGTTGTTGCGCATTTTGTTGGGACCCATTTTTTTGCTATCCTGTAGAAAATTTTTATTGCATTTTTATAGAGTATCAAGGTTGGCCCGCCACGCCCACTGTTTGGGGCAGACTTTTATTTTTTTTTTATGAAAACTTCTAATTTGAAGTCAATATTAAGTCGAAATGCAATTTGGTGCCTTATTATGGTCAGCCAAAAAAGCATTATTATTTCGGTAAAAGGTTCTGGTTTCTACAAAATTAAAATAGTGGGTCTGGTTCCGGTTTTCAATTTGAATCGGTTAATTTAGGTTAATAGTTCCTATTTCGGTATTATACCCTGGTTTAAATACAATATTGGGCATTTAGAACATTTTATGATCGGTATGAAATTTTTCCTTATATTTTTATATAAGCGTAGGTAGGTGTTTGCACATTTTGTCATTTATACAATATAGTTAATGGTTACGTACAATATTATGACACAACCATTTAGACAAATCAATGCATTGGCAATTTAACCGCTTTAACTTTATTTTCTACCGCATTCTATTCTCTGCACATTTGCCTTTTCTGTTCTAAATGACGGAATTAGTAGAATATCTAAAAGTATCTTGTATCTACTTGAATTTACCAGTAATCTGCTACAATTACTTTTGAGTGCTTGCCATGAAATTTGTAATTCCAAAATGTACATATACAAGTTCAATCCTAAGTCAAGAAGCTGAATGTCTTGTATTATTCGTATATATATCTATATAACTATATACTCGTACATATTCAATGGCGATGGCGATGGCGATGGCATTTATGCAGAATTTCGTATATTGTTAAATTATTCAGTGCAGTGTCAAAATATTCAACATATTCTGCAGACAACTTTAAATTTTGTGTTAATTTATGCCATTGACAGAGAGACTGACATTGAACATTGCTGCTCCTCGTATCTTATAAATTCAAAGCAGCATGAGTAGCTGAGATGAAGTAGTTTTGTAATTCATAAATGCGTTTGGACAATTTTGGAAATAGAGTTTAAATTAATTACTACTGCAATAAATAATTTCAAGAACTTGACATTATAAATGCGTACGATTCCAAAATAAATAGAAATTTTGTTAAAGCACTGCTAATTGCTTTCGGTATAACGCATTATACTTAAGAGTTTGCATTTCCGTTTCTTTTTATGAATAGAGAAAATAATATAAATAAATCTGAAAAAAAATTACCATAATCACGCCATTGGCATTGTAATACAACCGCAAATAATATATTGTTTGTATACTGTAATAAATCAAAGCATTGATTGCAGCGATAAAAATAGTAATAGGAAAAAGCAGGCTATATATAAAAATGTTATACCCTATGCCGCTTCGCAAACAAGATAAATCAAACATCACCATATATATTAAAATGATTCAAGCCGTTTAAGCTACGGAGCGGTGAAAAGAATATACAGACTAAAGAACTTACTAAGTTCAAACTTCTTTCAAACATTTGCTGTCGGCCAACAAACAAACAAACGGGCCATCAAATTTTCCAACCAACTTACTTATTAGTCAGTCCCTCGCCTAGCTTGTTCAGTTCAATCGTCTAGCTCTAAGAAAATAGTTTTCAACTAACATCAAATTAATTTCAACCAAACAGTGATTAAGAAGATTGCAAACAGCATGATCAGGTTGCTGGATCTTTTCGCAGTCATTTAGTTAGTTGCAGCGGTGTCAAAGTTTGTTCGATTTGGTTTAAAAGGACTGTTTAAGTGCTCAATCAAAGTGATAATATTGAACACATACGAAATCGGTCACGGAATAATTTTGAATTTTAAAGCCCAATACTGAGATCGATGAAAGTTTTTGCTACCGAATTTTAAATTATTACTGTTATGTCAAACACCCAAAAAACAGTGTTCGCAAATCAACATGAAATACTAAAATCAGATATTTATTAGGTGAAAAGTCCACACATATTGATTTCTCTATGGTTTTTTTCTAACGCAAATTCAAAAGTTCACATACTTTGTCACTTGTTATTTTTTTTTTTTTTTGTGTATATGATGTATTTTCGGTAGCAAACATTTTTGTTAACTGAGTACACGATGAAAAACAGTACGTGGCGAAAATTTTGAATTGTTGTTTGAAAGCGTTTTCTTAGTATGCAGTTTTTTCGGTACCAAAAAAAATTTCATCGATTTCAGTATTGAGCTTTAGCAACAAAATTCGATTGAGCAAGAAACCGGTTTCAATCAGTCAGTGAGTAAATCATGCATGACTTTAATACAGACATAGAGCACTTAGATACGTTTTTATCACTGCTGCAAATTGGTTGCAAACTATGAAATTTTTAGTTATATATGTAACAGTGTGGCACCTAGACAGTCTATACAATAGGTTTAGCTTCCCTAGGTCTTCTCTAGTTTGAGAACTTGTAGCTCCGATAGACAAACGAATGAACGGCCAAGACTGATTCGACTGGTCATGTCACTCGGCGCTTCTTTCACTATGTTACATATCATTTTACAGTTCAACAAACCCAATATACCCTCTTACAAATATTTTTTTATACAGGCTATAAAAAAGCGAAAACACATTCGCACTAGAATATAAATCGCTTTAAAATTACGACCTTTACAACAGGATTTTTTCATGCACCTGTGGTATTTTTTTTTCGCACCTTTTAACATTCTGGTATTGCGATTAATGTGAAAGCGTTCACCTATCGAATCAATTTAAAAACTGTTAAATATTGCAAAATACTTTTATCTGTGCCGCAAGCGACCGACAATAAAACATTAATAAACAAATAAAAATAAATTAACACACACACATACGAAGATATTTATACACATAAATACATATAGAATGGTAAATACAGTGAGTGGTAGCTCAATTTAGCTTTGCGTACTTTACGATTTTAGCCATGCGAAGGCTCATAAATTTTGCAGTTCACAGAAAGAAAAAACAAACCAAGATACATAGGTAGATATAGGCAAGTTAAGCACATAGAAATACGCGCAGATTTTCGGTTTATTGGGCATTGTACACATAAAACTGGAAGCTGTGCGCAAAAAAAAAAAACAAAAGACAAACTTACTTGGATTTTCACTGATGGATTTCAGTATCTAAAGAGAAAAAATGATTACATTTCAAAATGGCATTAGTAAAATTTTTGTAGTTTCATTTTGATGTCCTTCATACAGAGTATGGGTACTCATGCAAATGATTTTCATTCAAAATCTTTTACCATTTTAATGAAATCGCTTCCATTCAAATTATTCGTATCGAAATCTAAAACAGGGGGACTGCAAAGCTCAACGGAACGAATGGAATTTTTTGACATTTATTTTCTTTTTTTACAAATTACAGTAGCAGTTATAATTCACAAATAGTTTTTAGATATTCTTAATTAAGCGTCACAATAGTATTTCATTTGACTACTTGATTTTGTATTTACTTTTATTTCTTCACTGCTCAGCCAGATTCTATTTTTTCTGTCTTTTTTTTTATTATTGAAAATGTTCTTGTTCAAGACCAGCCAGGCTCTGGTACTGCTGTGTTCAAATGTTGTCGAAATGTTAATTTTTCCCCAATATGGTCTAAAGCTCTTAATTACTTACTTACTTAGGTGGCTCTACAACCGTCTATCGGTCAAGGCCGCACGTATTAAAGCGCACCATTCGGTGTAGTTTAGTGCGCGTCGGCGTCAGTCGCTGGGAATCCGGAGCTTCTTCAGATCATCATAGACCTGATCTTGCCATCTTAAGCACGGACGTCCTCTCTGACGCCGTCCAACAAACAAGTTCAGGTTTCCGTCGTAAACCTTTAGTGCTGGAGCTTCGGGGTTCATCCGGATGAGCTGACCAGCCCAGTGCAGCCACTGGAATTTAATGCGCTGGACTATGCCAACCACATCATACAGCTCATATAGGTCATGGTTCATACGGGTCCTAAACTCGACGCCAACTCTAATGGGACCAAAAATCCTACGAAGAATCTTTCTCTCGTACACTCCTAAAGACGCTGTTTCCGTTGATGTCAGTGCCCATGCTTCTGCGCCATACAGCAGGACCGGGATTAACAGTGTCTTAGAGATTTCTCTCTTCGTAGTTCGAGAGAGGGCTCTACTTTTAATTTGCTTGCTGATCCCAAAGTAGCAGCGATTAGCCAGCGTGATTCTTCGTCTGATCTCTCGGCTAACATGGTTGTCGCTGGTAATTTCAGTTCCCAGATAGACGAAGTTTTCTACAACATTGAAGTTGAAATTCTCCATACTCACAGACCGTCCGAGACGCGCTGATGGTCTGCGAGGGGACACCAAGTACTTCGTCTTGTCCTCGTTCACCGCTAACCCATGAGACGTGACTGTTTCTCAATTCTCGCCGTTCGTTGATGCCTGATGATGTCTAAGTCATCAGCATATGCGAGTAGCATCACTTCCTTATGGAAGATCGCGCCCGATCGTTCTATGTATAGTCTAAAGCTCAAAGAAGGATTATAGCCTCAAAAAAAATGTCAAGACGGGGTACACTTTTTTATTGATTTAATGAACACAAGATAATGACTTAGAAGCTTCTATTATCCAATATGGATAGTTTTTAAGGTTCAACATGGGAAACTACTCAGCCGGTTTTTAGATATAGAAATAGCGTTTTAATTTAAGGCATTCTGGGAATGTTAATGCTAAGAATTGCCAAAATTTACGACGCTGTTGTCTGATTTATCGTGACCAGACCAGGGTTGTAGAGTTCCGAAAAAAAAGTAAAATGGCTGTTTAAAGTTTTGTTTTTGAAATACGATAGGAAACAATATCACCTTAAAAATTTAAATGGTGGCTTCTTATGAAGGGAATCTTTATATATATATATATCAATGGGTGTGATCCCCCCACCTTTTTGGGGTAGCCTCCATACAAACCATACGCCGACTTTTGTCTTTTTATATAGAAAACATTTTTATTGCAGTCAATATCAACTTATTTACTAACATGGTGGCATCTTATGGGAGAGTGCTTCACATAAATATCAAGGGGCGTGTTGCGCCCACTTTTGGGGGTAGCCTCCACAGAAACTTATCGCCCAATTGTTGAATTTTGTTTGGAAACTTTCTTATTACAGTAAATATCAACATAAAATTTAATATAGTGGCTTCTTATGGACGAACGCCTCACATATAGAGAATTAGATGTGATTTCTCTATTTTAGGGGCATCCTCATGCAAACCCATCACTCACTTTTGGGATTTTTCACTTTCATTTCAGGCTAAATCAATTGAATATTTACCTTCATATGGACAGACACTTCGGTACCACCGAAGTTAACGTTTTTTCTTGTTTTTTTTTTTTTTTTTTGTTCTTACAATCTTTTCTGAAAAAAACTGGCGGGAAAAATAGCTATAAGTATTTAATATTTGTAGCTTCGTTCAATACAACAAGAAAAAAAAGCTGTACAAACTTTAAATTTAAGAACTCACAGAAGTTTACTTTTTTGCGAAATAATGTACAAATTTTCCACATGTGCCAAAAGAACATAGAATTTGTTTCAACTTTCAAATATAAGCTAAATGTACTTGGTCTTATATCGACATAACAAATAAATTCAATTTGCGGACGACTTAAGTAACACAAATCCTAATAAGCATCAATAACTTTGTTGTCGTTTTGCTTGGAATTTTTTTTTTATTCTCCTCAAATACATCACGCATAAACCGAATCCAAAAAAAAAAAGAAACCCAAAAAATATAGGAAAAAAAATATATATCATAAAAATACTTTTTATTTAATACAACACAATGCGCTGCGAAGCCAATGAGAGCAACAGGCAATAGGGGGAAAAAATTTTATTTATGAAAAAGTTTTGATCCCAAAAGTATCGCAACACGAAAATTCACGCTTAGCAGTGGGCAAACAACAAGAACAACAAGATTGAACAGCAACAGAACACAAGAAAATTAGCAAAGAAATTCCTCAAGTTGAAGTAGACAAGCGCACGGCGAGCTTCCAGATGGCAAAAGGCCAAAAAAGCAGCTAAAGTAGGTAAAAGTAGGCTGAAGTAGGCGTGCAAAGCAATGCAAACTGGGCGCTGAGCGGAGGAAAACTTCTGTAACAACTTTTTCAATAATCCATCATTTGATGGGTCAATTTTTGCCCTCGACTCAAGACGCCCACTTATGCGCCTCTATGAGTATATATATATATATATATATATATATATATATATATATATATATATATATATATATATATATATATATATATATATATATATATATATATATATATATATATATATATATATATATATATGTGTGTGTGTGTGTCAGTGTGAGTTATAGTATCTGTGTGCAAAGTAAACTTTTTCTACTTGTTTGGATTGGTTTTCTTTTTTTTTTTTTTTTTGGTACTGTCTCTGTTTGGATTTGCGGTAAATGGCTTTATATGGCTGCCATCATTTTTTGGGGTAATTTCCGGCGTTCGGTTTTGGCGCTTGTAGCAGGTTTTCTGCTTTCTTGCACACGATACTCTGACAGGAACGCGTTGAAACAGAAAACCAGCAGATATTAAAGCATTTATAACCAAAGTATCCTATTTTATTTATATTTATATAAAAAGAAAATTTGTAACTTTCAAAAATTATAGAAGTCCATAACATGCTATACTATTTAACGAGAGCGGCCTGATAAGTATGCACACTTGCCAATAAATAGTACTACCAGCATCAAGCTAATCCCCGCTGTTCCGGTTCCCGAATCCGAACAATTTATTCGAATTCGGGAACCGCACGATTTGAACTTATCAAATCTTGAGAATATGAATTTCATAATAATTTTTTCGGATTCGAAAACCGGAACACGGGAGAACATCTGTTTGTTTAAAATGGAAAAACTGTGTTTTACGGATAATATGCCGGAGTCGATTTCACATACATGTAATATACATGTATGTACTTTATGTTTGGTTCCGTACGACTATCATCTATTGGGTTGTCATGGAAAACTCACAATGTTTTTTTTTTGTGGTGGTTTCCAAGGCTAATTTATCACTGTGGATGGTAGTTGAATTGGACACTCATATAATCTTAAAACATATAGTATTGAATCAACTCAGTCTGAAATATAGGGAATGGAAAATACCCACCCCAAGCGGTATTGAAGCTCCCGTTCAAAAGTTAAAAATCTTTGAAATTTTTGACGAGTTAATATGTGACTTGTTAGTTTGTGTGTGTCAAATAAACTTGAATCCTTTAGAAAAATCTAAATATTTAAAAAAACTAAAATTTTAGTTCTACTATTTTTTAAAAAATTACGGATTTTGGCGGAAAAAGCTAAAAAACAACAATTTCAATTGGCTTAATATTTGTCAACATGTCACAGCTCCTTGAAATGGAATACCTTTCAAGTTAATGCTTATGCTGGCTATGTACAATCGGTATTTAAAACAAAAGAACGTTAACTTCGGTGGAACCGAAGTTCTAATACCATTCAATTTACCATTCTAATATCATTCGAAATTTGAAATCATATTGTAAAACATAAACGACGGGTGGGCCTATAAGAAGCAACCATATCGAATTTTAAGATGATAGTGACTTTAATAAAGTAGTTTTTCACACAATTGCATAATCCACATAAACCACATACAGACGAACAGACAGACGGACATGGCTAGATCGACGCGTCTCGTCGAGTTGATCAAGAATATATATACTTTATGGGGATGGATCCTTTAATGCGTTAAAAACTTTCAGACAAACTGAAGAATGGTATAAAAATATATGGACATATATCTGTTATATACCTATTGTAAATTACAATGGAATGAAGACACAATTGGTTATTCGATTTGACAACAGCAAGATAGCACTGTGGTAGAGTATTCGTCTCGTATTGGGAAGGATGTGCGTTCAAATCAGTCCTGAGACTGAGTTTGAAATTGAGTAGAGCTAGAGCGCTAGGCTCTATATACTCGGTCATGTGTATATATTAATTATTTATGTGAAAAACCAAAATTATTGCATTTGAGTATAAAAAAGTCTGGTAGTAGCGCTCTTTTCCAGCGAAGAACTGGGTGAGATACACTTTGAGGGTCACATCAGAATCGAATGACCTAGTCAAGTCGACTTTCAAGTCGTTTTGCAAGGAACGAAACAGAATGTAGTCGAATGGTAGTCGAATGGTAGTCGAATGGTGAAGTCGAATGGAGAAAAACTTCACATCTAAGCTGCAGCAACTTCTGGCAAGTCACCAAAATTGTGTGTTGTCCCGCATTGCCATACAGGAACACTATGCGATTGATGAGTTCCGGGCGGTCAAGATATGGATTTAGCTCTCGGCGAAACAAATTAAACTACGTTTACGAAATTTTGATATCTCGATTAGTTTTCGAGATATCATCGGTTGAAGTTTGCGAAAAAAGTAAAAAAAAAAACACCGATTTTTTTTTGTCGCCAAAGGAATAACATTTTCCCCCGAGTGAAGAAGTTATTATATCTGACTGAGATCTGTGATTCGAGCGCCATAAAAATATTGAAGTATCGCTGGTTTAAGTGTATCCGACTCAAAGGAGATCATGAAGTTGTTGTGTTGCGAGAGTTCTGAATTTTTTAGCCTACGCTCAGAACTTATCACTTCACTCATCATAATTGTCTGTACTAGCTAGGATTGACTGAATTAAAGTTTTATAAAATATATAAAATGGAATATGTTCCACCATTTCAATACAGTTCGCCGCCCCAACTCAATCCAAATCAATTCAAAAATGTCGCGCTTTTGCTGACTTAGCGAAGCAGTCAAATAACAAAGTTTGCTTTTGGAAAAACTCCAAGTAAGGCCGAAAGGCAAGCAGTCAGGCAGTCATTCAGTCATGCAATGGAAAACTTGTCATCTTAAAGTTTAACTTTTCAATTTTCGTCTATAGATATTTGTTTGTTGTCGCTTGTTCGACTTGTGTCACTTCATCTTCTTCGTCCTCGGTCCTCTTCAACTGAGCTTCCGTACACTTAGTTCGTGTTGTTTATTTATTTTCATTGTCAAAAACTTTTGGTTTCAATTTTCATTGAATTTTGCCATACGCCTTACTTTTCTTCTACTACTGCTACTACGGTTTTTGCTCCATCTCTTGAAGTGTATTCAACCTGTAAAACTCGAACCGAAGTAAACCGAATCGAAACAACTTGTACCACTCATATTCGCATCAATTGTTCAAAAGCAAATAAAACAAGGGTGTACGTTGCAGTCAAGTGTACTCGACTTAAACATACGCTGTATTCATTTTCTTAACTGATCTATAGTAAATATGGAGCAAAAACTATTAAAAGATGTATGTTGTAGCGCTGCCAACTTAGTTTCATAGTTTTGTTACAAACGAAAACAGCGGGTTACATTTCTAATCATTAACCAATTTCACTAACACCAACCGTACCTGCGATGTGTAGTTTTTGAAGAGTTTATTTCATAAGGCTTTCATTTTCATTAGGTTTGTTACGTATAGCTGACAGTGCTGCCAACTTATTGCACGATAGACCATTAAATGAACTAAAATTATCGAATTTTACTGTGGAGCTGCCACATATTTAAAGCTATCATTAGCAGTTAGAAGAAAACGAAAATGAAGAAATCGGTTAAAATGGTTATATTTGTATGGAGCTTTACGTGCTTTGGGGGAAAATGATTCTATTGCTATTTAAAATTTTCTCCACGAGTATTTATACGATTTTGCCTGCGTACAAATCATGCGTTCTCACCTTGAAGATGGTATCTCCAATACGTGCAATTTGATGGTCTCAACAGTTTCGTCTGGCGATGTAAATCGTTGACCTCGAAACTTATGTTTAACATGCGGGAACAAGAAACGCGTGGCCTATCAATTAATTTTTTTCCACCTCCTAAAATGCCATGTATGAGAGTTGGCATTTTCAGCATGCAAGGGGATCTGTCGTTTTTCGTTGTTTTTAATTCCTTCACATAAGACTTCTTGCAAATTTATAAGTGTATACCACTTGGAATTAACCGTTTTATCATTATCTAATACTTCTATAGCCACATGTCGTATTTTTCCGAAATAAACAAGCGAAAATTTGAAACAGCCATTAGGACGGTTCAATGAATTTAAACTGACCTCAATTTGGCAGATTTCTGAATGGTCTTTCAGAAAGTACATCACCATATGCAATAATCTTCTTCAGCTCATTTACGATGCCGATAGTATCCTATAAATACATATTAGAGGTATCCCTAGCGAGTTGTGCTGGAAAAAATCTGTGCGAATCATACAAGCTCCTCTGTTCTGCAAAATACGTCGATTTTATTGTTCTCTGGCAGCCAAACGCGTTATGTACTACATATAAAGTACATACATCTTCCCAAATTTAATATACCCTATGTTTACTGAGTACAAAACAAAGCTGCAACGTTGCCAAAGAACCAGCAGATGTATCAAGAGAACACAAGCCGTATACGGAATCCACTATTATTGGGTGCCATCATCTGAAAGCGCATACGTTCATCTATGTAGGTATTTATCTGACTAGTTTGACTGTTTTTTTTTTTAAGCTTTGTAAAACAGATGTTGCCGTTTTAAGTTTCCGGTTGAAAATTGTCAACGTCTGCGTCCAAAGTATTTGACTCCAACGATGCCTTTGTGCAACTCCACTCGCTCCACTCGCATTGCCAATGATTTACAAATATCGAAGGCGTTGCGTTCTGCAGTGCTAACCCCTCAGCATTGTAGTCAGCCAACAATGAAAATCAATTTAACTTTTTGTTTTAGTTTTCCCCGATTCGGTGTAAAAGTACAAGTGCAAAATAAAATGAAGCTTCGGAAGAAAAATTAAATTAATTACTTTTTCATGCTGCTGCCACTGCTGTTCGCTGTTAGTATTGGATGGTGTTGCTGATGGAATTCTGATTGTGGGACATTTGTTTCAACACTTGAAAAACTTTCTGCTGTTTTGACGACTACGTGCAAACTAAAACATCAAAATTCTTTGTTGTGCTTTATTGTGCAATGGTGTCTTTATTTGACGCTAAGGATATCGAAGATATCGAAGTTTTTCGCCAACTGTTTATGTGTCAGGTGTGTGTACAAATGTATACCTGATATTAATTTCCTTTATACCTTCCTTTAGAAGTATTAAGTAAGTTACTTGATAGATTTTGAAAAGATGTATAACAAAGAGCTTCTGGAAGTATGCATATTTCTGATCAGCACGACACCCGATTCCATTCCTGCATCTCACCTTAGTACCTATATTATTCAGTCATGATTTATACTGAATGTTTATGTCAGGAATATGAATATCAACTCCACTATGTAGCACTAAGACTTTTGTTTGTTTGTGTCATTACTAGGCGCCCATCAGTTTTTTTTTTTGTATGTTAAACGAAAATTAAGTTAAAAAAATAATTAATTTTATATACACTTTAATTATACAATTTATCACAATTTACCCCAAAAGGGTTTATATTCCAGTCATGTCTGCCCGTATCTGCATCTTATAGTTTAACTACACTGCCCATAATGAGGCATAGCCTGTATTCTACAAACGTACATTCCCCACATAATATCAAACATAAGATCTCTTCATCTCAAATCCTGTAGAATACATCGCCGCTGCAGATAGGGATTGTGGTACTGCAAACCGGTTCAAAACTTAATCTAGATACTCTAGATGGTACTTCAAATATTCTTTAGTGGTCCGATCTGAACTTGGCGTGATATTTTATTCGAATTGACGAAAGATACTCGTATAACAAATTTGGTATTTGGTATTGCTAGCATTATTAACAAAAAAAAAAAGACATTTTTCAAAGAGATACTTAAAAATTGTGCGCACGTTTGGGGTTCAGCTCTTAAAGTGAGGTTGGCACTTTCATTTAATACATTTTATCTGAAGAGAAGAAAAGGGTTTATTAATATAAAACCTTGAAGTCTCAATCTCTTATATAATCAGAGAATTCGTTGTTCAGATGGATGAACAGATGGACATGCCTAAAATAATGAAATTCGATGCTGATCAAGATTATAAAAACGATACATTATGGCGTCCGTTACGGCTCTTCTAATTAATATACCTTTTTACACTGTAGAGTACTGAGTATAAAAATACTGTCCAGATAGAGGTCCTTGCAATGGCAATTTCTTCATACTGAAACTATTTTTAAGATCAATCTCCTTCTATTTAGCATGAAAGAAGAGAACAATTACATTTCCAACTCTGACCTACATTAAACCTCTATTGTAAAATG
This sequence comes from Leucophenga montana, assembly GCA_035044765.1. Lineage (NCBI taxonomy): Eukaryota > Metazoa > Arthropoda > Insecta > Diptera > Drosophilidae > Leucophenga > Leucophenga montana. The sequence continues at coordinate 430,562 of JAWNNQ010002018.1, read as the reverse complement.
TTTTAGTCAATAGATAAGTCCATACTTTGAGAGCTCATTACTCTGTCGTTTTAGGTCGCAACACTGTCATTCTTCGACATTTGTCACCTATCACATTTACGTTCGCTGATTGGGCTCTGGAGCAGTTGGAAACGCGTACAAAATTTTTTGACGAAAAAACATATTCAATGGTGAATGAAGCACATTTTTGGTTGACCGTTCAACGTGAACATTGCAGCCGATGGGGAGGGAGCAATAAACAGCAGTATCAAAAGTCTCCATTGCATCCGGAGAGACTTACTGTTTGGTGTATATTTTGGTCAGGCGGCGTCATTTTGCAATTCGTTTACCGAAACTAGAATGACCAGACGGTGGTGGTAACCAACGATACCGGGCTTTAACTAGCTATTTGTTTTACCTGAATTGTATGAAATGTACCTGGATAATATGTGGTTCCGACAAAATGGCACAACATGTCGGCGCGTTACATTGAAATCGTTGCAAGTAAAGTTCCCAGAACTCGCTATTTGCAGAAGAGGCGATGTGCAATGACCTGAAAGGTCATAGTTTATGGCAACAAACCAAGCGTTTGTAAACTTCGGTTTATTAAAGCTACAGCTTATCCATCTGTAAGGAAGTCGTTTGTCGATGCACAAAATTTAGCAGTTGCTTAGTTTACTCCCCCTAATTGATGCGAACTTATTGAAAACTTTTAGTTATAGCAATTAATCATTACTTTAATATTGTAGCATATCACTTATATTTTAATTCATACGATATACAAAAATATTCGAAGCACATTGCTCAATATCCTGTTTCCAATTACGCATACTTATTATACTTTTATAGTACATCTATGGCAACACACCAAAAATATAGTCAGTATAGTATAGTACGATATATTATGTACCAACCATTAGTTCTGTAATTGATGTACGTACAAATGAGAAGATACAGATACATTCGTATATGAATATATACTCGTACTTACATGCGTTTGCTACACGCAGTCTCATATCAGCAGATTGGTGATTAAATTATATGAGCAACTAATGAATACTAAAACGGACGCGCGCTCAACTACAAAACATTTTCGGATACGTTAACATATCCGCAGACAGATACATATGTAGTATATATATATATATATATATATATATATATATATATATATATATATATATATATATATATATATATATATATATATATATATATATATATATATATATATATATATATATATATATATATATACCCGTATATGTATATATAAGTACGAGTGTGTATGTATAAAAGTTTACTTGATAGTGTTAAGATTCGAATTGTAGAACATGTGAAATGAAAATGTTACAATTTTATTGTTATTGTTATGAAACATGTTAAGTGTCCTATTTCCATACGCCAAATGCGTGGTCGCTGAGGGAAGGATAAGAGCGGCTCAGGACAGGACAAGCAGGCGAGCAGTCGCTGTCGTTCTTGTCGCGGCCAATTCAAATGAAGTGCGTGTATAAATGTTTAACAGTCCTTTCGCACTTCTACATATGTATACATTTGCGTGTCCTATATTTATACTATGTATGTGGATATGTGAAAAGTGTTGACCTCTACCAATTTGTAAATAATTTCGTTTTTCCGCACTATCGCAACCTAGAACTACTTATACACGCAATAATCGTCACACTCATTGTTGTCGTTATGGTTAACGCGAATTTTAATTATTACAACATAAAATTATAATTATCATTGGGAGTAGTATGCAGTGCTGTAGCCAATTCAAGTGACTTGAATATGGACATTTTCCATGGCTCCATGGCTACGGACTTTTCGGTCGTATGTTTTCAATGTGAAGAAAATTATAAAAAAAAATAATTAAAAACTTTTTTATAGCACTTGAGTAGCACCACATTTAGTGTAAAATCTGAGAATATAAAGGATTATAGACGTGACAGTACACTTCTTCATTGTTTATAGAAGTAACCGGATTATTTTATGTACTAAAGAGTAAAAACAAAAATAAAAAATCCAATGTCGTAAAGTGTAAACTGCATTCATTTACGAAACGAGTTCATAAAGCCTACTTACTTCTTAGAGTCCAAAGTACGTATCGAGTTTCAATTGGAGACCACACATTTTGTTCGTACTTATTGAATCCTAAACTTAATTTGTAAGCAAAACTTTGTAAAAATAAACCTTTATTTTGAAACAAAAAATGAAATGGCTCAGATCAAACGATTATATGCTCCTATATACCCGTACATATGACATATTTCTAATATGGCAGAGTACGAGATGAAACCCACGGAAAATTGTATTTTTTTTTTTCAAAAATTTTCACTCTAGTTACACCAACTACAACTATCATGGGTTAAACGTCATGGGTCCACTGGAAGCGGAGTATTTGGGGCATTCGTTAAAAACTCAACTTCGAATAAAGAGCAAATATTAACTTGTGACTTGAACTTGCTAAAACTTTCTCTGAAACGTTTCAATTGATGACGAACGATTTTGGTGATAAACGCTTGTCCCGTACCAGAGTGAATGAGTGATTAAAGCGGAAGGAAGGTCAAGTGGACATACAGGTAAACGAAAATGTATGTTCTTCGAAAACCGTGGTTATTGGTTGAATTGAATATGTACAAAAATTCCATTCTTCCACAAAATTTTTTTTTTGTATTTTCAGTTGTTATTTTTTCCTATTTATCCATTATTATTCATATGTATGGAGGTATTGGTATATTGACGGATTTGTATGCACTGTGTTTTTTGGGGTCATTGTCTTTCTGTATATATATTATTTATTAGCGATTGGTATTAGAATCAGAACCATAATCAAGGCGTAACTTAGTGTCCGGGCCTAAGCCGCATGGCAAGCTAGTGTTCACTGCGAAACTCAATGAGACTCAATATCAGAGATAAAAAGTAGACGGCCATCAAATTCCATCTCAATCGAAAAGAAGAACTGCGACATAAAATATCATTTGTGTATCATAGTCCAGCTTTTGTTAGGTTAATTTACTCATTCCTCGTTTCTCTGTCTCTTCAATAAAACTGAGAATATCCTTTGACTATATCAGACGAAATAAAGGGGAATTTTCATCTGTTCGATTCTGAGCCTAGCCAAAGACGGATAGTCGCAGAACGGATGAAGGCTAGTTTCGTCGGTCTCAATATAGAAGTCTCCACTACATTTCTGAAGAGAGACCTGTATTGCTTAGATGATATCTCAGTCCGTGAAAACAAGTACAAGTAAGTTTTAAACAAATGTTGTTGGTTGGGAAAATTTTAGTTTAATGCTAAACATGTGTGGCATTTGTTTTTGCGAAGTATGATCCATCTTCAGCTAATACTTGTTGGTCTCCTGAAGCTATCTACGCATCAGTTCAAGCACAATATGCACTGATAAATACTAGTAAAATACTAGTCTCTTGCGTGTAACACAATAACCAATAATAACTCCAAATTTCCAACTTCATACATTTTGGGCTTTACGCTCACGTACCATATCTTCCGTATCGAAATCGCCCGCATTTACATGTTGACAGATCACCGTCTCCCTAAAACCCCACTCAATAATCGATGACATTTAGCTGCTTTCTTCTTCAAATGGATACAGACTCTAGTGCTTCCTGCGAATTATGTTTTGTAGACTATGGCCAATTGAAGTAGCAGCTATAATTTTTAATAATTTAACCAATGATTGCCTGGTACCCTGACACCAATATCTCTACTTTTTATTGATAAGCGCACAAAGCTTCGACTAACTACAATAGTAGACTTAAGTTGAGACTAGCCAAATAAACAAATACCAAGGCAACTAACTGAAAGCACAGCAATTGAAGTTATCAGAACGCGGATATCAACACCCACCACGACCGCCAAGCTAATTCGGCGCGGTCTCAATTGTTTATATACAAAATCCAAGTTCCAATGCTAAAAACGCTATGCAGAATTTCCACACTATACTTAGACCAGAAACCGAGACCAGACAGTTTGAGTTTCAGGCGACGCCGACGTGACTTAACTGCTGCTAATAAATAATGCATACAATTGACAACGAAGAGCGAACAGTGCGAAATCCACGTGTATTTGTATCTTACGAGTATTTTGCCAGTACACACGAATATATTTGTATTGTAGTTGTGTATTTGCGCAACTGCAAAGTAAACCAAGTCAGCTAGTGTTGTGGCGGCGGTCTTGAAACGAGACACAACTTTGGATTTCTAATTAAATTGCAGCAGCCGCAAGATGGTGCACACACAGATACAAAATATGAAGGGCTTTTGACAGCAGAAAGTGTTGGGCAGGGGGAACACATGGCCAGTTCATGTGGCGTAGAATTTCACACACTGTTACAGGTATGTGAATATTGCAAATTAGATTACTTACTATTATAATACAATTATGGTATTCACGACAATGCGAGTATTTGTATATTGGACAATCAAGTAGGCATTATACAGAAAAGACAAAATTGATTAATTAATTTTTGTCTATCAAGTATCTCCTGCGATGAGATGGGAACTCTACAGCAAAATGTGACAATAGTTGGGGAAAAAAGTGATTAAGTAATTTAATGATGACAATTATTTAATAATTTTAATTGTACACAAACGCTGCACGATAACTTCGAATTATACTATGCTACACCGAGAGCTAAGGCTACAAATAGGCAAACAAGTTGGCAACCTCTACAGCTTTACGTATATTAGAAGACTAAAACAGCTTCTTACTCAACCCGATCTAAGTTTACTCGAAAATAGGTATACATAGAAAAGTATTTAAATTCTTTGTAATTGGTTTTCAAACAAATTGTTGTTGAAGTAAGTCATCTTAGTATTAATTAAACTATTCACAATGTTGTCTTATCGTCTTAACGTATGAAAATTTGAAAATAAGCAAGAAGAGAATGTAAAGGCACATGTTAACGACTTTCGAAGTATGCGTTAATGCTCGTATGTGACATGGAAAATTTATCTTTGCTAGTAATGCAAAAAAAAAACGAATAAGAAGTGTTGAATAAATTGAACTTTATCTTCAGTCCTAGTAGAAGTTTTTGTATTTATGTGATTTCTTGAGTCCCATTACACAGATTTCACATATAGCAAAGAATTTAAAAAATCTTTGTGTAGTATATTGATTTGGAGATAGTCCCTGAAGTACACGAACTGACGCCTTGATGCTTTTAGTTTTTAAATAAATTATTCTTCTGAAAGGTACTCCCTATCACTTAACTATGGTACAATTTTGAGCAACCTGCATCATTAAGTTTGTGTGTGACAGCCACTGAGAGCAAAATTTTAAAAAAAAATTGCCGCACCCATTCCACTGTTTCAACAGCTTTTGGGCCTCAAATGTGTTGTGTTGGATTCACGTTTTATCTAGGGTCATAAAGTGGTGCAAAAACTTGACCTTATTGCGAACAACCTGGCGTTGGTTATCGCACGATTGTGTTTGATGTCAATTTCGGCACCCTTTTACCTTCTGTCCATCTGTCAGTCCATCATGTCCGCGCTCAAAGGCAGTCAAATACTAACTTAATGATGCTGATTGCTCAAAATTTTACCGTAATTCAAAGTTATCTGAAAAATCACATAAAAATATTATCATAACCTAATTCCATATTCATCTTAAGACATATATAGTTCGCATAGCATTTTTTGTTGATTCTATTTACTACAGAGTCAATATGTCTACACACTAAATTATACCAAACTCGTACCGATCTGGCAGCAATTTCGGAAATGAGATACCAGATGATCAAAGGTTCACGTAGTTACTCTCTAACAAAATGGGCCGGCTCTAGATATTGTATGTCTATTAGAGCATTCAAGTTTGTTGTTCCTTTTACACCTGTATATGTTTTACCCTTATAACCGAATATATATGAACTCTGATAAGAAACCAGGTCGTGAATACCATAACTAAGAACTGAGCACACATAGTGCAGCATATTAATGCGCATATTCAGCATATGTATCTTGTATCTATAGTTACACACTTATACTTAGATACACATACATATTCATGTATAAATATGTACATATTTTACTTTGCATATTTCTTGGCGCATGACCAAACTAATTACATCTAATCAATATTACAATTAAAGCAATTAATTTTGTTCACAGATGATTAGTTGCATAAAGAATTATTTCATTATTAATTCAACATATACCAAAGAAAATGAAGTAATTACGAGCTTTTTGAGGAGCAACCCATACAAAGAAATTCCTACCAAAGTAAGCACATGCCTATATCAACGATATGTATGCTATATATGGATGTGCGACTATATCTTGATATATAAATACATTTACCAAACCGTACTGCGTTCTATATGCAAGGTAATCCAGCATACAAGTTTGTCGTCATCGAACGCTTGCAACACATTTATATGACATATAAATCGAATTTAATTATTGGCCACGGCATATTTAACACCCAACAACCGAAGCAACATTCGGCCACATACACTTAAGTGTCTGTGTGTGTCTGAGATACTTTTACCTTTTGTATATTGTATTTGCTGCTGCTGTTGTTGTTGCTTTATGCGTTGTTAGCTACGAGATACATTTGTATAAGATTATGTGTATGTGAGTGTGTGTGTGTGTGTGTGTGTGTGTGTGTGTGTACGTGTGTGTATAAGTGCTATAATTTGTCTTATGGTCAGGCATAATTTTTCAACGCAACGCTTAAGTATTCACTTGACTGTATTTTGTGCAAGTGTTGTAATCAATGGAAAAACCATAGTTGAGCTGACTGTGAGTGATTGACTGACAATGAGAGTGAAACGAGGTGACCAAGCGCACTGACGCATTAAACATTAATCTTATTGACATACGTCCGAGCGAAGTGCGTATTTGCAAGTATTGAGGATTATTCATTTCATAAAAATATATATTGAAATGCCACTTACTATGCAATTATTGCTTCTGCATTGAAAAAGTGGTTAAAGCGAAAGACTCCACCCTCTTTTTAGTACTTCGTTGCACATATGCTTAAACTTTGAACTGCATTATGTAGACAAGTCTTCGATACATACAAAAGCCATTTAAAAAGACAGTGTGAAGAGAGAAATATAAAACTGTTTTCAAAAAGCAAGATAGATATGTAAAAACTAACAGTGTCGCCTTTTGCTCTCGTCTTTCCTATCTACGCAGCTCCAGCGTATATACTGAAAGACAGAGAAACGAGAGAGAGAGAGAGAGAGAGAGAGAGAGAGAGAGAGAGATAGAATACAAAACATACTTGCTAATTTCCACTACGATGTTTTTCTTTGGTAGTTTGTCTGATGCTGCCTCTCTTTTCTTTTCTCTCTTCATCATAGTTCTTGCTGAACCGATGATTTGATATTTTCTACGTTCACTCTTCAACCCAGCCATAAAAAGCTTCGTTATAAAAATATGTGAAGCGTCAGTCCATATGAAGCCATATTGTCAATATACAATAACAAAGTTTTTAGTACCAAAAGAAAAATGTGAGCCAGTGATTTGTATGTCAGCTACCCTAAAAAGTGGGCATGGCATAGGTACTTTACTCAACTGCAAAAAAAAATAAGTCCAACTGCACGGTTTCAGCGGGTTATCCAAAAAATTTATATCCAAGAATGCACAACTAGCAAACAGACTTACGGACAGACGGATATGTCTAGTTCGACTCATGTATTACAAACTTTCAGACAAACAGATTATACCATTTCACATTAAGTGTGAATGCTATAAAACACAAAGAAGGAAGAATTAGTTCTGGCTAGACGGCCTAAAAAAGTGCACATATAAGAAGTAAATAGATGAATGTTGGTGGTGTGGAGAAGAAAATACATACACTTCTCTGCGTGATGGATAAGGAAAATCTAAATATCAAACTTTGATTACTATACCTTTAATACTCTCCAATAAATTACTATTATCACAAACTCAGACAGACGGGCGGGCGGACGGACGGATGGATGGACCTTCACCTCAGCTATTCGTTTTGGATACAGGTTATAATAAGAAAATACACTACAGCCGAGTGTACTTGAATTCGAGATACCCTGTGTATTCTATAGTGGTCTCATCCAGCTCATTGTGAGATACTTTTTCATGTAAAGCTCTTTGTAAGGAATATGAGAATTTAAATATCCAAATTTGAAGCTCTTATAGTCGCTAAGAACGCGACATTCATACAAACGGACAAACGGAAAGACGGACAGATATGTCTATCGACTTTTTTGGCTGTTAAATATAATTGGACAAATCCTTTAGGAACAGAGTCCATGTAAACAGCATCAGTAATTTGAAACTTTGACGATGAAAATGTGAATTCTGACCTAAGAACATTAATATTAACAATTTGTGAAAAATAAACGGCTACCCCAGAATCAGTAGCCGTGTCTCGATTATCGGTTTGTGAGGGTCTATATAATGTAATGATTTAAAAATCATCTGCAGCAATGGGACTCACGACCATACGAATTTTATATTTATCATGGCAGACAATTATATTCAAAAACATGAATTTCGTATGCAACTCAGAATCCAGAATGTTTTAGAGAAACTTGGTTTGTCAAATATATTTCACTTTCTGCTGTAAAATCTGGCCTTTTGAGCATATGTTTCCCAAACTAGGCTGCTTAGATGCTTTCTTGTTTATCCGAAAGAACTTTATTGTAAAGTCAATCAACAGGAATTAAATTTCGGCTGTTAGTTTGATTTTTTGAACACTGCATATAACGTTAATATGGCTTCTACATGGTTTAGCTAGTCCTAAATCAAGTTGCTAGTCTCTTATCAACATATAAGATCTTGGCACCTGTAGAATCTTAGTTAAGAGATTTTTCTACAATAATGGCAATTGTTTCACTTCTAACAATTTATAACGAAGTTCAGAAATCTTTATGGTGTTGGCAACATAAATTTTAACTGTCAAGTGCAATTATTGTAAAATGTCAATACAGTCAACGAAACGTTTAGAAAGCATTGCTCATTAGCTGCATTCAAAAGCCAGCTCAACATTCTAAAAGTGGAGAAGTAGCGCGTGTTGCAGTAAGTTCCTCGCTAAGTATTTAGTGCACGACAACACTAATTATATACACGTAGGTATGAGAACGGTGCGGCACTATAAGAAACCATGCTGTAAGTATTCCTAATGATGAAGTTGTTTGAGGTGCTGCTAATAATGATGTACAGATTAAACTAAATGAGGCCAAGAGCGACAAATACTGCAACAACAGCAATGAAGCATCAGCAGCCGCCATTGACGTTGTTACTTGCAGTCTACTAAAAAAAAAAAAAAAAAAATGAATAAAAAATACGTTGCTACATTTATTGCTTCGGTTTTGCACGGTACTACGACGATGACTCCAAGGATGGCGATATTGCTGTTGGATGTTGATTATGATGATGACGTTGATTCAGTGGCAGCAATATAAAAATAATTACCACTTACACAAGAGCTGAGAGTGTGTTGGAGAGATTTTATTTTTATACAATAGTAAAAGATAGATACGTATATAAAAGATACATACAGGCTGCCATGAGTTACAGTTTACTAGTACTTCTGAAGGAAGTAGAATAATGTCGTGTGCGCAAATTACACGTGCTAGACACACTAATACTCTACACATGTATCTGCAAAGTAGTCGGCGTATGTGTGTGAGCATTTTGTGCGTTCTAAGCAAGTCTTAAGAAGCTTTTAACTGCGTTTAAATGACCCATTTGGCGGTACGTGACAACATATGCTAGGCCAGACTTACTACTCAGTAGCGCAAACTTTTTATACTCTTATTTGTGCTTATTTAAGGTCTGCCTTAAAAATTCTGAAAAAAAATTTTAAATTAGAAAAAGAAACTTGCAGTTATATATTTCAATTGAAAAAGACAAAAGCGACGGAATAAGCCTTACGTTGTGTTGCTGTAGTATTTTGTTTAGAGCATATCGTTTGTTTCCTTGTTGGTTTTTGATTTTTTTTTCTTCTCCCATGCCGTCGCTGAACACTTCTGCTTCTATGATGGCGTTTTACCAATTGTGTAAAACTAAAAAAAAGTGTGTGAAAGTATGAATCCGTATAAATGATTATGTACGTGTGTTTTTATAAGCGATTAAATTTTAAAATTTCGCTTTACTTTGTTGATGACATTTCTCTCTCTTTCAACAATATTCCACAAAAGTTTCGTGTGCGTGTATCTGTCCGTCTGTCCGTCCATCTGTCGGTCCGTCATTCTTTCTGTGTATTTATATGCACCCTATATCCTCGATTCACAAATTACTGGTTTGCAATCGTTTACAACTATAATCAATGTACTTATCAAAATAAGCGCAATTTATGCACTAAAAGTTATAGAGATTGAACAATTCAAATCAGTGCGCTGAATGCTTTCGACGAAGTAAGTTAGATCGACTCCCTTTGTTTCAGTAATACACACATACTAGACCATTGCGCAAAAACAATCGTTTCTCAAATCATTAATATTCTTCTTTTCATTTGGTTCTTAAAAAAATATTTGGTACGAACCAAACAAGTCCAAACATGTTGCAAGTTGTGGTGAACTTGGTTCGATACAAGAAACGACCAAACTGAATGAAGGCAAATGAGCAAAACATACACAGCAGTCTTTCGATTCACACTTTTTCATTTCACTTTTAATATTTACTATTTAAGATTAATTGTCTTATCTCTTTTCCTCACTTAAGGTGCGGCTTAATTTGCTCTCTACAAGCCAAAAATCTTTTGCCTGTAGATCAGTTGGAAAAATAGAGAAAAAATATTCACATTTTTTATATAACAGCACACAATTTCATGTGAGTGGCAAAATGAAAAGTAAAACATCAGTTTTGGTTTGTTTTGATATTGTTTTTAGACAAATAGTACAACATTTTAAAAAAAATGTGTGATATTTAATGAATTCCGCTTTATTATAGGCGATAAGAGAGCAAAATCACAAGTTCGTTCAAGAATTCGTTTAAATATTTGGGTACTTCGTTTCAGCCAACAAAAAATAAACGTACTCAAGCAATTCGCTAGTTTACTCTCATTTGTTCTTATTATAATTTTAAATCTTGACAGTCATTTGGCTTATGAAATATGCGCACAGTGCTTGCTTTGGTTTGTTTTATAAAACGAAAACATGTGAAAACGAAGACAAGCTAGTCTATAAATGCCTTGTTTGCACACATACATGCAGAGCACACATTGTTCTCTTTGCGCACATCTACAGGTCTAAAGCACACAGTTTATATTTCATATAGTAGTGTTCTCGAAAGTAACTAATGAACTATAAGTAACCATAAATTCGAAACTATTGAAATAGTTCTTGGTGTCTGATGTGCGCTTATTCTCTTTTTTTTAGCAATTTTTAACGCGTGTGATGAGTGGCATCCCAGCTACTAGACAGCTCTTGGGCGTGTACAAAAAGAAATTTAATAATATTTGGCAAAGTTTAACTGGCATTTGTAACTCTCGGACAATTTAATTTCTTGCATATTTGAAATCAGTAAAAATCAATAGTTCAATTTACGCAGTAATACATCAAATCGAAAGAGCAGAACAGGTGGCAACGCCTTACACAAAACATACAGGACTGCCTTCAGGCACGAATAATAAATACAATAGCCTAACTACAGGCGCATACACACACACACACACACACACACATACACATACACACACACATACACACATGTGTATCCTGACCAAAGCGATTTGTACCGCTCGAAACCGCAAAATTTCGCATTTGTGCTTTCTGTTTTGCCAAACGTCCTGGCAATCGATTCCCGCAGGCTAAAGTACTGCAATTTGTTTATTTGCCGCAAAATACGAGCTACAGCCTGTATTTATGTGTATGTGTGTGTGTATCTATGTGTGTGCGTGCTTGAGGTATGTGTAAATGGTTATATGTAAAATATGTAAGTGTATGTGTTTATGTGTGTGTGTATGCATTAATAAAAAACGAGCTACATCAACAACAACAATAGGCTTAATTTCGTCGTATTTTTTTTTTTTGTATTTTTTTAAACATGTTCTTGGCTGCTTTGTATTGCAATATATTCCGGGCAATATCGAAAACTCTTTGCAAAAGTAACACACGCACACATACGAGTATGCAAAGCCATTGCCTTCATTTATATGTGTGTGGATTTACTCGAAAGGATTAAAAAACCAGGCAAAAAAATACATACATATATATATATATATATATTTTCGTAGCGTTTTGCACCGCAAACAAATTGCCTATTTAATCCTTTGAGTTTGCGTAACTTTTTTCAAAATATGTACTAAACCCGAACGCACAGTGGTACAGGTATACTGCAAAGTTTTTTGATTATTATTATTTTGTAAATTAAAATTTTTAATTACGTCAATGAAGCATAACAAAACAATAAAATAATTAAAGTTACAAAGTAAATATAAATAATTGTTTCATTGAATTGAAACCCATGAAGTTTTTTGCACTCGCTTCGTCAAAAGCTGCTCTGTATCAGTATTTTTTACAAATGTAGGTCGTTGGATCAACCTACTTTAAGTGAGAGAGTGTTTTTACTACTCGTTTTCACATACAAACCAAATCAACGCTGCCCAGCCATAGCCTCAGAGTGCCGAACATCTTCGTATTCTCAAACACATACGAACGAAGGCCTGCCCAGTCGGCTGTTTGATGCTAAAAATATATTCACACTTTCGCATTTTTGATTAAAATATTAATTTTACCAAGAAAAGCACTATCAAAAAAACACAATCAACTGAAGCACGCCAATATGTTGGCAAATGCGTCCACAACAGTTTCGAGCATAACATCGAGCTGCTCGATCGACATGCTCTTCAATGTGAATCGGTCTTAAGAGCATGACAGAGAATGAGAATATTTTTCCCCCTAAACCAAAGAAACTAAAAACAGAGCGGAATATCCTACATTATTAGATTATTCTACCATGTGCTAAACATTAAAGTACTTAAAAATGTGTAAATAATATAATGCAAAAATCAAATTCTCTTTTGAATTAATTTTTAAAACAACACACTTTCGTCTGTTGCTAATTCCTAACCCACAACTCTCTTTTATGCATTTCTATGAAAAACGTCAATATCAACTTGAAATTCGATATGGTGGCATCTTATGGATGATAGCTTAATCATGCACATATAGATACACGGAAAACAATCTAATTCTATCATATTTATTTCATAATAATCGTGTAATACTAACACAGTGCTAAGTAGCCCTAGTTTTATAAACACACGCCACAAACTCGTGTTGCTTGGGAAACCCTATACTTTTATATTCCCTCGTTTTTTACAACACTTTATACTTTCTGTAACTTTCAACACTACCCTAGATATTATTTGACAGGTTGCTCTTACGAATTTTTCACAGATTTCACAAATTGTTAAAATATTTGACACCGCAAAGTTTAATATTAGTAAAATCTCTGGAAATTTCAAATCGTTCTCGAAACAATTTTCATTTGTGCTAACTTCAAACAAACGCGAGACAGAAAAAAAGCTGAAATACGACAAAATGGACAAAAAAGCATTTGAGGCTTCTGCACGTGCGGTAAGCGTAGAATGCACAAAAGTTGGGTTAAGTTTTTTTTTTTATCTAGCATTGTCTTTACATTCAATTAAACAGCACAGCTCTTCCAATGATGAGCCGGAAGAAATGCGTGATAGACTACGGTCACGGAATCGTCAGCAAGACGTAAGTAATAGACGCTCCTTGGCGTCTAGCTCTGGGCGCCCCAACGCAGGTAGAGGTACACGCGTGTCAAGAGGAACCCCTTATGCCATGACTTCAACCAGAGGTAGACCATCATCGGCGGCTTCATCACATGTGTTTAATCCGCGGCAAGTGCAGCAGCTGGAGGGTGCTCCAGACACAGAGCCGCCGCCACCGCCGCCACCGCCGCCACCGTCGTCGCCACCGCCTCCACGCACGCCGGAGCACCAACCGCAAGACGCAGATGACGTCAATGGGCAACTAGAAGCTAGTAAGTTAGTTTTTACACTCTTCACACAGAGTGTGAACAGTATTATAATTTAGTCACATGGTTTGAAAGGCCTTAAAGGAAGCAACGGACACCCCATGACTGTGCGTTTGTTCCCGCCACATACTTGTATCCGCAATCTTTGAAATATTGGTTTGATTGTTGGTATGAAGACTTTTTATAATCATATACAAAGGGCTTATAAAAAACGAACGCTGTAGTCCAGTGTGCCCGACTTTGACATACCCTGCACCTTGTTCAAGTCTCCTTATATAAACTATAGATTTGCATGGGGTTCCTATTGCTCCGAGCGGTATGTATGCAGCATATTGTAATTTATCGACCAAAACAAGTAAGAAACGCTGCAGTCATGTGTTCTCGACTTCGAGATACCCTGTGCATTGATAAGGCTTTTTATTCAATTTGTATAGTTTTCCGATTTGGATTTAACCAAGAGAAGATATAGCTGCCACACAAAGTGTAAATAGTATTTAGCTTTTTCTTTTGTGTTTTTTTTTTAAACAAAATCATTTGCTTTCTTTTTGTATGACGGTTAGTAAATCGTTTTTATTATAGAATTCTCGATAATATTTTATTCGTTTAATTGGTTTAGTTGAATCGAACAATGGCAACTCCAGGAGCCCAAATAACATCAGCACTGACAACAGCCATGCCAATCTTGCCAATGATGAAACAAATGGAAGCAGCGGCAGCAACACCGTCGACCACGTCACAGTGTACGCCGTAAATATTGGCGGCACAATTGTCACTTCCAACAGCAACGATCAGTGCCAAACAATTACAATTACTCAATCTGGCATGTCCAATTCAAGCGGTAAGCAGATACTTTAATAAACAAGAAAAGTTCGATTAATTCTAACCCTGCCAAAACTTCTGAAACAGATGATTTGCCTGTCTCTTCGTTCGATGTCAACGTTCAGAACGTGCGCCCGAGTCCTTCGATTGTGGTTGGTCCAACAGACAGACCACACCTTGTAATACGCATTCCTTTACCAATGCACACTGCAGCTAACCCAGCGGAGCTTCCTGCTGGCTCTTCCGCTGACATAGCCATAGAGCCAAACCAAGAAAGTCGCTCGTCTCACAACGATGACATATACAAATGCCCCATATGTGTGGAAGTAGTGCGTGAACGCACACCAGTGACCACCAAGTGCGGGCATATCTTCTGCCGGAGTTGCATTTGCCGGGCACTGCGTATTAGAAGAATATGCCCGATCTGTAACAAGGAGCTAACTCGGTTTGGATTATTACGGCTACACATGTAGGTCCATTGATCGAAGTGTTATACATGATGCAACATAACTCAGGCTTTTATATATTTACATATTTACATGTAAGAGATTTATGTTGAATATTTATGTAGTTGGAAATGAATATGTAAAGTCAATTTTTGCATAAACAATAAAATTAACTTCGAAACAAACTTCGAACTGGAATTATAATTAAACTTGATAAACGGAGGTGAAACAGAAATCTCTCTTTCGCCTCAAAATCTACAAATTTCATTCACAAATTTTAGTTTTATGAATGATATTTGTTACCTCCGATTAAATGCATCCAATATGTGATTGTGATGTAAATCATTTTGACATATAAAGAAAATATAAATTACACCCAACTTACACGTATATTTTGGAAGCTATAGCAGCAGAGTCCTTTAGTTTTCTAACGTTTATGGAATGAATAGAGCAATTATACCACATAGTGTGAAAAGGTATTATCAGTTTGTCTGAAAGTTTAAAGCGCATTAAATGTGGTATCCTAGACCCCATTAATAGAGCACCAAGATTGACTCCACTTTTAGGGTAACTCCCATACAAACTCCACTTTTTGTATGAAGACCTTTTTTATTGTAGTCAATATCAACTTAATAATTGACAAGGTAGTTTGATTTTCGATTTGGTAGATTTTAAATGACAGTCTCTTCAAATACGTATGGGCGTGTAACGCCTACTTTTTGGGGTGACCCCTATTTAAACCCCCACGTTTATGTTTTACAAAACGATTTAATGTGAAAGTATTAACGTTTTCTCTTTTTTTTTTGTATATTTTTTAGCAAATTGAGAGAGTTGAGAGACCTTTCCAAAAACAAAAAATAACCAAGTGAATATGTTGTGTGTAAGGATGTTAAAAAGGGTGTACACGGTTTGCACTTGCCTATTTATATATAGATTAATGAATTCAGTGAACTTGTAAATGCGAGTATTCTTTTCCGATTTGTTATTGCTATAATACATGGGTTTGGAATGGTGTGAGAGCAGTTTCAATTTGGATAGAATTTCGAGAGCATTTCGATTTTTTTGGTGATTTGAGACACAATTTTAAAAGTGCTTCGATCGAAATCAATTTCCTATATATTAGTTGGAGGATTGCGATTGGTTTGACAAATTGCTACAACTATTCAGTGGTTTTTTCCAATTTCTCCATATATTTGTCATATTTCTCCATATATATTAGAAGTATTACAATAATGTACAAGTATTTCAAAAAGACACACTGAACTCAGTGAATTTCCATGTAAAAGTACCGTTTTAATAGTGAAGGAAAATGGAAATACAAATTCGATATATCAGACCAAAAATATCGATATTCGGTATAACAAGTCCTAAAAATATTGCGTCGATAATAGTGTATTGCTATAATAGTATCAACGAGCCTAGTAAATCTAAACTTTTCAGAAGTAATCAATAAATCCTATTGCTTACTATTATTAAAAAAAAAATATGCTCGGATAAGTTAAAATTCTTAGATAAAGCAATCCACTGTGCAGCAATCATGACCACAGGATGTAGGTGCAGGTATTTCTATGCACTCTGCTGCTATTCTAAAAGGAAAGATCTTTTGTTAGCAACTCACATATACACACACACACACGCACACACACACAACCATACAAATATTCTAGCAGCAGCAGCAGCAGCAGCAGCACAAAAACAAGCTTATGCTACGTCTTGATGCCAAATTGTGGAATTATTGCGGTTTTGAATGGGTTACGCCATTAACGTTCAGTTTATTTGTCTCAAAGTACGAGCGAGAGCATAGAACACTGTTGGAATTTTTATACAAAAACACATAGCAACACCAACAGGACCACAAACAGCAAGCTCTACGTAGTATACAACATCTAAAAAGAACACATACAAACGCACAACAAAAGTCCAACTGCGCCAAGGATTGTAAGCTGTTGCGGTAAATTGTCGAGGTAGCTATAAATTTTACAACTGCCAACTCAATGAATTTTCCGCAAAATTTCTAAACGACAACGCATGAGTGCCAAAATAGCCAGAACAAACCGCTTAGCACGGACCAGACCAGCTCAATCCGACTCGGCCAAGTTGGAGCAATTCAACCTGGCTGACGTCCACGAAGTCCGTGCAGCCAATCTGCCAAAAATTTCTAGAAAGTAGAGAGTTGTACGTACGAGTGCTGGCTGATGATTAAGCGGCCATGACAATAAAAAGCGTTCGAAAAAATCTTATTTTAAAAATTTTCTTCAGAAAATCTTTTACAAAAGTTTTATGCGAAAAACTTTTGTAACTTTCTGAGAAATTAATAGAAACAAATAATAGGGTCTTTTCAACATTATCAATATTTACATTGTCAACATTTCCCCTTTCCACTGGCAAATATTCGTTGTCGTTAACATGTGAGTGGCAAAATGACGTTCGCTTTATTTAAATATTCGATGATTGTGGTGATGATATTAATTATGATGTAATATCGATAATAATGAGTTCATTTCAGTGAATAAAATGTAATTCATTCGGGGCGAAAGACACCGTTCTTCGAGAATATCAAGAACGTAGAGAATATTGAATCTTATGGGAAATATTCCGATTGTTAAAAATGTGAATCATATTGGTTGTTGGAATAACACTATAAGGTGCAAAGATAAGATATTTGTTGGTACTTAAAAATAAAAGAAGATGAGAACAACACCGAACTTCAATAAGCTATTAGCCACCAGGGTGTCCAAATGCTAGAAATGATGGATTAGAAACTAAAACACCAAACAAGCGATCAAGGAACAATTACAGCAGCTAGACATCTGCCCGAAAATAAAATTTTATATACAAATATGCTTCACATTTGGCTTACTTTGGCTTTTATCTGCTTCCAAACTTGAAAATGACAGTCGCTGGTTAAATGGGTTGAGTTATAAATTGAATAATAAAAAGAGTTGCATTTTCTTAACTAGACAGATGAACTAACACTCTGCCCTCGTAAATGTAGTGAAAGCGATGGAAGCGAGGAAATAAAAAGATTGACAAAGTGAGCGCAAGCGAATTGCGTTGGTTGGCAGGTTTGGTATTAAGCGCGAAATTGAATTAACTCGAAATGAATTGACTTCACTCTACTCACTTTGAAATTATTAATGATGACATTGAAATTTTTAATTAATAATTTTCAAGTCTCGACTTTTGCACGATACTACGACTACAACAGAAACAGAAACAACAACAACCTGACCGCATTTGATACGCAGCCAATGCCATTGGCGAATGAAAAGCAGCAACTTGGTCCTGGGTTATTATATATAATTGTGCCTGTCAGTGACAAGTGTTAAATGCTGAATTCTGCTGCTACGTGTAGCGGCGGCGTCTATTGTGGCTGTGACTGTCTATAAAATCGCTGTGTATAAATTGTAGCTGCGATATTGGCAGTAGCGAAAGCGGACAGACAGTGAATGCTGCGCGTGTCATCCATGCTGTGATTTGCAAATAAATCTTAAGAGGTATGAATATTGTGCGACTTTATAAATGCGGTCGGCGTCTATAGAATGTTTGTTGTTGATGAGCTTTGTTGTTGCTATTGCTGTTGTTGTTGTTGTTTGTGGTGGTGTTGTTAGGTGTCAGTGCGTCATTGATTATTAATTAATTGCATTTAAATCCATTTATGCGTTGATAATTATGACTATACGCGCTCGTTATCATCATTGCCATTGCCATTGCCATTATATAGTGAAATAATGATTATATTTGATATCTGAATTGCTGTCATTGCATTTGACACTGATAATTACTTGTTTATATGGCACAGAGAAAAAAAAAATGCAGTTAAACTTCGTAATAACTTTAAAAATTATTGATATGATGAGAAACGAGAAATTGATTTCATTAAATTGTTCATGGTATCTCGATTTTACATAGTAAATTCCTGACTCTTTGATATACATAGTATATGCACATTTGATAAATATTGCATAAAAAATTGTATACCATTTTAAATTTGTCATCAAATGTACTCAATCGGATTTGTTGAAGTGGGTTGAAACAGACATAATTATATACATAGGTCTCAAATAAAGAAATTAAGTCAAGAATTTAGTGTATTGCATTATTTTACTACTCTTTGAATTAAAACCCAAATTCTATTAACAAAAATTTGATTAATTAAAATTTAAACTTTAAAAAATCCAACGGTTTTCTTTCATTCTCTGCCTCTCTAACATCGTCCCGCACATATGACCATTTAGGGCAAACCCATTATCGCTACACGATTTTTTAGCTATCAGCTTTTTATCGTCTACTCAGAGCAGCAGACGTGGTTACAATGTTTGCGATGTGTTTGTTTTAAATTAGTTAAATAAATGTGTTTATTAACATAAGTTATAGCCTATGTGTTATTCTGATAATTGAGCTATATTATTGTAAAGCTTCATTAAAATACATTCAGTAGCTTTTGCGTGAAAGAGTAACAAACATCCACACATCCATACACACTTTCGCGTTTATAATATTAGTAGGATTTTGTGATTCAGTGTTTCGATATAAATGCAGCAGCTTCCATAATATAAACTGGACCTTTTTTTTTGTGATAACATGTTTTGCATTACGAAAAATAAAAAAAAATAAAAATTGTTTTTTGGGTTTAAGCCCAGTACTGAGATCGATGAAAATTTTTGCTACCGAAATTGCAAATTATTTCTACTAAACCAAACAAAAAACAGTATTTATTAGGTGAGAAGTCCACACATATTGATTTTCGACATCGGCTTCGAATTCAGCGCCACAAAATTCAAACATATTGACTACTCTGGTTGGTCGGTATAACCACTTTTTTCGGCGAGGTTTTACGGTGTTAACACCATTTCCATAAATTCATAGCTGAATCCGAATTTTTAGTCGAGATCAAAAAGACAAATATTTTACAAGGCAAAAAAAGCAACAACAAAAAAGAAAGAATTTTTGAGGTTATAAAAAATGGGTGATGCCGAAACTTCACCTCGGATTCAGCGATCCAAAATATATTATCTGGTCGTTCGGATATCCAATCGTTTTTTGTGAAGCTGTGTAATTACTTCTTTCAAATCAACTTCACGTGTTAATTAATTGCTCGCTGTGTTTCACAACTGTGGAACATATGGAGTCACTCATGGCTTCCTTATGAAAACATTTGTTTGAGATGCAGTGCTGGCTTTTATCATGCTGAACATTTTACTGTGAGAACTACAGCAGTTCTTCGCAAGAGTTCACACATTTAAACATTAAAATTTATTTTGTGGTTAAGAAAGTGGTCATTTTTATGATTTTGTTCAAGAACTACCAAACACAAATGACTTATGACTTTAATGCAGACTTTCTTACATTTATGCAAGACTATCTCCACTATCTCCACTAGATTGCTTGTGCAACAATAATTATATTTTCAAAAATTTACGATAGAAACCTTCACTTTATGTTCGTATTTAGCTAATTTATCTCACTGTGAATAATTTTCGGTTGCAACTCATTCACCCGCAATGCACCGCCGCAGCCGCAAATATTGCTTTTTTTGCACTGCATAAATTTTATTGTCAAAGTTGCACAAAAGTTAAATGTATCTTCAAAAACTACACAAGGCGCATAGCATGCTTTTGGTTCTTATACGCCTCGTCGTCCTGCCGCTGTACACATTCAGCGTATTCGCTCCTTGTTTTTACTGCCCGATAAATGCTTGCTGTGCGCATTTTGCATTTCGCGCGCGCATATAATACCAATAATCGTTTGCTTGGCATTTTCCAAAAAAGAAAGTAAGAGAAAATAAAAATAAGGATATACAAAAACCAAACCATTCCAAATAAAAGCAGTTTTTTTTGTTTTGGTTTTTGTTGTACGAAATGTTTTGCTGTTGTTCGTTTTGCTGGTTTATCGTTTAATAGTTGGCATAAATTTTGTTTATATGCGAAAAGTTGGCAATTGCAAACGAAACAAATAGCAACTGAAGCAATTGCAGCGCGAACAACAAGAAGCAACAAAGTTTCCAATGCGATAATGCCGCGCAATACGCAAAAATACGCTCAAAGTTTGTTCCAACATCTCCAACACCTCGTCCTGTGGAGTCAAACCCAACCAAAAATGCATCTGAGATACATAAAGTTTTCATATATTCGTTTATGCGCTTCAATTGCATGATGATTTTTATTTTCTCCATGGGTATTTTCATTTCATTTCATTTTACTTTTGTTTTTTTTTTTTGTTGTTTTTTGAAAAGCACTAAGCAATTTTCAAATTGCGCATAAACTAATCAACCTGGCGCACTTTAATCTCAATGCAATCTGTATACAAATGTATCTGTGTATCTACGAGTAAAGGTGTGTGTGTGTGTGTTTCATTGTAAATATTTATAGACAGTCAATAATCTAATCTAATATGATTTTATTACTTTAAATGCACTATTTATTGCATTATGTTACGAGGGCAGTATGATAGGTTAGCATATGAAAGTAGTATTATAGTTAGCCTGATTTAATGAACAAGTTCTGAATGCATATCTGGAACTATTAGTACTTGGATTATCGTACAGTTTGTCATGACTTATAGCATACTTTCATACAAAATTTTTTGTCTGAAGATTGTTGTTGATTGTGTTGTTTCCCCTACGAACGCATCCAAATCCACGCCCATGTAAAAAAATCAATGAACGCGCGTCCAAACCTATGCAAAATACAGTTTAGGCAGTTAGGTATGGTAAAAATTCGCGTTCATATTTTAAGTGACTTCCTAACTCGACTTTTCATATGATTTCGATTATTTAGGTAGTCCGATAACTCGGTTTCTCTTATGATTGGGATTATTTAGTCGATTGCAAGTATTTCGCAAAACACACATATCTATGAAAACAGCTGACAAAATATCCGCGAAAATTAATCAAGCAAAAGTTAAATTCCTATTGAATTTAATTCAAATTAATTTTATATACTTTTTGTTCTTGTGGGTGTGATATAAAAGTAATGGGCAGCAGAGAGCACTTCCTACCTCTTTGATTTGTGGGTGGAAAATATTGAAGTGCTGTGGGGGGTTTTAAGAAATGGCAGCCACTTTAAAAATGTACTTGTCGATTGCTGTTTAGGCCATAATTAAAACAATTTAATCTTAGTAGAAATTAATATCATTGTCAAGACTTTTATTTTGTTTACGTATAAATAAATACATATTTGAAACACCATTCAACTCTTTTCAATAAATCGTGGACGCGATAACAAAACGCTTGTTAGTGGAAACATACTAGTACAGTGACTTAATAATTGTATATCGATCAAAAACACAACCACAGAAAAAGAAAGTTTTTCTGGCCCAGTGGTCAGACCATGTATTTATGGAAATATTTCGGAAATATTTTTATATGGCTGTGATGACTTTTTGAGGTTATATCAAATACTTAGCCAAATATAATAAAATAGATGATTTCGCCGAAATAGCTGCCAAGAGAAAATCTGATGAACTACATCCTGGAGTAAAAGTTTTTCACCACTATTTCTGATATCTAAGGCTGAAATCGATGCAAGATTGACCGAACAAACCAATGGTTTCAAGTATCTTCTCTGAAAGTAGTCCAGCTGTGTGAGATCATATCATTTTGCGAGCCAGGCAATAGGAGATTATGTTGTCGCCAAACTCTTCCCTAAATAAGTTGATGGTTACTTCAGAAGTATGGCATGTGGCGCTATCCTGTTGAAATTAAAGAACGTCTAGACGTACTTTTGAAACAAATCATCGTTCAACATGGCTCGATATCGAACGCCATTGCCGGCGACTGTTGCATTTTCTTTGTATTTGAAGAAATATGGTATGGAAGTATAACCTCACTTAACCATACATTTTTCGGGGAGTGTCTGTAGCTGCTGCATCACTAATGGATTTTTGTACCATTCGATAATATTACTTAATGATAAAGTAACTGAATTATATTATTTGAGTGTTGCCATCTGCTACAAACATCCGTATGCTCTGAATTGCCCAAAGAAACTTTATTGAAGTAATGCTCCAAGTGATTGAGCACTTACTACAGTAAGTAATAGCTGTAGTAGAAGTAGGCCATGTTTAGATCTTTTTAAAAATTTTGGTTCTAAAGGGCCAAATACACCATTCACACATTTGATCAAATGTGTAAGGTTCAAATGTGATGCGTGCCCACACACCTTTCAAATCCATTTCGTGAAAATCACATCGAAGAAGAAGAAGCGATGTTACGAAAATCAAAGCTTTTTAATTTTCTTCACAGATTTTATCGTCGATTTTCCGTCACATCATGCATTTGATCAACTGTGTGAAGGTGTATTTGGCCCTTAACAATCTTTGCTCCAGTGTTAGCATCTTCAAAAATTTATTTTTCATAATACCATATCGAGTACCATAGAATTTTAGTTGTCTCTTTTAGACTGAGTGATTTAATATATCCTATTAGATTTAAGCTTGCCGTCATGGTATCGCTTTCATTCATCAATAGTGTTGGGTACAATGTACCTCGTAGTCAAGCATTCCAAATTTTTGTACTTTTAGAATATATTATTTGTAATTACAACTAATTCTACAATAATTACAATAATTCATCTTATCGTGCAGCCCTCGTACATATTTGTCTATATAGGTATATGGCAAAGTTATACAAATGATATTTGAAATTGCTAGTACATACCGCTTGCAGCCATTACTCCTGCACTGACTACCGTGCTTTATATGTATGTATCTATGAGTAAATAATATGTATGCATATGTATGTTGCAGGATGCAACTGAAGCTATTGAACACACATAAATCTCAAGTTGCCATGCACTTCTTTTTCAACTTGTAATATATAAATTCAAATGCCACACGGCAAAGTTGAATTGGATTGCACGACTGGCTGTCGGCCTATCCTATGAAATAAAATAATATTTGCTATATTGCTGCACTCTATATAGCATATTTTTAGGCGCACAGGATGCCAAGTGCACTCACACATACACACATGCACAGAGAGACAACCATAGCGTATAATCAATAAGTTCTGTTCTGCTTGTCTCCGGCTGCAATTGAAACTGTAAAACGAACTAGGTCATATTTGACTTTCGCCTACCTAGAGACCACCCACGTACACAGCTACAGATACAAATATATCTCAGATATTTCTAATATTCATATGGCTTATCACATGATGCAACAGCGGCAGGACCAACTGTGGCTGACAGTTTTTACATTACTTTCAATAGAATATAGACATTATATTTCTTTCTTTTTTTTTTCTTTTTTTTTTTCATTTGTGCGTACTTTCATTCTTACTTTCAGTGTAAACATTTTTTTTACTTCTTCTTCTGCTTCTTTTGTATAAACTTAGTTTCATAAAAATTTTATTAACTTTCACCATAAAATATGTTTAATAAAATTACAATGGTATTAACTTTCATACAACTATTTCCTTGCAACGCAATGGCTTCATTTCTATGTAATGCAAACAAAAAAAAAAGAAAAAAGATAGAGTAGAATAACATATTGTCCAACATGGATTATGATATTATTCATGCATAAAACGCTACGCATAATATTTCCTTTTTAACTTAACAGAACGTTTTACAAAATTCGACTTTATGGAAAAGGTACATAATTTTCCACAAATATAAAGAAAAATCTACGTCGACTTCGTGATACACTGATCGCAGAATCAGCATTTCAGTCATAGATTTATATGGATATTCAGTCTTTAAGCAGGCTTTACATATTAATGAGCTCTCAAAGGACTTGCTCAGCAGAATAGTTTAGTAGACGTCTGTTGTGTTTAAACTGATATCAGTTTAAATACAATTCTGCTAATTCTGATGTCAATTGGAGGTTTTTAAGTGCTAAAAAATGCACGAAAATTGTTGCTGTAATTTTTAGTAAATTGTTTCAATACTTGTCATATTTTACTTTATTTAGATTAAAGAGCATGCTTTGATAAAAATGTCAACTAAAACTGCTCGCTTAAAATTATGGATCATATTGAAATGTTCTTTAAAAATTTGTTTCTGACAACTACCATTTATGGCTTTATGTATCCAGTGATTTAATTAGTACAATACGATTGAAGCAAAAAACTTTTGTTATATTCAGACAGTGGTCAAAAAAATGTTCGTACAGTGGTTCAACAGTTTCATTTGAAAGGCAAAACTCTGAAATAATTCTAAGTTGAGTTTGCTTAAGTTCATGAATTAAAGTTTCAACTTTGAACTTTGAATGAAGTCAAACTTCTACAAGCAATGAATATCGTTCGAGACTTCGAATTGACTACTGCAGAAATATTAACAACTGCAGTCTTTCAGTGATGCGCCGCAAACCGCCAAAAACCACGGTACAGTCAAAACAGCTCATTTCTCCGAAAAAGAAAGTAGGCGGAAATATGGATTGGTTCCAACGATGAGGTCATAGCTGAAACAAATGGCGTTTCTAAAAGATTTGAGATATACGCCAGTGTGCCGGTTTTCGTAACCGAATAAATTGTTCGGATTCGCTTTCTTTAAAATTATCCGTATTTCACATTTAGAAGAATTTCTCGAATTGAATTTACCAAACCTTGAGAATGTGAATTTCATAGTGCCAATTCCACGTGAATTAAAATCACAAAATTCTTATGAATTTGAAATACGGAGTATCGAAAACCGGAACACTTTATTCCCGTGGTTAAAAAAGTACCGAAATATTGCATGAAGTGAATTGAAGAAAGAAAAAAACTGATTAACCCAGAAAACTGTGGGTTTCTATTGATTTGAAAGGAGTTTTCAGTACATTTTCATGGCGTTATCATATATAGCTGATATACGTTTTTCTCATTTGATATTTTTGACATCAAATTAGACGAGAACTCATGAATATGTAAAGACTGCTTTACTGATCTATATGTGATTGAACCTATTTGTGTTATTTGATTACAATAGAAATGAAGTTCACATCGAATTTCATATTTCTACAATGGCTTAATTAAGAAGAAAACTTCTTAATTAAGCCATTGTAGAAATATGAAATTCGATGTGAACTTCATTTCTATTGTATTTCTATTTCTATTTTTGTGATTTTTCATTAAGAAAACTTAAGAAAAATCACAAAAATGAGATTTAAATGTGAGTACCCCTCACAGCGTGGTTCATTTTATCTCCCTATCTCTTAGTTTGGTGTGAATAATCCTCCCGTTAGTATGGACATATAGGTGGTTTGACGAATTTATGGTATATAGAATCGACTTTTGATGCTTACTAAGAATACATATACTGCAAGGGGACTCCGGAGATTCTTTTAAGGCGTTGCATAGGGAATGACAATATTATATTACTATTCTAGTTAGTGTAGCTACGAAGATTATGAAATTTTCTTTCTTTTAAATAATCGAAACTTTAATACCTACTATTTATTAAATTTTTGGACTACAAAAATTTGCTTAGTTCATCTTGCTCGTTTTGTTATTTGTTAATTAAGCTTGTTCTCAGTCCTTGATCTCTTAGTCGATGACTTCATTTTTTACTATCATAGACTATTCTTATCTAGATATGAATTCATCGCTGACTCACAAGCCAAACATCTTTTCTATCTTTATACGAATATCTGTAGGAATGTAGGGTATACAAATTCTTTAGAAAAATATACAAAATATGCTGCAAACGCAATTTGCAGCATTCCCAGTTTTCTTTGAGCTATTCGTTACTTCCACTTAGTACATTTTTTCTATGAATCGCGCTGATCAAAGATGACCGCAGATGCCAGTATACCGCGTAGCACGCATTTTATTTAGTTTCGTTTCGGTTATATTGTACTCTGCTCCTTTGTTGATTCGCTCTGTGAATTGTTGCTGGTGTGGAGAAAATTAAAATTTTGTCCATGAATGGAGATATTGAAGTTTTGCGGACAACAAAAGCTAACAGCAGCAGATATGATGCACGGGTGCAAGGATTTTTTGTCCTTGGCGTTTGCAACGAACGAGCGAACAATATTTATGATATAAATTCAAATTTGCTGCAAATTTGTATACAATAGATATTTTTTCTCTTTTTTTATTTCGGGTTTCGTAAAAACTTGCTTGCTGAACATTTTCATTTTATGATAAAGAATTTTTTTATAAACTATGCATAGTATTTCTCTTCTTTTTTCTTTTTTTGCAGGCATATAAGCTATTTGTTCATGTATAAGTTGCTTTTTATTAGAGTTAGTTGAGACATTTTAGTAATACTATATTAGCAAGGAACATATTTAAAGTTAATACGACGAATCTGTTGAGGAAGTTTGATAATAGTACTAAAATTTTTCTCCTACAAGAGCATCAGAGACGCATGAATATTGAACATACTCGTAGTGTTATTATTACTCTCATAAACAACGTCAATACTGGAAAGTTCTGTACCTCAAAATTATTCTATCGTAGATTGCTTCATCTCCGTTTTGATGTTTAGAGATGATGCAATGTAAGATGTTTAATTATCCAATGTTATCAATGTTACAAATGTACGCCCAATTTAAACTGAATCGAATATGTTAAAGTGGGCCAAAAAGTAAGGTACCAGACATTCAATTTGTTTCACTAGTTTGGCCACAGTGTTTGCAACGCTTTAAAAGAACCAAATAATATTGTTGATTAGCAAGTCATTTTATTCTACCGATCTCTTAATTTCAGTGGCATCCTTTACTAATCCTTTTACTGACCAAAAGCCATCAGAAGCAACATATTTATAAAAATGATATAGCTGATTCAATCCAATGAGAACCAAGGTTTAACTTAGAAACAAAAACTTGGTTGGATTTATATTTTTGAGTTATTATGGCAGTCTCGATGCGTGAACAATAAGAGTCTACCTCTTAAGATCATCCATTTTGAATGCCTTTGCTCAACAGTAAGATCCAACATCTACATTTCTTTTTATTCTCAAACATTGTAAGCCCAGAAATTATGTCGCCTCAAATTGACCAGCAAAATTCTTCCAATTCATTCGAAAATATTCGAAACAATACTTCTTTGCTGAATTCTGCGTGTACTGTATATACTCGTACATGGAATCATTTATGTACATCAATTCGGGTTTCATAGAATTAGTGGTACACCTGAACAGTGTTTTTGAGAACAAAAAGTAAGGTGCTGTGGCTATCTTCGACATCAAGTGAACATTCGACCGAGTATAGCACGGAAAGCTGTTCTACAAAACTAAAATTCGTATACCTGTTCTTTATCTAATGATGCTGAGCTATATTCGACAATTCATCCAGCATCAACTCAAAATTCCATAGTAGTAGTGACATAGTACGCATTGGTTATACCGCCGACCTTGACACAATTTCAATCGCGTACTTTGAAAATACTCACCAACGCACCACGGAATACTTACTTTAACAAGTTCTAACAAGATTAGAGACTAACTAAATACTTTCTCGACGCTTCTTTGTGTTTTGCAATACAACGGCTTTTATTTGTTACATGAATTCAATCCACCTTTGTTCTATTTATGCTGTAGTACTCTCATCTCACACTTTTCTAATGATCAGAATTTTACATTATTTATCGATTTCGCAAGGTGACAAAGAGCAGAGTCATTCTAAAATATCAGTTTGCCGATGCGTAACGAGTACTCTTCAGCGATAAATGTCAGATTTTTCTAAAGATTACGTTCAGGGTGTAAAACCGGAACCGGAACCGTTAACCGAAATTAACCGATTGAAACTGAGAACTAAAACCGGACCAAAAGCGATATTTTATTTTTTTTAAACCGGAAACTACAGAAACAGTACCGGTATAGTTTCGGTTCTCACTTTTATTATTGTTTTTTTAATGTGAGGAACTAGTTTTGATTTATACATACAGAGTATAGGCAGACAGACAGACGGACACATGCGATTCATCACGTCGAGCTAATCAAGAATACCAAGGTCGCAATTTATATACCTGGCCTCGCCAACACTATGTGTCTGACGTTTCCGTTGAAAAGTTTGACATTATTTTAACGTAATCGTACTCAGCACGTATTGACGTACGAGCAATATTGTGTTGTTTAGTGTGAATTGAAAAAATCATCTCGGGTAAAATGGAAAAAATAAGGAAAACGAACCGCTGAAAGAGAATCATTCTGTATCACAACAATGCGAGCTCTCATACAATGCGAGCTCCATACATACAAAAGGGATTTTGAGTGCTCAAAAAGTCGAATTAATGGGTCATCCGTCGTATAGTTCTGATTTGGCACCCTATGACTTCATTTTGTTCCGAACATCAAACAAAAATTATGTAGGCATCGATTTTCTACATCAGAAATTTGAAGCGTTCAAAACGCATGATTTAGAGCTACCTCATACGGAGTGAAAAAAGTGTGTCCAAAAATGGTTCGCACGCAGGAAAAAGTGTTCTGATCATCGCGGAGAATATTTTGAAAAACAATGAAACCATATTTAATCACAAATATTGGTTTTTTCAATGCTATATACTCCGTCTGATCTCCTATGCTTCCTTCGCTATGTTACATACATTTTGACATTTCAACAATCCCAATATACTCAGTTTACAAATATTTATTGTGCATGGTTTAAAAAGTGGCATGTCGACTTGTACTTGTTCTTGGGTTTTGTATGCCATCTGGATTTAATATTATGCTTTTTATTTGCTTTATACTTTCCCTAAATGTAGCTCTTATTAAAATGCCGCTTGTTTTATTGTGTTTAAATATTGTTTGGAGGAACTCTAAAGTTTCTTACCTAAATTCTACAAACATCCAATGCATTTAGTAAGAATTTATACGATCCAACAAATGTGTCTACACGTTATTGCTTATCAGCGTATCGTAGAATTAACATTTTACACGCCTTGACTGCGACTAGTTTATTGCGCCATTGTGCATTTACAAGTTTTTCTGCATTTGCAACTTTGTCCTGCCGTGTGTTTACAGCACTTCTGCTGTTTTGAATTGCCTACCTACCCTTTTTATTAGTGTTTTGTGCTGCTCAACTACAAAGCTGTCCACCTGACCGGTTATCCATCTGCACATCGGTGGGGCTGCCCAACTGTCCTCGCTTCTGCCGGTCAATTGTTGGCCGACAGCAGAGGTATTGCCATTTCCGCTCGTAACATTTTATGCAATCCTTAACCGACTCACCACCGCTTCCCGCACCTTCTGCTTACTGCATTTCGCGCTACGCTCTGCAGTTAAATTACAACGTGTTGATTAGCGTAAATAAATAAGTACAACGCCCACGCAGGAAAAATAGCGCAAAGGACGAAGCTAATAAACAATCAGGCAGGGAGGGCAGATGTATGTATGTACTGTGGCATTTGCGTGATAGTTGCAATTAAATTTTCGTGCATAAAACTTTAAAGGCAGTAATTTAAGTTTCCATGTAGTGATTTGCATGAAACACTTGAATTAGTGGAACCGAAGCATTAGTACACTTCACAACAGCAAGCGTACAAGAATCACTTGAACGAGCTAGGACAATTCAAGGTCGGAAAACTTATTGAGACACTTACTTGAGTAGCCAGTTGCGACGCAGAAAAATTAGATACATCCTTCAATAAGCTGCAAAGATCTGACTAGAAAAACGGTAGTGTAAGATTTCTGCGGCAGCACTGTTCTCCCTCGTACCAGTGTGGCAACACTAGGAAGACGTGAAATAGAATCAGTAGGAGACCTATCACACATTTCACGATTGTAATTCCGCTTTCAACACGCAGCGGCGGTAAGAACGAAGTTCTTCAACGCATTATCTAAACTTGGTATCCCAGCAAAACATCATCAGAGTAGGAAAGAACCGCTCCAAGCCCATTGATACGAAGAGAGGTTTTCGGGCATGGTGACGCTTTGTGCCATGAATCATGAACATTTTTTGAGGGATATAAGAGAGATATGAGAAACATCTGAATCAATATAAATATTGCTTATTTGACATTTGAAACATGATTTGCAACATTTTTATCTTAAGTAGTTTTCCAGGAACTCCAGTGAAATTAGCTCCAACCTAAAGTTAATGGATAAGGCACAGGAATCAATATTATCTACCAACATCAAATACAAGCGATATATCAAAATGTGAGGCAGAATTCCTGAAATAGCGATCAGATCTAAAGCGATCAGAATATTTGAAATCTACGTCTATGTCTAATGAAAGTCATAAAATTTAAGCAAGATTTCTGAAATCGTCGAAGCGAAGTTGGAAGAAAAAAAACCAGTATAAATTGCATACAATCTATGGTAATTGAACTGTAACTCTGATTGGTAAATTAGAGAACAAACAGAATTCGAGGATCAAACGTTTATAGAAACTGTAACTCAGTTCAACTCATTTTGTACTATGTATATTTGTGTATACAAAATGTAAATCTCTAATTTCACTAAAACGCTCCATTAACAGCAAACAAAAGCAACTGATGCTGATGAAAACACAAATGTCCAAAATCAAGCATTAAATGTTGATTACTGTGTCTACTGACAAAAGGAAACCCGGCAAATAACTAAAATGCAAAATGCTGTAAAAGCTGATAAAACATGAAAGAATTTTCTAAAATAATAAGATGCCCCATATATGCACAAAATTATTGGCATATTGTGAGTGAACAAGTGAATGAATGAATCAATGAAAGCCTGAATGCATAAAGTGCAGTCACTCAATCGTTAGGATGGCTGATGCTTCTGATGTTGCATATTAAAAGCTCAAGCCGAAAATGAGAGACAATAAAGACGTATGACTTTCTATTCTTGGTCATTGTACTGGCAACGAGATACATTTCGTAGCCACTACCGTAGATATGGTTTGCGACAACAATAGATACGTTTGCTTTGAAGTCTAACTGGTTGTCCGTCCATACGTCCGCCTATATCTCAGTCTGTTCGTCCATACAAAGCAATTTTGTCAGACTGTATGAAGGATATATTGAGAAGACTGCAAAATATACTCGTATATTGGAGACTGCAAAACTGTTAGTAGTAGAATAGCCGAGTAAGTAAAAGTCATGCACAATAATTTGCAGTATTGAGTCACATGCAGAAATATGCACTTTCTTGTATGTAGGTAGGTTGTATATGTACTACTTGCTGACAAACATACACTGCATGCATTTATTTGGTCTGCGATGCACAAAAGATACAATAACTGTTCGACTGATTCTATGTACAATAAATGGAAATGTACGTTGAAGTCAGTGAATCGTAGTCGTAGTCACTAGCGGCAGTACATTTTGGCATTAGTTCTATAATCCTTAAGTAGCAATCAGAAGGACTTGCACTCGACCTACGTAAGCAGCTTTCATAGTGCGCATTGTTCGTTGACTTGCTTGCTCGTTGATTGCCATACAGATACATATGTATCTAACTATCTATCTATCTACAAATAACTATGTATACGAGTATATATCAGCTAGTTTATGGCATGACATGACGCTGCAAATGCTAGCTAGTCAGTCAGACAGACAGACAGACAGACAGACAGTCAACGCTGCCGCCGCTGCTCTCGCTGACTCACTGTCTTTCCGCTGATGTCTGTCTGATGTTGGTTAGCTAGTTGACCAGATGACTGAATATCTGACATACAATTTCAATTTGTTTGTTACATGCACACTGAAGTTTTAGACGTGTTTTTTGGTGTAGTTGTTGTAGTGGCTTCTGCAGTTCTTCATTTTGATGATAATGCTGATGAGTTACGGAAGTAATAGGACGCAGATTCAGATACAGACTTGCATAGACAACATTCAAAAAACTTTCTTTGGATCTTAGCGTGTATGCAGACAGACTAGTTCAATTAAAATTTCAACACTTCTTTGCTACATTTAGCTACTGCAATAGTGCTCCAATATACAGATATGAATTTATCCTTTAGCTACTAGAAGTATATATAATAGAAAACCACGCAAAAATCTGGCAATTTGTTGAAAGCAAAAAGTTTACAAGAGTCAAAGGAAGCCAATTTCTGACAATACAAGTATAAAAATGCATTTATGAGATACATATGGTTTCAAAGCCGATTTAAATATTATTTCTTACATATTAATAGTTGAAAATCGTTTACAGATTTAAAGCCTTTTCATACCGCAGCTACTTTAAGTTTCAAATACTCGTGCTCGAAACAACTACAAATAGCGACCTCTTCGCTCACACTCACTTTTATCCGATTCGAGTTACAGATGTTTCACATACCTCTCCATCATTAGTCCATCATTAGTTCATATCAATATTGATGCCAGCTACAAAATCGATGACCTCTGCCAAAGCCCACTTCAATGAAGTTCAAGCGAAGTTCAAGTGCAAGTTCTTTTACTTCACCAACAAAACATTGCCGATTTTTATGCCAGGCTTTGGTGTATGCTACTCAGTTTGCTGCTGCAATAGTGCAAAAAAAAATATTTTTGTTTCTGTGAAAATGAGGAATAAGTGAATAATTTTTTAGCAAAATAACTGGGTACTTGGAAAATAGCAAAGATTTTCTTTAACGGACTTCTAGCTGCAACTTTTCTGATACACATGCTTCAGATACAAAACCTATTTTGTTGGCCTTGCAAAAATTCATTCAAAGCGATGATCGCACCATATCTCTTGGTACTGGTCACTTGTGTCTGCTGGTTTAAGCGAAGTTGGAACATAACTCCACTGCATGCCATCCGTTAGTTGATATTTGGATTCGATTTGTGACGAAAATTTTGAAATTTAGAGACTGCTCTACATTGGAAAGGGTTTATCTTTGAAATTTCATTTACCAAATGTGCTATAAGTGTGGCCGTCCAATTTATTATGGTGATGCTTTTAAGTGGAGCCAACGCGAGCGCTTGGTTTTGGGCTCAAATGATCAAATACGAGTATCATCGTATTTTTAGTATCATTCACACACACACATGAACTGCTGATATGTACAATAAATGAAGCGAATGTTATTTTGCCATTCACATGTTAATGACTACGAACATGTGCCAATGGCAAGGGTAAATGTTGAGAATGTGAATACTGAAAATGTTTAGCCCAACGGAAACGGCCTCCAATATGCAACTGTCTGTCATTTAAAAACAACAGTGACTCGAGTTTAAACATTAACATATTTCAACTCGGCACTTAGAGTGAACTTCACAAACTCCAATGCAGAATGTAGATACAAGTAGAAATAAATATATTTTCAGCTGTTTAGTTACGTTATCAAAATATGACTTCAATGGTATTCACATAATTCATTTATACTATTCAATTGTTTTCCAATTCATAAAAATATGACTTCTACGAGTATTCAAAATGACTTAAGTGTTTGTAATTTGAAACAGCTCTTCAATTTAAAGTTCGATATTTTTTGCTGCATATCTGAATGTATTTTGCATTAAATAAACTGGAATTTACTTACCACACTTCACTAGCATACATATCATAATTTAAGAAGACAATACAGCCAAAAAGCTGTGCATATTACACACTAAGTACAACAGAAAATATATCGTACTTAGTTACAACGACTATTACTAAGTATGACCAGCATCGTGCATGACATGCCAGACGGACAATGCATGAAGAAAGCAGTCGCAGCATAAAAACTGTGAAGCATTTTGCATTTCCACATTTGTTGACGTCAACTTAAAATGTAGATTTCATCACGTTCTTGCAGTTGCAGTTGCAGTTCCTGCTGCTTTTGCTGCTGTTGCTACTATTTCTTTTGCCAAGTACTTTACCACTTTGGCTTGAGGCATGCACTTGTTTGCCACATGCAACAGTGGCATCAACATTGTCAGGGGATAAACTTCTGTCGGTTGAACTATATCTATCTGTCCGTCTGTCTGTCTGTCGGGCTGTCTATGCGGCAATGATTTCCTGAATCTATCCATCTGTCTGTCTGTCCGTCGGTATAGCTGTCCACACGTCTGTCTTTCAGCTGGCCTGGTCTCCACTAAATAACAACGCAAATTAGTTTGGATGACCATTGCCAGGCAAGTGAGTGCACGGCAACATAAAGCTCACCAAGTAACAAGTAAGAATGCTGGGAGACAGTGCGTTGAAGGGCTTCAGCATTTGCTGCTTACTTTAGCTTCAAATGGAATGCCGGCGAGCCTTGGGATGCAACAATTTTAATCAGACACAAAAGCGACTTATGATGATAAATGGGCGTGGTCTTTCAGTAGAATAGTATCCTTGAGCAACGTATATGAGCAATGTACGAGAAGGGCTATCAAAAATGTTGTAAGTGTGCAGATATTTGATTAAACATTTTTGGAAGAAAATGGAGATGAGAAAACCTAAAATGCGAGTTTTTTAAGGCATGCAAAGCTAAGAATACCTCAAACCGTGTGAGTTTTATTATCGGTGCTATAAAACGGTTTTAAGATAAATTTATAAAAGCGCAGCAGCACCTAGAGAATTTATATTTAAATATTAAGATGTAAGCCGATTTGAATCGCATTCACTTCAACTATATTTTATCAAAATCTCTTACATATTTTTGGTGTAAATGGCTTAAACAATCATCACTCATATAACGAATCAAACACACCTAGCCTATACATGAAATACAAACACACATACAAATATTAATCGATGGTAAGCGAGCTTACATATACAAATTGATAAAACTTCGAGAGCGATAGAGATAGTAGACTGCGAGTTTTACTTTGTACTCGCTTCGATATTTTTTTGGTAACTGTCTCTTTGTTTGTAGTTGTTGCTTTGTTCCGTGGAAGATGAAATAGCAATAACATCAAACGTATAAAAGCAATAATATACAAAATTATTCCTAGATTGCGGTCGATTGAGTCGACAGGTGGCCATACATACTTGTAAGAATTCTCTTTGGAAAGTCCTATACCTACCAATGAAGGTCCCTTTATAATCGATTCAACTGTTTTCGAGATTAGCCCGGCCAAACAAGCAGACAGCCAGCATTTTTAAATAAGAAATAATCAAATAAGCTTAAGAAACAACACGTTTAGCTTCGATAAAGAAATGGTGTAGATTAAGAGTATTCGAGAGATACATGTAAAAGCAATTATTGCGAGGAAGTTACATAAGTACTAGTCTTTATGACGACTTAATTGTTGTTTACTTAATAAAACCGCATTCATCATTATTAGCTATCCAGTTCGTATTATATTATTTTAATCTAACTTACCAAACTCCTGTCAGCTCCCTCCTATGAGTGTGTGCTTGCCTTTGTATTTGTATCTCTAACGTTGTGTTGATTTGTTTATGCGTTTTCATTTTGAGCTTCGTTGGCTGTTGGATTTGCAGCAACAATTTGCCAAAAGCATTATGCACAATAATTCAATGTCATTCTGAGAACGCGTTCATCTGCTATTTTTTCACTCCTTACTGCTTCAGGGATGCTTTTTCACTCACATATGTATATGTAGCGTCGCATGTATCTATACATTTATCCTATACAGTTGTTTGTGTACGTGGCGATTAGTGTCAGTCAGTCAGTGCTTGAAATTTCGCTTTCTTCGCCTCAGCTTTTTTGCTCCAACTTTGAGGTTTTTTTTATTTTTATTTTTTTTTTTTTTGGTTATTTTTTCTTTTATGAATGTACCACAGCCACATTTGAAATCCATTTCGAGCATAAAAGTCATCATTTGCTGCAGCCAACAACAGAGTGACGAGTGACAGCAGACGCTGAAATATTTTGTCATTCTGGTTTCTGGAAAAATTATTTCAACGAAAACATCGACTACAACTTGCTGGGTAACTTGGTTAGTTGGATGGTTGGTTGGTTGGCTATTTAGAAATTGTTTATGACACATACGCGTGCAAATTCAGTAGCAAATGCGAGACTTGAAACGAAACGCAGTGGCAGTCATCATCCTCCATACTCATCGTCGAAGAGGACGATGACGACGACATATCAATGTCAATTGCAGCCGTTAGCCAGCTCAGTAGCAATAGCTTTTTTGTACTTTAAAGTGCTTTAAAGTGAAATACGCTGGCATAAATAATGCCAAAAACACAATAAATGAATTAACTAGACAGCAGATGCAGCGCAAAATTTAAATCCCAAACAAAATCATATAAAATATGCAGCGTGAAATTGAGTCATCATGCTGATCATTATGGTCATCATCATCGCTGCCACCAATCGACAGTCACATGGCAGCGTATGGTATGTGCTGCCAGACTGTCATTGGATGAGTTGCTTGCCTAAAAGCATTCACGCATTAATTGATGCGCTTATCGATAAACATGATGGCAAGGTGCGTCTAGCAGATGTTATGCGGCACACCATAATTTTAGCAAACATATACCTATGCGTGTATCGCAATCGTACGTGCAAATATATTGCCTATCCCATAACCACAACCTGGTGGAAACGATTTGAAGTTCAACACGAGATGCAATATACATATAGGTAAATCTATAGATACAATATATTTTATCTAAATGCGCAATCTGCGCGCAATAATAAAGCGCTAAAACAGTAGACTGAATACAGCGAGAAAGAAAAATGCTTTTAAGCTAAAAAATATATTAGCTTTGATAGAATGAATAGTTTTTTACACTTCATAATATCAACTGGAACGAACTACTGTGGGAAGATTTTATTTTCAAGGTTAGATAGTTTGTGGTGAATTTGTGTAAATCTAAGATATTATAATAGATGATATATTTCGACACATGTAATCATTTGTCGTTTACGGTGAATGATCACCGCTATTTTCTGAAAGAAAACCAAGAAATCGAAGATACTAATATAGAGATTTTCTCTCAGTCAGTCAGATAAACAGACTTGGCTCGATCAACTCAATGAGCTTATCAAAATTATACTTACTATATCTATCTATATAGTATATATAAAAATGTTATGTTGGTTTGTGTACGTTTCAAAAAATCAAAATGTTCTGCACCGATTGATCTCAAATTTTAGCACGATATATAACCCGCATCAAAGATGGTTTTTGTCTATTTTTCGCATCAGTCACATAGCGACCGCGAGAAAACAGTTTTTTTTTTTATTTCTGTATTTTTTCTTGTCAAATTGATTTTTATTATTTTATTTCGTAAAAATTATATTCACAGTTTACTGTTTTATAATTGGCAGTGTTTTTAATTAAATCATCTCAAAGGTTTAAACATTGGGGGGGGGGGGGGGGGCTTGCAAGCGGAATAGTGGATAGTTGTTCTGCTATTCGGGGCGGAGACGAATTCAACAAATCCGAGATCATTACCCTCCACGAGTTAATTGGGTCGTGGAGGGCATGGGAAAGGGGGCAGGGAGAAGTTGGAGTGAAAGGAAGGTAGGTAAGGTGAAGGGGGAGGGGAATAAGTGGTATGGGCATGGTGGTGGTATGGGTAGGGGAAGGAGTTGTAGGGGAATGGGAAATGGGGATAGAGGGAAGAAGAGGTAGGGGAAAGGGCAGCAACGCGCCGGGTTCCTTTTAAAAAGGAAGAAGAGGTAGAGGAATGGGGAAAGGGGAAAGGGGGTAGGAAAAGGTGAGTGTTGGGAAAGGGTTAGAAGGGGAAAGGGTCAGGGGAATAGGGGTAGGGAAATGGAAGATAGGGTATGGGATCATAGGGAAGGAGGGGTAATGGCAGGAGGAATGGCAGCAACGCGCTGGGTACCATTTAAGAAATTTTGTACACATGTGCATAGGATCGAAGGGGGCAGGGAAAGTAAGGAGTGGTAGCGGAAGGGGGATAGGAATGGTGTAAGCGTAAGGGGTAGTTGTAGAAGGGGAGGAAGGGACAGGAGAAGAGGAGTAGGAGAATTGGAGCTAGTGTAAAGGGGCATGGGAAACGTGGGCAGAGGGAAGGTGGCAAGGGCAGAACGACGTCTGCCAGGGTACAGCTACATATACATTATAGAATCTATATAATAATAATTCTTATGTTTTAATAATTTTGTGTCAAAATTTATAAAATTAAAAATTCGAACCACTTCCAAAATCTAGCTACTTCGACTAACAGGCATCCAACTCACCGATTTGGTGAGTAACGTGCAATTGGCTCTTCTCCTTGACTGTCACTGCTGCATTACCGAGATTTAGTAAGTACATTAGTTCTCGGTAATGCAGAGCAGTCCTGGTGAATAGTATACAAGCGAACTAGTGAATTCGGTACTTGCGTACTGCCGGGAATGTACTTACAATTGAAGTTTCCGCTTTATATTTCTCCGTGTTTGACTTTTTGTCTTTGGCTCTCGACAGCGAAAACTAATTTCTTAACAATTCATAAGAAATTTAATCATAACCCATTCTATTTGATTTGATTTCAGTCGATTGCTGAGTGTCGCCTGCAAAGTTATGCTAACACGAATTTTAACAATAAATTTTCCATTTACATTTTTTTTTTCGCTCACCAATAAAATCAAAAGTTCTGCTTAGTATTGATTATGCAAAAAGCTTGCTCTGCCAACTGTACGAAGTTTGTATCTGTCAACTGGGTGAGGCACTCAACTGCAAACCTACTATAACTACTACCTCATCATACTCTAGCACAGCGTCAAATAAAAGCAGAACTTTCATTATTATTCATTAGAAAACCATAAAAAAAAGAGCAAAAGTTTTTATTTAGTAACGCAGCAAACGAATTCAACCCAACCCAACCCAATCCAATCCTACCCATTGTTGAACTGAAAGCAATTCTATTCATACGCAATATCACAGAAGCAAATCGAATCGAATCGAAACCTATCAGAACGCAATCAGCGACGACTCATTATCTTAATGGAAGGCATTTTGTACGTGGCATGACGCTCAAGACAGTCTACAGGCACTACTAAATAAATTCAAGCTGCCTTTCCCAGATTTTCTTCGATTTTTCTCTTTTTGGAATCATTATACGTATTATGAATATATTTCTTCGATTATTATGGGTTAACATTTTCGGTTTGCAATAATAGCAATGGCAGGATATAGCACGCATAGCATATATAATTTTTATGCGCGTTTCATTTTTTTTTTTTTTTTGTGGTGTTTTTTTTTATTTCTTGAACAATTGCCTTGAAGCAGCACAACTAAGGTACTTGTAATGAAGGTGCATGAGCTGGCAAACGGAAATTAAATGTTCCGCCAACCGGGCAGGAGGTCGGATAAACTCAAAGACTTTGGTGTTTAAGTACCAAAAGTGAACTCGGGCTGTTAACAATGATGGAAAGAAAAAGTCTACTCATACCGGAAGTCGTCTGCCAAATCATTCACAGCACATAAACAGTAGAAGAAACATTTTGTTGTTGGCTTACTGGAAACTTGAAATCATTTCTTTCTTTGTTCTTTTGCTACATATATGGAAAAATATCCTACGGCGCCTTGAAGTATGCAGCAGCAAACTCAAGAACCGTTGTAATAAAAGCTTATGCTGAATAGAAATTCGGTTAAACCGAAGCTTTGATACGCTTCATATGCAGTTGAAGGCAGGTCTGTCGAACGAAAATCCGGAACAGGACTAAAAATTTCGCTTCCTATTTTTACATGCAGTAGCAAGTGCCTTGCACTCTTGTAAAATGCGATATCATTGATCTCGGGCCCCTAAACAAGCTCGTGTAATTGAAGTTAGTAATTTACCCCCTTTACTCAGTTTCGCAGTCACAGTTTGTGGAACATAATTTCCAACAGAATGCCTTTTTATGCTGAGTGTGCTTATATTTCAAAAGTATACACGAACAATTGACGAACATAAGCTTATAACGGAAAAGAATACAATAAGTCCCGAACAATTTACGAAGATGAAATTATAGCAGCCCTTGAAAGAACATGTTCCAAATGGATGGACCGATAAAGTTTGAATTTATTAATATGTGAGTTTGTTCTTGGGTATCATACTACAATATCATCCTTCGATGAATGGTGACATGGAATTAAAGAAATTTTTGTGCTCTTGCGCTGAATTGAAATCGACTGTCCAGCAGAGACGGAACATTCGGCATTTATCAGTACATCGTAGATATATCGTGGGGATATATCGGTACGTAAACGTTATATTGTTGAGATATATCGATGTGATGTATATATATATATATATATATATATATATATACATCGCCTTTCATATATCGATACATCGTCGATATATCACCTTCAATATATCGTCGATATATCGTTGGTATATATCGATACATAAACGTTATATCGTTGGGATATATCGATATACGAACGCCTCTGCGAAAATATATTGGTCTTCTTCGATATGTCGCCTTTAATGTATCGCTATATTTTTACATCCCTACTACGGACCATTGTTTCCATCAAGCTATATCTTTAAAAGTCACTTAATACTTGCTTATGGAGCAGTTTGAGTGCTCTTATAAACTAATAAACTCAGTTTTTTACGCTATGTGCGTAGTACTTATTATAAAAAAAATTGCAAGCAAAAACTTCATGGATTGCCTTATGCTATGGCTTGTGCCTGAATAAATGAAGTATCTACTAGTCACTGGTAGTGATTCTATAAATTTGAAGGCAATTCTGAAAGTTAACATGCAAATATATTTGTTGAAGACTTTCAAATGGATTTTGTACATTTTTTTTTTTTTTTGGGGAAGTTTTGCATCATTTGAAAAAATCGGTCGAGTTAACTTAACTAGTGCTGCTGCTGCCACAGATACTCAGAAGTGAGTGTTGAGACTAAATTACTACTTCCTTCCGACAGTATGCCAAATAAAAAGTGTAAATTTTAACAAGACGCAGCAGTAACCTCAAGTATGTGCTCTAATGCCTACTGCACAGTAAGAACTACGTATGCATTTTCTTAAAAAAGAAATCGGAAAAGTCATACTATGATGGTACTCGAGGCATCAAGTGACCCAAGTAACAAAAAAAACAAAAAAACGAAAAAAAAGAATACAAAGGAAACACATAATGCAGCCAACAACGTAGCCGAGGCGTTGCACACGTCGAGTGGTTAGCTATATTAATGCTGCCCCAAATGATTCATTTCAAGAAACGTGACTTTCTTGCTATATCTGCATGATAATTCAACTCATTAGACGACGACAACAACCTGCAATGCTAAATTTAACTCGAAAATAATGTGCTGCATGCACTTGTGGCACGTTTTTATGATTTGTGGAAAGGCAGCCTTATGCAGTGCAAATAAGAACAACTCGCATATACCTTGCATACAAATAAAAAAAAGAGAAAAACAAAAAATTGTGGCAAAAAGTTTATAAAGAACAACAGAATAATGTTTTAACTTTGCATAAACCGAAACTTTAATACGCTACATACTAACTTGTAATTAGAAATTCTAATTTTTGATTGAATTAGAAATACATCTTGAAGTTATCATCTACGGACATACGTGTATATAGATACGTAAGCATAAATTTCGTCGGTCATAATAAGTAGATGTGCATAATTTTTGTAGGCCGATTGACGGCTATTTTTGCCTAATACTTCCTTAAAAACCTAATACCACTTATAATTCATAAATAGTTTTTACATATTATTTGAAAGAATAATGGATGCTGGAGTAGCATTCCAGCTGAAAGTTTTTAATAGTCGTTTAAATGCTTTTCGCATGACTTTTATCGGTTCGCCGGATTGAAAAAATGTCCATATTGTTTTATTATTATAGTAGGCGCTGCTACCTTTGTAGATTTATTGTGCCCTGGCAGTGCTTACTACTTAAAACACTTCATAGTATAGTCATGCTGTTTTAAAGAAATGCGCTGTCCTATCTGTGTTCTGGCTCTGGAGTATTAAAAAAAAGTGGTTTTCCGCCTTCTTACCAAGGTATACGCGCGTGACCAAGTATCCAGTACAGAATAAACTTGTTTAGTCTTCGTATGGTGTTAAGCTTTTCCAGGCAGTTCAAGACTAGCTTTGAATTTGTATTTTCGCTAATGCGTTGAAAATTATAAAGAAAGCAAATAAAGACTGCATAATATTGAAAACTTGGTTACGAGTGATTTAAACAATTCAAAGCGGTGTGTTTGATAATTTGCCTCGTTTTGGTCGTGCATTCACCTTCTCGACTGGCGAAAACGCCGATTCAAAATTAAGTTCATGTTGGCCGTGTTTCTTCATTACAGTGGTGTGGTTCACTCAGAATGCCTTCCGCCAGGCCAATGGTACTATCTGGGACTACTCAAGCGTTTGAAAGAGAGTATTTGAAGTCTCGAAAATACGAACTATCTGACTAAATCAAACGTTAATGCCGTTCCGCTAGCTTTGTATTAACACAACGTAGAACGGAGAGACTTTATCCTTTTCTCATAACTCAAAGAAAGCGTTTTGAGGGAGCTGAAGGCGTTACAAAAATCAACCTATGAAAACAGTTTTGAAGATTGAAAGAATCGTCTAAATATGGGTATTGTATCTAATGCTCATTTCTTTGTATTCTACATAGAACTTAAAGTTTTTC
Organism: Leucophenga montana; assembly: GCA_035044765.1. NCBI lineage: Eukaryota > Metazoa > Arthropoda > Insecta > Diptera > Drosophilidae > Leucophenga > Leucophenga montana. Next base: position 387,113 of record JAWNNQ010002018.1, on the reverse strand, counting down.
ACCAGACAGATTGAGAAAGAAAGTGGAATATAACATACAAGTGTGTGTATGCAATTCAAGTGAAGCGTCAGAGTGTGTCTTTTTTTTTTTGACAAGGAGATTCTGGGCTACCACCAAGACATCTAGCTAGAATGCCACTTTGAGAGGAGCTACCAATGCCCATTTTCAGCTTTTTCTATTGCACTAAAATCTTTTTTATTATAGCCAATATTGACAAAAAAATATGATTATGTGTATAGTAGGTATTTAAGCCTAAATCATCCCAGTTCCTTAATTGTACCTATGCCATATGATGCTTAAATACATTCTGAGATTCGAACAAATAGAATAAACACTGTCTTGTGTAGGGCATTAAAACAATCATGATGACAAAGAAAAATGTATAATCAGCAGTGGCAGAGTTAGCAAAAACACCAAGCAGAACAACACGTTCAAGTAGGCGACTACTACGATGTTGACGTCGAGAGTTTATACGACTACTATTTCCGTAACACATTCATAATTATTTTGTGTCAGCGAATGTCATCCTGGGACGCTTACTAACAGATACAAAAAGCGAGCGTGGAAGAGTGCTGGTGGGTAGGTAGTAAGTTGCAGCAAAATACAAATGACATCGGTTTTTAGAGTGTTGCAAAATGAGTTTAATTAAAACATTTCATATATTTTCGTAATTGCAACTCACATTGTTTCTTCATTTTCTACCCATCCGAACCGATGCGTTCCTAAACAATTCCCTCTAATCAACAGACTCATTATTAAAGTTTCAAACACGCACAGACACTTAACATTTTCGGTTAAAAAAGCACTTTCATTACTTTTCTGAAACTTAGCGCAACAAAAAGAATTTAGCTATTCAAATTGCAATTACTAAAATTATTAACAACATAAGCGATTTTGTAGTACACACTTGGTTAATTTTGAGTAGAGATTGATAATTGCATATTTACTAAAACTAATGTTGTAAAAATTGTACACTTATATCAGTAATGATTTGAGGCCTCGATAGCGCAACTCTCTAGAGTGCACGCTAAATTTTCAGAGGATTTGGGTTCAACCGACGCTCTATTGAAATTTTTTTATTTTATACTTATTATATAAAATCGATAGCTTTAAAAGTACATATGATTAGAGTTTCAGATTAAATCCGTTCCTTGGGTGAGTATTTTTTATGGCCGGGTCATTAGCCATGGCTAAACAATAAGAACTCGTTCGTAAGAGTTCAAAATTAATGATGATCTATTACGGTTTTAAACCGAATTGTCAGTGTCTCTCTTAAATGATCAGCAATAATTAGTTAGCATTCTGACTTGGCTCTTTTCTTCGAAATGCTTTTGAATTGTCGATATTTCTGGAATCATTTACCGTCAACCATTGCAATCAAAATTGTGCAATATACATTTAATGTATTATGACTCATGTTCGACAATGACGAAAGAGGCAGCGCTTCAAGTCAGCTGCATATTATAGACGGCAACAGAAGTGCTTCCAAGTCAATGAATTTTATTCGCTGTTGTTGTTGTTAACATCATAATCAGCATATACAGCATGCTGCAAAATATTGAAGATTATCGGTTTCTTTTGTACCTATTGCATAAAGATTTAGTTTTGTGTTTAATTTTTACTTTGAAGCATGTTATAAGTACTCATGCGGCGTGGTATCGCTAATTTTTTCAGTGAAACTTAGTTTTCTCTGTACCCTTCACATGTGTACCTAATATCATCACCCTACCTTAAATAGTTCCAGAGATATACCACTGGATCTATTGAAAATTGACCCGGACTGGTTAGAATTTTTTGTATTTTAAGACAAATCTTTATTATCGCCTTCAAAATAGGCTCTTTTTGAGTCAATATGTCAGCATGCCAAGGGTTATCCAATTTTCCATACTTTTGTTATACGCCTCGGCCGGGATACCCTTAAGTTCCTACAGCCAATTTTTTTTTATGTCCTCAATCGACTCATGACGCGTTAACCGGAGTGGATATTTAAGTTTCGGAAACTTAAAAAAGTCACTGGGTGCCAATTCTGGTGAATACGGTGGTGCGATGACTTTTGTTTGGACGAAAAACTCGCGTCACAATCAAGCTGGAATGTGCAAAATATGCAACAAATTCAGGTCTTTTGGTACAAGTCTGGCGGCGACGCGTTTCATACCCAAAACATCAACCAAAATGTATTAAGTCCATCCATAAGAGGTGTTGAGTGTCTCTGCTATCTTTCTAATGCCAACACGACGATTTTCGATCACAATTTCCATCACTTTTTACGATATTTTTGGCGTTAACAGAGGTGGATGGACGACTTGCATGAGGTAAGTTTTCTACGATTTCAAGACCCTCACTGACTAACACTTTTTAATGATTCCGCTGCCGTTATTCCATTGGAAACACAAAATTTCAAGCAAACTCATTGTTCAATTTTCGTTTCCATTTTAAAAATCGCCATACAAACTTTTCGTGTCGTAAACAAGCAACTGTCAAACATAGACTAATTATCGCATCCCTCTCAAACTTGGCATGCATGTCATTGACAGTGACAGCCAACTTAAGAAGAAGAACCGATTCGGTTTACCGGTTCTGTTTAAGCCCACCAGTCCGGGTCAATTTCGGTCCAAATGTATATAGAAACATATAATTTTTCTCTTAAGCCCAATACTGAGATCGATGAAAATTTTTGCTACCGAAATTATAAATTCTTGTTGATATGTCAAACAAACAAATAACAGTGTTCCCAAATCAACATGCAATACTAAAATAAGATGATTATTAGGTGAAAAGTCCACACACATTGATTTTTCTGTGGTTTTTTTCTGACGGAAATGCAAAAGGTCACACTCTTTGTCACCTGTTTTTTCAGTATATATATAGTATTTTCGGTAGCGAACATTTTTGTTAACCGAGTACTCGATGAAAAACACTTCCTACCGAAAATTTTTCTTTCTTGTTTGACAGCGTTTTTTTACATGAAGTTTTTTCGGTATTAAATATTTTCATCGATCTCAATATTGAGCTTTATATGGAAGAGTGTGTTTCACTCATTTTTTTTTTTAAGTTAAATATAGCCCATATTCATTCTGACGGTGAATTTTACAGGGTGGAGCAAAAGTAATCACCCGATGTTCTTTTGCTGTAATTTTTTTTATAATTAAAAACTTTGCTTCACCGTTGCAACGTCCTGTTGGAGCCATATGTTCTCCAGTCCCAATTCATTCAATTCAGAAAGAAAAAATTCGGTAATCATGGCTCTGTAGCGCGTTCTCAAAGAAAAATGGCCCGATAACTCCTCCAGCGTAAACCTCACACCACGCAGTAACTTTGAGCGGATGTAATGGCTCTTCGTTGGTTTCGGTGCCCCAGAAACGATTACGTAACAGCTAAGATGGAAATGAGCCTCATCGCTCATGATAATTTTCGATGAAAAATCGACGAATTGTTGCGCAAAAAAATGGAAAGAATTATTCCGCGTTCTTGCGGAGTAAACCGATTCATGGCTTGTCGATTTGTATTCTGCGTTTGTTTACTTCATAAATCTCAAAACCGAATTGACATTTGGTGCTATTTGCAAAAGTTATAGCGTTTTCCAATAGGGTGATTACTTTTTGTCCCATCCATACTACTATTACTAAACGAATTAGTAGGTTCTTTCTTTATAAAAACAGTAAAGATAACCCAACCAACAATTAATTGTTAAAGACCAGTTAGGAAATAACAGAATGTGCTTAAGTTTGGAAAAACTTCGTCAAAAAGAGTTTTTTTTTTATATCCTACTCTGGACGCTGAGGGTATACTAAATTTGTGTAAATCTATTTAATAGCCAGAACTAGGCGTGGCTGACCCCATAGAGTATACATATATATATATTCATAATCAAAAGTCGAGTCGACATAGCTATATCCGTAACTTTTCAGTATAACTAAGCAGTGCAAAAATGACAACCAAACATGAAATGTAATTCCGAATAGCATTATATATAATTATCGCATTTCGACCAAACGACAGAGAGACCAGCAGATGTACATGGAAAGCTACTTTGGCATCGAGCTCTTTAAGAATATATATAACTTATTGGTCTCCGACGTCTACTTCCGGATGTTATACATTATCAAACTAACTAATACTACATAATGAGAGAATATGATAAAAATAATACATGGAATTATTTAGTATCCGCATTAGTTATAAAATTCCGATAATTTGTCGCACGCGTTTTATCTTTTATCATGAAAATATTAAAGAAATATTATAGTAAAATTATTTGTATTATGTTGACGTCATTATTGTAGTGAATGATGCTAGGTTGACTCATATTTAAGAACCAAATACAGCGCAGTGAAACTCAGTTCAGTAAGTGAGCTCAAGCTGCAAAGATCTTGCATCGACTACATTGAAGTGTTCTATATAAAAATTATACAAAATGCGTTTCACATTTATCATTTTTTTACTGTTTTTTGTTGTAACTTGGAACATAAGTTTGGCATGTAAGTAATTGTGTTGTATAAAATTCCCAAGCAGTTTCTGTTAAACAGAGTAGTTGAAAATATTTTTATACTTCAGCGCAAAAATGCAACAATGCATATGGTTATGTATCTGGCTATTGTGTACCCTATCAAGACTGCGGCTTTTTCAAGAGAAGCATACAAGCATATGGAAAACAGCTGCCAACGAATATAGTTCAAAAGTTAAGACAATCTGTCTGTACATCTAATTATATGGAGGTAAGAATATGAATATTGCATAAACGACAAAAGCTAATATAATTTAATTTATATTTTAATATTCTTTACAGACAACAATATGCTGTGCCATGAATGATTTACCGGTAATGACAACTAGAACTACGACTGCACAGCCTACGACAAGTACTACTACTACCAGTACTACAGTTTCTCCAGCAGCTCTAGCAGCTAAGACTGCATCTGGTATGCAATTACTCCAAAGTTTTAATAGAAAATGTGGCATAAAACGTGGCACAAGAGTTGCGGGAGGCACGGAGGTAAAATTAGGACAGTATCCTTGGATGGCCATACTACTGTACGAAGTATTCGGTGAACAGATCATGTGTGGTGGCAGTTTGATTACGGATCGTCATGTACTGACCGCTGCACATTGCTTCGTTCCACATACGCCGTAAGTAACCGAATAAATAAGACAAGTTTACAGCTAAGATTAGAAACTATTCCGTACATTTTTAAGAGTAATTTGATTGAGCTGTACACGAAAAAGCTTTTATATTTTCATCCTTTGGGCCATTTACGTAGAATGCGGTATATTTGTGATTTTCGAAGTGGGATTTTATCAAGCGGTATATCGCTCTATATGAGCGTTACATCGCCAGAAACGTGATTTAATTATCCGTCTTACGGTATCCTATTCATTTCGATTTTGTATTATTGGATTTTGGTCCAATTGCCTTTTACTCTGCAAGCTAAATCATACATCTAAAAACAGAAATAAACCGTTATCATCCAAATGAAAAAGAAAGTCAGTATGTTTTTCGTGTACAGCGCACCCAAATTACTCCAAAAAAAAAAAGTATAAGGAAAAGTTTCTATCGTTTTAAAATTAAATTTTTTTAACTAATGTAATGTAAAAGATTTAAAATGCTAATTGTATGAGTATCTAATGTCCATAATTCTTACAGCAAAAGAGTACGCTTGGGCGAACACAATACTACAACGGAAAGAGATTGTCTAAAAGTTGGTAGAAGATTGCAATGTTTCACCGCACAAGAATTTGATATACAAAGTTATGCAGTGCATTTCAATTATGATTATTTTAGACGTCTTAATGATATTGCCATAATAACATTAGATCGTTCAGTTACATGTAAGTAATAACTACCCTTACTATAACTATAAAACCCATTTTTTCTAAATTTGTTTTCTACTTCTAGTTAGAAAAAACATTCAACCAATTTGCTTGCCCACAACAATTTTTGTGAATGACATCAATGATATTGAAAAGTATATAATCGCTGGTTGGGGCGGTACTGAAAATGGAACCACATCTGATGTACTGTTGGAGACTAATGTCATAGCTCAGCCTCTTGAAGTCTGTCGTCGTCATTTCGATACATTTAATACTAATGTTACAGACAATGAAATTTGTGCCGGTGGTGTTACGGCCAATGACACTTGTAAAGGTGATTCAGGTGGTCCACTCTTTTATGAAGCGCCATATAATGTTCGTATAAAGAAATTTGTATATGTACAGTACGGCGTTACCTCATTCGGTGACGATAATTGTGGCAAAGGAATCGCTCCAAGTGTCTACACTAATGTGATTAAGTTTATGGATTGGATAGCTCAAAATATTGCCTAAAGTTTGCTAATTAATATAGTTGTATATATAAAACACTAATCATAAATAAGTATAACATTAATGAAATTACTATTCACATTGAAAATAAAGAGTAAAAAAAGAAACTTTAAACCTGAAGATGCAGATACATTTTATGTGAATGGACAGATAAGAAACAAGAACGAACGCTGCAGTCAACTGTACTATGTACCTTGTTCAACACAGCTTATATGAACCATGGAAATGACTATATTCTTGGACTGATCTGGAGCTGTGTGAGATATTTTAATAGAATTGAGAAAGATACAGCAAATTTGGCGCTTCCTGCTTAATTTAAAACAAACCAAAAAATTTGCATACCACAACTCAAAAATGGGTATCAGGTTTGTAAGGAAGGCTACCCATATAGTGGTCCGATCCGAATGTATGCGGCATATTTTATTAGGATTTACATAAGATGCACCCAGTGCGAAGTTTATAGCTATATTATCCACCGAAAAAATAAAATATTTACATACAAAACTGAAAAATGGAGGACAACTATTTATTGAGCTACCCCTTAAAGTAGGGCTATCATGTTCAATTAATACACTCTATCTGAAGAGGGGAAAAGGGGAGTCTAAATATCTTAACTTGCAGTTACTATCTCCTATATTCTCCAAGATTTCTACGTTCGATGTATCGTATTCTTCCAGTGAAAGCTGGGAAAGCTGAAAGTCCTATACAAAGTTTTTATTGATTAGTCCGATCGAGACGAAAAAATATTTTTTGGTAATTTGTAATTTTACTTTTATATAAAACCAAATTAACTAAGGTGTAATAGATTTCGATCGAAAAGTTTCACGAAGTGACAGAATTCGTTCGAAAGATACAGGGTGTCTCAAAAGAAAGTTCACATTTGATTTGCTGATTGCGTGAACGCAACTATTCCGAGGGGCGCGGAGGGTATGTCAATCGGTAGCCAAGATTTTGGGAATTTAGTCACTATGGTGCGTTTCTCGGGAGCGGACCCTGCGTTGTGCGTACATGAGTTTTACAAAAACGGTAATTCAGCGACTGTAGCGCGTAGAAAATTCTGCAGTATTCGACATGTTCGTTATTTAAATGATGCACCCGCGATTTATTGGAAAATTGGTCGAGAAGTTTGAAGAGACCGGTTCAACGCTGGGAAAATCAAAATCCGGGCGTCCAAGGTCTTCGAGAACGTTCAAAAACGTAGACAGTGTTACTCAGTATGTTCGTGACAAACCGGACCTTTCGATTCGGAAGCGTGCTGTTGCTGTAAACGTGCATAGATCATCATTGTTCCGCATTTTTAGCAACGCACACACGTCCAACAGGTCTCTACCACGAGTTCATGATATTTTTCCTGGCAAATTGATCTTCAGGAGAGGTGACATAAATTGGCCTCCACGAAGTCCCGATTTAACCCCTATGGTCAAATCTAAAGTTTACGGCAACAAACCGACTTCCCTGGCACTATTAAAAGAAAATATCCGTCACGAAATGGCAGCCATCTCGGAGAATACCTGCCGAGCTGTCATAGGAAATTTTAGTGCTCTATTAAATGAATGCCGAGAACGCAACGGTTTACATTTGGACAATATCATTTTTAAGAAATAAATTCCCAAAGTGTGTGTTTTAATATGTAATAAACTGTTTTTCAATAAACTACTTACTCTTTTCTTATCGACTTTTTAAATGTGGCCTTTCTTTTGAGACACCCTGTACAAGCTTCAGTCCAATGTTCGAATCTTATGTTCGAATAAGTATTTCCCCAGCTGTAAATTTAGAATTATTTCTTGTCAAGTGTAGCAGAGTTATAAAAAAGGGTTTCTAAATAAAAATAGCGCAGGTAGAAAATATGTGAAAAACACAGATTGCGCACATGCGCCTAGCGTACACCGTATTCCAAACAAACGAACAAACAATCATTTTATGACATTCGGGCATTCCGAATGTATGGAGTAAATGTACGCAGGTAGCAATTAAAAATAGATTAAAAGTAATTTAAGATGTCTCCTGTATATAAAGTCGTCGAGCATCCGTCATGAATATTCATTTCAGTAAAAACCATTGACTGTGTTTGACCACAACGTAATTAACATATCAAAGATTTTCAAATATCATTCAATTCGCAATCCATAAACTTCAAAATGGGCAGACGGAAGTCAAGCAGAAAACCGCCACCAAAACGTAAAAACATTGAGCCACTTGACGAGCAATTTAATTGTCCTTTCTGCAATCACGAAAAATCGTGTGAAGTAAAAATGGATAGAGTACGGAACACTGCGAAAATTACATGTCGCGTTTGCCGTGAGGACTTCCAAAGTTCTACAAATTTTCTCTCCGAGCCTATTGACGTTTACAATGATTGGGTTGATGCTTGCGAAACAGCAAATTAGTTTAAGAGTTCAACATTTTCTATGTATTGCATTTACATACCGAATAAGTAATTTTCTAGCAAATAAAAATAAATAAATTAACAAAAATATTTAAAAAAAATTCTTTTTGTATAAAAAAAAAAGTATAGAGCTTAATTATGTGCGTTTCTAGAAGCGATTTTTTAAACGGCTTCTACTACGTAGATAAATAAACACCAAGAGAAAACTGGTATAAAATTCCAAGAATTAAACAATACAAGCATCCGAATCAGCTAATGGAGAAAAGCAGTAGCGAATTCGGAGGAGTGCAAAGTAAACCAGGCTGAATTAGAGCCACCGTCAGTTTTGAAATCTCCTTATTTCAGAGAAAAAGTTGGAAAGAAATACTATAAGGATATCGATGGAATGATTAAAAGAAAGAATTTCGTTATTGATTAACGTGTCGAAAACTGCTTGAGATTAGAACCAAATTATCGGATAAACGTTTGGAAACGTTTAAGGATACAAATTTATAGTTGGCATCGCATACATTCAGACCGAAAGAATTGCAAATATCGAAACTCCAAAGAAAATACTAAAAAATTTCAAACATATTTAAGGCGGATAATTTGCTGCCGTTACATGATGAAGCAAGTATTTCAAGCCTTGTTAGACGCCAAGATGGTCATCGTAATGCTGACGACGATGGTGTGGAAATATTTGATACTACGGAGCAAATTAAAGTCGAAGAATATGAGGATGTTCTTCCACGTGTATTATCCAAGACACGTAAACTACAACAGTAAGGGAATTTAATACGGAAACCATCCAATATTGATTTAGCAGCGTTTGAAGTGTAGTAAAAGAAGAAACTGTAGAAGATGGTACTTCAAGTAATGCTGCTTCAGTAAGCTGTGCCGTTGGCAATGCAGGGATTAATGCTACTGCGGAATTTTGTCATACAATGGGTGTCGAACAATACGGCATATCATATACAAGGATAACTTGATAAGTCATTGGTTTTTCGAATTTCGAATTATATTGATTTGAGTGTAGTCCCTCAAGTACCCAAACATTTCATTTTGTGTTTGAAAGCAAACTTGAAAGGCAGACAGACGGACAGAAAGTAGGTCGGTGCCGCTATTTCGTTCGAAACACTACCGAAATTATGACTCAGAACTACAACAAATTTAAATGCTACTGAAATTGAATCGAAGCTCATCACATTCCTGTATATGCACAATTTCGGGACGCAGCTCATATTTGGCCAACAAATTCAAAGGACATTTTTTTAATCTCCTTCAAATACATAAGCGAAAAATGTGAATTCAAGCTTAATATTCGCCACAAATTAAACGGCACTGTAATCCTATTTGCGTAAATCGACTCTAAAAACAAAACAAAAAAAAAGCTGCGAAAAATATTATTTTGCGCCATTTTAATGCGAACTAAACTAATACAAACATGTAGACACTCGTAGTAGTACACAAACACAAAACTATGCACAATTTTACATGGTGTGGCAGCAGTCAGACGGACGGACAGACAAATGTGCAAATATGCCCGCTTGTTTTCGAAAAAAAAAAAAAATGGCAACGCCGCCGTCAAGTTAACCGAAAATTAAACAATTTTTCCGGCAGAACTATCGGGTTTAGTTTTTGTGCAAATTTGTTAACTCAATATTGATCTAACTGACTTACTGCGGAACAATTTTCGGCCAATAAAATTTCGACAATTTGATAGAATTTTCAAAACTTGATGTTTAAATTGAAAAATATAATATGTGGCGCAGTGGTAAAAGTGCATGAAATGTTACAAGATATTGCTTTCAGATACAATTTCTACTGATCAGCGTCACTTGGTAAAACTTTTAACTTTGCAACTGGCAAACTGAGTGCCAAAGAAGTGTAAAGGGCTCAGAGGAAAAGTGGGAGAAGTACTTTCAACAGCTTTGGCCAGTGGCACATGTTGATCCAAACATCCGATTGCGGTTTCGAATTGTTCCAGCAAAATTCAGCAGCATTCAGAAGCATTCATGTGCAGTCTGATTTCGTTGCAATCTGCTTGCAGTTTGTTTTGGCATTTTAGTTTTTCTGAATTTAGTAACGCAGATAGCTGCCATTTGGAGAACGAAGTTGGTTGTACTTGACCGCTTATGTTGTTGCATTGCTGGTTTGTGTTCTCATTGTTGTAGTTGTTGTTGTTGCAATTGTCGTAGGAACTTTTATTGTGTCTATGCTTGTTGTCAGTTGGTTTTGTTGCATTAGTTGCTAACAGCAAATGTTCTATTTGAATAAAAGCTACACATGGCGTGAATATCGTACCATTAGTTTGTTGAAAAGTATGTAACGCATTGAAGGAGGCATCGAAAAAGCCACACAAAATATATGGTATAATCTTGAACCACTCAACGTCATGATTCGATCTAGCCATATACTTCTGCATGTCTGTATGACTGTTGCCATCTGTTTTTAATAATCAGTTTCTTAGATTTCATGGTAAAACTCTATATGGAGACTTGAGTCTCCTGCAAACATATATTATTTATTATGGCGTTGATCAGTGCTATGAATTCGATGTTTTTAGTGATCAAATAGTCGCGTTTTGGACCAATTGGTAAATTATGAGGGACTCAACGTACGCTATTGGATGTTATAACTAGAGATGCTGCAATCTCATATTAACTCATATGAAGAGCTTACATTGTCATTTCACCCAGATCATTTGTAGCCAACTTTGAAAGATCTTCAAGAGTATCGTTCTTGAGCGAATGACGACCCCAACGATATACAGAGCACCTTCTTTACCGTATAAAGAATAAAGTTCATCCATGTACTGTTGTAGATCTGGGTGAATTCCCCCTTTCCAGACTCGGTGGATCAGATAGATCAGCATATGTTAAATATAGTAAAAATAAAGGATACACTAAAATCAAATTTATACGATGAATATGTACGATTTAAAATTTCGTTAGAAGGGTATTCATGCTTTCACAGGCGTTAACGATATTACTTTTTACATAATCTAATTTTTTTACTTTGAGATTGAAAGCTTAAAAAGTTTGTAGTGTAGTGTAGAATTGTTTGTTTTCGTTTTTCTTAACATGCAGAGTTCCTTAAATCACATTTTGGTCAAGAGTGAGATAAGACTTGAGTAGTAGATGCTCTATCTATATGAAAACGTTTGACAAAAAAATTAAATCTAGTGGCCTACAGATGGTTGTGTAATGAAACATACAAATGAATTTGATGAAGCCAAATGTAGAGCTGTCCGAAATGTCAAATTTCACTTTGATCGAATTATTATAGCAATATTATAGCAAATTGTAGGCGAAATGAAAAATTTGTTAATTCACCTTATAATATTGCAAAGACAAAAATTTCCCATCATTGAAATGAAAAACATCTGCTTGTTTATTGAATGAAAATTCGATGGTTCAGAATTACAAAAATCAATCCACAGAAAGAACTATCAGTCTTGTCTCTGTAGAATTTTAAAACAGAAGGTAAAACACACCATTTGTCAAGATGCAGACGGCTGAATTATACTCCAGGCCACTCAGATAAATAAATAAAATAAAATCCATATTGAATTTGCTGCTATCTTAATAATATATCTGCGCAGATTCCTTGACCAACGAGCAAGAAGAATAGAATAATTATTTTATAATGAGAATTTTTGTGTAATTGTGTTCTATAGTGTACATTTGCTTTCATTACACCTTTCACACATAGTGTGAAATGGTATTATCAGTTTGTCTGAAAGTTTGTAACGCATTAAAGGAGGCATGTAGACCTCAGAAAGTATATATATTCTTGATCAGCTCGATGAGACGAGTCGATCTAGCAATGTCCGTCTGTATGTTGTTGCGCATTTTTGGGGACCAATTTTCATGCTATCCAGTTGAAATTCTGCACACACACTTCTTTTTATTGCAGTTAAATAGAGTATTAAGATTCGCCTGCCATGCCTACTTTTTTGGGTAGCCCCCATACAAACCCACCACCCACTTTTGGCTGTTTGTATGAAAAACTCTTTTATTACATATATATTAATGGGTGGGACGCGCCCACTGTTTGGGGTAGACCCCATAAAAATCTACTGCCCAGTTTTGACTTTTTGTATTAAAACTTCTTTATTGAAGTCAATATTAGGTTGAAATGCAATGTGGTGCCTTTTTATGATCAGCCGCTTAACATACATAGACTAACGGGCGTGGCCCGCCCACTTTTTGGTGTAGCCCCCTTTCAAACCCACCGTGCAATTTTGTGTTTTTTATGAAAAAATTCTTCATTTAAATCAATATTAGGTTGAAATTGAATTTGGTGGATTATAAGTGGACAACCGCTTCAAATACATATACAAATGGGCGTGTCCCGCACACTTTTTGATGTAGTCCCATATAAACCCACAGCTCACTTTTTTACTTTTGCATGGAAAACGTCAAACGGCATCTTACACATCTACTACATCGCTTCATACACATCTAATAATGGGCGTCTAACGTCCACTTTTTGGGGTAGCCCTTTTTACCGCCCCCCCCAGTGTTATGTTTTACAATACTATTTAAAACTAGCTGGTACCCGGCGAATTTCTGCCACTCCTTCCCTATGCCACTACTTCCCACTGTCCTTTTACACTACTTACAATTCTCCCACCCCTCTTCTCCTGTCCCTTCCACCATTTCTTACATACATACATACATACATACATACATACATACATACATACATACATACATACATACATACATACATACGTACGTACTTCTATTTTTATATATATAGATTTCGTGTGAATGGTATTAGAGCTTCGGTTCAACCGAAGTTAAGGTTTTTTTTCGTTTGTTTTTTTATTAGACCTTTGTCACTAGAGGTTGATATCAGCCCAAAAATAGGTGTTGATCCTGCATTATAATGTTGTAAAATGAATTACATAGTATCAAGGCCGGTTTTTGAAGCTCACTACACTTCTCAGATGCCCTTATAACATTCAGTGATATTATTATTACTTTTTTTTTTTGTTTTGTAGCCGTGAGAGTTCATTATTAACTTGAATGCAAAATATGTCATATCGCGGAACCGATTTTACTTTATGTACAATACATATTTAGTTACGTAGTATATTACATTATTGATCAATTACATATAATGAGATATATAAAAAGAATCATAAAAATAAAATAAATATACTATTTGACTTCGTTATTGAAATTGTTTTCATTGTGTAAATTTTGATTAATATAATCCACTTCACTATTTATTGCAGAGGCATTGACAAGTCATCGTATGAGTGTTGACAAATATCATTTGAATTGTTATTTAATAAAAATATAAAAAATAAATCCAACATAACAAAACAAATAGAAATCCTATACGACATTATGATGCCCTACACAGTTCTATGGTAAGCGATATATGTGCATATATGCTGATATATTATATATGGCTTACGGTTACATTAGAGAACAACATGTATAAATAGACATAGTTTTTTTAAATTCATAGAGTTCAACTGGTTCAATCTATTAAACCTACTTCATGGAGACACCCATGAAGTTGCTGAAAGAGTTTAATCTTTCCTTAATAAACATCCGTTTCTAAGTCATGCAATTTTCCAATAGCCTCGAAATTAGGAAGTTTGTCATACGAATGAATAATATTACACATTGCACCACAAATTTATATAACCACAATTTAAAGCTTTGTCTAAAGGACGCAAAACGGAACTGCGATAGAACAAAAAACACAACCGAAGAAAATTAATAATTATAAAAGCAAGAAAAAACGTTAATTTCTGTTGAACCGAAGCTCTAATACCATTCACAAGAAACTTTAAATAGGAGCTACCCCAAAATGCGTATGAAGCTTGTATGAAACGATGTATTAGATGTGTAAGATGTCGCCATATAGAATTTCAAGTTGATATTGACGTTTTCCATACAAATGCATAAAAGTGAACTGTTGGTTTATATGGAATTACCTCAAAAAGTGAGCGGGATACGCCAATTTGTATGTGATGCGGTTGTCCATTAAAATCCACAAAATCAAATTGCAAGCTAATATTGATCTAAATGAAGGATTTTTTCATAGAAAACACAAAATTGCATGGTGGGTTTGTATGGGGGATAACTCAAAAAATGGGCGGGCCATGCCCAATTGTCTATGTATGTTAAGCGGCTGTCTCTTAAAAGGCACCATATCGCATTTCAACCTAATATTGACTTTCATAAAAAAGTTTTTCTTACAAAAAGTCAAAAGTGGACCATAGGTTTGTATGGGAGCTACCCCAAATACTGGTCGGGGCACGCCCGTTAGTCTATTTATGTTAAGCGGCTGACCATAAAAAGGCACCACATTGCATTTCAACCTAATATTGTCTTTAATAAAGAAGTTTTCTTACAAAAAGACAAAAGTGGGCAGTAGGTTTGTTTGGGAGCTAGCCCAAATAATGGGCGGGTCCCACCCATTAATGTATATGTCAATCATCCGTCTACTCTAAGTTATTATATCAATTATTAAGTTGATATTGACGACAATAAAAATGTTTTTCATACAAAAAGTCTAAAGTGGGCGGTGAGTATGACAATCTATTAAACTGAAATAAAAAGAAGTATACGTGCAAAATTTCAACTGGATAGCATAAAAATTAGTCCCCAAAAAATGCGCAACAACATACAGACGGACAGACAGACGGACATGACTAGAACGATTCGTCTCGTCGAGCTGATCAAGAATATATATACTTTATGGGTCTACGATGGCTCCTTTAATGCGTTACAAACTTTCAGACAAACTGATAATACCATTTCACACTATGTGTGAATGGTATAAAAATCCGCAAACTATGAACATTGCACTTTGACATCTGACGTCATTATTTATCAATTTAAAAAAAAAAAATAATAAAAATTATCGTGTATTTTTTGTCATTCACAACAAATTGCAAATGTTACCTCTCACTTACCATTAAAACGCAATTATACGATATAAAAAATAAAATATAAAAAATACAAAGAGAAAGCTTAAATAAAAAATGTATTTTGGAGTTCAGTCAGGATCATCAACATTTGCATTATTAAAATCAACAGCAGCAGTTGTTGTCGCACATAAATTATATCAAAAACACAAAAATCTGGTATCTGTGCACTGATAGTCCTTCATCTGCAGTATGCATTATTAAATATGTTTATTTAAGCGTAGTCAACTATAGTAAGGCTGTTTTGATGCAAGTCATTGCAATCAGCTTTTATTTTGACACTCACATATCAACGTCGACATTGAATTCGATTCAGTCATTGCACAACAAAGCAGACAAAGTATTGCATATTTTTAAGAGCATACTCTCATCTCGCGCACACCTAATTTAAATCAATATAATCGTATATATTGTCTCTTCTTACAAATAATAGTCACTGCGTGTTTGTTTGCTGCATTATTGTATTCCTATACTGAAATATTGCATTACATTTGAATTAAGCGTTTTATGTTCAAAGTGATATATAATCTATATAGTCGTTAAACGAATCGTTGAGTTAAGATTTTAATTATTTTTTCACACATTCAAGGATTTATTTTTGCATTAAAAGTGCTGAGCTCACGAACTGGTAATGAGTAAATGTGTATTCACTTTTTATTAATAGTATACTGTTTTTTTGTTACTGTTTTTTTAATGAAGATTTTTCTGCATTGTTGAAAGAAGAAATTCAATTAAATTCAATAAATAATTAAAACTGGAGAAACTGTTTACATCGGTGAAACCAAAGCTTTAATGCGGCGGACAATTAAATATTCATAAATGACAATATGAAACATTTCCATTTATACGACTGGTGTATGTTGCCTAGATACGATACCAAGATTATCGAGCTGGTCAGTAGCAGTCTAATTGACATGGTGTTGAGCGTTACTATGCTCAATTTACGAACACCATTTTAGACACTTTACCAAACGAAATAGAAAATAGTGCTGTAGTTGTATTTGAACTATTGAATTGTAACTATATATAGCGTTTGGAACTACGTACCATATTCTCTCGTTATTAAAGATTCTTCTTAACCAAATTAAAATAACTTAAGTAACAGAGACAATTTCAAACTAAACACGATATGGTGGCGGCCTCTTATTGTAAAGTTAACTATCTCATTAATTTTATACAAACGATTTAAGAAAGTAAAAATGTATAAGTTTTGAGGATCCAACATTAAAATATATAGAGATCTTGGCGTTCATAAAGATGGAGAAACAGACAAATGGACATGTATCGACTATACTTTCGAGGTTGATAATAAGATAATAAACATAAGAAACATCTGATCGCGATCATTTTAACACATAAGAGTAATCATTTTGCTTGAAATTGTCATTTCTTCTCTATTGCCGGCAACATGTGGCTGGTGCGAAAAATTTTGTGAGAGAGTAATAATAACATGGTTTTAGTTTTGCTGCTCCATACTCATGCTCACTCGTCGACGACAAAACGAACAAATACGAAAAATTGGTTCGGATTCGATTTGATTAGCTGTTCTGGTGCTTACAAATCGAATTATTTCTTTGGTTTGAAATGCGAATTCAAAAGCAAATAAATTTGTTCAAGTATTTTAAAGCAGCATATCCATTTCTGTGCAACAATCAGTATTCAAACCAAATCAAATTTCTTGATAAAGCTTTTCCAGTTTCACTTTTCTGCGCAACGATGAAAATAAAATTTAGTAGGTTTGTGTTTATGAAACAGTAGCAATTAAGATATTTTTAACTTCGATTTTTGTATTTTATGTATTAAATAATACTAGTGTTCTCCCTGTGGTTGAAATTCAACCATTACAGTGACAATACAAAACAGTTCTGTATTAATTGATAATGCTAAGAGCGTAAAGTATGACTAACATGTAAGGCTCAACATGTTGAGGTCGACAACAGGCTCGAAGAAATGTTGCTTCTAACGTATGTGAAAACAAAGTAAAGTGCTCTTCCAATCCCAAAGATCTAAGCGCTCTCAGCTCTCTCAATTTGCAAAAAAAAAAATAACAACAATAAAGTCAACGTGGGTGACGCCATAGCAATAAGCCACATACGGTGTTTCCAACATGTTGGCGAGCCTCAGTTGAGAGCGTGGCTCCATAGTGTTGTTCTTTTAAAATTCTATTAACAACACTATGGAGCCACGCTCTCAACTGAGGCTCGCCAACATGTTGGAAACACCGTATGTGGCTTATTGCTATGGCGTCACCCACGTTGACTTTATTGTTGTTATTTTTTTTTTTGCAAATTGAGAGAGCTGAGAGCGCTTAGATCTTTGGGATTGGAAGAGCACTTTACTTTGTTTTCACATACGTTAGAAGCAACACTTAAAACAAAATTACATTCGTCCCTAACCTTCTTCACAAGCTGTCCAACAAAAAAATCAAGCAAATATATTGGGTTTAAGGGGATTAAAAAGTGTGTGAACGTTTTGCACTTGTCTATATAGATTTAACGCATTTTACTAAAAAAAAAAAATTGTTACATTTTCATATATTGTATATTCATATTAAGTAAAATAATGTGACACTACTTAGCAATCGTACATAGTGTGAAAGCAACGAACTCTGCTTTCATTAGTTAACACATTCAGTATTTCAAATGTTTGACTTTGTTCCATTTTTAAATGAAACTATTGGATTGAAAACGAAATCAAGTTGTTCGGTTTCGTTTCGTTTTGAAAACCAAAAAAAAAAAAAAAATGTTGAGAACGGGAGCAGAGTAGTACGAGTACATAAAATGGTGACCCCAAGCAGAGTGTTTTAAATTTTTAAATTTTTACATATTTATATTTTATACGATGTATGGAAATTCTTGTAGCCCTAAACCAATAAAGGCTTAATTCAATTTATTTCGTTATATGTAATTATGTATTTTAGAAAAAGATTGCTTATATTTACAAACCCTCAACAATTGCCAAAACTTTCGTTTGCTACAAGTTTTAAAATTGAATTAAAATGTATTTTTATTGCTTCCAATTTATGTGCAGACAAAGCAGATTATTTGCCAATGGCAAAATACTTTACTCCTTTGCTATAATTAAAATTACGTATGTATATGAAATTTTGTACAATAAATACATATAGTGTATCTTATATCAGTGGAAATGGTAGAAAATGTAAGTCGAATCCTTGCATAAATTCCTTTTATCGTGCACTTATTCAATACAAGTTGGCAGACACTTCATTGAAGCAAATTATTTGTGACTGTAACCTTTGGCGAACGAAAATTGACAACTTGAATTTTCATGCCAATTTATTGGATCGACAATAAAACACATACGCGCAAATCTATGGTAGGTATACTATATAGACAAACAAATACTGAAGTCACGAATGCTAAGTGAAGTGGTTCAAAAGAAGGGAATTATGACTACTGCCAAAATCAAATTCATATTTTACTGACTGCTGCCAATTATTTTTATTATTGTGAACAATACGAAACGCAACGAAAACAAGAAAATAATATAAAACGAAAATCTATCTATCGTATATAGAAATGATATATGTATATATAAAGCAAACGAATTGCGCTACCCAATATAAAAACTCAAACATATTGAACTTGGAATATGTCGAATTGATTATGACAACAGCAAAAACGACAACATAAACAGCAGCAATAACAGGCAATGACTCTGACGAAACAATGTAGAAAAGTTAACATGAGTAGAACCGAAGCATTTAGTACACTTCACAAGTTCTCATCGTATTCTGCATACATATACAAGTACATACTATCCAAAAAATGTACAGAAATATTTAATTTACCATTGCGTTATAGCCTAGTTTCAGCAGAAGCACTAATTGCATTAATGGCATAAGTGTTTATGGACATGGATTTCTCATGGATTTAGATTCCAAAGGCAGAACTTTGATCGCCATTAATTTCAATAAATTTTATAAGTTTCGCAGAAACCGCAACAACCGAATTCAATATCACGTTTGGAACAATATACAATTTATACAAACTGGATAAAAATTTCGCTAAACATAGGCAAATTACTGAAAAAAGTAAAAACAAAGGGTCGTTTTGGGGATAACTCAAAAACGGTTCTCTTGAATATAAGTAAGGAATAAATATGTTTGGCATCTAAGCCCAAATTACGAAAAATCTACTAGAAAGCAGCATTTTTTGTGTAAACTAGTAGAATAAATAGTAGAATTGTTGCTCCTCTTTAATTTCCATACTATATGTCATTTAAAAGCTCTAATTTTTAGTGAAAAAAGCGATGGATAATTTACACTCAACAATAAGGAAAACACACACTTCACTTACTATAAATATATACACACACACATATTTTATTCATCGCCCTCTTTCTCTCTCCCGTTTGTTGCCTAGAGCAAACGGAGACGCATAATTAACGGCAATGAAGAATTGCAATGGTTTGAATATCGCAACAAATTGGGGCACATAGCGAATGGTGATAGGGAAGAGTGAGAGCTATATTGTATACAAGCTTTATGCATATACTGTGTGAGGCTTCGAACGATCATGTATGTTGTTTTTTTTTTTTTGTAGTGGCGCGTGCCGATTTTTTCAAGCCGAACAAGTACAAAACTTAGTGTTCTATAAAAAAAAAAAGTGTGTTTGTGGAATTCGCACACGGCAGAAGTGAAACTTCAGAAAAGTAGCCTACAAGAGAATGAGCTAAAGATAGATATATCAAGAGTATTAGAAACCAAATCAGTGTTAATTTGGCCAAATACGACGCCTTTTCTTTCGGTTCGGTAATACGTTTCTGCCGACACTCATAACATTTCTTAGCATTAGTTTTCGACATTTTTGGAAAATATTTTACTAAATAGAAACACTTCAAAAAAAAAAAATAAAAATATTCACACTGTCAAAATCGAATTTTCAAATCACAAAGGGTAGAGCATCTAATTCGTAATATCTAAAAATTGTGAACATAAAATCAACTGTTAAACAATTTAATTCTTATACTATGTACTTACGTGTCTGCAAGATCATGACCACTTGTTATAAGTTATGACCATTTGCTATGTACTCATATAGCAATTCGTACGCGTTTGTGTGTGTAAACGTTTACATGCGCGATACTGTCCTTCATACACATGTCGATGTGTGTGTGCGCATCACTGCGAAAAATTAATTTGGCAATTGTTTCATTTTGTACTCCTCTTCTTGATCTATCGATACGATTTTGGGCGGTTGATACCGCCACACTCACCGCAGTTCTGTGCCATCTATCGAACTACTCCATAAGTTGAAATTTTTTTACGATTTATGGGAGGAAAATTTTGACTTTTTTCGATTAACCATGCCAAAGAACTTCGAGCGATTTGATTTTAATAGTATTTTCACAAGCCTTTTCTAATTTTGTGTAGACACCATGCATAATAATCAATCTTATTCTCTCGCAGGTTAAAACCAATTTATGTATATGTTTGTCTCTTTGCGAGTTGATTTTTGTATTATTTTCACAAACCTTTTCTAGATATAATCTATATCATTCTCTCTCAGGCTAAATCCAATTTGTTGCAAATATTTTTAGTTGCACTTTTCCGTTTCATCGAATTTTCAAATGACAACGATGCTAAAGAAGTTTCACTTCAATAAAATTAACACTAGTCTATAGGCATAAAGTACATTCGATGCCATATTTTTCCTTATAAACTTTGGTCTGCTGAGCTCGAAATAACATTAAAAAGTTACACATTTATTGAACACGTTTCCGAGACATGATTTTTTGAAGCATTATAGAAGCAACGTATATTAGCTTAGCTATATCTCGAGTCAGGAACAATCAATCCAACCTATATTTATGTCAATGATACACAGAACAACAGGTTATCAGTTTTTTTTTATAAATTGTAAATTGAAATATTGTATTTCAAAAATATATACTTTTAAAATAGGGCAAAATATGTAGATTTCATTAAAGTTTTGCCCATGTTTGTATTTTTCCATAAAGAACAAAATATCACGTAGAAAATTATATGCATATGAAACAAAAGTATGTATAGGTTCCCCAGATATGATTTTTCAAAACAAATACAAATATTTGGCGTATTATTTTGACACAAATGCAAACAGATTGTTCGTTACTGACTCCTAAATAACTTTAACTCCTAACTAAACTTCAAAATTGCATGCCGTGAAAACGTCACAATTCCATGTAGATGTCTACTTTCAACAAAAGAACTAACTCGAAACTGCACGCAGACAGATGGATTATATGGTAATGGCTACATTGATGCATCTCATCAAGCTTATCAAGAATATACATACATATTTTATGCGGTATACAATGCCACCGTCAATGCATTACAAACTTTCTGACAAAATGTTAATAACCATTCCACACTCTGTATGAAGTGTATAAAAAAGACAGCGTACAGGAGCAACACGAGCAGGAACATTGCATTCGAGTGGCAGCATCGAAGCAATCGAGTATAATAATAAAAAATAGTCAATTGGCTGTACTCTGCTGCTGCTGCTGCTGCTGCTGTCGAGTAAGTCAAATCGAGTCGAAGCAAGGTTAGCTTAGCAAGGCAATTCGAGTAGCAGTAGTATATAGTAGTACGTATAGTAGTCGTATCGAACCAATTGATAGCACGCGATGAGCCAAAGCATAGGTATATGAGTACAGGCATTTCAGTAAGCCACGAAACAACCAATCAACCGCACAAACTGCCATCGCGTCAGCAAGCAAGATGGCAGACATACCTAAGATGGCGACCGGGACAGAACAAGGATCGGCAGGCGAATGGCTGAGCAACAACAGCCACTTGTGCATGTAGATTTTATTCATTTATGCGAGTAGCATTTTGCTGCTCTGCTCTGCTCTGTTCTGTTCTGTTCTGTACTATTCTGTGTATGCTAGGATAATAACGACAACAGGATAACAAATAACGCTGCTCAAGTGTTTCTTTACTTTTTGCCTGAGTTTGGTTCTATCTGTCTGTCTGTCTGTCTGTGTTTTGTATGTGAGTGTATATAAATGTTTGAAAATAACGCTCATATCAACGAGCCAGCATTCGTAGATGATGTTCAAATCTAATAAATGTCAATAACAAAAGAAAAACAATAACATCGACATGGCGCATCCATAATTGACAAAAACACCATGAAATGACTCGTAGAGGAGATGTCGAAAGTAGCTAGAGTTCAAGGATATACGTAAGCCAATATGTACAAAACCGAACGATATGGTAGGAGAATGTGAGTTAAAGAAAGCGAAGGTGACGAAGAAAGTACCAAATGCTTATCACGTATATCGCTGTAACAAAAGTTCTACAAGACCTGATACAAATTTGATGGTTTTTGCTCTAATAGTAGTAAGTGGCAACTTTTAAAGTTTGAAGGCGACGCCATGTTTTTTAATAGATTATTAGTTATTAAAACTGAAGTCCAATTTTAGTATCATGTCGCCACATATTTGCGGAAGTTCATGGTAACTATATTCTAATAAGTTCAATATGTAAATACTTTAAATCCATTTTGAAAGAGGTGATTTTTATATGAAGAACTGTAAAATGCACGAAGAATGGAAAGTTTCAAAATGCAGAAGGTGAGTCTTTACTGCATTGTGATCCACGTCAAGCACAAATGGAGCTTGTAGAATTATTGCAAGATGGTCATACAAATGCAATCTAAGAGACATTACAAGATTTTTTGCATTATAAACAGCGGCTTCAACGGTTTTAAGTGGTTTCTGCAATACATCGTGAACTGGAGAGGACAAAAATGGTGCCCCATGAACATGAACCGAAGCCGAATGCTATCCATGTCCTTAAGCTCATTTTCTGTATTTTTGGAATCAGTTAACAGAAGCGTTTTTTACTGTGAACAAAAATACTTACAACAAATAATGTAATAGTTTCGTTGATTGAAAGAAAAATGAAAACAATATGAGTAAAAATGATATGACTCAAGAGTATATTTTAAAACCCGCCAAGGAAATGTGTAAAGCGCTGAAGCCACTACATATTGATTTCTTCCGATGAGCCACTGGACCGATGACCTGTCACTTTTAAGAGTGTAATAAAAAAAGATGGAGCGTTGTTACGACATGATACCAGAAAATATAAATATGAAATTAATGGAATAAAGCCGTAAAATATCAAAAAATAAAACTAACAGCAACCTGTATCTCTATCCCTTGCTTGCTCATTGACCGCCAATTGAAAACCTTGGTATATCTGAGTACAAGCCATGCTCCTATCGCCCGAGTAGTTTGCTGACAATATTGTCCAACATATTCAAAAGAATATTTCTGAGTCGATTATTGGCACTGCTGCCCGAATTTCACATGATTCCAGATCAACTGGGGACCACAGAGCAATGTCAACGAATTTTACTGCAGATATTTAGCATTCTAGAAAGTCTTCAGTTCTCTTCAGCTGCTTTTCTGGATGTTCTCCAACATAGTAGACCGAGTGTCGGTCGCATCATGGACTTTTGCAAAAGCTCATATAGGTTTTTTACTGCTGACTTACCGTTTATAAGGGACTATAGGCTAATGATAGAAACGTACGCTGATGACACCGCCTTCTTGGGAACAGATGGCTATACGTTCGCTGCGCCGAGTCTACTGCAGGAGAGCTTCACCTACTTGAATCACGATTCACTAGTTGAAATACTGAAGTGAACGCAGAAGTGAAGAGAGTAAAGAGACTAACCAGCTGTACTCTAGTATTTCTCAACGGCAATGGCGTCCACATGAACACCACAGCAAAATATTTGGACATGGCAACATACATATACATATAAAGCTAAAGAGAAAATAAATAAGATCTCAAACTCATCAAGATGAATTGGCTGCTTAACTTAAAATCACAGCTGAGGCATACAGCAATGGGGTACGGTTTCCAATTCTTATGTGAAAATCCTGCAAAGGTATCAGTCGAAGCTTCTGCGTAGGCCTTTTGGTGCAACATTTTATGTTCGAAACTCGGTTATCCATTGTGACTTACTGATCCCAACTGTCAAGGAGGAAATTGTCTCACGCCAATCAATCTTGTAACAGTGCATCATCTAGGGAGTCTATAGCGCGAGTTTAGTTTCTCTTAATTTTCTCGAGTCAGAGAACTTTTTTCGCTCTCTTTCTTTTTCCCGCCCCTACATGAATAACGAGGAACCATTGTGAACCAGTGTATAACTATTTGGAAGAGCTCTATGCATCCTACTTTTATTAATAAATTTATTTGCATTTTAATTATTAAATTTGATATAACCCCTTAAAAATTGCAGTTGAAAATCGTACGAAGAGATAATACCATACCAACCGAATCGATTCACATTCGTAGAACTTTACAAATTTATAAATATTTACCAAGTCCGCTTGAGGTTCATAAAACAATCAGAATTATATAAAAAATAATTTCATTCAATTATCAATGCAAGTAAAACTATTTTTGTTCATTCAAGTGTGTACTTATACGAGTATTTTAACCAGACCATTTTTATGTGCCATAGCAACTGTCTGCATTCAGTGACTATCTCAAAAATTCACTTTATATATAGGATAATTATTTGTATACGATAATATACAACATATGTATATACTCGTATTATTAATGAATACTTTATAAAGCCAAATGAAAATCCAATTGAACACAATACAGAAAATCAAATTATAATAAACGATTATTTTAACAATTCCGAACATATCTCATCATTCGGGGTCAAAGTTGATACTGTGCAATGTGTTTGCTTTATCTTTGTTATTTCGATTCTTTAATTGGATGAAATGGAACATATTTTGTTTAACTTGCAATTACAATTATCAGCGCAGTTATTCGATTTAAGTATTTAAATTGAAAATCAAAATGAAATGCATACTATAATAATATGTTGATAATTGCGCTATAAAATCAGACTATGGCAAGTTAAAAGTATTACAGGATAAAATTGCTGAATATAATGAATATTATAGAAATTGTTTCAGTGAAATTTTTCAGATGAAGTTTTTTTTTTAAATACTTCATAGATTAATATTATAGCTTTTAGTATGCATGGCTAGCGGTCGATGCACTTATTGAACGCCAATCAGAAAAGAAACAGTCACCAAAACAACATACAAAGTAAAATACGCAAACTTCTCTCTATCTAAGTGGCTGTTCGCATGCTTTCATTTAATATTTATCTGTGTGCATTTGCATTTTATGTAAAGCCCATGTGTATCTGATTCGTTGTGTGAGTGACAATTATTTAAACGTTTTATGCCCAAAATATTCAACCGGTTTTGATCAATTATAGCTTGTACACCTCTCCAAATGAATACCTTTCAAATTGTATATTTTTTACCAAATTCAGATATGAGAAGGCTACATAATGTTTGTTGTACTTTCAAAATGCAGCAAATATAGTCAAGATGCTATAGAAGACTCAATAATATAAAGTTTTCTTCAAATAGATCGAGATGTGTCTATAGAACTATGAGATTTAATCAATATTTTAATAAGATCGTTTATACTCGTATCGATAAATTCAACTTGATACCCAGAAAAATATAAAACCAAGAAAAACGTTCACTTCGGTAGAGGCTACACCAAAAAGTAGGCGGGACACGCTCATTGGTATTTTTATCTAATTCTGTCCATCAGAATCCACCACATCAAATTTCTAGCTGATATTGGCCTAAATAATAAGATTTTTTGTACAAAAACTCAAAAGTAGAAGGGTGGTTTTTAAGGGAATTATACCAAAAGTCAAAAGGATCACACCCATTATGAAGCGTCCGTCACCAAGAAGTCCATTTTTAATACAAAAATTCAAAAGTGCACGGTTGGTTTGTATGAAGGCTACCCTAAAAAGTGGGTGTGGCATGTCAGTATGGACTTTTTCACTACAAAACAAATAAGTCTGTGCGCCGAGTTTCAGCTGAAGAAAGATGGACATAGCTAGATCGACTCGTCTCGTCGAGCTGAGTAAGAATATATGCAAGCCAATTTACGTAAACCAATATACCCTGCTACACATAGTTTTTGTACAGGGTATAAAAATACCTAATGAAACATATATCATATATCCGCATATATCAGGGCAGTATAAGTCTAAAAAGATAAAAAAGCTATTTCTACCATTTGATTATTTTTTGAAGTGAGTATATTGTGTACACGAGCAGCTTATGAAATATAAAAATATATGTAATTATTTTGCTTATTCTGCTAGAGAAAAAAATGGAACTAAATAAATATTCATAAGTATCTAAATCCTTAAACAATGGACTTGAGTGAAGCAGAAATGAGCACCTCTATGAAATTAATGCAAATGTATTATAGATATAAGATGCCCTACTTTTGTACATTTTTCTACGAAATTTTAATGTGCCAACGTGTATAATTCCAGAGAAAAATATGTTTATAAAGGGCTTTTTAATAGATAACTAACTTTTATGCTCGCAGCATACTGCTATGTCGTTTTAGGTAGCAACGCGCACAATCCGCGACTTTTATGTTCTTTCCTAGTCACCATTTTACCATGGAGCGCTACACCCTTGAACAACTTGTCGTACTTGTTAAAATTTATTATAATAATTTCGAGTTACGAGTTATCAATTCAGCTAACTATTGCGAATTTAAGGTATTAAAGATTTGGTTGCTGATAGAGTAGTCCCAAACGAGAATATTGCTGCCGAAAATGAAAGCGTGGCTGAAGACCCAAACCTGTCGGTTACTTATCATGCACAATGAGTTGGCCTTTTTGCGACCTCAACTTGGCAATTTTACGAAAAGACTTGAGCATGCCTACGTACAAGATCCAATTGACATAATAAGACCACCAAGACTTACAAACTCGTCATTTGTTCGAAGATTAGGCTCTGGAGTAGTTTCTAGAGTGGTTGGTGATTTTCTGCTATCGAAAAAATAGAATCTGTATTAATTTTTGTCTGAAAAATAAAATCAAGTGCTCCAATGCAAAAAATTTATAAGTGATCTTCACAGAAAGCCGAAAAAGTGTTATTGACGGCCCAGCAGCTCTACAACCGATGAAACCTTTGAAGCATTAAAGAACATTGTTATGGAGAATCGTTCAATCACTATTAGAGAGGAAGTCGGCATATCGGTTGGCTAATGTCAAAAACAAACCGTAATCATGCACAGCCACCGTATTCACCGGACTAGGCCCCGTGCGACTTCTTGCTGTTTCCAAAACTGAAAAGACCCATGGAAGAACGGAATTTTTTTACGATTGAGGAGATAAAGTCCGCATTGATGAAAGAGCTCAAAACCATTGCAAAAAGTGCATATTGAAAGTGCTACGATGATTGGAAAAAGCTCTGTCACTAGTGTTTTATATCTGAAGAGGATTGCTTTGAAAGGGACAAAATAGATATTAATGAATAACTAAATATTTGTCAAGAAACATATAACGTCACATTTTTGGTTTTAACACACCTCTTCCGAATCGTGAATGGCCAGAAGGTGACTGTCAATGGCGAACGATCATCTCGACAAGACGAATTGAACTATCCATGTCCGTATGTCCCCTGTCCGAAACTAATCCTTCAGTTTGTAAGATATCGATGTAAATTCGGTTATAGAAACTTTCTATGTTCCTAGACTGAACATACTATGTCGCAACTATTATGCCACGCGCACATTTTAAGGGGTAGCCACAAATTTTTCTGCGTCCAGGCGATTCCTAAGCGGATTCATAATAAACTTGACGCCTGAAAACAAACGTGATAATTAGAATAGTTCTGGGAAATTTGTAGATTTTTCTAACCATATACATATGTAGGGTATCAGCTGTTTTTTGTTTTTCTTTAAATATTATGCATACAGTTTGGCTTGAAAGTCTGGCTTAAAGTTGCAAAAAACTCTTCTAAGTTGTTAATGCGCACAAAAAACTCGTGTTCTATGAGAAACGTACGAGACAAGTTTTCGAGGCTGACGAATGGATGGGCTATCAGTTGCGCATTGCCGGTGGCAACAATAAGCAAGGTTTCTCCATGAACATTTGCAGTTGAAGAAGTGACACTCCTGCTATCGTCCACGCCATACTGGTGAACGTAACGTAACAGAGCCATACAAAATTCGATCTCGATTTGAATGTACTTTAATTCTCACACACAATGAATGTTTCCGTCATATTTCACACAAAACTTTTTTTATTAATTTTTAAAGTTTAGACACACTTAATGGAAACCCCTTTATTTATATAAACTTATATACAGCATATAAGCAGCTTATGAATAAAACATGATGAAATTCGCTTGCAAGTAAACAGGCAAAATCTCAGCAGGAATTGCAACGCAGTGTTGTTGTCCTCTTCAGCACATTTATGCACCTATTAAACAAAAAAAAAAAATAATAAAGAAAATAGAAAAAAAAAACTATCGGATTATGCAAGACTGACTAAGTCTATATAAAGGCTGAGTATGAGAAGCGATTGTCGCTCTAACTAGATCCCTGTGCAGTACTACTTCGTTGCACTAACATTTCTTTTCAAAAATTTCGTTATAAAAATGCAATAAAAACCAAGCTAAAAACGAAAAAAAAAACTCTTTAAAAAAGGACGAAATCAACAGCAACCAACACATATTGTTGTGTGCACTTAGCCAAAGCCGAAAAACAAAGGCATCGCATTCTATAGTGTTGGCAAAAAGGTTCAGCTTGAGATACAGAAAGAAAAGCGCACTCAAGTGATAGCATGAGGAGATATAGAAAAAGATAGACAGAGATAGAAATGTAGCCCAATAGCAGCTAAAACAAAATAAAGGAAAAACTAGAAAAAAAAAAACAAAAACAAAAACAAAAACAAAAAACATTTTTCTGCATTGTTATGAGTTTTCGTGGAAATTCTTTTGTTTTCTAAATAAGCAAAAAGCGCACAGCAAATATTTATCTAAGTTTGAAGTGGCGCGCTGTGCTTTGCTTCGAACGAAGAAACCTAACTGGCGAAATGGTTTGGATGATGTTCCTCCGATCTGGAATCGCTGTAAAGCGCGCCAACAATTCAATGCATAAAAAGTAGAGTGCTACAATGGGTGCTTCTACTATAAACGGGGGTATATGGAATGAACGTACTAAACGAAAAGCTGATGTTGCATTTTGTTCTATTGTCATTGTTGAAATTGTCATTTTTGGCACTGCTTATTAGTTTTCTAAGTATAATATCTGGCTTTAATACGAAAATCTTCTATGATTTTAACTTAAATGAATACTCGTATGCATGAAAACAAAACATTTTAAGAGGATCATCATGTGTATTCAAAATAGTGGCAGAGTGGCACATTTAGCATGAATGTTTATTTTACATGACACTACATTCGATGTATCTATGTATATTTATAAATTTACACAAGCTAATGAAGATTTCATATGAAGTACTGCGTTTATACATGTCTCCCTAGGTACTAAGCGGCCAATTGAAAGTTTTTTGAGTTTCTTGCTTTATTTCTGTTAACCAAAGTTTTCTGTTATTATCTGTAAAGAAAAGTTCTTTTAGTCTGTAAAGTTTATTGATGCTTGGGGTATTCAATGTTTTGTTTCCAGGCGTACTTAAAATTAAAAAAATTATAAGTGAAAGTTAAAGTAAAAAACTCTTACTTAAAAGTCCTTTTTTATTTGAAGTAAGTAGAAAATTCCTGAATCAAACTCTGAGAACAAAAAAATCTCAGAGCAAAATCAATCTTACTCTATCAGCTGCTCCAATTTCCTTGCACTGACAGTAAATTTGAAAAGAAAAACTTGAGTT
This sequence comes from Leucophenga montana, assembly GCA_035044765.1. Classification (NCBI taxonomy): domain Eukaryota; kingdom Metazoa; phylum Arthropoda; class Insecta; order Diptera; family Drosophilidae; genus Leucophenga; species Leucophenga montana. Next base: position 356,755 of record JAWNNQ010002018.1, on the reverse strand, counting down.
GTGATTCGGCAACTCGATCAGTCGGGTGCCCATTAGCCGAGGTACATTTTGATAAACTGTGTAAGTAGTACAAAATTAAATTAGAATTTTCTTTGTACTCAATTAATCCTATTTTTTCTTAAAAATAAGAACCAAAAATTTGTACTTCGTTGAAGAAAATCCATACTCACCATACATTCGATACCGCTAAGGATCAATAAAAGACTGGAAATGCTGGTTTTTGTATCATTGCAGCTCGTTCATTTTTTTTACTTTCAGTAAATAAATACAAAAAGGAACTATGCTCTCTTCTTGATGAAACCATGTATGTAGGAAACACAAAACAAAAGAAAACATTAACTTAAGTGAAGCTGAATCTGAAGCTGAAGCTTAAAGACCCTTCACATTTGTTCTTTGCACGGCAACGCTTCAGTTTATAAATTGTTGAAGGGCTGCCTATATTTAACAACATTGAATATAATACAACATTTTAACGGCTGTGGAAGGGGTAGAGTGTTGTGAAAAATGTTGTTGCGTATGAAATAGTTAGAAACTATTGATAATTAAATTAAAAATGCAAGAAATTTTCATCCTGCGGTGGTTGAAACCTCGTTCTCTGGAATAGTAGCCAGCAAGACTCGACTCGTCAAATCGTTCTAATCACGAATATATTTACTTTATGAGGTATGTAATTCTTCATTTAACGCAGTGAAAACATTAGAATTAAACTATATTTTTTCTGCTATTCGCACTCTGTGTGATTGTGGCTATTTGCGAGCATTTATACCAACAAAAATCAATTCAATTACGGTAATTCTTCCTTCTAATTCTTCTTCCTTCTGTAAAAATCACAACATCAAAAAAAAAAAACAAAACGATAAGAATATAACAAAAACGATTAAACAATTACCATGAAATTCGTAGCACGAAACACTGCGGATTTGCAAAAAAAAATTGAAAGGTTGAGCTCGAATTTAGCTAAGAATTGTTGCTTTTGGTATATATGTAAAGGACACCGAGAAAACTAAACTCCACTGGAAAATGAGGTACGCCAAATTGCTATATTAAAGAAAAAACACAGTTTTTTCCATAGACTGACTAGAAACTGACCATGAAGCCGAGAAGATGATGTTAAGTGAAAGTAAAACGAGCAATGGTTTATTGAAAACAGTAAGCTTCCGATGCATATAGTAGAATCCCGAAGTTAAGCTTTTGGAGACTATCAATTGCAGACAACCACCAAAGTTCGTCTGCCGCAAACAAGTGAATTGCAGTTGAAAAAATTCTCTTGTTGGAAGTTTTTTATTGTAAGGAAAGAATAAAAAGATGATTCTAACTAGATGGTGTTCACGTTTATATTTTATGTAAATAACTACTTACCATACTTTTACTACTGATGTGGATCAATTCAAGTTCGGAAATCTTGGTTTTTCTATCAGTGTAAACACCTTGAAAATATGGCTTTAAACTCTTATATTCCAACTTTAAAATTAAAGAAATTTCTGTTGTGTTCAAACGAGCGTAGAAGAAAGTGGTGTACATCAGCAAATCAGTTCATAAACTGTTATTGTTTAAGTTGAGTTTTAAGATTAAATATTTCACCGATATTATGCTTTTGAGAGTAAGTGCAAGCAAATAAAATTGTGTGAATTGCAAATTTTCTTTGTGTACAAAATCAAATTGGTTTTTGTATGAAATTGTGTAGTTAGACCGCAAACAAAGTTGGAAAGTAAGCAGCTTATAATAAGCTAAATACTTTCAATTAGTATAAGAAATAAGTTGCCAAGATCAAAAGCAATAAACTTCTAAGGAAAGCGTACTGATTTCATTTGATTTTATGAGCAAAATATTTATTTATCAAATTGTTTGCTATAGAACAATGATTTATGTGAATGCCTTTGTCTCAGCTAAGAAGAAGCAGAGTTTATATGTAGGTATTAACAACTGTGTACTGTGCAAAACACACTATGCCACAATTTGCCAAAACGGCTGCCATGCAGCGCAACAAGCAGCTTATACGTATACGAGTATTTCATCCAGTATATGGGCGCATATGCCGCCCGGCGCTGTCCACTTGGTAGGGCTTTAGATGGTATAAGCCCATCATACGCTGCTTTTCTCAGTATTAGCCAGCTAAAGTCTGCCTGTTCTCTATTCTCGGTTGAGTCTGGAATCGATATGTATGACAAATGACATTGCGACGCGGCTCATACGGCAAGTTATTACTGTCAAGTGTGCCTTTACAATTTGAAGTTGCGCACTAGTGGCATAAATAAAACAGCAGGCGATGTCGGCGCTAGAAGTACACGAATAGCTATAGATACATTTGGTACTTTGGTGCTATACATGCTATACGAGTAGATACATCTATATTTTATATGATGACTCGCAGTTGTACGTGCAAATGAAGTTTATTAGCGTATAATGGAACAGTAAGAACAGGTCTTCTACTCTCGTACTCGGTCTTGTTTTAGTGGTTTGCTTAAACTGCGAACAAATTGCTTGATAAGTGGACTTAGTTTGATGACTAGTAGCAGCTTAAATTAGTTTTTTGCGAAATATCTGAAATTCTCAACTATTCTGATGCACAATAAATACTATACTAATCTATTGGGTCTTTGAATTAATTCGTAGCATTTTTTTTTTTACGAAAATTGCGGTTTTATGTGCTAAAATGGTTGCATATAGAGTATTCAAATTTTATTACCTTTCTGACAGCATATGGTTTTCGCTTTGGAAGAACTCGATTCGTCTTTAGAAGCTATCTAAGAATCAACCTATATTTTCATATCGTCGTAATTACGAGTGTGCTGTGCAGACAGGCCAAAATTATTCGATCGGAACAAGTGGGAATCGGAAGGAACATTCCCTTTTGAGTGTTTCCAACTTGATTTTAAATGGTTTTGCGAAATGGGCCCGAAAATTTTGGTGCTGAAACATCACTTTGCCGGGTCTCTGCTCAACTGTGGCTGTTTATTCTTCAGTAGACTGCTCAAACGCATCAATTGTGTTTGAGATTGACTACCTTTTAGTGGACTACACCCAGCTGATCCCACTAAATACAGAGCATAAGCTTAGATCCTTGGGTATTTGGCTTCGCCATTAATGTTGATTTTTGGACCGACTTTACCAATCATTTTTTAAACCGAGCAATCCAATTCCGATACGTTTGCTAGAGCATGCTCTCCATAAACTTCTACTAAAATTCGATGGCTTTCGGCAGCAGTTTTCAACATGTTAAAGTAATAAAGTAGAACTCACCGGGAACACTTTTTCCGACAGTAAGTTTGTCATGAACGTAGTAGGCTTACGGGGGAATAAACTCTGGGAAGTGCAATATTGAAAATGCACTAGTCACAGCATCATTTAGACAACGCTACAAACTAATTCAAACCTATAATCCAATAAGTTCCAGTGAAGCTGCATGGCTGCGCATACATTGCCAATTAGTGACTGGCAATGAGGAAACGTTTGGCTTGACATCATTCTTCCTGCAGCATTGTCTGCATATGTCTCAGTATTTAGTTACATTTTAAAAGTTGATTTACATTTCAATTGATTAGAATCGCATTCATTACGTCTGTCAAACGCTCTTGCTTCATGATGATGACTACGAAGATGATGATGATGGCAACGGCATGTTGACAGTGTTGACAAATGCCAGTAAAGCAGCTGACGATTTGTATCTTTAGCTGACTATGCTACGCTGTGCTGTAGTTTGCAGTTGAATTTTAAGCTGCTTCAGCGAATGACTCTTGACTGAATGGGACACTTGGGTGACGACATCTAACTTTGTCGCTCCGCTCAGTGGCACTTCGCCTATACCTACATATATTCCTAACCCAGACCATGGTTGTCGCACAGTGCATCTATCTGTCTGTCCCTTTTGAGGGTCTATCTGTCTGACATAAAATCACTTTGAATAGTTTTCACAAAAGTGGCTAATTGCATAACAATGAGATACTCACTGCACTGCACTCCACTCCACTCCACTTCACTCCATTCTGGTATTTGCGGTCGCAACTCTTTCGCAACAGACTTGCACTGCTGAACTTTATTTCAAACTATGTTGCCTTAGTTTTCTACAGACAATTATAATGCTCGCTTGCCTGCTTGTATCGTACTTAGTTAGCGATTTGTTTATTTGCAGTTCACTGCATATCTTTATGTATTTAGATACATACAAGTTGTTACATGTATCTGTATCTATATACTCTATTAATAGATATGCGCTTGTATGTTAAGATTTAATTTGCAGCAATCATGCAATGCAGTAGTTACTAGCATATAACAAACAAACAAAAAATGCAGTACAATATGCAAATTTTATGCGAATGTGATTTATTAGTTAGCTTAACATTTATACATATGTATCTATATTATTCTATTTTTTATTTTACATTCGATGTATTGATTTTTCACATTTTTTACTACGAGTGTATCACACTTAATTAAGTTGTTGGTATTGCCGTAGATATTCATTTATGCATAACAAGTTTTTCCATGAATTTCATTTTGGCTGGAAAAGAATAGCTGCGCAGCTTAATGCATAAAACAATTTTTAATTAAAAAGTTTAGCTTCATATTAAATTCAATTAGCACAACCAGCGTGAGATACACACATTCATGTGCTATGCTCTGCATATATAAATATATTCTATCATATTTATTTTTTGAATGGCAAGCTAGGCGAGGTTCAATTGGCTACACCCTTTGAGGGTTAGTTATGGCGAGTATATCATTTCGGGAACATAAATATAGCAAGCTAGATCTCACATTAAAGCTCGAAAAATTCCGGGAAATTCAAATATTGAAGTCTGAAGTGTTCCACTATATCATGAACTTGCAGACCGCGAACGAAGGCGATATTATAATACGTGGGTAATTTGATAAGTCAGTGACTTTTTGAATTTCAAATTATATTGATTTGAGGGTAGATCCTGAAGTACCCTATCTACATCATTAAGTTTGTGTTTGACAACCTTTGAAAGCAGATGTGAAAGGCAGACAGACGGACAGAATTCAGATCGGTGCCGATATTGACCTCAAACATAATAGCTTCAAAGTACTGTTTGACGTTGACTGACCGAAGTACTGGTAAGTTTTTTTGTCATTTCATGAACGTGTATAAAATATGAATCTATTGCAGTACATCAGCCAACAAGCAGTGGATCAATTAGCGATTTTCTTTGGTCGGATCGGCGCAGCAATGATTTCTGTTCATCTGTCTGCCTTTCTCATCTGCTTTCAATGGCTGTCAAACACATACTTACTGTTGCACATTGCTCTAAAATTTGATTGTACTCTATTAACAGTTGGTAGTTGGCAGGAGAAGTTACTACGCGGCAAATTCAAAAAAATCACTGACTTATCAAATTGCCCTCGTATTTATAAGTTTACGATTAGGATTGCACATTATTATTGTGGTTAATTTTTTTTCAATACACTTACATACTTCCATAAATTGAATTTTCTTGAATGAAATAAGACTGCAAGTCGTTTCTCTTATCGGAGTTCAATACGACTTTTGTTTATTTCATTTCCGTATCCAGGAACACAAAAGACATGACACAAGACATTTGCTGCATCCGTGTTACATAAAATAATGCCGGCCTACTTTTGATAGCCTCTTGACTGTCAATATAGAAATCTCCATACAAAAGAAGTTTTTTTTTTTTTTTTTTGGTGTAAGTCCTTACTAAGGCGAGGTTTTCGAAAATTCCGACCCTAACTCAAGAGATGTAAGAATATGGATCATCCGATCATCTTCAAACTCGGTTGGAATGCTTCACACAAAAAATAATGAAACAATTATTTCTCCGAATTTGAAAAATATCAGCCCAAGTTGGGAAAATGGAGAAGGGCAATTATTATTTTATTTTAGCTTTAAACTTGATTTCAAGATGTAAAGTTTGTAACTGCACCCCGCACACCGGCGGAAAAACTTCTAGATTAATGCTGCAAACAGCTCAAAACTATTATTTTAGAGTTACTGCAGTAATAATAAATCAAGATATCCTATTCAAATTAGATCCCTGCAGTACCGATAGTATATACCATCTTGTAGGCGAAAGTTGAATGATTTATGTTTAGAAGACTTCCCTTTGCGCCATCCATCGGAATCTATAATAACGTTCATAACTCAACCAAATCTTAGCACCGGGCTCTTTTAATCTATGGCAATCTCCTAGGGTTGTTATGATGCAAAATTTTGCTCTAAAATTTAGACATTTTGTATGAACATTAAAAGACTTCTTCGAATATTGACGAGTATATTTATACATGTTAAGGCTGTAAATTCTTTAAAACATAGATTTTATAGCATTATTCGTCATGCTGGATCCTGACATCTTCTGTTTCAGAACGCCCAGTGTATAACTCATTATTACACCATAGTCTCTGCACTCTTTGCCGTGGTTTTCTGACTGCAAGTTCATGATAAAGCTGTTTCCTTGCTATAATAACTTTTGCTCCAAGTACCATTGTTAAATTTTAGCTACTATTCGCCGTTCCCTAGCTCTTCGGGTGATTTATTGCCTATTGATATGGCATCATATATGGTAAAACATGCAGTGGAGATTTAATAGCTCCGTAAAACAAAGAAAAAGCTAGTTTATCGGAGACTGTTTAAGAGGCCAGCCAAAATTGTCCGATCCTCTAGCAGCAGAACGTTTTAAGTTTTCTGGTGAAGCCGTTACACCTGACGTGATATTATCCATGCTCCTACTTAGATTCTCCTCTTACGACTCTTAAAGCAAATATCACATGAACTTGTTACAATGGGTTTGGGGTTCACCATGTGAAGACCACACTCTTGATATTTCTATACATTTAATATTTGCCCAGAAATTGAAACGGTCAAAGATGTTCTAATCGAGTTCTGTAATGAATAGCAAGGAGCCAAAAATCTGGAACACTGTCGAACACCATGAAGTGTACCTCAAAAGGAGGCCTCTAAGAAAGCCCATTGAGTGTTATTGTGTTATTGTAATTTTCTTAACCCATCTACTCTCTATCGGATGTCTCTTAATAGAACGACGAATATGTTTGTTTGGTATTGGTAGACATTCTGAGCCACAGTAGTTGTCTATTGCCATATTACGTTATATTATGTATATCAAGTATAGGCCTGCATTTCAAGCTAAAAGGAGAGTTACTTTTATACTTATACCATATAAGAGTGCTTGATATTACTGATTTATTCAGAACTGATTTCTGAACAGTAGTTTTAGTTAATGCTAAAAATACTCATTAATTTTTTATCTGTTGGTTTTCAAACAACTATAATTAGTTCTGTACAAAACGAACATGAAGGGCTGCCCACACTGCTTATGGTGTGTATGGCAATGATTTCTGCTGCTTTATTCGTGCTATCGATTCCTAAAAAATACACCAGCTTCTATTTAAGCCTCATATTTAGCTACAATATGTTTTACCTCTTCTAAGTCTAAATGGCACGATTCAAATTCTAAAACCTTTTTTATCTCGATTTTCGCATTTAAATTGTTTCCAAACTGGCAGCTTTTGGCTATTTTTATTCATTTCACGTCGTGGCGCTAACTTTATGCCAATGAGCAAATGAAATACACAACAACAACAAAAGAAAGTAAATAAAAAAATATATGTATATATCCTATAAAAATGAAATAGCAACTTGCACAAATCGAACGCCTCTTCAGACAAATTTCCAAGAACTGCGCTGCTGATGAGCTTATTGAAACAATTTCGATAAAACAAAAAACCAAAACCAAATTCAAGCAACATGTTTGCTATATGTACATATGTTCAACCATGCATCTTATCCATTCATCCATTCATCCATCAATCAGTCAATCAATCAATCAATCAATGAAACAATTTTAGCATTTTATGAACAAACCGAACATGTTAAGTTAATAGCCACAAGCTAAATTCGTTGAAGTTGCCATCTCTGCGGATGCTGCCACATCGATAAAATCAAACAAAAGCCCAACAAACACGAATGCAAAACAAAAAAGAAAAACAAAAACAAAAACAAAAACAAAAAATCGAAAACTCCATCATAATAAAAGGGTTACTGGCCCAACCAATTTCACATAAGCAACTCGCAATTGGATTGTCCGAATGTGAGTTAAAAGCCTTTAAGCATTTTGTGTCCTACAAAGCCAAAGCAGCTGGCCAAACTAAAAATTCGTTAATATGGAGCAGATACTTATGGATACACTAGTCTGTAACGTTAGTAAGTAAGAGTTAACAAGAGCGGCCAAGGTGATAATAATAACTTTCGCACGAAATGTGCAATAAATCAAAACTGTTGCTGCCAAAGAATAAATAAATCATTAATTTATGTAAAATTGATAAGCAAGCGGAAATATGTATCCAAAGTCAAGGCAACTCCGAAGGCGACTTTTCGGTTGGTAACTTGAAATTAATTTGTTTGCCCGTTCTGCGATCCAGAGTCGCCCTAAGGTAACACTTTGAACAAATGGCTGTGTAAGTTTGTGTGCTGCCAAAATATTTCAAAATATATGTACTACTTACTTAGGTTCTGTATCGTACTATGTGTATTTTGAAAGATTTCTCAAGCTAAACTATTAAATTAAGTTTGGAAACTCAACTCGCCATTGTTTGCTGTTGCGGTTTTTTGTTGCACAACACTTTGGAGTATATACACACACTTACAATATTACTCATATACTAGTATGTAGCATGTGCACATTTTGGCTTGAAGTCAAGTAGTCCTGAAATAGTCGACGTGTCTATGTTTATATATGTGTCCAGATTTTGTAACTTCCTATACAGAGTGCTTTAATAGAACTTCGTTTAGAAAAGAGGTTAATGCGAAAAAATTTAGATGTTACACAGTACCATTCATTGTTTTGTTTTTATTTTTCATTCATAATATTGATAGGTCACTTTTAACACTTAAAAAAGTTATGACGACAGTTGATACTGGAACCCCAGCATTCTGTTTTAAATTTCTAAAGAATGTTAGTCAGAAAATGTACAAGATATGCTACTCGACAAGCAAATCGAGTCACGATTTTTCTACATGTGATTTAAGAGGTAAGTTTAATGCGGTATTTCCACCAAACACATTTCTCGCATCCTTGTGCGGATGTGAAAAATGCGTCTTTTTTTCTACATAGATTTTGTTATTGTCAACAAGCAACTCACATCACGTACCACTACATCCAAATGGGATGCGAAAACTATCCGTGTTTCAAATTTTGTGCATAATTGGGTAAAATTTAGTTGATTCTTTTCTATTTCTGTGCTAGTCGTCCCTTGTTTTGCTTGATAGCTGACATCATGGCGGATTATTAGATTTCATTATTCCACAATCCACGATTTTCTGCTTTTTAAACAGAAGTGAAACAGATGTGAAATGCGAAATACGTTTGGTGGAAACACTTTTTCGGAATACGAAATGTGAAATGTGTTTGGTGGAAACGTCACATAAAAAGGTCCCACGAACTGTTCGGGCTAAAGAGCATGCATGATTTTTTTTATTTATATTTAGAAATTATGGAATACTTAACTCATGGGTCGAAATTCGACTATTTACATCGATCCATTTTATTTATTTCGTTACCAAGCAACGGTATTGAAACTTTCAGACTATTCTACGCATATACAAAGAAATGGAATGCGCGCCAAATATGAAGGATTAAAAAAGCAAGAATGCTGCAATCATGAACTCACGATTTCGAAATATTGTAACTTACCAACTTTCTTACATACACATAGGCATATGGAGTTTCTACATAGCATACTCATTTTCTGTATGTCTTCGTTGCCGGTAACGAATTCAGAACGAAGATTAGCACTGCTTAGTTACGTTGAAGAGGCAAATAGGTGTGGGCGTGGGAATCAAAATTGATCTGCATGTGCGTCCCGGAACAGTTGTGAAACAAAGTTATTTCTGCTATTAAAAATGCGCAATCCTGCTATCTATTTGATTCTCATATCTTGCTATCAATTAAATTGTTAATATTTGTTTGTCATTCATTGTTTCCATTTACAATGCCCAGAACTAGCTTGTGGCCATCTGTTTGTGTTCGTCCTTCTGTGTGAGTGGGCAACTAATACATTATAATCGTGTTACCTAAAAAACTTTTACGCATCTGGTATATGGGTGATAAACATAATTCTAAATTTATCTAAAATGTCTGAATAGAAGTGAGCAAAATGAAATTCGTTTAAAGGACTTAATGTATAGAGAACTTGTATAGAGATATTGTCTTTATGCTTCTTTCTAATCAATTCTGCGCTCTGTGATACACATTGCATAGCTAAATGTTGTAAATGTGTGAAATGCGTACTAAAGACCAATACCAGACACAGACCACGTGTCTAAGCCGTATGCTCTCCATGCACATTGGTTTTTGTAATGCTCTTTAATATATGCTGAGTCGCATTGTCGCACACACACGTAGCTCTCTATAGCAAAGATCAAAACGCCTATACCAAAGTGCAAAACAACAATAGTCTGGATTGCTAATTTTTTTTGTTTTTCTTTTCTGTCTATTGACATCGCACACGCATGCAGCACTTTGCATCTTGCAGCGAAATTTACACAAACAATTTGCTTGTTCTTTGTAATCTCTCTATAATAAAACATTTCGTATGTATTGGTGTGAACCTCCATTTGAAACTTCGTTCTGAACATGAAAAGCAATACATTTTAATAAAATCACTTCCGAATCAATTCGGATTTGAAAACCGAAACATAATATCCTCTCAACTGTGCACCCTGTATAATGTTTTAACGCTTTTGCATTTGTTCTAAGCAAAACTTGAAGTGTTCTTCTGGGTTTTTGTGTGTTCTTCGACTTTGACTTGAATGACCTCGGCTCCTGACTCTGGCTATATATAGTGGATATAGTTTCTTTATTTTGTTTTTCTCGCCTGGTTGTGGCTGCTTCTTACATACTTTGGATTTCTTAAAAAGTAATTATTTTTCCAGGGAAATATTTTTAATGTAGTTACTGCACTTGACTTTGTTCTCCGCTACCCTTTTTTTTTTTTTTTTGTTATTGCAGTTGCAGTGGCTGTCTTTGCAAACTTGCAACTGTCGTAAAGTGAGCTGCTACTGCAAAATGTTGCTACAAAATGCCACCGACTTCTACGAGTATTTTAGTTCAAGTACGAGTGTAGAGTGTTCTTTCATTCTTTGCAACTCGTATGTGTGTGTATATGTGTTAAAATTAATTTCTGGTTTCTTTATCTGTATGTGTGCTACTTGTTCGTCTGCAGTTTAATTAAGTAGAATAATTTGTCACTAACTAGTTTGAAATTGCTTGAGCGATGTGCAAAGAACTTTCCGCAAGTTGCAATTTTTCGTCGGTCTTTCATTTCTTCTGAAGTTCGTTTGTGCAAAGTAGTTTAGTTGCACGAAAAAGCTGGAAAAGTTAATATCAGGTTAATTCGCTTTAAGCAACTGCAACTTGAAGTTAATAATGTTTAAAGGTTTTTTTTTTTGACAAAAAGATACAAAAGATACACATCACATATGCAATAAACTGTGGGAGTGTGGAAAGGGTAGTGAAGAAAGTTTGAGAATCGCTCCCTAATGCGACATTCTCAACATTTCACATTTTCACTGGCAAATGTTCATTGCCGTTAACATGTGAGTGGCACAATGACGTTCGCTTTCTTTAAATATTAGCTTTTTGTGGTAATAATAATAACACAATTCATCGTAATTAGTAATTAATTCGGGGTGAATGGCAACATTCTTTGAGAAAGTACAGAATGTGAACAACTATGGAAAAATGTACAGACAACACTCTTTAATGAATATTATTAACCGGTGTAAAGGCCCTATAAGAGAGAAAGTATTATTGAGATATATTACTCATCAGCCCGGTCTTTACTTTAATTAAGAAAATGTTCAATAAGAAACGCTACGTAAATATTGAACTAATTTATTTATTTATTTTTTGCATTGAAATATACCACACGAACTTGTCTGCGATTAAGGACATATCCTTTGTTTTATTTGTTGTTGTTGTTGTAGTACAATACATACATAGTTATAAAATGAATTGTTGTTGTTGTTGTTTTTGTTTTTGTGACGCTTTTTAAGCTTGTTAAGCTGACTTTGACAAATGCAACAAACGCAAATACCTGCACTGAAAATGTAATTCACACATTGATGCCATACCACCATCAGCGTCATTGTCCTTTCACACACACACACACACACACACACACACACACACACACACACACACACACACACACACACACACACACACACACACACACACACACACATCACAAACTCATTTATATGTATGTTGCATGCAACTTTTGTAGTAGTTTTTGTTTTTTTTTTTATCTGCATACAGGTATCTGTATCTGTATATTTCCATGTGGGTGGCAAATGGTTAGATACAAGTATGAGTTTACACGTTGTTGAAAATGCAACGCGTAAATGCATCCATGCGACAAAAGCTTCAACACGCACATGAAAGCATTTGGAAACGTTTTACAAAGGCAACTATGAGGCAGACATGAGGATTTTATAGAAGTTTGAGGATGCATTGTGGCAGCCTCCGTTCGTTCATTCGTTCGTTCGCTCGTTGATGGTATTAGCTTTTGTTTACGTGCGCGTTTGATAGAAAATCCAATTTGAAATTGCAGTTGATGCAAATCTTTTGTTTTCTTTGCGAAGCATTTCGTTCGTTTGCTGCGGTTCTATTCAATGCATACTATGTGTATACCTACTATTATAAACAACTCACTTGCATGTTAATATATATAGCAATCTATAACTAAGGCAGGTAGTACCACAGATATATAGAGATATTGCAACTAAGTAGATGCATCACAAGTTTCACATACATATGTACATCAATATAGTAAGATCGAGTGATGCAAAATTACTTTATTCAGATTTGGAGAATTGATTTTTTGCACGATCGAGTTCTGATTTGATTGTTTATTAGTTGAAAGGTTGGTAGGTTAATTTGAGTGGCCGGGAACAAGAAAAATCAGCTGATCTGAGATACTGTGCCCTCGATTTCACTATGCCCTGGCATCCAAACGAGGTGTAGACTGTAAATTTCGACACCTCGCTAAACGATCTGTTTCATTCAGTAAAAGCCTGGCCGGATTTACGGTCTTATATTTACGTGTCATGTTATCTGACGTGTGTTGCGTGCAACTGTCAAAATATCACATAAGAATAATACTTTGTGTGGTCAAACGAGTTCGCAAGAAATTTTATAGCTGCATTTTAGTGTTAGCCAGTGGCTTCAGAATCGCATTTACAACACTGTAGTCTAAAATGAATAAAGCCAAGAAAATGTCTGCTTTATTAGCAATTTATGCAGCAAGTAAAAATATAAACAAAGAATCAGAAAACTGAAGAGAATATGCGAAAAAGTCGTGTACGTAAAATTTGGTGTCGGAACTGGCTGCCGCGACCAACAAGTGCAGAAACAGCTAATTTTTACTTTGCGTGTTTAAAAACACTGATTACTACTTTTGGCAACAATTCACAACACTGTTAACAAAACTACTTAGAAATCTAAAACGAAATATCCTGGCACGACTATCCTATCAATCTGACACGTAAATAAAAGACCGTCTAACCAGGCCCTAATTATTTTTAATTTTATTCTGCAATAGTCTAGAGCTTTTAGTGCTACTTGACTGAGTATAGGAATTCAGTGCTTTGTCCCAACATACAAGGGCGTGCAAAGTTTCCTGAATGACTGAAACGTCGATTTAGTAGACACTGCAATAGTTTGGAAGCATTGAAGATACTTCTCAACCTATAAATGGGGCGTTATCCAGCGAAACCATAGCGGACGAGACGGCATAGAAGAAAATAGCGAGGAATCTTATTATTGCTTCCGTATTACTATTGCTTACTATTGCTCCTAGTTTCTGTTTCTGTTTATCTTTTATGGAGTGAAGGTTATATCCTCCTCGTGGGGCTGGATGGTAACATACTGAAGTCACGGCTTCAGTGTATGGCGAATAATAACCTAGCGAAGAGAATAAACTCTATAACATTATTTTGTCTCCAGTAAGGCACACAGGGGAATAACATGTATATATGCAAACATGCCGTAACTGTGTGTACTTATTAGTAGTTACATTACAGCCTCTCGGGCGGCATATGGAAATTGTAATGGACGCCTCCTAAAGTAAGTAATACTGCTTCGGCACCATGTTTGCTTCGGCTCTCTGGTATTACCAACTTGCCTACATTGTTCAATTGGAGTTTATTTCTGCTTATATGTAAATGGTTATCAGCTAGCCAGTATGTTTTGGATGCAAAGTAGCAAGTACGTATCGTACGACACCGTACAGATGGTTTATTCTGTACCACGGGAAGTCAGCAGCCCAATGAGCCATTGGTTCACTTTGACTTATGGTGAGGACCTTGTTGGGTGAAACGTGGTGGCTGTGGTTTATAGCCACTGTGGCGAGAGTATCACAGGTGCGCGATGTGGAGTTGCATTGCAACCAAGTCTGTTCTATATTATTGTCAGAAGAACAGAAGGAGTTTTTAAGGATAGTCTCCGACCACTAAAATATACCAAGGTGGGCTAAGACCACCATGAGCTTAAACCTAAACAGGTAGGCGTTCATGTAAAACCACCACCACCTCCAACTTGATTGTTTTGCTTAGAGCCATCTGTGAAGTTGGCCATGCTATTCCGACTTGGAGTTGATTTTGATGTTGTATTTTTTGTGGATAACGAGTTTTGGAACATGGTAGTATTTTGTTGTGGTAGATCACTGAAGTTATTTAGGCACATTGAATGTACTACTCTAGCGTTTGTCAATGAGTTGCTTTCTCTAATTCTTAGGGGACGTCAAAGTGCATGCTAGAAGCGATACGTTAATACTACGCTATATCGCACTGCAAATCACCGGTAATTTCTTAAGAGAGCATTAAAAAGGTGTCACAGTGCAAGCGAAACGGAGCTTTAATTGGAGAAGATTTTCCGTCGATGTTCGTTTATACTTTTTTGAGAAGCACATATATGAAATAACTAGTTTGCCTCTGCCATCTATGATTTTTTTTTCTCTCTCGATTTGTGACAGCAGTTACACTTGCGTAAAATTAAAAGAGGAAGTCAACTTTTTTTCAGTTCAGTATTTTTTGCGAGAATTTGCAAACAGTCAAAAAGACAAAACGCATGAATGATTGCCAGAACATTTTCAGCAACAAAAAATGAACTCAGTTCGCAATACTTGCAGCAGTTGGCATGGAATTGGCTTCCAGCGGAATTTGTAACAGTTGCGAAATAATATCAAACATTTTTATAAACAAAAAGTACAACAAAAAATTTCAATACCCTATATTAAATACCCTTTATTTACGAAATTTGCAGCAACACCAACTAATTATATACACGATTCAATACATAAGCGTTTGATCTCATTGAAACTTAATCTAGTTATTCATATTGAATTGGTTTAATTGAGTTTGTAACAGTGTGGATCAGCAGGACTTATTGCACAGATACAATATATTTAAATATATCGACACACATATACGTGTATTACTTCGCATTATTTAATTAAAATGTAATTAAACAGATTAATATTGTTATTGCGCTTGTTAGTTCTGTTCATTGATTAATTAACTGTCTATACAAGACGTAAGAACAATTTCAACAATTTTTTAATTATAATAATTATTATTGAAATTAAACAAATATTTATACGATATAAAAAGTTGCATTATTTATTGTTCAGTTTTTCGATTTTTATTTAATAAACTTGATGAAGTTGAAAAGTTTAAAATGGTTGTTTTTTTCGCTTTGAACGGTTTGTAACACAGTAAAATTTTGTACATTCCGAAAAATTACCTAAATATATACACCTACACCGATACACCTGGTATATCATAACAGTGCTTACTGCTATTGTGAGTATTTTCTGTTAAAGCACAGCTATTTCTGTTAATAGAAACAGTGCCAAATAATGTTAACAGCAATAATAGTATTTTTAACCGCTATTGCAGTGATTTAACAGAAAATAGCAGTGATTTACAGGTCAGTCTTATTATCTTATCGTGGCATTTCGCAGAAATAATCAAAGTCAATCTTCGAATTGGAAGTTTTTTAATCAAAAAACAGTTAATCTTAGAGTCATCAAAATTACACGTTTTTATTTTTGTTTGTTTGCGTAGTAGCTTCGTCCTGCGCCTTAAATTTTATTAGTATTTAATTTTGTTGAATTCTTGCCGATACTTACTAGTTAGTACCTGGCGCGTTGCTGCCCTTCTCCCTGCCCCACTTCTCCACTTCGCAATACTTCATGACCCCTCGGATAATAAAATTGTTCATACAAAAATGCTAAAACCGGGATTAAAAATAGGGGTTCGGGGTAGGTGGGTGAAAAATACTCAACGACCTATTCTCATATGTATATATTGTAAACATAAATGTTAGTATGTAAATGTTAGTATATTATATTAGGGTTAAGCATGAATATTTTATTAGGGTTAATATAACCGATAAGATGGTAACCGATCGAGAATGGTCAGAATGGGTAAAGATGGTAACCGAACGAGAATGATCAGAACGGCAAACACATAAACGCTAGACGTTTTTGTAGCTTTCAGCTTTTTGTCGTCTACTCAGAGATTAGATCATAAATTAGCCTATGTGTTATTCTGATATATGAGCTATATTATTGTAAAGTTTCATTAAAATACATTCAGTAGTTTTTGCGTGATGGAGTAACAAACATTCACATATCCACACATTCACACATCTACACATCCACACATCCATACAAACTGTCGCGTTTATAATATTAGTAGGATTGATCAGCTCGTCTGTTTGTCTGTCTATCCGTCTGTCGGTTTTGCACCGAGTTATAAATTTCTTTTTGCCATATTGTATTCACTTTATAGCTGGCGTATTGTATTGAAATGTGGACAGAAATTTTTATTGAGGAAGCCAAGTTTCAATATTGTGTGTGCAGGGCATATAGTAGTTAAACAAAAGTGCTTAGGAGTAACGACAGATTAGGGAAAAATAATCGAGCTACTTACGAAGCAGCTGTGCCTCATTTGGAGTTGCTCTTCTGAAAACTGTGAAGAGCAATCAAAGTTTCACAAAACTGTGCATAGCAATTACATTTTGTGTGCAAAAGTACAAAGCAAAAAAGCCTCGAATCACAGTGAAAATATCAATTTCTGTGTAAAAATGCTCATCACTAGTTAGTATATGGGTTGCTACTGATATTTCTGGCCTAACAATGAAAAAACAAATATTTGTAGTTGAAAATGGTTTCATTGTTTCTCAAAATATTCTCCATGATAATCAATACACTTCTGCTCGCGCGTGAACCTATTTTCGAAGTACTTTTTCCACTCCGAATGTGGTAGCACCAAAACATGTGCCTTGAACGCATCAAACTTGGAACTTCTTTAGAATGGTTGTCATTACAAAATTCGACGATACGTTTGTTGCGCACTCTAACGGAAAATATTTGGATATTAGGGAATGCTAATGATGGCGCTAGTTAACACACAATGTTTCCATTGGCCGGTAGAGGGCGTAACCAACACCATTGTGTCAAGGTTTGTGAAAATACTAAAAATCAAATCGATCGAAGTTCTTTGGCATGGTTAATCGAAAAAGTCGAAATTTCCATTGTATCGAGTAGGACGATAGATGGCGCTCCTGGTATCTTCACTAGAAGATCGTATCAATAGATCATAGGTTTGTGAAATGCATTTTTCTTGTAGTGCATATTCTTTTCACACACTGTTTTTTTTTTCAATATTACCTTACACCAATCGACAGGAGCAGTTTTTTTTTGAGCGTTTATCAGATTATGCGGGATTATGCGAACAGATCGTCTTCACTGCCAAATGATCATGCAACATCTTATTGATGCTTGCCATACATGTCACATAACGGTCTGGCAGTTCGTTCACAGCATCGATGTTCTCTGGCACAACAACCGATGCTGGGCGACCTTCACTGAATTCGTCTTGGAAAACTCGTTGTACCAGTTTTTTACCGCGATTACGGATGGTGCTTGATAGCCGTACAAAGATTTTAGTTCATCGACGCACTCTTGCCACGTAAAAAATTTTGAAAAATGATCGCACGAAACTGTTCACACTAAACAACACAAATATTGCTAGTACGTCAAAATGTTCTGAGTACGATTGCACTAAAAAATGTCAAACTTTGGAAACGCCAGATGCAGCTGGCAACACTTAGTGCTGCCGAAGCCAGTTATATAAATATCGTCCTCGTATCATATTTCTAAAACGGATATGTCGAAAACGGACACCCTCAATATATTTAGCTTCGCTTAATATTTTTTGTGAACATGTGTGGATATTGTTCACTCTTCACATTGCAAAATATGTACATATTTCTCAATGTCAAGACCAAGTTTAACCACAGTGGTAAATGCTCTACAACTCTTACTATATTGCATATATGAGCCTCAGACTTGAACCTTCTATTTTTTAGTTTCGAATACAGAAAAAATTCCTTGCAGTGTTCTGATATTAGTGCCCGAAATCTAAAAAATTAAATAACTTAAATATTTTTTTAAGGTTTGTAACCAGCATATAAACACCTCATATGATTTACTTCAATATAGGGTATAAAGTAGTCGAGATATAGACCACTCTTAACATTTGTCTATATTATTATTTTGGTTAATAAAATATTTATGCAGCTCTACAGACAGACAGGCAAACTGATGAGCAAACAAAACGAATTTGATTAAACATTTATGAGCTTAGTATTGTATACGTATTAATATTAATTTTATTTGTTTAAACAAAAAAAAATTAAACAAACAATTAATAAATACAATACCATCAAGCGTAATAATGTCCACATTAATATTTATTAACAATGCATTTATTTATTAAACACATTATCTTCTATTAATAACTTTCACTATCAATTGAACTAAACCAATCGAGTGACTTCAATATTAACATTTCTTTCGCTCTTTGATATTGCTTTATCATGCATGTATGACTTCAATATTGATTGATGTCTTTATGTGCACTTAGCATTACTCAGTCTCATAGTCTCAGTCTTATACAATACGAGTAGCTCCCATATATACTGCACTACCTTGCTCAACTGTCGCGTGCATTTATATTTTTCCGTCTGTCATGAGACAAGTCATGCCAAGCACATTGACTTGCCATTGTATTTTACCTTACAGCAAATGTATCGCACCACTTCAACTGCAGCATTGTTTTTTGACTTCGACAACATCGTCATCGTCGCCGTTGTCGTCGTCGACATCGACATTATGAATGAAATACCATATAATGGATGCCGCCTTGGATTGGCTATGATTTTATTATTGTACGAGTATGTTCCTTACACATTGTTTGTTTCGAGTGGCGGTGTGGCACTTTTCCAATTTATTTAACTGCCACAAAATGCTCACGCGACATTGATTTAACTTCACTTTTCTCTTTGGTTCGTGGCCATACATACCCGTATGTCTGAATATTTTGACATATTGCGCTTTAAATGTCATTTCTTATTGCTTTCGAATATCTCTACAAGAAATATCTTCCATATTTTTATTTCAACTCATTGCTCACATTCAATTTGAGGAGGCACTTCAGTGTATTCGCGTCTTTAATTATGCGTGTCGTTTCGAGAGTCTTACGTTTTTTTTTTTTTTTTATGTATGAAGTTTCCGTGTACTGTGTTGATTTTTCGTAATTAATATCCATAATGATCCATAATGATAACGCATGTACAGTGTTGCATTGGTGACACAGTTCATAATTTCTTATTGTTTATTCTGCATTTTTTTGTCACTTCAAACATATTGAAAAAAAATGTGGTATATGCATTTTGTTGGAAAGATTACAAAAGAACTGAATAAACGGCAGATAATCCCATATATTTATATATATACCAAACTCATTTCAATATTTAAAAAAGTAAATTTTGGGACAGTTTTTTTTTGGGAGTTATGTGGAAGACAAAAGTCTTATGCTTGATGCTAAAGATGGATCACTCAATTTGTACCAAATTTCTTTATATAAATGATTTAATATTAGTAACGTCCGAACTTTAAAATAAATAAGAAACACAACACAATTGTTGTACATACATATGAACATACTACGAACTTATCGTATTAATAAAGCAGATATGTATGCCACTATCCTCTCATTCCCTTTCTCTCCTCACCACTGATCATGCTATGCACTAATCTAACAACGGCATTATATGCTACTTACTTTATACGCATATACAATGCATCAATAAAGAGAAATATATAAACGTCATGTGTTTGCTGTTGATGTTTGCTTATATGTCTGAAGTGCCCTTACTCTTCCTTTCTCAACTCATCATCGTTTATTTAGCTTCACTTCGCATGTTTATCTGATTCAGATGCTGTGGATTATAAACTTTCGTTTAAAAGTTAATAGCGCATATAATTCACAAATAGTTTATACATATTTATTCACTTCTTCAATGTTTTAATAACGGTATATACTTTTAACTGCTTAAGGCTCACATACTCGTAAACATGAGTAGCTACAATATACCAATTTTGAAGCGGAGAAAAGAATACTCTATTTACAGCATAAGATTCATATGAATACGGTAGTTCAGTGCCTTGATTTGATCGTGTTCCTCTTTAGGCAAGTCGATCGGCTCTTCCTTTTCCAATAAGAGTTGAGCTGGACAACGCCAAGGGTTCTACAGCGAAGTTGATTGAAGTCACGCAGTGTCAAAGCAGTTGTAGATTGTTCAATGACCGTTGTAAGATATTCCAATTATTTTTTTTCATGCTTATTGCCGTGTGGTTTCGAGACTCACTACGTTGTAGAAAATATTATATTATATCATATTATATTCTACGCACTCTGTATAACTCCCGCCCACCCGTGCCATCAAGCATAAAAACGAAAGTGTGATATATTTGAGCTCAATGCATTATGTGTGTTAATGCAATAATAATAATATAATATATTATATAATCTTTGGTTCTAGGCAGCAGTATGCAACTAGCTTGTAGTACAGTCAGACTGACCCTTTATAGCATTCTAACTCCGCTCCAGCAAACTAAAAACGAAAACATATTATTACTAAGATTCTAGCCTTTAATATTTAATATGATTCCTTTGAACAGTATGTGAAGAGATTTACGTCATTAGTGATATACTGTCAATAATTGACAAAGTACTTTTTGGTAGGTAGGAAAGTTGAGTTTTGATTTGGTGTGATCCATAATCTTTTGACTAAGTTTGTATGATTTGAATATGCTGGTCTATTATACGGTAGTTGACCATATAGCTAGTGACATTCAGTTTTCCATCGATTTTGCGCACTTTTGCAAATACAAGATACATCAATGATGCTTTCTATGATTATTTTCTATGCAAATTACCAAAAAATATGCAGAGTTGGTTTCGTCGACATATATTTCACATAAATTTCAGTCCGAAATGTGACCATTTTAGCATTTAAATCAGCAATATTCTAAGGGATTTGATATAAAATTTGGTGTTTTTCTAGGTTTTCTTTAAAAGTTTTATCACAAATGAATACAGCAACCACAGAGTGGTTACAGAGGAAGTGAATACAGTGAGGAATACTACAACTCACTTCTTTTTTTTATTATCATTCCAATTTCAATTTTATTATCTGTGAAGTGTATTAAAGTATCTGTTATACCAATGTAAATGTATTTCTTCTTTCAATTGTAAATCAATTCACTTTCTGTCTCGCAGTATTTTCAACAGATATTGTTGTCTATAATTAAATGTAATGAAATGCATTTGTATTGCATAATGTAGACAAATGGACAATGGAATGTTTTTTTTTTTATTTTGCTTTTATTATGTGTAGCCTCGTATTAATGTATTGTTTATTTTATATCTGATAGAGCAACAGAAAATTCAGATGTATGGAAACCAATCGCTGCGAGAAATTGATGGAGCAGTTGAAGTCTAAATCAGCGCATTTCAAATTACTACATCTATTCAGCCGTTCAACTGTCTGATCTGTCTGTATAAAAAACATTTCATTTGAATTTATGCAGTTGTAGAATTCTAAACAAATGCGTTTCAAATTTATAATGTAGTCTAAACAAATAGTAAATATAATTGCTAAAAATACAATACACAAATTGCGTTGATTGGCATTGATTAGTGTTTGAATGGCCTAGAATTGTGTAAAAGCTTCAAGTATCAAACATTTCGAAAATAACATTATTTGATACAACTATGCAATTTGATTATTTCGAACTTTTCATGTAGTAATGTAGTTCACGTCAACTGATATTTGTATAGTATCTTACTAGAAGAAAAATATATGAAAAAAGAATAAACAAGCCACGCTCATTTATAAGCAGCGAATATATTGTATATAAAGTGTTACCTATGCTAATAAATACTACTAAGCTATGTACAGATTTATTACGCATGAGAGAAAGCGAGAGGGATATATTTGTGAGCTGTGTATCACAAAGCCAACAGCTGACTGATGCATTCATTGTGTGTCAACTAATTTGGACAAAGTGAAAAATGGTATGACAGCAAATAGCTGATTTATAAAAATTAAATAATGTTCAGTAAAAAGAAGCTCAAGTCTAGGCGATTTATCTGTAGATTTCGATATAAACAGGCTGCTTATTTTGACGTGAACTACGTAAGTATATTAAGCAAAAATGTGTTTACGCAGTTTAAGTCTCAAACGAATATTTTATATTAAAAAAAAACTCTTCCCCTTGCCCTTCCCCTTGTCACTCCCTTCTCCTTTCTCCTGCCACCCCTACCCCACCTTCCCTCTGCCCCTTTACTCTACCTCCAATTCTCCTAACCCTCTTCTCCTGTCCCTTCCACCCCTTCGCCAACCACCCCTTATGCTGCCCCCATTCCCCATTACCCTGCCCCCTTCCCCTACCACTCCTTACTTTACCCCTCCTTTTCCCTACCCCATCGACACCATTAACATGTATACAACATTTCATCCCGCTACCATAAATGGTACCCAGCGGGTTGCTGCCATTTCACTTGCCTCTCCTACCTTTACCACTCCATTCCTATGATCCCTTATCCTACCTCAACTTCCCCTATTCCTCTACCTACCCTTCCTTTATCCCTCTTCTCAATGCCCCTTTCCCATGCACCCTAAATAAAATTAACATGTATAGAACATTTCATCCCTCGAAACCACCATCCATCTACTACCACTTCTTCCCCTGTCCTTCCCCCTACCTCCTTTCCTTTGACTTCTTCCTGCCCCCCATGCGGGATAGGGCCAGCAACGCGCCGGTTACCAGCTAGTTTCTAATATTTTGCTTGTCAAGCCGCTGCAAACGCTCCGTACTCGACTTGCAAGACGATTTTCAGTTTCTGATGAAGATTCTCCATGACGACGTATTTTTAATGCCCTCGCCTGGGAACTATTTCTAGAAAGTTGCGATCTTGATCTTTTTTGGCATTTTCAAATGATAAAAAAAGTTTTAAACTTTTTTGTTGGGTTTAATTACCTACTAAACGAACACATTTTGTAGATAATGATGTGTTCTGCAAAGTCGTAGTACATTACTTTGTTCTATTATCAATAGTTTTGGCAGCGCACTCGATGCAAGGAATTTTTTAGGTAATTTGTTTACACCTTTCGTTACATTATTGGAGTTTTAGTAAGGGTCACTAATTTTTTTGAAAATATAATATAGCCTATTTCACCCGGGGATAGTATACCTTCCCAACAGTGAAAGAGTTTTTCAAATCGGTCCAGTAGTTTCGGAGCCTATTCTCAATGCAAACAAGCAAACAATGAAATCATTCCTCTTTATAATATTAGTTAGATATATGTATATATATATATATGTATATCTATATGTAACTGCGAGTAGATCTACGAAATCCTTGTCAACTGTAACAGTAGCTTACCTTTCATTATCTTAAGTGTTTTGGCTCACAGCTTACCTGTTATTCTGACCCTACATACACCATTTTTAAAAGAGAAAATGCAGAGCACAGAAAAAAAATTAAATTTCTCAAAAGCGCAATAGCAGTGAAATGCTTTACGACTACAATGGCAACCTGAAGTGATGTTTTTTCTCCTTGCTTTTACCGTTGTTGACACTTATTTTAATTGTCAACATTTTGATTATTATTGTAGGTTGCTGTTTCAGAAAGCAATCTTCAAGATACACCACTCTGACTGCACTCTTGCCAACATTGGCAAACGCAAAATGCCATTTAATTTAAGAGCTGTTTTATACCAAATTTCTTTCTTACTTTTTCACTTTCACATTTTATATTTCTGTTCTAGATTTTCTTTGCATTTCTCTCCATTGAATCTCGATTTGAAATGCATGTTAAACGCTGTATTCAATTTTTAATGACTGCTTTCAAAATAAAACAAATATCAATTGGGCAATTTGTACACGAAGTAAATGAAACTGATTGCTTTATATGTATTTGTAGTACATTTTCTGTTTGTGGCATTTCATTTAAAAATATTTAAAGTAAATTTCCTGTTGCTATTTTCCAGATATTTTAAATCTATCTAACTAGAAAAAGATTTTCAAAATATTGCTGCTATATTTTTCACAAGCAATTTGTAACCATATATATAAATTGTGCATAGTATGGAGATGGCACTTTAGGCATTCAAACTTGTTGAAATATCGATTGCACCCACGCAGCGTCGCAAAATGAAACGAGTTGTCAGCCTGCACACGTTGCAAACATATTGTATGTCCAAGTGGCTGGGAAGCAGCTCAATTGGCAATTATTTCGCTGAAAAAAAAAGCATCAATTGCAACGAAAAGTGCATGCAACAAGCTTTATATAGCCGAACCAAGCCTATGTTATTCATAGCTGCTACAGTGCAAAAATATGTTGCCAGTTCCTGACTGCTAATATGATTTGTTGCCATTGCTAAAAGTAGTTGCCTGCTATAAAAGCCAAACTAGGAGCAGCTTTTGCGATTTCTAGTTTTAAGTGCACCAAACGGCGCACAAAATGTTTTCGATAAATCTTCACTCGATCATAGGATCGCCTGGCGTGCTATTGTCCTCATCATCCGCATGGACAACGTTTGTTTTGTCACAATTGGTGGTAGCTGTTAGGACTGTGAGGATGTTTTAAATCGTGAGAAGCATTTTGCTATGAAATTTAATAAAATAATACAATAATATTTATACAATAAAAGTTAATACCAGCAAATCATGCAACATTATACTCTTTTCATTGCCAGTTGAAGGCGTAAGAGAACACATGGAGTACGCATGTATATTATTCATCAGCACGTCAAGACTAGTCTCTGTACAAACACAACCCATCATCTGGATATACAACCAATATCACCGTAAAATTTGGAATAGTTAGTATGTTCAGCGATAGACTCAATAAATCACAATCTTCAAACAGAGCGCAATGCACTCAAGCAAAGAAGGAAGGCGCAGCATAAGTTAGAGTCTAGAAAACCCAGTTGTCCCATGACCACCCCAGCGCCGCCGCTGCAGTTTTATGTGTTGAACTATGTCCATCTCATCAGACAGCGCATAAAGCTAGTAGTTCAAATAAGCTGGACCTCATCGAAAACTCTAATAGGTCCAAAACCATGCAAATAATATTCTCTTGAGTCCACGCTTATACGCCACACATTATTATCTTCGTACTTCGAGAGTATAAACTTCATTTAATTTGCTGGCTGTGTTCAAAGTAGCATTGTCCAGCAAGCGTGATTCTTCGCCTAATATCCAGGCTGACGATTCTTTATCTGATTATCTCTGTGCACAGGTAGAAACAGTCTCCTACAACACTGTGAAGTTGAAATTTTCCACTCTCATATACTGCCCAAGACGCGACAATGGTTTGTGAGTGGACAACAACGTCCACTTGGTCTTATCAACGTTCACCGCTAGACTCATGAGACGTAACTGACCGTTTGTTCGTGACTTGTCATGAAGTTAAAAAAGTCGCACGATAAAGCATCACGTCTCTTTGTAAACCCAATATAAGTTTCACACTGAAAAGCATACAATTAGTACAATTCCTTTTTAAGTTAATTATTTTGAAATTTTTATTGGTGCAAATTTCTGTTCAAAATAAATGCATAAATAATTTGGTTTTCCTCTACTCAACAGCAAAAACAATTTCAAAAATTCAAATCTTACATCATTCCTCAGGCAAGCAGTTTGTTTGCGCTTAAAATAAGTAGAAAACTTTTTAATTTAAATATGTACGATAAATAAAAAATAAAGTAATACAACATGCATTCTACAAGAAAACAAAAAATTAACAAACTTTTTCATTTTTTAAAACAAATGCATGATGTAATTTTACATGTTTTTATAAAGTTTTTCCTTGGTTCTTTATCTTGCAACATGCTGCTTTACACTTCTCTAGCTCCACTTGAACCCCCTTCCGCACACACACACACACACACACACAGATACATATTCCGATGCAACGGGAAAATTTACATTTGAAAATTATTCTGACGCCACCAGCCACAAAATCATTCAATCCGCTTTGGCGTGTTTGTAGTCACAATTTCCGGTTGCTTTTGGAGGCGCCAACTGACGCGTTTGAATTAATGCGTCGTTGTGCACAACAGAGCCTAAAAGTGTGTGTTATATATTATACCCTATACCAACAGGACGAAGTAGTATATTAAGTTTGTGCAAATACAAGCATATGTAAAATAATAAAATTAAGCTTTGGCAGACTCCACGAAGAATACATATACTATGAAAATAGTGTTCATCAGCATCAACAAGTTAAGTCGCTCTTAGTAGTCAGTCTGTATGAATGTCAACATCTTGAGTATAATAAAATAGGGAGCCACTTAACTTAGATATTTAAATTCTCATAAAATCTTTATAGATAAATTAAATATATATTTTAGATTTGATATATTTCGCACAATGTGAAGAGAGAGCAAAAAAAAACAAATTTTTGTTACAACGAATGATATAGCCACAGAAACACGTGTTTCGAGCTCAGCTACGAGTTCTCATCAGTCCGCTGGACGCAAATTGGAAATTTTGCTACTTATATAATGCTACTCAGTAAAAGCGATATATGTATCGTAAGAAATTCAATATATCCAACGATAAACGGACTTCCGCTCCACGGGGCAGTTTCTTTTTTTTGGTTTATAGTTGATCAGACAAAAAAAAAACGCGAAAATTTATAATTAATTTATCATTAAGTTTTAATTAATTATCAAACATCGTGCCATATGTAAATGCAATGAAAATTTTATTAAGCGTCCTATAATATGAATTACACAGGGTGACTAACAAAATTCCGCTGCATTGCTGGTATCTTATTTGATCTTATTTATCTTATTTACGACACTAATTATTTAACTTTAGGAAATTCGTTCGGCATGGAGACGAGAAAACATAAAATTACTGAAGCAAGTTCGAAAGAAATGCCACCAATGACAAATTCGTTCTTAAACTTTATTAAATTTTCAATGAATGCCAAACTGCATGTGAAACAAAAGCACCATAACTTCAAAATGTTTCCAAGTGGCTTGGAAACAGATTCTAGACTGCATGTTTTTTAGTAGAGAACGAGCTTCTAAGTCGTCGGTTAAAATAAAGAGAAATTTGGCCATGATAAAAGTGACGAAGATCCACGATTGACACATAAAATTACTATGAACTGGAAATAAGTGACGCCAAACATTGCAATACAATCTGCTGTACTCGAATAAATCTGCCACGATTTTAGAATGAGATCACAAATTCGTCAAAGTTCCTTAGAATAAGGTTTTGCCCAATAGTTCTTTAGAATATTTCAATACGGAAGATCTAGCAACTTTGATAAAAAAGAGGAGAATGAAGCTTGTTGTTATAAGAATGACTCGGAAACCAAATAGCAATCCATAGTGTGGAATAGAAAGAGGAGAGAAATTTACCAATTAAAGCAAGGCAATAAAAGTAAGCAACAAAAGTTATGATATCTATTTACTTAAACAGAGCAAAAATTGTAGCTGATATTCACTTGAATACTGGTTAAACGGTCAGTGCAAAATCGTATACAGAAGACTGCTTACCAAAAGTTTTCGAAAATTTGTTTGAAAACCGCAAAACAATGAAATCGCTTCGCATCTTTTTACATCCCAAGAACTAGTTTCATTGTGAACTCTGTCATCGAAAAAAATCACCCAGCAACACATTCTCCGGAACTGGCGCCTTCTGATTTCTCTTTATTTGAAACAATAATTATAAAATTTATCTAGAAAAGTCTTCAGCAGCAATGTGAAGATAAGTGATGTAGAAATTGAGAAGCTACAAAAGCATCATGTCGTTTCGGAACTTTTTTGACAGCTGGATCTACACAATAAAGTAATGTGTTAGAATGAATGGTGATTCTGCAGAAAAGTTAAAAAATAATGACGGTTAAATACAAAAAACTCAAAATAAGCAACTCAGAGGATGTTCATTAGACCGCTTGAAAAAAAAATATTTGAAATTGAATTTTTTTTTAAATAAATTGTACAAAGTATACAAACCACATCGCTATAAGGTATAGAACACCATATAAAACAGACAAGTTGTAGACTATCTTGTAGTCGTGCACACTCGATTGCAGCGGTATTTCTTGTTAATGCTGCGGCTTTTATTCTCACATACATCATGTGTATCCAAATATAAACGAATATATTCCTTTATAAGGATATTTGTTTGCGTGCCATGGACTTAAACAGGTGAAATGTATTTAATTGTATGCCTTCAACTCACACACATAACAAAAAACCCAAAAATGTTTCAACATCAATAACCAAAAAAAGAAAAGAAAAAATAAAACTCTAGCAGCTAAATAGGCGTAAAGAGGCGCAGCGCTTAGATACAAAACAACTATATATATACTCGTACATCTATATATTGTGACGGAAATAATAATAACAATATGAACGGATATTGACGCCATGTTGTTGTCTAATAAATTAGACATTGAACAAATATTTGTGCGTTACAAAATAGTTTTCAGCCATTTGTTTAAGTTGTCTCCCATATGGTAGTATATATATATATACATATTTTATTTTCCAGCGAATTGTTTTGAAAATCAAATTTTATTAATTGGCGCTAAAGCTTTTAATGGTAACCATTGAAAATGATGACCCAGAAAAGCAAAAATGAAAAATATTTACCAAACATTTGCAAACGGATATTTGATAAATAGCATTTAGCTAGAAAAATAAGGTGTAGCGCCAAATTAATGACAGTAAATGGAAAATTTGGCGTGAAATATTTGCAATTTGTCAGATACTTTATTTTTGTATTACATTAAGGAAATGTTTTATTATAAATAATTTACTAAATCAGCTTAAACAAAAAAAAAACAAAAAAAAAGGAAAACGTTTCAAAACATAAATACTCTTTAAATAGTAGTCATAATAAAAAACGCACTAAAAAAACCCAGATACTTATTTACAATTCGAAAATGGTTTCTTTTTTTTTGTTTTCTATTGTGAAACTCTGGCATTTGAATTGTGTCGGCCGAGGGATTGGCAGGGGGAAGGAGTAGCATTAGAAAGGGGAGGGCTAGTAACTAGTAATAATTCAGAGAGTTATAGTAACTGCAAGTATTTGTATGTAACATTAAAAGAATCAAAAGCCATTTTAAGTGTAGCAAAATTTCTTAGATGCGTAGACAGACAGACATATATATATATATATATATATATATATATATATATATATATATATATATATATATATATATATATATATATATATATATATATATATATATATATATATATATATATATATATATATATAATCAAAGGGCGTGTCCCACTGACTTTAAAGGGTGATTCCAATACAAACTTAGCACGCTTGTTTAAATTCTTTGGTTTTACAACAAATATTTATTATTGTGTGTGAAACCGAATCTAAAGTTTTGTTTTTATGTTTTAAGAAAGTTTACGAAAAAAATTGTAATATTTAGACGCATATTTATGCGAGAATCAAGGACAGAACTGTCAAATAGATTTTGCGAAGAATCCGTAATAGATGTGGAGTTTTTGTTTATGATTTAGTGTAAGTAGTACCGCAAAAACGCCAAAAGAACTGCAACTGCTTTTTATTTATTATTGCATTATTATTAGCGCAGACGATTATCTGCTTCACTTCATACCCAACGGCGGAGGAAATATATATATATATATATATATATATATATATATATATATATATATATATATATATATATATATATATATATATATATATATATATACATATGCAGTACAAATATAATATCTTAGTTCAATAGATGACAGCATTTCGATTTCTATATTTTCAAGTACATACACTTATACTATTTAGAGTGTGGGAAGCAGCAGACTGCGCAAAGTGCTGCACACTGTAAAGCACACACAGTGTGCAATTTTCTGACGAAAGTAAGATTTTAACTTTCTTTTCAATGTTTGTTTGACAATTGCACTCTACTAAAATTGAAAGAAAATATTTGCAAAGCAATGAAAATCTAATAATATTATATCGATAGATCAAAATATTGTCGGATTAGAGTGCTTACTTTGAGGTTAGTAAGAGAATTTTTTATGTACATACTATATGTAAAAAAAGAAATGTAATGGTGTGTCTTGTGTGCTTGTGTCGCTGAGCAATTTTTATTTTTATAAACGATTTGAAGCAGACACTTAATTAAAACTCTTGACTCTTTGTGCAACACGATTTAATAAAAATTCCAATCTTCAATAGAAGGAATGGCATTGGCAATATATGTAAATATGAAAAGTTTTTGTAGACTGAACTATAAAACATTGTGAACATTTGAAAACTGTTCTGAAGCGTTCCCAATGATTCAGAGATTAGATGATTTCACTTTGGTGTATGGCATTGCCCACCATAATAGTAATGATGTAATAATAGTTTTACCCAGTGGAACTCATTTCTTTACGTATCATTTACATATGTAGCTAATATTTTTCCTCCGCCGTTGGGTATGAAGTGAAGCAGATAATCGTCTGCGCTAATAATAATGAAAAGCAGTTGCAGTTCTTTTGGCGTTTTTGCGGTACTACTTACACTAAATCATAAACAAAAACTCCACATCTATTACGGATTCTTCGCAAAATCTATTTGACAGTTCTGTCCTTGATTCTCGCATAAATATGCGTCTAAATATTACAATTTTTTTCGTAAACTTTCTTAAAACATAAAAACAAAACTTTAGATTCGGTTTCACACACAATAATAAATATTTGTTGTAAAACCAAAGAATTTAAACAAGCGTGCTAAGTTTGTATTGGAATCACCCTTTAAAGTCAGTGGGACACGCCCTTTGATGTTAATGTAAAGCGTAAGAAATAACAATATTAAATTTCAAATTGATATTGACTGCACCTAAAAGATTTTCATACAAAAAGTTAAACGTGGGCTATGGTTTGTATGAGCGTGTACCAAAAAATGGAAGCATCACGTTCATTGATACAGACTTTAACCGCAAAGTTATATGATTTATTATATGATGCGGCTATACATTCCAGCACTGTCTGTGAGATTGAGAACTAATGAAGGGGATGGTTCAGGAACAAGCACACGCACAAGTATTGACCACCGAGCAGCTGGAGAATTCGAGTACTCATTTCGGTCACATTGTGCAAGCTAAAATGCAGCATTCGCTAAAACAACGAATAACAATCAAGTTTTGCTTTAAGCTTGGCAAGACCACAGCGGAAAATGTTCCAATGATGAATACTAGTACGACCTTTGGCAATGATTGCCTTTCGAACCGACAAATCTAGCATTGGCGCAAGGAGTTTTTGAAGTCCGTGAGAAGAAAATGATAACCAGTTTGATTGGCAGAGACATTCCGAAAACTATCATTCGCGAAATTGTGATGAATAACCACCAATAACGACCAAAAGTTGCAATGCACCAGAAGAAGAAGAGCATAATAAATTAAACCATAGACATACAGTGTGAAAACAGTAGTGGCAGATTGTTTTAAAGTTTTTAACTTATTGGGACACCTCTATCGGCGACCATAAAAAGTATGTATTTTCATCAGCTAGACGAGACGCGTCCATCTACACATCTCTGGCTGCGTTTTGTTGAGAATTTTAATGTTAATAAATATTTTAATACATCAGTCCAAAACCCACAATAGAAGATTATTTTTACACAAACATCATAGAGTATGCATATCAACATACTACCATCACAACATCCAGTTTTAAAGGTAGCCTTCATACAAACCAATCGCACGCTTTTTATGATGGATGATCGTTTTACACATAAATATATCTTAATTGGTAAATCTAGCTCGATTTTAGATGTAGCTCGATTTTAGATGTAGCTCGATACAAAATCACTATCCAAATTAAAAATTTTAGGTTTTACAATTATGTGTTACCATTTGTTGTGATGTTTCGCTGTAATCCGATTTGGAATGCTGCGCAAACGATTCTATAAAAGTTTACAGCATTTAAGGTTTTATGTCCTTTCGCAATTTAGAAGAACATAAGGCCATTAAAAAATATTTAAAATTCGTTAATTTGAGTGGTTCTACGTCTGAAGCTTTCTTCATATCGATTTCACTCAAATGAATCGCTGCAGAATTGCGTAGAGAAAAGACTTAAGCTGTATATATAAAATTTACAGCCATCCAATTGAAGTAAAGATGCTTTGCCGTGCAGAAATTAGTTGAAGATGTGCTCTAAAGTGTATCAATATCTTAAAATATTACAGGTACACAATGGAAAAAACCTATATGTTTTAGGCTGTAGCATCCGTATCCGAGTTTAGTCTTGATTAAAAATCTACCTTTTGCTATTGTTTCGTACTTAATCAGTCAATTATCAGTGACTTATATTGCTTGCCTATATTCTTTTGTACATTGGCCTATTATTTTCAATTCGTGCCTTTATAGCCTGCTACTTCATTAAATTGTACACAAGTGGCTGCCATTTGCTGTACTTATCGTTCGCGCTACTTGCAAATTTGTTCATTAAATGTACGTATAAAGTATATAAAATAAAATTAATGAACCATTAAGATCAACACATTCAGATAATGCAAATTCGTTTATACAGTTTATAAATTATGCCACTTGGCAATGGCTTCCGTTGCCACTGTACGAACACAAATGAAAATATGATGATAAAAGATACTTTGTAATATTTTGTATCTTTAATTTAAATTTGGCATTATATTTATTTAAATTTATTTTTGAAAATTGCAAGAGATTATGTACGCAAAATCAATTTCACTATGCTTGTTTCAAGAATTTGAGCAACAAAAAAAAAACTTTCCATCAAATCAGGTTAAACATAATTTTCTTGCCATAAAAGTTTTGGCTAACATTGACCAAAAATAAATTTCCATGAAAGTCGATGAAAACTTTTACTTGCTTCGTTTGGTTATTTTTCATTTGTTTGCAACAAAGTGTGCTCTGAGTCGATATGAAAAACGCATAAAGTATCCATACGTATTCAGAGTCATACAATAAGGTCAAAGTAATAAACGCAACAAAGCCACAGCAGTCGTTGCCAACCAACCATCCAACCGACCGACCATCCGGTTCGAATTCGCTTTTTCAATTAAAGCAACTGAGTTCAGCACCGACCATCTCTAAATTATGCATCACGAAAGTGTATTGCAATGTCGGTGGTTGTGGATCATTTGGTTTTTTCGACATAACTATGTACACAGAACTGAACTATATAATGTCGAGAACTGAACTGAAGTGAAGTAAACTAAACCAATAATGAACCGAAGGAATTAAACTACATGCGTTGCACTTAGAAACTGCAACACTTCAAATCTGTTGTAAGAAAACTTTGAGCAATTTGTTGCAGCACGATGTGCTACCTTCATCTTTTTCATCCATTTTTTTTTTTAAATTTTTTATATATTTTTTTTTTATTGTAAAATGGTCTAAAGTTGTTTAAGTGCAAAGTTATCTTTACGTAACGAATGATTGAAAGTCGGCAATTTATTTTAATTGTTTTCTATTTTGATTTGGTAAACTTTGACATGTGAACAAGCCCAATGCAAGGGCAGATTCAAAATAAATTCGACAATCAAAGCGCAATCGATGCCAGATTCTGCACAAAAAAAAATAAACATAAATGCTAAAATGGAGAAAAGAAAAAAATCTTTTAAATCGAAATAAGGTTAAAATGATATAAACGGCCATTTTTATAAGTACTACGTTGTTTATGGTTAAAAATAGAATCCATAACAATTTTCAATTTCTTTAAGAATTAAAGTAGAGATGGAAGCGTGCCTGATTTTTTATGCAGATCCCAATACGACACGAAGTTACTGTAAAATCAAGTTCCAACAGAATAGAAATGTACGTAAGAACAAAAGGGGTCGTAACAGCAACATTATATCCTTGAACAGCATCCTTTAAATTTTCGCCATCTGCCAACACTGTTTTCAAATCGACCTCTGATAGCCCTCATTCGAATTATGCCACTATAAACCGTTAAAAAATGTACGAACCTCTTCACGTCCAACGAGCGACAGTTTGAGCCATAAATTGTACATATCGGAGATATCCTCTCCCAAGATGGCGCTAGAACGACCGTCACCGCCAATGGAGTTCGTTAGTAAATTTTTGTATGGTTGATAATGGCATGGAAAACTTTTGGTTGCTATAGATGGTGCCTCAGCTTACATAGCCGAAGGCATATTGCGGCCATATTTGGCAGATCGACTAGTTTGAAAAGATATGATTTTTATTAGATTTGATTATTTCAGCACGAAACACTTTAAAAAGCATTGGAAAATGTCGAAAAAAGGAGCACATTGCTCCATTCGCAACCATTCACGCAATATCGTATTCAAAAAGTGAACAGAACAATTTTTCAAGGTTCAAAATGAATAATTTATTTTTTTTTTCGGTACATTTACAAATATTGATGATGAACTTTCAATCTGCTACACTAATTTGAAATTATTAGGAAAAAACATTCCGATGGTTAAAATGTGTCCACCCGTTATTTATATTCTAGTTATGTGAGTTATAACAATAACGAAATATTTTGCGATTATTTATTGCGATTTATTTTCAAATTGTTTCGTGACGCAGTACTCTTGACTTGCACGCACGATACACGCTCGAAGTTTTTTAACTCAAGCACACGCGTGTCACAATCTGTCACGACAAGAATCACGACCCGCGCTCACCTCTAGGTTGAGGAAATGGAGCGCATATAAACACACATACTGACGAACATACTGACGAACATACAGACAGATGGACAAACAGACAATCGGAGATGGCAATGGCAAACTTGCTTGTTCAATCGGCTTGAAAGCGTTTGTCCATACACTACAAACCGATTGTTCAAACATCATTTCGCTTGTAGCTGTTGCTTTGAAAATGTGTTCGAGTGCGGATGATACAATTGCCCTTGCAATTGTGTATATAATTTTTTTAATTTTTTGAAGCTCACGTCTGCTTGATGTCCGCATCAGTGGAATCCTTATCAATTTCTTTGAATTTTATTAACAATTTATTCCAAGATTTTTGTTTCTCTATTTTATTTTTGTAGCAATCACTTTTTGTTTGCCATAAAGCTGGCTCATTTCTATATAATTCAATAAATTGCCCAAGGAATACTTTGCTTACGCTTGCACACATTTTCCGCAGACGAAATGTTGCCATGCCGACGTTTCGCGCGAAATGAGCTAATGTTTGCAAACCACGCCATAGATTACAAACATGCTTGCAAAAATCTACAATTCGCTTGACAGCAACGCCATACACTACAAAATCGACTTCAAACTCAAGCCAATCACACAAGCAAGTTTGTAGTGAGTGCCTACCTTAAGGCATTACAAACATTGTGACTAAATTATAATACTGTAGCAAAAATCGCCTTCGGCCGAGCGGTTTGACGTTATATTAGACGAGCTCGTTCCAGCCTAGAAACGGCTGAAAGTGCAAGAAACGGGCGCAGCTTTATAGCTTGACGACAACAGCCACACACACACACACAATGAGGTGCAAAAGATGCAGCACAACATTAGATCATTACGAGGGGTCAAGAAGGTGCAGACGTAGTCATAGCAACACAATATTCCGCTTCGCACGCCAACATTTTTTTCCAGGTTTCGCCACGCAGTCAAAAAATTAAAAATTCTATTATACCATTCGAAATTTGACCATTCAAAATCTACCATCGTTACCAAAAGAGTGTTCCAGGTCGTTCAAATAGTTCAAATAATGGGCTACTTAATTTTCAAACAAAATACCAAACAAACACCAGATAAAAAGAAGTTGGATTTTGTGTTTATAAAAAATTTGTGAATTATTATAAGTGTCATTAAGTTCTAATTGAATTTACATGTTAAGGTCTAATCAAAAACATGTGGTTTAAGATGCTTTTTGTTTATTCGCCCTAACGACTATTTCTTAAATTGAAATATTTTCAATACAATAAACGAAATTCAAACTTCATTCGAGTTTCCACATCATGGCCGTTTTGAAATGTATGTTGCTATGGTTATAAAAAGTCTCCATACCAAATTTCAAGCCAATGTATCAAATATGAAGGGCATAGAGTGCAGAGGAACACAGGAACAGATAGACAGATGGACAGACAGATATAAAAACATGGTGTGTAAAATATAATAGAGTGATTCTAATTTATTACATATTTTGCGTGTAAGCCAGTAGCCAGCAAGTTGTTTTACCTGGTAACTAAACACTTGCTAAAAACACTCAACGCTGAAACACACACTAAACCAAAAGCATCGACAACTTTGTAATATAAGCTGACTATCTTTCGAAATAAAAAGTTGAAGTTACACCAAGATTTTCGCAACTACTACCCACATATAATCGGAGAGAGAGACAGAGAGTAGGATAGTTTTTCCTAGAACACTCTAGAACACTTACACAAAGTTTAAGATTGAGCTGTGTATATGTATCTTACAAATATTATTGCTTGCATATTTTGTAATTCACATGTCGGATAGTGAAGTAAAACACTTGAGTTCAAATGCGCCCAAGCGTTTTCAAATGAATTGAATCATTTAGTGCGTCTCTTGTGTTATAGAAATTTGATTATATTATTTATTTAGTCTATCTACTCTTGAATGCTGCTTTCATTTATTGTAGTATGGTATGGTATGTATATTTCAAGTAGCAAAAGCAAAATAATTCAAAACTGATAGCTGAAATCATAGACTCATATAGCGCTCTGTGCGCGCATCAATAAACAATGCCCAACCGAGCGGAAAAGAATTGGCGTACTCAACGAATTCATCGAGTGGAATACAATCATATATACAGATACAGGTACTCATACATACAGAATCATATAGAGCTACAGCTACAGCTACAGACACACATAGCATCTATCAGCGAAAGAAAAACAATTTTAAAATGAAATCAAAGACAGAAAAGCTGCAACAGGAACAGGATTCATCTGAGTAGAGCAGCGTCTAAAGTGACGCAGAGAAATAGAAAAGCAGAAAATAAAAAAAAATAAATAAAAACATTGAAAATCTAGAAATATGATTTCCGCTTAAATTCATACAAGCAACAGTGAAGCGTAATGCAATACTACGCCGAACTCAAGCTCCTTGCGACCTCACTGCCACATAAATACTCGTACACCATACTCTATATTGATTTCTTACATTCGATTCTGTAGCGCAGCTCGGTACTCTCGGCAGGAAGCTGCAATAAATAGAAATATTACAAGTAAAACTGTCAAATAAATTTTAAATAAAAGTCAGATACTTGGCTGGAGCATGTTTGTCGTACATACATATATATTTACAAGTACAATGGAAAGAGGACACAGGGGCTTAAAGTTCATCAAAACTGTTGCTCACATAGTCCATTACCTTATTTTACTCAAACGGAATTTTTTATTCTTAACTCATTTGTAGTATATGAGTAATTGCCGTATAATGAAGCAGTTTAAAATAGAAAAGATAGATAGCAAAAATATATATAATACCCTACACTAGAATTATTGATATTATACCGATATATATATTGATAATATTGGTATTTTTTATTTTCAATACTATTGAATCGTCGCCATATTTTTAGTACCGTTTATATCGAAAATCGTTATTTTTGGTCTGGTATATCGATATTTATGTACTCATATTCCATCACTATGAAAACAGTACTTTTGCCAGTAATTTCATTGGTTTTGATACTAGTGAAATACATGTTCAAATGCATCGAACTTGCCAACTATAATAGGTCCTAAAAATACTATTGTACAAAGATGCTTTCTCTCGAAACCTCCCTAAGACGCTGTATCCGATAATGTCAGCGACGACGCTTTTGATCCATACAATAGAATAAGGACTATCAAGTATTTATAAAGCTTTTCCACCGGCCAACATTCTTCATATTCTTGGTGAATATAGTTTATACATTCTCAACATTCTCGAAGAGTATTGCCATTCGCCCCTAACTAAATACGAATATTCGATGAAATGACCGATTTATTATCGATATCACATCATATTTATTATAAGCAAAACAAAAAACTGATATTTATATATAGCGAATGTCATTTTGCCACTCAGATGTTAACGACAAACCACATGTGCCGTTGGAAAGAGAAAATTTTGTGAATGTTGAGAAAGTTGAGCAAGTTGTGCCCAATGGATTATAGATTGTTATCTTCATACTTCGAGTGACGGACCTTTTTTGCATTGATTAACAAGCGTGATTCTGCGTGTGAACTGTAAGCTGAGGTTATTGTTGTGGGTTATTTCTATAGACAAAACAAGACTGAAATTGAAATTATCTATCCACACAGACCAACCAAGACGCGACGATGGTTTGCGGGTGGATTACGTGTGCTTTGATTGGGACTGAGCCAAGTAGCATTGTGGATGTTAAGGTTTGGAAATACTTTTCTACTAGAGGTAAAGTCGATTAGCCTCGCTTCATTGCCTAAAGTAAACTTTCTGACAGTTGGGCCAAAGATTCCTTCCTTCCCAATTTTACCAGTTACGAAACTGGAGACGAAGCCACGAAGTTTTATACCAACAATGAAACCGCATTCCAATTTATGCTTCCTCGCATGGAAACCACAGTAGAAATCATATGATGGCTTTTTAATGTAACACTGTCCATTCCACCGTGCATTTGTCGAGCACATCAACCAGAAATTCCTGGTGCATGTCCGTAAATCATGGTACTTACATCGTTTGCGGTGGTTGTCATCAAAGATCGTATCCAATGTTTCTTCCATGCCTTTACTACTAAAACCCTTAATTTAGCCTTATCAGAATTTGCTCACCCCGGAACGGATATTCTTTTGTCAGCTGCTTGGATCATTTGCAAATACTCGTTTTTGGCCATTCCCAAGTGAATGGCAATCAACAACTTAATTCACTAATGTGGACTTTGATTAATTAATGCTTATTTCTGAAGCTATTTCTGATTATTTCTGAAGCTATTCACAATCGTTTTACTATTTACTAAGTGAATTAATAAAGATAACTCATAACTTAACTTTATAAGAACTATCATGTAGTGCGTTTTCATTACGCTATGATGTTTTTACAAGTTAGAATTTGCTAACAAAAGAAATTGAGCTTTTCTCATTTTAAAAATAGAGGGCCACTTTCTCTGAGCGTTGTACATTAAAATCCATAGTTACCAACGCAAAAAAAAACAAACTTCTGAAAAACTGTTAAACATTGCAACACTCAAATCGTTTTATTTTGCAAAAGAGCAATCAAAAAACGAAATGCCTTTGCACATTTCAGCTTGTTGTCCCTAATATCATTTCGATTTTAGGTCAACTAAGCACGAAATTAGTTTATAGCAACTTTTTAAATTGACCAAATTTAATGCCAGCTCAACTAGGTTACCTATGTAAATCAAATTACCAAGACTAAAGCGAAAAGTTTAGGATTCTCCTTTAAATAAAGTCACAAATCGACAAGCATGAAATTTAAAACAGACATTAAAAACGATTTGCCGATGCTTTTCTATTCAGAATGCGCATTGCTGCAAATAAAATGATCGAATGGAAAACCAAAAATAATACTCGTAGTCTTTTGGAGCGAATAGCGAAAATAACTAACGAATGAAGTTCAAAATTACAAAATCATAAACCTCGGTTGAACCGTAGTTTTGATACTCTTCGCTACGATTAGAATATTCACTCCATTACAGTAAATTTATGGAATCAATATTTTATAATTTAATGTTGGAGTTAAATAAAACACAACTATGACAGTTGACGAAGTAACATTATTTGCACCATTGGTATTTTCATAGCTGAGAGTAACATTGACATGATATAGTAGCACATCACCTTCTTCAATGTGTTAGAAATAGAAAAACCAAGAATTTATAGAAAACTTTTTGGTAGTCTTTCTAGAAAATGTTCACGAAATTCTCCCATATATTTTACCGAAAAAATGCAATGCAAATGAGTGTGTATCTTTGAAGTTTTAGTTGCAAATAATACATCAAACTTATCACACCATGTGTGAATGGCATAAGAGGGTTACAACACTTCTTATAAAATTTCTACTATTCAATTTTTCATTAGTTTCACTGTCCAAGTTCAACTTTTTCTTTATCATCTTTTACTTTCAACTTTTCCAACTTACTTTATTTTCCTGCCATTTCTACCAGCGATTATAACGCATTTGAGCAAATATTTCATTTAACTTGCATTTTTCCCATTGAACACCTTTTCGTCTGTCATGGCAGGCGAACTGTGAGAGCACGAATAAAAAATGCGAACAATTCAAAAAAAAAATATAAAAAAAAATGTATAAAAAAAACCAGAAATACGAGGTAAAATAAAGTCGAATCAATGGAAAAGTTTCCAATATACAAAGAGAACGCAATGCTTTCGCGCGTGCAAAATGTGAGATACGCTTTTCAAAATGCGGTGAAAAGGTGAAAAGTTTGTCCAGGCGAATGCTCAGGAAATTATGCTGGCGTAAGCAATAAATATACATTTTCTCCCGGCTTCTATCTAATATACTTCTATAAAATAAATTGAAGTAAAACACAAACTACATAGAGATAGATAGTCACTTGGAGACAATTTAATTAAATTCTATTCAAGTCAATTATTATATGCAACTATTTGACAAATATTTGCTGACTAGAGAAGTTTTTTTTTTGTTTTGTAGCTATAGTTCGGTTGATTAAAGAGAGATGAATAGTTGTCAACGCTGTTGTTTTCTACTAAATTTCTAAACCAATAAGCAATGCAATAAGCAAACAGCCTAATCTATCCTCAAGCTGCACCTGTTTTAAATGCATTTTAGCTACACCATAGCCTTAGGCTTGAATTTCAGCACTCGCTCTCGTATTTGAATTCTGTCCAAAGGTATTCACAACTTAATAACTCTATTAGCATTACACTGTGGAGGATAGTAGAAGTTGAATATCTTATGCGCTTGTTCAATAATAGCAAAAATACGAGGGTCATAGGAAACGTCACTCAGCCTTTAAGAATATATATTTAAAATATCTCCATGGACAGTAAACTTTTATGCTACACCTATTCACAATGTTGTCTTATCGTCTTAATGTATGAATATTTCAAACTTTTCTGCTTAACGTTTGATGACGCTTATACAAATGTGTTATGAAGGTTATCCCGAAACTATAGAACCGAACGTCAGATGACGCTTGTAGTTTTTAAACAATTTTAATTTTTGTTTGGGAGGTACCACTTAGCATTAGACTACAGTGAAATTTATAGCAATCTGCGTCATTAATTTTGTATTTTAATACAATACATGATGGGCAGACTGGCGAACGGAAAACCTGTGAATGCCGAAAGTAAACCTTAAACGCAATCGTGTGATAACTTCGAAATAGTATTTGGCATTAGGTAACCACAATAAGGTCAAGTTTTTGAGACGTTTCATAACCGTGCTTGAAACATGGGAACATCGCAATACATTAGAGGCCAAGCAGTATGATTTCTCTAAACTGATGGGAGCGGCAATGTTATGATTTCTGTCTGTCTGTGTTTCTTTCATATCTGTTTTCAATGGCTATCAAACACAAACATAATGCCGCAGATTGCTCAAAAGTTGACATAATAATAACCTATTTAATGATAGGTAGTACTCTTAAGAAAAAGTTATTTAAACCAACAAGAGACATCAGGTACTGTAATGTCTACGAGTACGGATAATTCAATATAATTCGCATAGAATTCTAAAATGCTTTATGTGAAATATATATGATTTGAACTGACTAAACCACAAAAATACCAAAACTTCTACAATTTTTATTCATTTTCTCCAATAGTATCAAAGTTTAAATTTTTATACGTTAAGACGATAAGACACCATTGTGAATAGGTGTATTGTCTTATTTGGAATTTAAAACGACAGACCAGCTTGCTTATGTGAACAATGATTATAAATTCAAAATATCAAAAATTCTTCATTCAAAGTTCGATTATTTTAATTTAACCAATCTCCGATAAAACGTACAACCCTCGTATTGCGATACAGCGCGTAACAGCATAATAATTTTAATCTAGCAACTCTATGTGATGTGACCAATCCTTGAAATACATGTAACAAATGCCCTGCAGCAATCTGCGCTGCATACACTCAGAATGATGTTGCAACGTAAAACCGATGCTGCGTAGCAAAAACAGTCCACACCCTGGTGTAGCTTGTCTCAAAAGTGCTGTCAGCAAAATCAATTGAGCAATTCAATAATTTCTATTTACCAAGCACTTAAAACTTTACATTTCTGCATTATTAAAAGTTTCACGATGCATTTGCATACATGTATGTACAAACATAAATACTTATGTACATGCATGAAAATAAATCACCATTCGATAACAAATAGCAATATTAAATACAAATATCGCTTAGTTCAACTAATGAGAAATCAATATTGACTTTTCTAATAAGTATGCACCAATTATTTTGGATGTGTGTTCATATTTGTATTTGTATTTGCATTTGCTATTTCTGCATTATCAACAATTTAAAGTTTGAAATACAGCAGATGGAGCAGATGCATCAAACGATATGGTAAAATTTGGTACTAGTAATCGCAGCCTAATTGAAAGTTTACTTTGGGATACGCATCGCATCTTTGATAACTGCTGGAGCGCTTATTATATGCAAATAATGTCTCTACACGGTTTCGTTTATTTTTAAACAGAATAGTGGAAGAAGTTACCATGTAAACTTGTCAAAAGACGCACCTCATAAGGTTAGAAGAGGTTAAAACGTTTGTTGAAGCTAAAGACAACTGCAACATACACTATACCAACCAGTGGCTTGTACGAAATTGGATAGACGGCTCGGACTGGTTGAGATGAAAGGTTTGCCGAAGTATTTCAGTCTTCTTCCACTGAGGTAAAGGAAAATGGAAGACCGTTTCCTCCTCGTACTCATCTCAGCATCTACTGCAAAAATCATTATGTAGAATATTTAATCTGCTAGCATTGTACACCAGCCAGCCAATGATGACTGGGACAACTGCCAAGACTCCTGCTTAGTCTTCATAGTACCCTAGATCATTTTACTTGCCGTGTGGGCCATAAGCGTTGCGTGTTACAGACCGAGTTACCGCGGTGCCATATTATTG
This sequence comes from Leucophenga montana, assembly GCA_035044765.1. Taxonomy (NCBI): domain Eukaryota; kingdom Metazoa; phylum Arthropoda; class Insecta; order Diptera; family Drosophilidae; genus Leucophenga; species Leucophenga montana. The sequence goes on along the minus strand of JAWNNQ010002018.1, from coordinate 313,242 downwards.
GTGAATGACAAATGAATGACACGATATTTTATGTGATTTTACAATGGTGCGTCACCACAAACTGAATCGAAACATTTCTAGGATTAAAAGATTTTCCAGTTTACAATTTTAAAATACTGCCGCTAATATCAAGTGAATCAATCAGGAAAAATTGAGAGCAGCAAAATCAATTTTGAAGCGAGTTAGAGAAGGATTTAGACTGTGAAGCAAGTAACTTTCGGAGAACAAAATCATAGGGAGAGTGAGAGTGAGAAAGAGGTTGAGGTTAAGCTAAAAACCAATTTGTATTGATAAACAGGGCGTGGCAGCATAACTTTCTTTTTTGAAATGCGCATCATTCATGCTGTAGGGGTCGTAAGGATTCTAAAGATTTGTTTCCTTCCAGAGACAGCATCATGCTTGAATCAGTGAGGAGCGTGCGTTTGCTATGGAGGTCATCTTTTCGAACGGATGTTCTGTGATCGCAACTCAGCGCGCCTTTTGAAACTTTTTTTTTTCAACAACTTGATGATTTGGACATTTGGTATCAACAAGACGGAGCAACGATGTCTGTTTTGAGGAAACTCATCCTGCAGCGCCTCAGCTCAATAAGAAGTGATTTGTAGTTGTTAGTTCGCTTTTTGTGGAGCTTTTGAAATCCTGTGTTTATGTCAACAGTTCAAGGAACCTACAAGACCTGAAGGCCAACATCCAGGCAGAAATTACCAACATACCCGCTGCCTCACCCTGTATATTATTATGTATAATTTTCACTCAGCGAACGCTGCATTTATGTGTATTGTATCGCAGAAGGTCCACGTTCGAATCCCGGTTAAGTCATAGTAGTTAAGAGTGTTTAGTGAAAAGACCGACTCCAAAATAGACAGTGTCATGAGTGTTAAATGTTTGTATCCCTTTTTATATTTAATTATAGGTGTGCATTTAGTTGATATTGAAGTGTGCCTGTGGTATTTGGTTAAGCGCTTGCGTGGACTGGAAACCGAAAATTCGATGAATTTGAGAAACCGAAAATTTTTGAACTTAAGACCATAAAATAGGGAGTGCTAATAGATGGCCATATCCTTTTGCGGGAGCACACTGCTACTGACTATCTCCCACACTCTCCTTTGGTTTTTTGTACCATTTTCAGCGATTCCTCTCCAGAAAATGGGATTAAAAATTAGATATTCCAGAAACTGATGGCGGTTTTCTGTAGTTTGAATTAGTCCCAAAGAATTGTAGTGAAGATATGCCATTTGGAACATATACAAATAGGTGACCACCTAAAATACCCTGTTCCCGCCTCAGTACCCATGATTTGTGTAAGAGCCCATAACCTGTAGCGTGAGCCCAATGATACGGATCAATATTAGGCTGTTAGCGGCTGCTAATAGATGGCGCTAGTTAACACACAATGTTTCCATTGGCCGGTAGAGGGCGCAAGCAACTGTCAATAGATGGCGCTTCCTTGTGTCAAAAATTGAATGGTGTCTACACTAAGTTCGAAAAGGTTTGTGAAAATACTAAATTTCATTCGCTTGTAGGCTAATTTGAATTTCTGAAGTTTCACTTCTGTGTGTGAATCGCACACACACACTTTTTTTTTTTTTTGTTTTGCCTAAAGTGTAATTTGAAAAACTAATGTTACAATTCAGCTGTTTCGAAATTAAAACTAAAATTAAATGCGTATGTATTCGATAACTTCGTAATTACTGAAGCTATTAACGCATGCAATTTTATAAAATATGTTTTCCAATAATTTAGCATAGCAAATAAATGCGTTAATTGCATTTTATTTGAAAATGTATATCATTTTAATATCAAATGCATAAGCAGTACTTTCTGTCATCGAGACTAAATTGCCCAAATGCAGTTTTAAGTTTTGCTCATACATACTTCAATTATATAAACAGATATGTAAGTATACACAATTATATAAATAAGATAATTTCACTGATTTTTCAATGCATTTACATTGGAAACAACAACAACAATAGTAATAATAATAATAATAATAATAATAATAATAATAATAATAATATAATAGCCAGAAACAAGTATTCAAAATGTTTTTTTAGCCTCCAAATGTATATATTCATACATGTAAATTTATTTGCTTAATAGGAACAATAGCAGCCAGGACAACAAAAACATACAAGAACAAACATGTTTGTAATAATTATAATAATACATATTCGAAAATTTCGCTAATTGGTTTATTTATGCTATGCAAATAATATTTTTCGACTATTTATTTTTTGGAAAAGTGTATTTATTTATAGAATTGTAATATTCACTTTATTTTCTGTTTGTTTTTTTTTTTTTTTACAAGTACATGCTAAAACAACTTCGACTTTATAAATTGAAATTGGTTTTAATTTTATCTCAATTTGTTGCATTTTTCAAATGTATTCGACATATTTTTGTTTATATATTTACATAAAAGCAATCACAGCATTCGTGTAGCTCTGCAGGAGCATAAATTCTCCATATAGAAGTGACGTGAAGTTACACATACACAAGTATTTGTATAACTACACATTTTTAATTAAATATTTAACTACTTAAGTAAGCTAACAGTATATAAAAGAATAGCATTGAATTTATTAGTAGTACAATAAAGGGACATTTTGCTTTTGTCAGTTTGAATATTATCCATCGCTAGAAACAACTTTTTTCCATCTTTCGTGCAACGTACGAATTGAACGTCGATGGAACTAGTCTTCTTGAGATATTATAAATGAACCTACCTGCTGCATTCGTCGGAATTTTGGAGTAGGTGGTAAACACAAGCACCAATGTCTGGAGAATAGAGCGGCTTGAGTAGGATTTCCCATTTCAGCGTTTCCAAGTAGCTTTTTATCAAACATGCGGCCGAACATTGTCGTGCTGCAAAATCAATCAATGGAGCAGCTCATAATAAACTACCCCTAGCTGATTCCACTAAATAAGAACATGAACTTGGAACCTATAAACCTTGGATATTCGGCACAGCCGAATGCGTGAAGGGGGTAACCTCATGAGTTTTTACACTTTGGATTATTGCAATGTATACACTTTTCGTCACCACTCACGATCCAGAAACCCTTTTTTGTCGTTGTTGCAGTTGTTCATAACCGTTTCGACGTCTCTTGGTTTGAGTTCATATGGCACCCAATTTCCGCCAGCTTAAATATAAAACTCAAAAATCAATCAATTGATTTTTTAACATGACCATAAAAAACTTACTTCCAGTAACTGTCCACTCTGTTCCGTAGTGTTTTACGTTTTCAAATAGTGATGTTGCTTTAAAGTTTCATTTAAGAAGAAGAAGAAGTTTCGTAAAAGAAGCGTTCATTTCAGATATGAACGCTTCTTTTTTTAAATCGTATATCTAGAAACGTTACCATTCGAGATGGTTTCCATTTTACTCAGGAAGTTACTTTTGTAACCATCTCTTTCAGAAAACTAATACATAGCACTAATCGTGAAAGGTTTAAACAGAGTTACTAGAATATGACATAGTACCAGGCACTACTATGATTTTAGCTGCTATTTCCACTACTGGAAGACCTCACGGTCAAACTAGATTTTGTTTACAGTACTACTATATTCTTGTAAACACAAGTTAAATCGATCTGTTCAATCGGCTTCAGATCGACTCAACTTGTGTTTACAATAATAAAAAGGTGGTGTAAAAAATCGACTTTGTCCGCGAGGTCGCAAACAGTAGTAGTAATAGCAGCTAAATTGTAGATAAACCCGTTTAGTTTCTTCCCCAAAACGCGTGTTCTTCTCACGCTAACTATTTCATATTACTGTGCTGCTAGAAGCTAAAAAATCCCATGCCATTTAATTTAATCCATTTGTAATCGATACTCAGTTAACCAAAAATCCACAAACGTTTTCCAGACTTATTGCGCGCAACTTTTGGGCACACACTTTGTCATTCAGTTTGTAGCAACATAACGTTCACGCAAACTTTCAATTCCTAAGATTTGCGCGAAGAATGAACGGGTTTCATTCTCAAAATGTTCCTTTGATTTAATACATTTAGGTATAATTAATACAAAAAAACACAAATAACCGCTTCCATGGAGCTCGTAGACAGAAAAGCCGTATGTTCGCTTGTTTGCGGACTTTTGTTTAACTGAGTGTGTACTCTTTTCAAACTATGAATATTATTAAAGGGTATTAAAAGTTTTGTAAAAAAAAAAGACAATTCAAAACTTCATAAATAAAACCACAATTGAAGCAACTATTTACAAATATTGTGTACTATAGAAACTTTTCATATGTTAAGCATAATGAGACAAGCAAAGTTTTAGTGCAAAACAACAGAATCTAAACTTTCCCGCACACACACATAAAAATATATAAGTACATGAAAATGCCATATAAAAGTTCTTAATTCATTTACCATAAATAGTATAGAACAAGCAAAGTTATGAAAAATTGTGGAATACTATGGAGTTGCACTATAATTATAGTTAATTTAAGTTGCTGCATGCAGTTTCTGTTTATTCGTTTTTCATTTTCGAAAAATTGATTTAAGAATATTAAAATATCATCGGGTAGATAAATTTGTGATCAGTCCGCTGAGCCAAGTCGATGTAGCCGATCATGTGCTTCAACTCATCCGTGAATCACTCACTCAAAAGAAACTATATGCATTGGAGTTACTAAAGTTGGAGTATAGAACCTGTAGAAATTTCACTAGAACATATTTATATTAAATTATTTCCAACCACAGCCATTTAACCATTGTGGAAAAAGATCTATAGCTACAACAATAGTCAAGATATTGCATTCAGGCATGAACAAACACAATAATGAGAGATTTTGTTCGACTTGCTTGCAACAACGATGTATGCACAGCATTTCTGGAAAATAGGGCATTTGAAATGTTATTTATAATATTATTTAAGTAAACAGAATGTAAATTATTAAGACACCACAGCTCATACATTTTTCCTCAGCATATTACACATCGATGTGCAGCATAAGTATAACTAGTATGTACGTCCAGCTGTCAACTCACTCGTCCACAAGCTAGAAATAATTTTGTATATTTGTGTGTTTAAGATTTTGTTATAATTGCTATTTCACCGCGCGCCATTCACAATAACTGCAAACAGAGACGTAGTTAGCAAAATAAGAGCGAAGCGCATATAAAGCAAAACATGCTATCTCCCATCTCTTTCGCGCTCGTAGCGTTTTATTAACTTTTAACTGGCAGCTGTCATGCTATCGCTTTGTATTTATGCTTGTACGTTCGTATTTCATGTAAAGTCTATTTGTGTTTGATTCGTTGTGTGAGTTCAAATTGTTTAAATCTTTTACGCGCAAAATTTTCAAACGACCATGATAAAATATGAAATGAAACCCTTCCAAATGGTATATTTTTTGTCAAAATCGGTTATATATGAGTATACTGTGAGCGTAACATCACAAAAAATCGCATTGCCTTTTAATATTAAATTACTAGCGTAGTGGACATACGTGTACGTTACTATGTTCATACGGGTTTTCCTTTATGTGATGGCGTGGCACCACCCATTTGCTTCCAATAGTTCAATCCGAGCATCCAATTCACCAATTAGCTCAGACCAATTTTTGTTTTCATTCATGCTTCGAAGTTGTGTAAGTGTTTCAATTTCAGTTTCTCTTGAAGTAGATGCATTGGTTCGGATTTATTCGAGGCGTAATTCTCGTTTTTATGACGTATAAATTTCTACTTAAACTCATGCAACACTTTGAAAGAGACTGTAAAACGTCCCAACCCAAGTGAGTTGCAACAATTAATAACTTCTTCCTCTTATTCACTTAAACCATTTATTGTTAGTATAACATAAAAAAAAATTACTTAATTAATCGATTAACGATTAATTCAAATGAAATTAATTAACCACATTTTGAATATACATAAAACAGACAAGTGGCAAACTTTTATGCGCAACAAATTCCATATGACAATTTTAATTGAAAACCATATGGAAAATTCTGATTGTCATCAAACAAAGCAGCTCAGTATGACAAACAATTCAAATGAAGCAAAGCAAAGTAATAAATATTTAATGCAATAATAGAATAAAATGTTATGCAATTAATTATTGGCCACAGCAGTATTTGCAGCAGAGCAATGGATACAAAGATACATTCAATGCAACAACTAAAATGCCCACAAGTTGCATATTCAATCCCATTGCTGGCAGTCATGCATCAAGTTGCATTGGTTATCCGTAATGCTGGACTTTGCTTATAAACGAAGTGGCACGTAGCACAAGTCACTTTGTGCTACTTGCTTTCTTTCTCCTCTTCTTACATATCGTATATATAGTATATCTGTACGATATCTATTTTCTTATATATACTATATACTACATACAATGCCAATGCACTTTTCACCGAATGAAAACTGCAAGAAAAAATTTATATTAAAGCAGCAGCACACGCAACACAAAAACAAGAAGAAGTAGCAGATCAACTCGATAAATCCCATCAATACAATATAAATGTTTTTTTCTTCTCAATTATGCTTATACACTGCATATAGTGTGCAAACTACATTATAAGTTTCCTATAAACTTTGTAACATGTAGAAAGAGGTAGGAAACACTGAGCGGTTGTCCCGTTAGAATTCAACTCTTTTGGCCATATTTCTTATGACATTTTAGAGAATCGCGGCCGGAATATTCCGTTTGCCTCGAAACGGAACATTCCGGCGATTCTCTAAAATGTCATAAGAAACATGACCAAAATTTAGCATACTCGTAAAACTGTGTTAAGTCGCACGATCTAGGCAGCCAATAAATATTTGTATCGATTTTTGGTGTATTGATCGAGCGTTTTTACCATTGACTAAGAATTTAAATTTCACACGTCTAAATGGAACACCTTTTATCTTAGAAACAACATTTTTATTTTTATAAATGAAAAGTTTTGTTGGAGCGGCATCTCAACTGCACTAATTTGAATATGACGCTTAATGTTTGTGGTTATACTATAAAGCGTATAAAAGTTTCGGTTTTATCGACCAATTACACTTAACTCTGAATTTTTTTTTTAGCTAAGCTTTCTACTATCCCCTTCGTGCTACACTTTCCTTCAGCTCGCACTCTAATCTCTAATGCCATTCAGGAAAAGCGTTCGTGCATATTCCCAAAGCATTGTGCAACGTTCGATTATTCTATTGTGAATTTACCTACCGGAATTCATCTTTGCTGGCTCTACCACCGTATTCAAACCATTTCGATACGATTGGATTCTATTCGTTTCGATTCGTTTGTTCATTCCTTCGATTTGTACCGCTTTGTTGTCTGCTGTTGGTGCTTCTCGAGAGCCAAGCCACATAAGCACACGGCTGGGCCAAAGGCAAGCCGGCACTGAACAGAACACTATAGAAGTTGGTATAGGCGTTTATCGAAATCCTTTTTTATGGCCAATATATTTCTTTATTTGTAACTGGATTTAGGTTTGCAATGCATAGTCTTTGCAATTCGATTTAAGCGGCTAAACGAAGATTTATCGCTTGAATATTGTATGCAGATGCATGTCTTGAAGGTGTACAAATATGTGCAGCATTTTGACTGAGGGAGTTGGTAAAGCGAAAAATATATACATATATATATATATATACAAGTATTTATTGAGGAATTTGTATTTACATAATAGGCATTTTTTTTAACAACACCTACAATACAATGCAGCATAATAATAATAATAATAATAATAGAAATGCTCAAACCCAGCACATTAGACATTCTTTTGAAATAAGCAATACCAAGTTTAGCTAATACCAAGTTTAGTACATTTTTTTTAGGCTGCTGAAGAATCAGATGTATGTATTAGGGAAAGTCTAGACCAAAGTGCTAGTCACTAGTGGTAACAATGGCTCATTATCACCTTGGTCTGGTATTATTTTTTGGAAGCGAGCCAGAGAGCTATCTGAAAACTTTCTTCTTATCAACGTTATAAGTTCGAGTGCAATGAGAACCCCGAAGCAAAATATGAAAATGCGATGGAGCAGTATATTTTCAAATTAATTTGACCGCGTTTTATTTTTGAATTGTTTTGTAATTGTTTTGTCTTCTTGCAAGAATTGGAACCAAACTCAACCAAATGTAACATTTTGAAGAAAATACAGGGTGTTCCAACATGAGCGCACGATTCAAATGTACTGTAAGTATTCAGTGCGTTGACTTACTGGTTGGTCTCTCGAAAATATTGCTGCTGTAAAGGGGACTGTCGCCGAAAATAAGTGAACATCAATTCGGCATCGTTCCACGCCACCACTCCTTACTCCTTTGAAAATGAGGCCGGAAATTCAGTGAGCAGCTCCAACCGAACGGTATGGATCTGAACGACATGTGGTTTCAGCTGAACGGCGCCACCTGCCACACCGCATATGAAACAAACGATTTATTGGAGCAACGATTTTCAGAAGGAATCATCTCTTGAAATTATGATATCAACTGGACATCAAGATCGTGTGATTTAATGCCGTGCGATCGCTTTCATTGCGGTTTTGTGAAATCTCAGGTGTACAATTCCTGAGCTCAAGGCTGAGATCCAACGCATCATCCCTAAGATTGATCCACATCTTTGTCAAAATGTTATCGGGAGCTGCAGAGATCATTTGTCGGATATTTTATTCCATACGAGTACGTAATCGGAACATGTCAATATCAATATCACTACTCTACTCTCAAAAAAATATGCGTTATAAATTTTTAAATAAAATCATGCACTCTTGTTGGGACATTAAATGTATACTCGTTTACAATGAAACTCGCGCTTCGAAAAACTGACAACTGGGTTTCCTTCATTAGATTATATCGTTTGATTAAAGACGATTGAACTATTGTATATTAGTTTAGTATATACACGGGTGACACACAATAAAAAACAATTTGTAAGGGTTATTTATCTCAATTTATTTTAAATAAATGAAATAAAACAAAACAGCAAATGGTAATTATATAATATAAGCATTCGGTATTAATATATTCAACCGATTTCAATATTGGCTTCCTTTGGCGACGACATTGAGTCCCAAATGCTTGTTGAAATTTTCGGCATTGTGGGCCGGCAATAGGTCCTGGTAAAATGTCAAATCCACATTGCCAAAGTTCTGCGGAGCCCACGATAGTAATACGGACTTGAGAATGTCGAGTTGGTACACTTCTTTATTGATGTTCACCTTACTTGCTTCACGAAAACAAGGGATTGTGATAAGAATGCATCCACAAATCATAACCGACTACTGATTTTAACGATGTTCGATAAATGCACAGGTGCTGGGAACATTAGTGGAACATAACCTGCCATTTTAACAATGTAATAAACAGCTTTTCGTTAAATTGACGATATCTTTGGTGCCACAAAGCATTATTCTCATCCGTAAAGGAGCTGGACTTTTTGTCGCTTATAAGATAGGTAGCTTGACAATAGTTCTAAAATAGCATTGCATCTTTAGGGAGTTTAAGTGGTTTCATTAGTTAAACTAGATCAATACACAGAAAAGTGTTAAGTTATTGAGTAAATGGAATTCTATATTACCTATTGGATTTCGGTACGAATTTTTTGAGAGAAATAGTATAGTGTTCTGTTCATGAAGCGCTTCGAATTAGGGTCAATATTGAGGTGGTTGTAGTCAAACAGAATGCTAGAAATGTTTTTTATTATTGAAACTGTCTGCAGAAAACTAGTAATACTTTATTCGAGAAACTTTGCAATACGAGTATCTTTGTACGGGTATATAAAATCATATAAAATTTCAGCTTAGTGCAAAAAACCGAAATCAAGAACAAGCCATAATTCAGCCAGCAGTTAGATGATTAATAGAAGTCTAATAACGAGTCTGAAGCTATAATCAGCGCCAGCGAATTGACATCAAATTGCAACTGAAGCAGTCCGCTAAGAATTTACTGCATTAAATTATGCATTCAGCGAGCGATGCGTAGGCCATAATTACCGCAGACACTTTAGACGCCGCTCATGGGGGCGTGACTGCCGTTCACAGAGGCATGAAGTATTAACGTTGACAACGTGTTGCAACGTTTCTTTTTTTTATATTTTGCAAAGGGTACTATATACCACTATATCAAGCATTATAGATGCTGCAGATGATGAATTGTTGTTTAAGCAGCTGTGGGCTGGTATTTTAATTGCGTACCAGTTTGTTGGCACATTGTTGTGGCATTAGTTTGCCTAAAGGCATAAACTAGTTAGCAGCAGACAACGATGCCTTGTCGCTTAATAGTAGATATATCAGTCACTCGTCAAACGAGTTGATATGATTGAGTATCTGTCAATAAAAGTTATTAAGCGAACGTACGAAGACGCAAAGTATCTCAAGTCTTGTTACAATATATAAAAACAATTTACATAAAATCAATTTAAGCGCTCATGTCAGCGTGTAATAGGATGCCACTTAATAAAAACTTATAAATACAATAAATACTACATACAAGAAATTTGCAATATGTGCTAGTATCTTAAAGCTACAAACTCATTGCAAGACTTATTTTAGCTCACAAACATTCGGATACAGTGACACTTGAGGTGGCGTTGGCTGTCGTTGTTGTTGGCTGTCAACTTCTTCGTCTTCCAGCATAAAGTCCACCAAAGTGCATTGGCTGTAGAGTGTATTGCAGCTTGATATATCCGCTTGCTGTGCTTGTTGCAAACTATCTGTCTGATATGTGACCAATATATCATGGGCTGGCACAACACGGCATCTACGTATGCAACGCCGCGAGCAGCATTTGAAGCACTTGTAGATCATATAGAAGCAGAATAATATCAGCAGAACTGGTAATGCGTAGAGCAGTAGTTCCAATACTTCATGGCACTTATCGCGCGGCAGCATCCAAAAAAAGAGATGAACGTCAGCATTGTTTGTGTTCTCAAACTTGTTAATGGGCTTACAACATCTTTCATTGTCGACAAACTCAAAGCCATTTTGACATTCACACAAGTTTATATCGTTGCATTCAAATGTAGACGTTAATATGGCATTGCAATTTGGCAGATAATTTGTATTTTCACTCGTCATTTTAGAGCTTAACTTTTGATTACTGGACATGGATATGTCCAATTCATTATTATTAGCAGAAATGCTGCTAACAAATAACAAGACTAGTATAAACAGCAACATGTTATGCTTCGTTTTAAAGACCGACAACAACTGAGAATATTCGTATCAAGCTATGGCCAGAGAAATCGCACTCATATGTAAACCACTAAAGCGAGATATTATTAGGTTTTACCAGTACTCTTTTAATGACTAAGCTATATAGTATGACTCATAATACGTTTATCAGCGTCATATATGAATATGCAGAAAGAATAAAAATGGTTATGGTTAGTGACTAATTTATACTACATATGTAAGTATTTCCAGTTGACTTCTAAGCTGTTATAATAATAAGCTGTTTTTAAACAAAAATTAAACGAGCCAGTAATAGATTTATAGTAGAGGTGTGCAGTTATACGAGGGTTGCTATATTTATTGTGCGGCCTGTCAACGCTAAGTGTTGTCGGTTGCATGCTGTTGTTGGAGAGTTTGACATTTTTTAGCAAAAAAGTACGCAGAACGTTTTGATGTACGATACCTATTCATTTTGGCCAAAAAATTATATTACAATAACTAGTGAAAATGTTGTGCAATGATTTACTACGACTTTCGACGAGGTTTATCTGAACAATCAACCAACTTTTGGGGATGAAGCGCCATTAAGAAATACGTTGACTACCCCTGGTACACTGGTGACCTTTTTACCTTCGAATTTTTTCTTAAAAAACTGTTCAATTGATTTTCCTCAACAAGGTATCATTCTGTAGGGAATGAATATGGCTGTCAGAATGTACCTAATTTTCAAAGACAGTTTCGTCCGACAAAACTTAACTTTTTCTCCCCCTTCTTTTTGCTACAATATTTTGGAGGTGGGTAGAGCTACAGTCTCAAAGTTTTTTGGAGAAGTAGCGGGCAGCCTTCTTCGTTCCAAAAAAAAAGGATAGCTAACGACGACCACCCTATCTGACGTGATCTGTATGTTGCAATAGTCGTCAACGGAGGTAAGTCACTACTATGGGATGACTATGGCTGTCTAACTCAGATATATTTATACTTATGTTTAGCTTTATTCTGCACAAGGTTCATAAATGCGTTCCTGTATTGCCAACTTGCGAAAATAGTCGTATAATATCCCAAGTCCCATTTTATTTGCGATTTTTCACTGCTTTGCTACCCTTTTCTATTGTAATTCAGGGTCGCTGAACACTAATCAGGTGTCGGTACAACAGCGGTCGTCAAATGTCGTCAGAAGAATTTAGAGTAAATAGTCCAGAAACAGCTGTTATCCGAGTAAACATCATTGCTGTGCGTGAACCTGCAAGACAAGACCGTTATGTGACATACCTTGAAATTGAGAAATCCTTGGCCAATATGACCATGACGAAAATTTGTTCACTTTGCATATCGCCTAATTTGACAATCGCCTAAAAGAAGACTCGTATCGATTATTGAAATACTGTCGCGGTGGTTTTAAATTTAGGAGGTGAGTCCGAAACAAAACAGCAATCGTCCAAATGGGTGTTCCAAGACGAGCTAAATAAATAAAAGTTGTTAGCGAATGGGGGATTTCTTAAAAAAAAAAACAATAAAGTAATTTTCAATGATTTTTCATTTTTAAATATTAATTCATTAATACTTATATATGTCCACACGAGTAAACGCAAATCCAAACAAACGAAAACAGCATTTTTATTTAAAGCAAACGTTATTTTGCCACTCACATTTTAACGAGAACGTTCATTTGCTTGTGGAAAGCGTAAAGTTTGACAAAAACGAATTCGTTTTAAGTTCGGAGTTCAGAGTACAGTTGCAGTAAGTGATGCATGCATTGAAAAGTCGGCATTGAAACTTCTCATTAAAGGCGCTATTTAAAGCCAAGTTGCAGCATCCTTAAAAGCTCAGTTCGAAGAAATTCTACAGAGTTAAACCAGCGATAATAACTGCCGAAACTATGCATGCCGCTGTCGCTTTCATACTTTTCGCGAACTGCTCCTTGATCCTGCAGCTATTTGGTGAGCGTTGCAGTGAAAATAGGAAGGAATTAAAGTAGCCAACTTTGTTGCAAGTTTTAAAAAAAAAAAAACAAAAGGAATTTCTTCTTTGTTTTATTTTTCTTTTTTTCTTTTTTTTTTCTTTGAGCAAGAAGTTGTTAAAATGCTGGACGACATTATTTCTTCGCCGCGCTGATTTTGTTATTCATTATTTTTTTTCCGCGTTGACTTTGGTATCCGTCCTCTCTGTATAGAGGCGGCGACTCCTTTGCCCTTTTGTGAATGAAGGCATAAGCGAGTTTGTAGCGAACAAACGAAGTAACTAATGTTTTTAATTATGGACTAATTACTTGCGACATGGTTGGTCAAAAGGCAACGCAAAAGTTGATTGCAGATTGCATCCTAATTAGGAGAACTTGAATGCGGGCAGCAGGAATTAAAAAAAAAAAATAAATAAAAAAAATATAAAGGAAAAAAAAAGGAAAATATGTGAGTAGAAAAAGGACAAATAATAAAAATCCAGAATAACAAAAAACATAAACCCATAGAAAATGAAGAAAATTGTTTGCAGAATATGTTGTTTAAATGCTGTGCGGCATAAATTCTGTTGCAATGCGCAGATAAGCTGTCAAAGTTGTCATAGAGATACATAGTGATTATATAGATACTTTTCATTTCATTGAAAACATGGTTATTCATCCAGGGTGAATGGCAACATTCTTTGAGAATACTGAGAAGTGTATTATTGTGGATCAGTATTCAACATAGCTCACAACAACACAACTGGTCAATAATCCATGGTCTGATAATGAACGTGACGTGAATGAAGCTGCACGAGATTGCTGCAATTGTGAGCATGTCATGTGAACGAGTGGGTAATATTTTGCATGAATATTTAGTTATGAAAAAGTGATTTTAATATGGGTGCTGCATTTGCTGTAAGTCACAATTCGATTCAATATTCATACATAAATTTTCCCCTCAGTACAATAAATATACAATATATACTCGTCGATATGGACGTCAGTACGTCCGTCCATCGCACTATCTGTTTAAACGACGGGATCTTGAAGACTATCGATTTTGGTAATTTATACTATCCACCTACAAACCACTATATATGAAGAGCTCTGAAAGTGCAACCAAGATAATATACACTTTCAGAAGTAAATTTCAAATATACGTGTAGGGTATATTAAAATTCAAAATTAAATTCAATGCCAAAATAGTTCAAATGCTGTGAAATTTAATGAAATTATTAATATTCAAACATAAATGATTATAAAATTAGTAATGCATTGAGCAAAGTATTTTGCACACTTGCTGTTTTTTTAGCTGCCAAATCCACTGCTATTCACTTGTGTACAATGTATATGTATATAAGTCATTTGCATATCAGACGTTAATCCCTACGGTCTATGTCATTAAATCAGACTAAAATGTTAAATACCACAGAGCAACAACAATAACAACAAACTCAATTGCAACCCGCTGTTAAAAGTTGCCACAAACTGTCGTCATTGTTGTCGTTATCGTTGTCAGGTGCAAATAGCAGCTCATTTCTGTGACTGGCTAACTGAATGCCATTCTGATTGACTGCATGAATGAATAAATGAATGAATGAATGCATGAAATTAGTTAACGTTTAGCGTTTAACGGCAACAACAACAACGACGATGACCACATATACTAAACTAACAAATTGGAAAGTAGTTCAATTAATACTATTGTACATAATACTCAATCGCTTACTCAACTCTAGATTAATGTAATCGTTAGAGGTTGCCAACTTATCTACTGACAACAACAACAGCTGATATATGAAACAAATGCTTTTTACTGCATTTGTATCAATTTTTGCGCATTGCATTTTAATTAAAATGAGCATCTCTTTGAAGCTTAGTTTTAATAGCTACGACATTGACCAATCGGATATATGTAAATATTTTTATACCATTCACACATAGTAGTGTGAAATGGTATTATCAGTTTATCTGAAAGTTTGTAACGCATTAAAGGAGGCATCGTAGACCCCATAAAGTATACATATTCTTGGTCAGCTCGACGAGCTGGGCATTTTTTGGGAACCAATTTTTATGCTATCCAGTTGAAATTTTGCACATACACTTCTTTTTATTGCTGTTTAATACAGTATCAAGATTGACCCGCCACGTCCACTTTTTGGGGTTGCCCCCATACATACATCACCGCCCTCTTTTGGCTTTTTGTAAGAAAAACTTTTTTATTGTAGTCAATATCAACTTAATAATTGATATGGTGGACGGATGCTTGATCTATACATTAATGGGTAGGACCCGCCCACTGTTTGGTGTAGCCCTCATACAAACCTACTGCCTAGTTTTGACTTTTTGTATGACCTTTTTTATTACAGTCAATATTGCTTAACATACATAGACTAACGGGCGTGGCCCGCCCACTTTATGGGGTAGCCCCCATACAAACGCACCGAGCAATTTTGTGTTTTTTATGAAAAAATTCTTCATTTAAATCAATATTAGCTTGAAATTCGATTTGGTGGATTTTAGTAGCCAACCACTTCATATACATATACAAATGGGCATGTCCCGCTCACTTTTTGAGGTAGTCCCATATAAACCCACAGCTCACTTTTATACATTTGCATGGAAAACGTCAATATCAACTTGAAATTAGATATGGAGACATCTTACACATCTATTATATCGCTTCACATCACATCACATATATCCATAAATTTTGTACTATATGTGAAATCTGTGTAATTGAACTCAATTAACTACAAAATTACCAAACTTTCTACCATGGCTGAGGAAAACTTTTCAATTCTGATAACACTTTTTACATTCTTTTCCAAAATTACCAAAGTTAAAATTTTCATACATAAAATCGAAAAAAGTTGAGACGACTAGGAGTCGTTATGAAATTCATAAAACGTGATGCATTCGTTTTGGCTTAGTGATGTTTGGAACAATTGAATAGTGCTGACGACAACCCCCCCCCCCCTACGCAAAAGTAAGAACAAAAGTCTAAATAGTATTTTACTATCGTTCAGTAGAAAGTTTCCTGATCGCCCTTATGGAATAATTTCTTACATTGGGTGTCCGTGATATTGAATTTCAAACAGATTACCACATTCACGTGATAAAAATTCCGAAACATTTTTACTGTAATTACGATAACATTTATACAATCATTTTCAATGTCACAAAATTCAATTAAAAGATTTATCTCAATTCTGATTCTGCACAATGCGAAGAAACAAAGCATGATTAATTGTACCCCTTAGAATTCTTGAACTTCTTGTCGCTATAGTCAGACAATATATCAGCAGTTATTCCAACGTAAGCTCACTCGTCCACTCTGTCGTTGTTCACGAATTAAATTTATGGTTCCCGTGATAAACCTTTAGTGCTGGAGCTTCAGGGTTCATTTGGAAAAGATGACCAGCGCAGTGCAGCCGCTGATATTTTGTGCACTGGACTATGTCAATTTCATCCTAAAACTCATAAGGCTGCTGTAAAATAGTTTAAAAAATCAAACGAAGAATCTTTCTCTCGAATACGCCAAAACACGCTTCTATGCTATATGGCAGGACGGTGAGTACCTACGTCTCATAGATTTTAGTTTCGTACTTCGAAAGGGGGCCCTACTTCTAATTCTTCACGCTGACGTTGTTGCTGCTGGTTATTTCTGTTACCAGGTAAACAAAGACTACAACATTTAATTTGAAATTCTCAATATTCACAGACCATCCAAGATACGAGGATGTTTTGCGAGTGGGTACCCCTGCTTCACTTTTAGGGACATGGGACATGATAGTTTCTCAATCTCATTCGAGTAGCATCTCTTTCTTATGAAAGATTGTGCCCGACCGTTCTACGTATGGGTATTGGCCTAGGATATATGGTAATCCATCATGATAATACACATACAAATTCTCACATTTAGTTAGTCCCACATTAAAATACCATACGGTGACTGCCCACCATTTGAATTATTGGCTTTACATAATAGCCATTAATTTCAATACATAATCAGAATTTACAAGGCACCAGATCCGTATAACATGGTGCTGGGCACATTTCTTCGATGCCAGAGAGCGCAATGAAGTAACTAGTTCTTTCAGCAGTGTGAGCTGGCACATTATTGTGATTTAGAAAGCAGCTAGGCAGTTCCTCTATTTTGAGATGTTTCAACTTCGCATTAAGTTGTAAGTTGTTCACCAATCATTTATTTTGTTAATCGTGAATCTATGTCTTTAACAGAGCCACATTTCTCTCATCTGTCAAATATTTTGACCTTCTCGAGCCTAGTCCTTCAAAACTACTTGTAAACACTTTTAAGAAATGAGTTTGGTTTGAGTTGAGTTGACGCCGAAAGCCGTAAAGAATCGCATTTTAAACTCGCCGACTCTATGGTGACTTTCTGTAACCTTTAGCTTGTCTTCGAATCTTCCAAAGATGTATCTTAGTTTTTTTTTTTTAAGTTACATGATCAATTGGGTGCCAATTCCGTTTAAATATATTGTAGATGGGATACTTTTTGCTCGATGTTTCGCCTGCTATTGCTTAATTACTGAAAATTTTCCGAAATACTTAAAGCCCAGTACTCATTTCAGCAGAAAAATTTCTTGTCATTTTTCCAATTATTTCTTTCGCTTGTGTATTCAAGGAAATGTATAAAAAACACCATAAAAAATATCAGCAATACCAAATATTACATAAAGGTTGGCAAGTCGGTATTCGATTTTATTTCTCACCCCAGTCTCTCTGACATTTGTTTAAAATAAAATGTTTTAACTTGAAAATAACTGTAATGCAACTTTAATTAATTATTTTTAATGGCTTAAAGCTAAGAAGCTATCCTTCAGTAAACTTTTCGTATAGTATATCTCTTTGCCTTTTCGAGCAGCAAGTAATTTATTAATTAATTTCATTGGGAGTGCGCATTTCGTTGAGTTGATGCTTAAGCTGCGCCTGAAAACTTTATTTGCATGTCGATAATTGTTCGCGAAGTAACAATTGAATGCCCGGGTAGACCATGGTAGACGTTCTTGTCGTCCTCGTCGTCGTCATCGCAATAAAAATGGGAGTGAAGTGCATAATTGATGTGCGCCAAATAAATTTCTTTAATTAAAATCACAGCGAGTGATTTAAATAACCGCCTTCTATACGAACACATTTCTATAAATTCCATTCTGAGGCATAGGGCTACACAATCCATTTATGTTGAATGGAAATTAATGGCAAACTATAAATTAAAACAATTGCGTGCCATACTACACTTTTAAACTACATTGCACTTTTTTTATTTTATTGCTATACTCATAGTACTTATGCATCACATAAGAGCGCGCGAACTACTTAAACTACTCATTTTGACTGTTTTTTATCTAGAGATGCATATTAAAAATTACACCCAGCATTATAAAAGTTTATGTTGCGCTTTACGATTTGTCGTTATTGTTGCAGGAAACAGTAGTAATATTTGCTGTGCAACAATTTGATGCCTCAGCGTTTTTTATTTTTGAAGTATCCCCATTGTTGTTGTCCTAAATAGCGGCATTATGTTACATTTACCTGAGCTGAGCTGAGCTGAGCTCAACGAACCCTTGGGGAAATTTTTCATAGCTATTTGGCAAGTCAACAGCTTGTTTTGCCTGCAATGTGCCTCTACTTTTTTCATATAATTTCGATGAGCAGTGCGATTTCTCATGCTCGTTGTACTTGTCGAACGTACTTTTCAACGTTTGCTGGCATTTTATGAGCGTAGGCGAAAAATTGCCAAAATCAATTGAAAATCAATTCGTGCTTGGGTATTCTTTTGCTGCTCGTCCCAATTTATATTCGATCTGTTTGCTGTCAGCAGAGTTCTTTTTATGTTTGTTGCCTGGTTGACTAATATTTGACTACCTTTCGTCCACATTTTCGGTTTTTTTTTTTGTTCTTTCTTTCTGACATATTTATGATGACAGTTGATGACAGTTAGAATACAATCGAATTTTTATGCCATATTCGATTTTTTGTATGCTTACCACAATGCGCTATAAAAATTCACTTTAAACACAATAATAACAGGCGTCGTCCTTTTAGCAAGAATTTCTTTACGGTTTTGCACCTTAAAGTTTTTCTTTTACTTTGTGACTTTTTGCTTTCAGATACTCGCAGAATGTTGGCGGCCAGCAAAGTTAAAAGTACACAAATTAAATATAAACTTTTGGCAAGAAAAACATTTGTGTTGGCAGTTTTGCTCGCACCTTTGTCCTTTCATGTGGCCGCCTTTAACTTAATTTTGTGAACTTTGTTCGCCGCCCTTTTATACGCTCTTTGTATAGTGTATTAAAGGGTATTGAAATTTTGTAGCAAGGTTTGTTGCACAGTTCAAACCGATTAGATGCACTAATACGTATATTCTTTTATATCAGATCTCTGGATTTTTTCTGTGCGGTTACTTGAAGTCAAAAGTTTACGTCGATAAGCCAGCAACGATTCAAGACTTGGAATCCAACATTATTCGCTTAATTCGTGAGCTACCGGTAAGAAAGCTGGATATAGTGATCGAAAATTGGACCTTCCGAATGGACCACCTACTGCGTAATCCGACATTACGAAATTTATTTACTATTTTTTCAGAGATGCTATGTATGAGGCAACTAGTTGTATAGATCACACTTGACTTTTCTTTATGTTTTTATTGAAAAGCATTTTATGAATGCATGCATTGAGTATATTCACCAATTGCGCATGACATGCCAAAGCAATTGTCTTTGCATTATTCATTATTGTTTACACTTTTTGTGTAAAGAGTGACCGAATGAACAAATAATTCAAGATACCGTACAAATGTGGATAAATATACTATTTTTGCCGAACTGTTGGTACTTTGTCATTTTTGAGTGCAGCGTTGCCTTATCTTTCCCATAGATGCTCAAATGTATATGGTATTTTTCCTCAGTTTTGTCCACCTGATTTTCGTTTCACTTTTTGATGAAACTATATTTCAATCTCTCGCACCTATAGAAAAATGCTCTAACAAAAATGAATCCGGAAATATATGCTCATATTATTCGCGTGTCATACTGTGTGGCTATTACGATCAGAGCTTCCAAAAATAATATTTGTCAAGGGGTTCATATGAGTCTATCAAATTTTGTTTCAAGTAAAGATTTGAAATGATAAAATTCAATACATCTAAAAATATACAAATATAATAAGCCACAATCTGCCATCTTCCCTTCTCTAGCGCGTAGGGTATACACATTTTAGTGTCACCAAAGTGGGAAATTTATCTCGTTTTTCTCTACATTTTTTCTAAATTTGCGGTAGAGCATAAAATTGCAAACGATTAGCAGTCGGACATGCGTGTCTCAAGTTAGCTAAAAGATTTAAAATTGAATTTTTCTTAAATTGCCTTAAAAACGCATTGACTTAATACTTAGTTGCACTAGAACGCAATCTTTAAGGTTATTATTATTACTATACAGCTTAGCTTACCTGCAATGCACTCATCAAAACACTAACATAAAAAAGAAAAGACATTAGGCTGCATTTATTTAATTAATGAATTTATTTAATTTAAATCAAAATTACTTCAAATTTATGCGGGACAACGACAACCCTCACTCTCAGTCGTACATTCACTGGTGTGAACCTCTCCAAGTGGTGGAAAGTACATGAAGACACTCTCCTTCCAGTACTGTGACAACGCTTGGCCTGTCTTTGTGGCATATTTCGACTGGAGAGGATCATCGCTCTGCTTATTGCGCTCGCATAAACGCTCCTCTGCAGTACGCGGACGTATGCCATAGGCACAGATCTCCTTAATCCACAAATCTATTTTTTGTTCTTCAATTGTTGGCGCCTTCTTCGGTATTGCCTTCATGCGTATCTTATGACAACGCATGACATCAAAGCCGGCAATAATAGTCATCTCCGATTTCGGATCTAATATGACCTTGGCAAATTTACCATCGATATAAATCATATAGCGTTCGACACCATCGTCATCATGCACATACCACTTGAGCATTAGAGTGCCTTCGGTAAAACGTGTTGCCTTTGCTATCGAAACCGGAAAGCTGTGTCGGCGTGCCAACTGCTTTTCATTAGTAGGTCCACCGTGCAAGGATTCGTGTATCTGTTTACGCACCACTGACATAGCCATAAAGTCCATGAAGAAGTCCTTTGCTGCCAGTTTCATTTTCATGCGACACTGTCCCTCTTTAGTTTGTAGAAATTTTGCACGCTTCTGCGCCTGCTGCATTGCTTTGCAGTGACAACATGTGCATGGTGGGAATTCCCTATCCTCCGCCGAGATATCCGTGGGAGAGGTCGAAATGGGAACTGCAGTCGTTTCTGCAGTGATCGGTTCTGTATTGGGTTCTGCAGTGGGTTCTGCAGTTGTCGGTGCATCAGCGGTGGACTGCTCCTCCATTGTGCGAATTTGAGATTTTGAATAAAACTTTTCCAACTAAAATAAATCTTTATATAGAATTTTATCTGTTGTAATAGAAACGTACGAAATGCCAATTGACAATGTAATGAAATCAATTTAAAAAATTTTTCAATGCTACTACATTTTTCTTTTTGTTGTTCTTTATTTTTTGTCGGCAACTCATTTCTACTCGCTAACGTGCATTCATTTGATATTTCTGCTGAAATTCAATCTCAAAAGCATCATTGTCGAGCGTCAACGTTGCCTGCGTGCTCAACAATGCCGCAAAACATTCCGGAATGCCACCGCCAGCATCATCGGCATCACTTTTAATAAAGTGCTTGCCTTGAAACCTGTTAAGTTGGCCACGTTTTTAATAAAAGTACGCGCTCCGGTTGCATTTTTCGGACACGGCACGTTTTCACTTGCCTTGCTGCTCTGGGGCTGCTGCAATCTAAATAACTGCAAGGAGCAGCAGTAGCAGCAAGGACGATAACTGCAAGCTGAGCCACGTTAAGCGCAGTTAATATATCTTAAGGACGAAATTATAGCACGCGGCACAAAGGAAATGCTATTGCTGATTCTGTTGCTGCTGCCGCACGGAAATTAAATTGAGTTTGCCCAAGTGCAAAATTTTCGTTGAAACCAAGTGTTTTTTTTTTCTTAACTTTTTTTTCTGTCACTCAAGTACGTTGGGTCTTCTTCTTGAAGAAGAACAGTGTACACTCCAGCAAATGCAATTAGTTACTACAATGATAGTCGGCCAATTATGTTTTTTGACTTTTGAGCAAATGGTAAATGTTCTTTTTTCCATGATTATCCTTTATATAGTGGTCAAAATGATTTATGTAAATAAAATAAGAAATGAAACTTCAATCAAGATTGCCTGACAAAGATATACCAATTTGTAAGGAGCTAAATGAAAATGCGAGGTTGGTTTGTATGGGATGAACACCTTATAGTGGAGATGGCACATTCCATTCATATATTCTCTATCCGAGGAGATCTTAGCAGAATCTTATAGCCAAGTTCAGTGGATCTGTCGTTTATAGACTACGAGGTCTGTGAGTTCAGCAGACCGATATACTATAAGATTGACTCCTAACCTGGTGGCGTGGTTTAGCCAGAAGATTTCGGTCCATTTTATCATAACACGAGCTTCTTTCTGAATCCATGTATACATTCAATTCGGTCTTGTATTGGGAATAGTCCACTGCTGAGATGTTCCGCTTGGCTTTGTTGAAAGTCCTACAGTTCTTTCGCAACTTATATACAATATTGCTAGGGTACAAAATGGTGACTTGTACGTTTCATTGGTCGTTCGTATTGAAGATGCTATATTATGCGCTGTAGAAAAAGTATATGTAAATCTATCTACCAGACTATCTAGCTCGTCTGCCTTTTGAGGTGCAGCTGTGATATTTTTACTGTGATTGGTTTTTTTTTTTTGTTTGGTTTTTGGATGGCTATCGACCCCTTTGTTAGGCACGTCCTTTTCCGAAAACGTATTCAGTGTGAATAGCCTATAAGGGAATCTATAAAATGACTACATTTGAGGCAAAAAATATTTCTAACTGTGAAAAACACTTTCTAGGGGTGGGCTCGGGCCGTGCTTTATTTCGTGACCCTCGCGCTTCTGTTTTAAAAGAAGGGGTTCGTGTCACAAAAATCGGAGGTACGAAAATGCCCGACCGGACTAGACTGGACTGAGCCGGGCTTTTGAAAAATATGTCTGTGCGGGCCCAAGTTTTTTTTCCTGGTCTTGTTTTGTGTTTGGGCAGGGCCTCATAAAGTAAGCCCGTTCCCATCTCTACTAGAGAGTATATACTGGGACTTAAGTTTCTCAAAGTCTTATAATATTTAAGAATCAATCTATCGGACAGACAGACGTAGAGATGGAAAGACATGGAAATATCAGCTCGTATATATGTACGAGTATATATATTTTAAGAAGTTTTACAATTCTCCTTCGCTGTGTTCTGACATTTCAAAAAACCCAATAAACCCTGCAGGTTATAAAAATAATATATATTACGTAGTTTGATTACATTATTTTTGTTACGAATACACATATAAATAAATATATAATTGTATATAGTTAATATGAAAGCTTTCGGATTCGTTTAATTTTTTGGTTTTGAACAAAACATTTAAAATTAATTGCGTAGCAACTGAAGAAGTATTTATATAAAAGCAGTTTTTGAAGCACAGTTTCGAGTAGCGTATCGTAAAACTATTACCCAATCACAATTCGCGTCTCTGTGATTCAAAAACATTAATTGAAGCATTCGCTGTGATTGAAAAAATCACGGTTTAGATCGTCACTACTCTACAAGAGAAGATGTCGTCGGCAATTTTGTCTGTTGCTTTGCATTGCGCACAGTGTCAGACTAACCGCCGTTAAGTCTCCATTGCTAAATTGTTGGATGAGAAAAATATTTTGATAATTTAACGCTAGGATACAAGAATACCCTTATCGCAGTTGTATAATTTATATTTAGGAGTTCTCAGATCACAGATGTTCTCTGCAATTTACAAATACAGATTATGAGTACAGATGACTTGAATTCCAAAACATTTAACGGACATTTTAAACGCACAGTTCTCATAAAGAGCTCAAAGAATTTCATTACTAAAGCTTAGACGGAGCTAAAATATCATGTAATGCATTATAAAATACATAAAGTCCTTAGTCCTTTACATATTTAGGCAACAGCAAGGACCCACTGCCGACAGTGAACTGCACTTCAAAGTTAAAATGCATATTTGCTAGAAGCTGTTGCACTTTCGAGAGCTATGCCAAAGAGCTCTAATATTATGCAGTACGTATGTGTGTGTGTGGATATGTGTTTGTATCTTGTCTGGCAACGTTTATAATACAGTACACATAGATACATTCATTTACCAACGTATATATTTACATATACATATGTATGCTCGTAGCATTAAAGCCAAGGAACATAGACATAGATGACAATATGTACTAGTATGTGTAGAATATATCTAGGTGCATACACCTTTTTAATTTTATGAAAATGCATGATAATAAAAATACTGTCTGTTAATGAAACAACTGTGACACGTGTGCCACAATCACTTGTATATAGAAACTAATGAATGCACAAATACCTACATGAATATTTACACGTAGCCACATACATATACGAGACTAGTTTAAAAAGTTATCAAACATTCGGCATATCTGAAATGTACAATTAGGTGCAGTGCTATCTGATGCCATAGAGAACTGTGAAATAGCTTGTTAAGATGTTACGAACATTACACTAGTTTACAAATCTCATTTTCAAAATGATAACATTGTTTCGATTAGTTTTGCCATTCACGCTGGACGCCGGTTTAAGTAAAATCATATATATCGAAAATCAAAAATATACCCTTATCTAAGTGATTGTGCCCATTGCAAAAGATAAGTAGTTTTCAGGTTTAGAGCACCAAATGTAAACACTTTAAAAGTCAACCAAAGTGAACAATTTTCATTTTAAAAATATATTTGTTTGACTTCATGGCCCTGTTTTCCGGAATCGACTCATCGTAGACCAAAACTGTCTGGGTAAAATTGACAGAACATTCATTTAACTTCAATTCAAGCTAAAACTCCGATCGTACTGACTGCAATTACAAGTTATACTCGTTATACTTACTGACTACACGTACAGCGAAAACCATGCTTGAAAAAAAATTGCTTAAGGCGTTTCGATTCACCGGATAAAGTGTGTTTTAGTCAAAAGGATTCAATTTATTTCGTTCCCTAGTATATTTAAATAAAAATTATATGAAATATTAAATATAATCATTTGTGTTGTTTGTTTGATCAATTAAATTCAATGAAAACTACCCACATTTGGCATTTTCGAATGACGGTGGTACTCGCCAATGGGGCGATTTATGAGACTGCCGTACTTGCATGAATGCAACAAATATAATTGAAAGGAAATGTGTTTATAGTTTGATACATGTATAGAAACTCAGTGCAAAAAATCATGATGTAAGCAGCAATTACAAGGCGCGATCAGCGAACTGATGAGAACTCGTGGCAGTGTTCGAAACACGCATTTCCATGGCTATAAGAAAAATATATAATTATTATTTTCCCTTCAGTTTAAAAAAACTATAAAAAATATTGCACAATGAAAGAATGACCTTGAGTTCACTTAAATTCATATAATATGTAGTAGAGATGTCCTTCTAACTTTTCATTCATGCCTCGTATATTCATAAATTGATTCACATTCTGAAACACGTAGATGATTTGAAGTTCCGCAGCAACAGTTGCTAGAATTTCATTAAAAATGCAATACAAAAGCTTTAGAAAAGTTTTCATTCTTTTAATGTAATTTTATCTTTTTTTATTGGTGCTACAGTGAAACATGTCTAAGCTGTATGCTGTCTATTAAAAAGATATTTTCTTAAAAAGTTTTTCATCTGTTCAGCGTTAAATTTTAAATATATACAATAGTAGTAAAAGTAGTCAACTTCAATGGTGATCACATTATAAACCAAAGTACTTAGACCAGTTTACGCAGACAAGTTTCACTGTATTACGTAGATACAGTGCTAATGTTTTTGTAACTGCAGTCATGAACAGCACTTCAAATTCACGGTTCACCACACGCTGCCTGTACACACGTCCAACCCCTTTGTGTACCTAACTGTGTACATTTCATATGCAGCCATTTTGTTTTTTGATTATAACAAAATAAAGCAAATTTCATTTCATAAATTTGTTTTAAGTCCATCATAAGCTGCTTTTGCAGTACGCTGACGACATAATGAAAATAACAGCAGCCAGCATAGCCACTGTTCATGCCTTCCCTCAGCATTTTACTTGATGACGGCATTCGATGCTGGCGTTGAATTTATGCGCATTTTATTAAATGTATCTTTTTTTTTCTTCATATATATTCTCGTATTTTGCAACACTCTATTTTCGCTTGGCTGTTGTTGTTGTTGTTACTTCTCGCATTTTTCTGGTCTGCTTAGAAAATTTGCATTCGCTTCTTTGGCGTTCAGACTAGCATTATTTAAAGAACTTTTTTCTCACACTTGTATTTTTTTTTTTTGTTTTTTTGTTTATGCTCTTCATATATAGTGGAAAAGTACATTATTAGTTTGGCGGAAAATTTTGTAACAGTATGTATGAGTATGTATTGAAAATTAGTTGAAGAAGACGATTCAAACTAATCATGTTTCTGTCTGTCGGAAAATCTCCCAAAAAATGATTAAGCAATCCGTTTTGGAGATATTCAATTTAATTTCAAATCGATGGTCTTCAACTATGACTTTTGTGTAGAAAAATTAGCGTAATACGCTTGCTATAAAATATATTCAGCATACAAAACTACCGCCCATTTTCGAGCTTCCGTAAGATATTTGTTTCTCAAACTTCAGACATTAAACTGGATTCAGAATATATACTAATATCAGTCCGTATCAAATATTCAACACTGAACCAGATAAGGCTCAAAGAATCAAGCCACCATTCAAATTAATGGTGAATTTATTATTTTGGTATATGTATCTACCTTCATTCTTATCAAAGATACAGGCACAGCATATGATGTGAATTGTCTTCTTAACAATCCACATAATAAATATATCCAACACTGAAGCAGAACATATGGAAAAACAAAAAACCGTTATACTAGTTTTAGGCTGGCTCATGGTCAATGCAATAAGAAACATAATTTTTCTCAATGCGAAAGACAGAAAAACAACATTTTGTTAGAAACTTTTTTTTTTATTTTTAGTTTAGCTATGAATCCTTTATCAGTCACCAACGGCATACGAGCAATACCGGCTACTTATATCACAGGAAAAGCTATATATATATGAAAGTAGTTCATTGCTCATAACCATAACCAAAAACGTGACGTAGTTTGAGGGCCACACTAACGGAAAACTGGTACTGGGACATCAAGTATCTTTTACTGAAAAGGTGATACTTTTGGCCACTTAGGTCTCTTATGCCAAACATAGCGGGCGCTGACCTCAATGGCAAATACCTCATATTGAAATACCGTGGGTCAGGCAGACATGTCAATAGAGCTATTTCTATTGGGTCCAAAGACGCCTACACCTGTACTCGTGTTGGTGAGTGAACTATCTGTGAGCCATTTAATTGTTGTTGGTCCACTACCAGAGTAGCGTCTGCCGAAACGTAATTCCATGGTCAAACAATCTGGTATATTGCAGATTTCGTTACCAGGAATATGATAATGCTAATTTCATAAAGTCCTGAGTAGTTGTTGTTAATGTTTTGGACACCTTACAGCGTCTCTGATAAAACTGTTGGTCCTTTTGGTTGGAATTTTTCTCTGCTTTTCGTGTTAGATAAATTACATCGCTGCAGAATGAACCATTAAAGTAACTAGCCGCACAGAAGCCTATAGTCAAAATGAAACCCCGATATAGAAAACTTCTTGCTTATACAAGCAATGGATTGGAGTTTGGCATGTATGTTACAAACATGGGTCGCTATAGCATATAGACTTCACACACACACACACACAACACTTTAAGCTACCGGGTTTATATTGCAGATAACTGGTGTGTACATTATTTCACCACTGTGGTAAAAAACTGTAAACTGTTCTAAAATAGTTGAAAAATGTACAGCTTTGAGAATAAATTATTTAAAGGACAATAAAGCTTCGGTTTCACCGAAGTAAACTTTTTGTTTTCTATCTTCTTTTCTATGTACGTATTATTGCAAGTGATTTCAACTGTTTTGCTTGCCACGCCCACTTTTTACAAACTATGCATACAAATAAGATTATGGAAATACAAAGCTTAGAAAAACCAAAAAAAAAAAAATATAAAAAACAAATAAAATTACTCTCTGAGCTGAGCCTTTGTAGTATTGTATACAAAATGGTAGTCCTTTCGCCTGTCTGCATTTGCAGGTAGGTAGATAGGTAGGTAGTGGTAGTCCATCGTAGTAGTTGTTGTTGTAGCTGATCCTGGAAAAGGTGCACGTGTTGCATATTTTTACACCGCTGCTGCTGCCGCCATTTTGTGTTGAAAGTGAAAAACCAAAAATAACTGTGAAAACGAAGTGCACAAAATATGAAAATGAACACGGTGAGGAATGAATGCGAAAAAGCCAGAGTAAAATTCGTGTTTCGACCAAACAAAACAAAAAAAAAAAAAAAAATTGTAAAAGATTAAACAAAAACTCGACAAAATGTGCGAAGCAACTGAAGTGCGTTCAAAGCGTGTTAAATATTCGCAACTTTTCTCTTTTTTTTTTTGCTTAAGCATTTATTAAATATTTTGCTCGTTTACGTTTTTTCTGTTAGTCGAGTGCTTTAAGCCGTCTGGTTCATTAAACAAAACATTTTTAAACTGAAAGAGCTACTTAGGATTTAGCATCAATTAATTTCGATCAATTTTGAGCAAAAGCAGCTCGGTTGCAACATTTTATAAATCCTTTGAATTGCATCAGTTAACAAAACAAATAGTAATGTAGCTGGTCGTGAGTTCATAACATCGAAATACCCTGCACAGTTGCTCTTGCATATGCAGGCTCAAAAATATTATAAACAAGAAATACGTTAATTTCGATGGAACCGATGCTTTACTACTCTTTACATTTGCACTTGTTGCTCGGCCATGCTGGAAATTTTACCTACAGTCTTTAAATTTTTGAAGCGATGCTTAACAACTTTTAACATAAAAAAAATTATTAATATATGTATTTAGCATGAATTTAACAATTTCGAATGCGATAAAAGGTTATAGATAGATTTGTTGCGCATGAAATAATTAGAAGTAACTAAATTAAAAATTTAAGAATTTTTGGATCGAGCAGGGGTTGAAACCAGGTCGTCTAGAATGTTAGGCAGCATGTTGACAGCTGAACTATCAATACCTTTTATATATGCTAATATAAGTATACAATATATAACAACATTTGCATATACTCACGAAATTTCATGAACTTGATCTGTCTATAAATCAAGAAAGCCCATTAATCAAAATTTGCTAGCTTCAGCTCTTATAGTCTCTAAGATCTTTTGTTCTACATCATCAAACAAAATGACAAAGAAACGGAGAGACATGGCTATATCGACTTAGCTGAAGAACTATATACATGCTTTATGGTGTCAGCCAAGACTACTTCTCATAATAGTATCTAGTATCTAAATGGGGTAGAATGGTGGCTATGTTGCTTCGAACGCATTTACATACAGGCTTGTCTCAGAAATCTCTTCCAACCGAATTTCAATTCTCGCCCGGGCTGTAGGGCTAACAACCTGTTGATCGCCTTTTTTCTCTATGTTAATTCGAAATTAAAAGTTCGAAAAATTAAATATGTCGAACTTCTGTGACAGCTACGATTTTCAAACCAACCGTTGCCAAAGTTTTTTAGAGTTCTGTGACATACCTGATCGAATTTAAGTTATTAGCAGCTATTTCATATATTTTTTGATATGATAACAAGAAAACTAAATTTTGTGCAACCGAGAATTTAATATCTTTCAACCGAACCGAATTATAGTAGCTACCAAATTGTAAATTCCTCATCTTAAATAATAAATTGAATGAAGTTGTAGAACTATTATGTATATACCTACTAGGGCCTTATTGTATACGGATACATTTTTTTAATTGTGTTAGATAATTTAAAAGGATCGATACTGGTTTAACTTAAAGAAATTTCCAACTTCGAACATTAAATTGATCTTGATCCTTTAGAAGTTGTATCACGGCTAATATAAAGTTGCCAATACCTCAAGACGTTTCTGAAGATTAAATGTATTGCTACATTTTTTATAAGGATTAATGTACTTATGGATATTTTACGATTATGAAAATTATTAACTTCCATAATACATTTGGAGTATCAAGAAGGCATGAAGTCGGAATTTTAAAAATTAAAAAAAATAGTTGTATGTGAGATATGACGAAAAGCTTTATTGTGAATCAAAGTACATTCAATGCATTTACGTTTCGAAAATGTTATCATTGAAATGGCCTCCGCGGCTTCGACAGAGCTCGATCCGAGTGGTCAAATTTTGTATGAATCTGTTGTAAAAGTCGTCTCTAGTTGGTCAATTGTTGTTGGTTTGTGGCAACAAAGAACTTTCCTCGATGTTCTCCAATCTTCCGACTGTTCGACTTATGTACCCCAAGAAAAAACTCTAAGGGCGCTCAATCGCGTCATCAGAATATAACACTTTCTGAAGAGTTTTCTTACAGCAACTCCAATATTAATATCCGATGTGTGACACGTTGTGTCATCTTGTTGGTAGGACATGTCGCCAAGGACCATGCCATTCAATTGAGACCAAAAAGCAGAGAAAAAAAACCTCAGTTTTGGCTCGACACCAACATTCACCGTCTGGCCAATCTAGTTTCAGAAGATTTATGACCCAATGGCACTGCGTGATCAAAATATACATCGAACAGTAAGTTTCTCCGGATTCCATGGAGACTCTTGATACTACTGTGGATTACTTTCCACACATGCGGCAATCTTGCTTGTTTAACAAAAAATGTGCTTCATCACTGAAAATGACAGCGTTGCCACCCGAAACGACAGTGCATAAGCTTCGGACATACGTATTGAAAAGCAGTTTATAACAATATTTAGTTTGACCATAGATTTGAAAGCATGTTATGTGTTATAGTGTTCTAAAAGCCAGCGTCAAGTATTGATATTGGAAAGGACCAATATCTAGAACACTCGCTTCAATAAAAGTGAAGAAAGGTGAATTGAATAAAATGTTTGAGTTGCGTCAGCGGTGACAACAAATTAGACGAATCAAGTTTAGTAGTAAACCGCTTACAATAAGAGTTCCCGAAAACGAAACTGTTAATTCGACTGTCTAATTTCTTCGATGTTCTCCAATCTTTGACTTTTCGCTTCTTCTTTGTTTCGAGAGGTGTGCAGATCAAGTAATCGAACGTCTGCATAGCTTAAACTTATTCCAATACTTTTACAACCATATCTGCTTAACTGTGCCGTTCATGGTCTTCACATTTTGATATGAAGAATGTAACCTAATTATAGGTTCCATAAAATGAAGAAATTAAAGTATTTGGTTCCAAGTACGGTAGTGTGTCCTTTCATTTTCTATTATTTGGAAAACTTAAACATTTTCACTTGGATGAAAACGAAACTTCGAATACTGTTGGATTTCTCATTAAAATATTACATCTGCTGCATATTCCAAGGGCAAAAATGCTGTTCTACTGTGTAATTCGGCTTAATGTATGTAGTACGTATGTAGTATTTGATTTTGTCAAGAATGCAAAGCTATTAATAAAACTAACTATGAAATTTCACTTTGCAAAGTTTTACTTTTTAATGAATTCAAAATTCGCCATTCATTTACTTTTTTCCTGAGTATTGTATTTTTTGAAGCACCATTCAGCAAATATATTTCATTGTATGGTTCGCCGGTGCGCCGGTGCGTTTGCCAAAAATCCTCATTCGCTCGTTGGCTGCGGCTGTGGCTGTGGCCTGTGGAGAGCTTTGGAGCGCTTTGGAACGCTTTTGGACGTAACGAAAAACTGTTCATTGTAGCAATGCAACAATTAAAAGTGGCACAAGGGCCATTGTAACGATTGCCCATTGTTTGCTTTTATATATCGTTCACTCTGCAATTTTTTCCTCCGCTGCTTCTTCTTCTTCTTCTTCTTTTTCGGGAACTCTGAGATTTAATTTATGCCACTAATTACTTTAAGAGCTATTGTTACCAATGTGGCCAGCTCGTATCTCTGACTAGACGATGGCTTCAGCTATCATTTGTTCTGCAATGACAACATACACACACACACACACACACACACACACACACACACACACACTACACACACACACACACACACACACAATAATATAGTATTTCAACTTTTATAATAAAATATATCATATATGAAAAGTTTTGCGAAAATTTGCAAAGTCTTCAGCAAATTTTTCATCATTTTCGAATTTTTTGTTTGTTTTAAATTTAAAATATTATCGAAATGCAGCATAGTACGATATATAGTATAAACGGTTCTAAAATATCCATTATTTGTCTTTTGCTTGCAAGCGATTGAGGAAGGCTATAGCTTGCTGTACTTTATTCATAAGTATCTGAAAACTTTGCGCCTGCAAAAACATGCGCAGATACAATATACGAGTATAGCTACTGAAAATGCAAATTACAAAAATATATTCCAAATATTTTCTATGCCAGTTGGTAAATGAAAACATTGGAAAAGTTTTGGCTAAAGAGCTAAACAGTGAGGCGACAATCAGCCACCCACCCCCTCCCTCAGCCGAGGAAGTTATGAATTTTGGGCATAATTTGAAATTTATACCGGCGAAAAGTTTCAAGTATTTTAATATGCATATTTGCAGATCTTTAGCGCATATCTAACGTTGCTTTTATTATTCATTCAGTTTATGCCCTTTCTATCTACTTTTGTGCTCATTATTAGAAGCAATATTATGCAAAGCAAACGAGCAAGCAAGCAAGCAAGCGCTGTCAACTATGCATAATATTGTGCGCTGTGCTGCCAACTTGTTGTACTTAGTTTATACTCATCACAAATAGTGCAACTGAAAGTTTTCAGCATATTGAAGGAAGCATCGGAAATCACACAATGTATTTGAATAGTATACAAACATTTAACACTCAGGGCACTGACTATTTTATAAAACATAAAACAATTTTCCAAATAAAAACTTAACTTCCATGCCCTAAAAGGAATGTGTAGCCAAGCTTTTGTGTCTCAGCGATTCGGCACACGACACCAAGATACACAGTGCTTCATTCTGAATTTATTGGTTGCAAAAATCATAACTTCTGAATAAATAAATATATCGATATGAAGTTTGACTAGACTCTTAAACTCCAAAGACTCTTTTTTTTCAAAATAAGACTTATTTGATACACTTTGCATTACACGAGCTTTTAATTAGACACTGTACTCATAAGATGAAAGGTCTGTATAAACTATGTAGAAGCCAAAAAGAAGGATAAAATGCTCCAAAATGTTTTATGTTTATTTCAATTTTAAATAAAACACTTAAAATAGTATTGGATATCGGAATTTTTATTATAACGCGAAAAACAATCTTTGACATCTAATTTTTAAAGGTAATTTCATTCAATTTCCAATCACTCTTTCCAGCATGGCAGCCGGTGGCACGCGAATAAAGCAAGAAATGTTGGCTTCAAAGTCTTGAATCGTAGCTGGCTTATCGACGAAGACTTTTGACTTCACACAACCCCAATGAGAAAAACCCAGAGGTGTAATAACACACGATCTACTTGACAGGTCTTAAATGCTAAATTAGGAGCTCACTATTCTCAGTCAAGCATAGCACCGTCTTGCTGAAACCAAATGTCGCCGACATCACGGGCTTCAATTTCAGTCAAAAAAAAGTTCGATATCATGTAGCGGTAACGCTCGCCATTGATTATTATGTTCTGTCCAGCCCCATTTTGAAAGAAATACGGACCGATAATTCCACCAGCCTATAAAACACACCAAACAGTGAATTTAAATAGATATAACGGTAGCTCGAGAATCTCATAAGCTCCAATGCGGAGCTGTTGTAGAGCCCATTGACTAAAATTAAAGCTTAAATTCAGGTCTGGCGGCTTCAATTCTTGAACAAGTTGGATTCTGTAAGCCTTTAACCCAGGATCCAATAAGTTGCTCATACGAGAGGCCAAGATGCTGCTCTCGGCTTTGAAACGATTGGTCATAGTCTTCAGTCACCGTCTACGCTGCAACCGCAATATTCTCCTCACTACGGTCTGGATGTGGTCCATTCGGTCGCGTATCATCCAAAAACGTACGCTTAAACTCAGATTTGCGAATGGTATTGGCAATAGTGGAACCCGAAAGGTAGATGAAGTGCATTTTCGTAATACAGCTGAATAATTTGAAGACGTTCTTGCGGTGTGGGGTGTTTCCATGGTGAATTGTCCAACAATACTGAATAAAAAAGATGACACTATAACACCAGTCAAGCGTGATATGTGGAAAAAAAGACAAATGAAAAATAACCTCTAAATGAATCACCAGTTATAATGTCCGAACATCAAGATCTTAGAGACTAAAAGAGATAGAGCATTTAACTTTACAGATTTAGACTCTCTTATTCCTATTCCTCAGTTAATGCATATTAATTGAACGTGCACACCCTACAATAAATGGTAACCCCATACAAACCTGTCATACATTGCTGTTGTTAATTAAGCTAGAAATGAACTGTTACTTCAATCCTAATTAAA
Source organism: Leucophenga montana (assembly GCA_035044765.1). Classification (NCBI taxonomy): domain Eukaryota; kingdom Metazoa; phylum Arthropoda; class Insecta; order Diptera; family Drosophilidae; genus Leucophenga; species Leucophenga montana. The sequence goes on along the minus strand of JAWNNQ010002018.1, from coordinate 278,518 downwards.
TATCCAACATAGGTCCAAATCAGACTACAAGAAGTAGTAACTCAAATTTGAATTAGTTACGTTCAATAGGTGTTGTATTTTGGTACACTGTACAAATTATGACTCAGAAGTGGTTCACACTTTGGGTGCACTCCTTTTTGACAGTCTACTCTAAGCGCCGCCCAGAAAGGGAGCGGATATAAGTGAGCAATTTTTTGTTTTTTTTTTTTTTTTTTAAATAATTTATGTGCAGTTATGTAATTAAGTAATGCACAGTTATAAAAGAATTTTTGTTGGTGTATCAATTCTTTCTCTTTTTCTCACACATAGTATATTAAATGGTATTATCAGTTTGTCTGAAAGTTTGTAACGCATTAGAGGAGCCATCGTACACCCCATAAAGTATATATAGTCTTGATCAGCTCTAAGAGACGAATCGATCTAGCCATGTTCGTCTGTCTGTCTGCCCGTCTGTCCGTCTGTATGTTGTTGCGCATTTTTTGGGGACCAATTTTTATGCTATCTAGTTGAAATTTTGCACATATACTTCTTTTTATTGTAGTTTAATAGAGTATTAGGATTGACCTACCACGCCCACTATTTGGGGTAGCTCCCATACAAACCTACTGCCCACTTTTGACTTTTTGTAAGAAAACGTCTTTATTAAAGTCTATATTAGGTTGAAATGAAATGTGGTGCCTTTTTATGGTCAGCAGCTCCCATACAAACCAATGGTCAACTTTTGACTTTTTGTAAGAAAAACTTTTTTATTAAAGTCAATATTAGGTTGAAATGCGATATGGTGCCTTTTAAGAGGCAGCCGATAAACATACATAGACAATTGGGCGTGGTCCGCCCACTTTTTGAGGTAGCCCCCATACAAACCTATCGTGCAGTTTTGTGTTTTTTTTTATGAAAAAATCCTTCATTTAGACCAATATTAGCTTGCAATTTGATTTTGTGGATTTTAATGGACAACCGCTTCATATACATATACCAAGAGGCATGTCCCGCCCACTTTTTGAGGTAGTCCCATAAAAACCCACAGTTCACTTTTATGCATTTGTATGGAAAACGTCAATATCAACTTGAAATTGGATATGGCGGCATCTTACACATCTACTACATCGCTTCATACACATCTACTAGTAAGCGTGTACCACTTCTTATTTAAACCCCCACTTTTATGTATTACAATACCATTTATAGTTTCGTGTGAATGGTATTAGAGCTTCGGTTCAACTGAAGTTAACGTTTTTTCTTGTTTATCTTTTAAATATTTCTTTGATACGTCTTCTTTTAAAATTTTACCAACAAAAACACAACAACAACATGTTTGTAAATGTGCCCACAACATTTTCGGGCCTAACGTTAAGCTACTTGATCGACTCTACAGCAGAAAATATTTTTTTCTCTATTCTTCCAACTGAAACCGAACTGAGAGAAAGAGAGAAAGAGAGAGAGAGAGAGCTTCGTGAGAGAAAATCTTTGTGATTGGCTGAGTGCGTTACCTGATTTTTACCGACCTTAGACGCAATACAACAAAATCATGCGAATTCGTTTTGTTTAACAGGGTTAAAAAATGTGTGAATAATTTACACCTGCCTATTTATATATAAATGTTAGAGCATGATAATAATCTAAATTGCATATAGCATATAAAGTTGATATAATTAACATCAAAAACATATGACAACCAACTTAAAAGGACTAACATTTACTTAGTTTTTTTATAAGAAGTTCGCCAATGTGTTCAGTTTTAAGTTCTTTTAGTTTTAAACACTGCAAATCAAAAAATTATAACACTTTTGCATAACAAATTTGATTTTTACCACTAGTTTTTGCCAAACGAGCCACTATATGCTCACAGCAAACTCCTATAGCATACAGCTCTATTCAAAACTATTGTCCAGAAATGGCTTCTGGTAGAGCTAACTTATTGTTATTGTTAACTAGTAAGACTCTTTCGAAAGTATTGAGCACTGTTCGGAAAAAGGACATCCCAATCTAAATTCAATGCATCTTATTTTCATTTAGAAAAGCATCTATTACTGTTTTAGAATAGTATATGCAGTTTGATAACAGAACGTGATAGCATTATTAAAGCTTCAGTTCTACTGAAGTTGAAATTTTGTTCTTGTTTATTTTTGCCGAATTAGTCGGATAGCGAACGTGCAATGTATGCTGAACATACTGGCGTTGCCTTCCCTTGACTGATAAATCAAAAGCTAAACAATAGCGGCCCAATAAAGTGGAGTTAGTTAGGCGAATGCAAGCCTAATATACCAAATAGTCGATAATAAAATGCGCAGCTGCTGCCGGTTTTTATTGCCGTCTCTGTTCTAAAGAAAAATATTTGCCATTGCAGCACCGATTGCTTTTATGTTCGACAGCTTCATTGTTCTAGGTCATTCACACTTGACATAGTTTGTGGCAGTGCTGCGGCGGAACTACGCCAGTTGAATATATATGTATATAGAAAAAGGATATCCCGTTGTGCTCTATTAATTTGCATTATTTTGAACGAAGTTTTTTTTTTTAACAATTGCATAGTTTTCCAAACCAAAACTTTTAATTATTTAAAAAAAAAAACCAAAAAACTTTATGGTTTATTTAATAGATCTGTAAGATAAACTTAACTCATCTGGTTTGGACTTGCCTTGCGCTGCATTCGTTTTGAAACTGAGCGCATTATATGAATACTATTTGAGCCTGTGCAGTTTATGAATCCTTTTCCTTCGCAAAAGCTTCCAAGAAATCTTCGAAGTTATTTTTTAATCGTATAACAGCAACAGCAGCAGCAGCAGCAGCAGTTGTACTGTTAAATTATCTTAACAGCTCGTTAAATGTTAACTAACAGCGTGTACGAGTTGTTATAGTTTTAGAATCATAGCTGTTAAATTACTCGTAAATGTTGTTAACACACGTTAACATACGTTAACATACGTTAACATACGTTAACATACGTTAACATACGTTATAATGTTCGTCTACGATTAACATTTACGTAAAGAATTTTAAAGATAAGAAATTTTTTATAAACAAATTAGTTTTTTTATGCTTTTGAGATCTGACGCAAAATATTTAAGTAATTAATTGTAGCTAGATAATTTATCCAATAATATGCGTGATATACTAATGTAATTAAAATCGGTTCTCATTCTATATTTAAAGTGGGCAAGAAATGAAACAGCGACTACTCGAGGAAAAAATAATGCTCAAATAAGTAACGATCCTTCATATATTGCCTCTTGAAAGCACAAAGAAAGTAAACAAGTTGAACAGAAGACAAGAAATCTTCTAGTTATGAAAGCATAAATGCGAAAGTTGTAAAACACATTCCATAAAAAGGAATCGATGCATCGTACAGACCAATAATTCTACTGGTGAAATTCTCTAAAATATTTGAAAGAATAATTTTTGAAAAATTGTTGTCAGTTTTGGATTCGCTTCAAATATTGCCAGATGAGCAGTTTAGGTTTCAATACAAACATGGGCACACCGTGTAGTGGGAATAATAAGTTCTGCAAAGGAAAGAAACACCCACTGTTGTACAGTATGTCAAGCTTTTGATAGAGTATAGCATGTGGGAATATTATGAAATAAATATTTAAACAAAAAAAACAGCTAGCATTCGCATACTTCCTATTTTTTAAATCATACTTGAATTAACTTCGCTTCCTCATTAAAGTGCAAGTAGAATCTTCGGTAAATTTATAATTAAAACTAGAATGCCTCAGAGTAATGATTTACAGCCCGTTCTATACATTATTTACACTTCAGGTAGGCCAAGTACTCAATGCACAATTGTGGCAACTTATGGAGATGGCACTGCTAGGTTAGCTTCTATGCTTATGAACTGGTCGAGAATCATTTAGACAACAAAATTGAATTAAATAAATAAATTCACATACGTTTCGTTTACAAATATAAGTGCTGATTGCACTGGTGTAAAATTAAAGCGGACAATTATTCCTCACATTAGTATCTTGGCACAAACTTCGAGCGGGAACTAACTAGGAAATTCCACATCAAACTAAAAAATAAACACATACAAATAAAATCTAGGAAAATGTAATGGTTTCTCAACTCAATATCCAAATTTAGCTTAGAGACAAATGTTTAGTATTACTATCCCAACATTTGGAAAGGTGCGAATGAAATAACTATATTGACTAGATCATAGTTAGATAGGTTACAAAACAACCTAAAAAAATGAGTAGATCTGGCCATACCTGTCTGTCTGTATGTCCGTCTGTCTGTCTGTTCGTCTGTTCGTCCGTCTTTTCGATCGTCTGTTCGCCTGTTCGTCCGTTTGTATCTCCGTATGTATATTTGTCTGTGTGTCTGAATGTGGTTGCGCATGTTTTGGGGACCAATTTTTATGCTACTTTTATGGCACATACATTTCAACTATTGAGTTTTTGTATGAAAAACTTTTTTATTATAGTCAATATCAACTTAATAATAGATATGGTACCCTTATATTGGACGGACGCTTCACATATACAGTAATGGCTGGGACCCCCGCCCACTTTTTGGAGTAGCCCCAATACAAAACAACCGCCGAATATTATGTTTTTGTATGTAAAATGCGATTTGGTGGATTTTAGTAGACAGCCGCTTCATATATTGTACATATACAAGTGGTCATGTCCCACCCAGTTTTTGAGGTAATCCCATATAAAGCCACAGCTCACTTTTATGCATTTGTATGAAAAACGTCAATATCAACTTGAAATTCGATATGATGGCATCTAGTAGATATGTAAGAATCTACTACATCGCTTCATACACATCTACTAGTAAGCGTGAACCACCCCCTATTTAAACCACCACTTTTATGTAATAAAATACTATTTAAAGTTTCGTGTGAATCGTATTAGAGCTTCGGTTCAACCGAAGTTAACGTTTTTTCTTGTTTTTTTTTTATTTTTTTTTGCCGACATTACCTATTTAGTAAATGATAAAATTATAACAGTTATACTACACCTCATTTGCCGTCCTAGGGCAATGCGATCTTCTATACTTATACCTTCATTAACCACACAAATATAAAATTTGACCTAAAAACGGCACAACAGATAAAATAAAATTTCACACCAAGCGTTTTTAATGCAATACTAAACATAGCGCTTATGCTTACACCTACATGAAACTATCTCTATTATTTATTTATTTATTTTATTTTTTTTCTTTTTCAAACGTTAACAGTTGTATAATATGTATCTAAGTACATACGTACGCTAGTGATTAGACTAAGCGGCTGCTAATCCGTCGGCGTTTGCAACACAGTCCAACAACGCTGCCACCGTTGCAGCTTCTAAGTTTTACGACAGACGCCAGAATAAATCATAAACGCTGCAACAGAATGACAACGTTCTGCTGTCATTTATAATTCGACATCGTAAAATAATAATTAAAGCAACATAAAAAATCTTAACAAATACAACAGCAACTGACGTCATAAAAGTATTTATACCTATGCTAGTATAAGCTTATAAGAGATGTATCTACATACATGTACATTTGGACAAGAAACTATTTGGCACATACCTGTGAAGTTTAGATAAGTACGCTGAGAATGATAGCATGATATCGAATGGAGTGTGTGTTTTTTGAAGTGGTATAGAACTTTAAATTCAAATAAAAGACATAGAAATAAAAGGAGTGAGTAAATATATTTGATGGAAAATGACGATATGGAACATCTGACGAACTATAATACATGCTGGAGCTGAAATTTTACACAACTTTTCAATCATAGAAGGCTCCGGCTCCGAATACTGGCTTCCAAAGCGGTTATTGAACCTGGCTTGACTCCATAGACCAACGATTTCAAGTATCTTCGTAGAAAGTAGTACAGCGGTGTCAGATCACAGGATTAAGTCAATGAATTCGTTTCTTCCCTCAATAAGTCGATGGTTGCTACAGAAGTATGGTATATGTCTTTATACTGTTCAAACGAAAGGTGTTACAACCTTTAACATGGCTCGATATCGAACTTCATTGACGGTATCTGTATCTGATGCTAAAAGCTCAAAAAATTGTTGGATTGAATGCCAAGTCCAACCGTTCCAACGCGCAATCACAGAAAATTTTGTAATTGAAGTCTTCGCAAGATGATTTTCCCAACAATTATGTATGAAAATATGATATAACCCATTCGATAAGCGTTAAAAATTTAGAATGTTACCACACTATCTGCTAAAAAAAACACCCTTTAGCATATTATTGCAGTTGAAACTAGTGAGGGAATAAAAATATACAAAAAAAAAAAGTAAATAAGAACAGAAATCATAAAATACTTTACACACACACAACCGACTCAATTTACAACATTCATAAAGCCATAAAAAAGGCTTGTGAAGATTTTTCATTTTGCCTTAAATGTTTTCCAATTAGAAACGGCAATTGATTTATGTTCCAGAAGTACTACTGCTTGGATGTTTAGAGTATAGAAGTTTTTGCTATAAAAAATACTAAATGTACAGAGCGAAAGCCATATTAAACATTGATTGCTTTTGCTCACTTACACGCTTGGTTTATGCACAATTGAACAAATGTCAAAGGTCAGGCAGCAGCAGCATCAATTGCATCTGCAGTATTTGCAGCAACGAAGCTATCAGCATCAAAGTCAAAGTCAAAGTCAAAGCGCTGTCTGTGACAGACGCAAACGCAGACGCATTGAAAGGAATAAAGAAATTACCATATTGGAATAATGTACAACGCTCCATTTGTGAAATTAAAAAGGATAATGTCTATGTAGACTACGTAGCTCAACTGAACTGAACTGAACTGAGTTAAACTGAACTCGTTGCAATGTTCGGCAACGTCAGACTATGCCTGGGAAATGTCCTTGCTTGTTGCCATATGGCCATGAAATAACCAAAAACCAAATATACAAATGGGTAAATGACCACTAGCAGGAAGAGAACAAGCAACAGAACAGCAGCAGTAGAGAGAGAGAGAGAGAGAGAGAGAGAGAGAGAGAGAGATCAAATGAAAACGAAGACTGAGACAAGTTGCATCATGTGTGAAACTGACAAGAAGATTGACAAGTGGATTGTGACGATTGTTCGGATTGTTATAGCAATTGCCGGGATGAATTGCCGCATTTTAGTAATTTTTTTTTTTTTTTATTTTGCTGCCTGGCTTGGCTTTTTGTTGGAAGCACGAAAATCTACACACAAACGTACAATGTGAAGTAAAATAGCAAAAATCGTATGCTGAAGCTGTCTGCAGTTTGAGTTTGAATGTGTGTGTTGATCAATTTGAAATACAAACGGAAACGGAAACGACTCTTAGCATCAGCAGCAGCCGAATGGACATAATAACAAAAACAACAACAACAACAACAACAACAACATTATGCCACACTAATGTCAACCTAAGGAAAATAGCATTTGTGGCCATTTCCATGAGCGACAGCACAACATTTGCATGTGGCCATTTGGTCAAATTTAGCCGCAGCGTTTTGTGGGTTTGAGTTAAGCCTGATATACTATCAGATACAAACTACTTGAATACTTATACGTTTATGTGTACGTGCCTAACGAAATATTGATTTAAATGATTTTCGGTTTTCATTTCCTTCAGTTGCAGAAGAGACAGCGGCAGCAGTAGCAGCAGCAACAGTCCAAAGACGTCAGCAGTTGAAAATCCTTGCAATCAGCAAATTGTGCAGAATGTGCTCAATGTGCACATCAATGTTGCTCCTACTATACTACTGAACTTGATGAGTGTGTATTACTTTCCTTTTTTTTTTTTGCTTTTGGTTTTGTTTTTTATTCATATTGAAGCATTCACACACATTCATAAAACCATTTAACATCGTGCGGAGTAAACCAATCATTAGAAATTTCGCAACAAAATGCAATGATAAGCAAAATATTCGAACAATGTTGATAAGCAACCGGAAACGGATATGTTTGTGGCTACGCCTCAGCATTTCGCAGCATCCTGCAGTACACACAGTTGTGTGTCGCCATGATTTTATATGTTTGTGATTTTCTGTTGAATTGCAGTTTTTCTTCATTTTGGCATTCCTTAATTAAGGCTTTATATGTGGTTTAAGTGGTTTTATTAAATTTCTTTGCTTATTGTTTTGTTTTCATTCGAAATGATACAATTTGAAAATGCAGTAGTTTTGTCAATTGTTCACACTTTTGAATTAAATATTTACACATTGCTAAAAATTCAAATTAAAGAAACCCAACAGTGAGTGGTGGGTTTATTTAGGAGCTATCTCTAAATGTATTCGGGCACTCCTATAGACATATACTATGTGAAGTATTCGTTATAAAGAAGACTCCATATTAAATTTCAAGTTAATATCAACTGTAATATATAAGTTCTCCATGCAAAAATACAAAAGTGGGCTGTGGGGCTGTGGGGCTGTGTATGGGGCCGCACCTAAAAATGAGCGTGGTATATTGATATAGATATTCTATTTGCTTAGAACCAATATATGTCTGTAAACCGGAATTAAGCCGAATCTATTAAACATTGGTGGAAAAATATACAGACTCGTCTGATCGTCTAGCTGATCAAGAATCAAAATACTTTAAGGGTCTATGATAACTCCTTTAAATCATTACAAACTTTCTGACAAACTGATTATACCATTTGTGATTGATATAAAAAAACTTGCTGATTTCGGCGCTGCTACTTCTTCGTTTTGCTTACTGTATACTGTATATGACCTTCGGAACATAGCTTCATACTATTTGAATACTATATGGGGATGCATCACCCATTATTCCAGTAACGTCGCTCAGAGCCCTTCTTATTTATACAAAATACCATCCTCATAAAATGCATCGTTCTTAAAAGCATTCGAATTTAATTTTCGTTCGTGGAACTCCCATTTTTTGGGTCCTAACATAACCTACCACCATCCTCTCTCGTCCACTAATATTCCATAAAGATTCCATCAAAACAGGTTAGATAGTTCCGTGTCCATAAGCAAAGTACAAATATACGTATACATAAATATATATATATATTAGTAGGGGAGCTCGGAATGCTAAATTTGCAGTTACTAAAGCGTCATGGGGACCCATTGGATTGTGAAGATTAGGTTCTGAAACGAAAAAAAAGTTTATGTTAAGTTTTCCATTTTAGTAGCGTGTACAAATTTTCAAAAATTAAAAAAAAACAGTCGAGCGCGTCAGTTATACGCGCTTTGTCTTTCTGATAACCGAGAGATATTAATCTGACGATTAACTAGTGGAGCGTGACCGTAAAAAGGGGTAGAAAAAAAAAGTTATTCGAATGTTGAGTGAACTCAAAAAAGTGCCCTATTCAAATGGCTGACGACTTGGACGTTGCCAAAAGTCATGACCGATTTTTGAAAATGTAAAAACAAATGTGACCTTGAAATACCGACAGTTCAATTTGATGTCCTAGTCGTCCTAAATGATAATCTGACATATATATGGAGGGATATTGTAAATCTGACAATAATAAACTTCGATTAAAACATAATAGCAGTTATAATTCACATATAGTTTTTACGGCGCAAATGTTCGAAATTTTCTAATGTTCCGCTCAACTGTCTTCATTTTTTCTTTCATATGAACCTTTTCCTGACAATAATAAAAACAACAAAAAAAAGGATTAGCGAAATTGTTCCATCCGTTCACAGTTTTCAGCATATGTACACTTCATATTTTTTTGTTGTTTTTAGCTACATCGCCCCATGAAAAAGGTCCGATTATATATTTTTCGTAATCCTAATAGGATTTCTGACAAAATAAAAAAAAAAACAATCGCGTTCGAGTAAAATCGATCTTGGGCTCCCCTACTACGAGTATATTAGATCAACTCAAATTTCGAGCCAGTATAGCTGACCGTCTGTTTGAATGGCGAATTTTTGGAGACTGTAAGAGATATAGTCTCCATATTTAGATATTAAGACTCTTCTATACTCTCTTCATAAAGTATTGTTGCGAAAACACAATGGCCGAGCGGTAAATCCAGCGCTGCAGCAGTTCACAGCGGTACTTGTGTGACAAATACGCACAGCGACAATGGTGGCCGCAGACGTGGCTACGATAGCAATACAGCGGCAGTGGTTGCGCAGACGTGGCAGCACTTGTGGGCATCACTTTTGGGTGCAATGGGCATCACTGCCACAATTGCGGGGACGATAGACGTTTGATCAGGCCTGGGCGTAACAGTATATTAAATGAATGAAGTAATTGTTTAATATAACTGTTATTGGCGAACTATAATGTGTAAATATATGGATTTTAGCTGGCTCGAGGTCATTTTGCATTGGGAAATAATTTTTATACATATACATATTTCCTCAATGCGAAAGAAAGAATAATGAATAACATTTTGTTAACACAGAAAAAAATGATCGGCTTCCGATACACGTGTTGCAGGGTCATACATTGCTAATGCTTGCTTATATACATTGCTTAATTGAAAAGCGCGTTGTGCATTAAACGATTTTATATGAATGAATGTATATTAAATGAATATACTAACCCCACTATAAGGTTTAGCCCCATTCAAAACAGATATCCATTTTTATTATGGCTAAGCTATAACGGCCAAAATTGGTTTATCTTATGTCAATCCTAATAAAATATTCCATAAAGGGTCAGGTTGAAATATAGCACCATCGAAATGTGCAATGGTTGGCGGTCGAAGTGTTACCAACTTCACGCTGCTGTAGTAATCAAACGTCAGATGACAGCGTGCTCGTGTTTTGACAAGCGGTAGTCTGTTATGTTATTTATAAGCCTACGGAAGCATATTGTTTTACGACGCAGTTAAAAAATTTTATCGAAATGTAATGAAAAATTTTTACTGTTCAGGAATCTGTAAACAAACAAAACCATCGTGTATGGTTACAGTGGAAATCAAAAGACAATTTATACCAGCGAATTGCTCTGCGAAAGCAAGCGCCTGCTTCAGTGATGGTTTGGGCCGCGATAACTGCCACAGGACGCTCCCTACTCGTTTTGTTTCAACAGGGTTAAGGTTAAGCAACAAATCTACCGTGAAAAAATTTTAAACGATGTTTTGGTATCGTGGGCCTGTAAACAATTCGGTAAAAACCATTAGATGTTTCAACATGACTTAACACCATCCCATAAAGCATGAGAAACCCAAAGTTTTTTATAATATAACGTTTCCGGCTTCATTTCTTCACAACAATGGCCACCATATTCTCCAGAATTAAACCCAATGGATTTTTCCATATGGTCCATTCTGGAGACCAAAGTATCAACTAAAAAATATGATACGATGAACGCCTTAAAGATTGCTACTGGTTGGAGAAATTCTTCACAAATTTAATCGGCCAGTTTGATTTAAAGCCATAATCTTAGGTAAGGACTTGATGTATTATGTAATAATAATAATAATATGATGTAGATAATCTAGGTACCCACGCACTGCGATCAGAGATTTGTCTATTGCACATCTCTATTACCCTATTGGTCCTTGATTTGTGTTAGAAATTTCAAGAGGTTTTTATTTATGGGGAAAGTTCCAGTAATTAAACTCTTCTATTTGGAACATAGCACAGACGGCATAATTCGTCATTGCGAGGCCCTTGACTATTATATGTATGTTCCATGGTTTCTACTTTTTCGCATTAGTATCTGCATTGGTTAGTTAGTACTAGGCCCATTTAGTGTAGGTAGTAACTGTATTTGGCGTGGCCTGTAGTAGCCCCACATAGGGTTATTGAATCATGTTTGCTCATGCCTCTTGCTTCTTCACATTTGGTTTTATGAAAATGTGCGGTAGTTAGACCCTTGAAATTTGAGAGATATATATCAGTGGCTTTGGACTTGGAGAAGCCGCAGAGAGGGCCTGAACCCACAAAAGAGATTGAGGTATTCTAGTGTAGATTTGTTTCTAAATTCATAGGCTATACGATATGTTTACTCTGGTGCTAGTTGTCCCCCTGACTAGCAGAGTTTGTGATGCAGTATGTAAGTCTTCCACATTAATCGCTTCTCCTATGAAAAGCTCTAAGTTAAAACATTCCACAGATGCTCCATCAATCTGTTGTGTATACATTAACTTGTAGTCGCTTCAGACTCTGCCGTTTCTTTTGTCATATCAGCAATATTTTAGATAGCGAACTTCCCGAAATATCTAATATATTAACGCTAAAATGAAGTATCCTTCCTCCTTTTGGCAAATTCTTTTAAAATAAAATCCAATTTAACTATCTCTTAACATTCAAATCAGTTTATTAGCATTTGAAAATCTCTCAAATAAATTGCATGCGCCTCACACACAGCTACTTCAAGCAAATTAAACAAAATTATCATATTTATATATCTCAAATGCGCAAAACGAAATAATTTATATAAATATAAAGGAAAATTTCGAAAACATAAATCTCAGTGTTAACTTTTTTACGAGCGAAGATTTGCTGCATATACGCATTAGAGCCTAATCCAAGCGTCCAGACTGCAGATGGCAGTGGACCACCATGAGAATGCTGGGCAACAGGAAAAAAATTAACGTAGAAACATATTCAAATCTGATTTACATGCGCCACTGCAGCATTTTATTGCTTTTCTGTGGCATGCGGATACTGCTGCAGTCCATGCATGAGACAGCTGAGGTGCTCCTGATGCTGAAGCATTATTTTGAAGCTCCAGCTTATTTAAATAGTCAGCGTTCAGCGCTGCAAAAACAAAAACCACTCGAGCGTATTGAGCGCAGCATATATTGTACTAGCTATACTATATATTCTACATAATGTATCTACACTCAAACAAGATACAATTATTGTATTAAGATTTTTGTCTATTTGCAATTTTCTTTGTAGAACAAAATAAACAATAAAAAAAAAACAAATAAATAAATAAATCAAAAATGGAGTCGGAAAAGATGTCGAAAAGTCGCATGCAAATATGCATTTCCACATTAAAATATTACTGAAGATTTTAATGACAAATTATGACCGCGTAAATTATGGTTTTCACGTTTATTTATATTTTATTAGATATGGTCCCTCAACTTAGCTCCCTCATCCTTTGCAGAATCAGCTACAACATTGTTCTGACTGTTCTGTCTGTTCTCTCTGTTCTGTCTGTCTGTCTTTTTGGCCAAAAAGGCAATAAACGAATTTCTCGTTCTGCATTTTTATTTGTTTTACGTTGCCATACAGCGCGCATCACCTTAACACCAACTTGAAATCTTCGCCAATGCTGGAAAAGCCCATTTTCATATAGTATATGTACGTATATATGTAGTATCTTCATCCGTTTCAATGCTGCACATTCGTATTCCGGTGTTTTCTTTATTTATTCGTGCTGCTTTTGGTATAAATTCATTTTCTTCATCGAGTTTGGTTTCATTCCGTTTGGCGTTGCATGTATCTGTCTCTTTGCCCAGCGTTACCGCCCGCCTTTTGTTTGACTATCTGACTTCGTCCTGCTGCTTCGTCCTTGCCGGCTGGTGATATTACGGCTCACCCTTGTTGCTTTTATGACGCTATGTGTTTGCCGTGCGATTTGTTTTTAAAAGCCGCTCAGCTGTGGCTGAAATAACTTTCTGTTTGTTACCTTTGTTAAAACAATAAAATTATTATTATTGCTCCACATGTTGGAATTTGAGGACTTGAAATGTCGTTGTGCTCCTCCTCCTTCAAATTCTATATCATTTCAGTATTGTTTTTTGTCGATTTGTTGTTGTTATTGTTATTGTTGTTGTTGTTGTATTACTGCTTTTATTTATATATAATTCCTGTTTCATCATTTTTTCTTCTATGGTGCTACAATATGCTTATTTCATATGGCAGAACATCCATCCTATGCCTTCTGTGTTTCTTTAAAGGCATGAATTTGTCACATTCATTTCGATACCCTTCATATAAAGTGTGAAATGTTTATTGTTGGCTCCTAGAAGAGATCGGCTGAAACTTACTGTTATACAAACTGCATTCTTTAAAAATTTCGTGTAGTTTCATAATTTGACCTAGATTGAGTTCTGAAATCCAATAACTCACAGAAACTTTAAAACAAAAACCTTGATAAAGACTACAAACACCGAATTAATGTAAGAAGTATTTTCCATTAAAAATGATGACGATACAAATATATATTTTGCACTAGTTATTTTGGCGTCGGCCTTTGATACATCACTCTTACCGATAACAACTTAACTATCATGCCCTAAGCGGCTCCCGACTCCAATGTAAAAACTCTTGAACTGTTGCGCCTTGTTGGAACCACATGTCGTCCAGGTTCATGCCATCCAATTGTGCCCAAATAAGTTAGTTGTGGCGCGATACCATTCGCCATTGACAGTCACAGTCTGAACATTCTAGTTTCAAAAAGTTTATTCGGATGCAATGGAGACACTTAATACTGGTTTGGATTGTTCTCTTCCCAAATGCGACAATTTTGCTTGCAAAGAAAAACGTACTTCATCTCTAAAGAAGATTTTTTTGGGAACATTTTTATCCGTATGACCAAATTTTCACTCTTCGACAAATCCTGGACAAGACCAATGAGTACAACAAAGACATACAATACTTATTTATCAATTATAAGGCAACTGTCGATACGCATATAACAACGAAGTTCTTCAACGCCCTATCTGAACTTGGTATCTCACCAAAGATCGTTCGTAATTGCATGATGACGATATCACCCACCCAAAGCGTCATCAGAGACGGAAAGAACCTCTCCGAACCCTTTGAAACCAATAGAGGTCTGGGAACAGAAATTACCAGTGACAAACACTGAATTAATCCGACCTTACCATGGCAAGATTAGGTCTATGATGCTCTGAAGAAGATCCGGATTGCCAGCGACTACGCTTTCCTACGGGCGCCCTTGACCGATAGACGGCTGCAGAGCCATCTAAGTAAGCACGTAAGTGCATTTTTTTTATCCGTTTTCATCTGCTCTAAAGAATCGAAGAACGACAGTGTTGCCACTGATATAACAGAGCAATAAGCTATCAAAGCTAGGTCATACCTATCATAGCATAACTTGCGTTGCCCGGGGTAGTAATTCTACATTTTAAGACGTTCAAATAATAAAAATGGATCATATAATTTTTACTCCCGCTTCCCTCGCCGGATGGTATTTACCAAAATCGTTGAAATAATCGCACATTAATTTACGTGGAAAGTATACAAATCTAGTTTGAAGACGATGACAAGGGTAGTCACATGTATCTAAGAGCTCTCATTTTTGTAGTAACCAATTGTCCAAACTAATAGCTTAGCGCTTACAAAATAAACCACGCAATCTTCATATGTATTTCGTGTTCACCAAACCAAAACTTTCGTGCACACAGTTTCTTATCTACTGGTTACTGGTTGCTCGCATACTACACCTTCTATTATAACAAAATGCACTGAGCATTGACCTACATACACGTAGCTCTTTCAATAAATGGTGTAAATATACAATTTCATGTTTCTTCGTTATCTTTCTTCGTATACCGAACAGCGAATCAAAAGAATTTCCATGTGCTACATGATTTTTGTCTGTCTACTTGTCATTCTCTTCTTTAGCACAAATATGATATTTATTTTGCATTATATACAAACCCTATATAGTCAATTCTATATAATAGGTATAGATAATCTGTTAGGTCACATCGAGTCAAAATAATACAGTATGGGCCGCAATAAGTAAATTTTATAGCTGATGACAGAACGGTCACCTTAAACTCGCTTATGACTTACTAAGAAGTACTTTCCAGAATAATGCATTCCATATTGGTTAAATTTAGAGTAGCGGGTATTCTCAATACAGAAGCCTAGGCTGCAAAAAGAGCAGTACTTCTCCAAATATTCTGAAAGTAGTGTAAGAAAAATAATATGCTTCTCAACAACTACAAAAAGAGGGCCTTCCAACGAAGTTTTGAGCAATATATGAGAAGCAACATTCTCATTTCTCCATATAGAAAACGAGACTTTATGTGTTGGGGAGATGCTTCCGCCACTAAAACAATGTTTCTAAAAGACCCTCACTCCCTTAAATGTATTCAATACCATAAAAGTATTGCATTTTCCAACAATCCAATACTATTTGTATTTGCATAATAGGGAACAAATCTTTCAGCATTACTGACGTAAATTTTGATTCTATTTGCTTCTTTTTTTTTGCTTCAATTTTATGAGATATTTCTTTATTTTATTTTATGCTCGTGCGAATTTTCTTGTCATCTTTCCACGCTCAAATTTACATTTACATATTTTATTTTATATATATATATATATATAATTTTTTTTGCTTGGTCCACGGACTCACTTACCCTTTATACAACTCTCTCTCTCTCTCCCCCGTGTACAAGCTGTCTACTGCATTCTCGAGTGTTTTGTCAGATTGTTGTCGTCCTGCTTTTCATTTTTCTTCATTTTTTTTTTTTGCTTCCTCCAACGTGTTGAAGGTGCTAAAGGATTTTTTGTGTGCCGCATGATATTAGCTTATTTGCGTTTTAAGTGTTTGGGATCGTCGCAGAAGCAAAAGCATCAGCAGGAACAGCAGGAAAAGCAGCAGCAGAAGTGGCATTGGTGACAGCTACTTTGCAGTCGACGCAGCTTATGCGCTTTTGCTGTATTTTTATTTTTATATTTTGTTGAAGCAGCTTTTTTTCTCCCAGTTCCACATAAAAAATGATTTAGTATATGGCGGCTCTCCCTTTATGACAAGTCGTAAATTGCGTTTTATGTCGCAAACTGAACTGAACTCTACTGCGTATCACATTCACGCTCCCACATTTACTTTGCCGTCGTAGTCGTTGTCGTTGCAGTACGCGTTTTTATATCTTATAAATTTGTTAATTAAGATTTAGGTAGATGTGCGGTTACTTCAAAAATGGCCAATTTTAAAATGCGATACGTTTTGGTATGCAGTAAGCATCATTTGCTTTTCGCAAGCTTGTGCTAGCAAATTGAATTTCATTTTGGTCGTAAGAAGATTGTGTGCGTCCAATGAAGTTGGCTATTTGTTTTTTTTTATTTAAATTGATATGTTATGTGACATATTTTATAACATATTGAGAGCCTAATTCACCATATGACTTAGTTTAGTTTTATTTCAGATACTAAAAGATATGTCATAGATTAACAATATTTGGCGTCGCAAGAATGATCGATGCCGAGGCTGATTTTTGGGCATACAATTTTTATGTTGAAGGAAACTCGTTTTACTGAGTCAATAAAAAAAAAACTGTTAATTTTGGGGAAGAGAGAAGCCATACCACTGCACGGTAAGAAAGACACTGTTTGGGCTGGAGTGCTCAAAAACCATCACGTAATTTTTCTTCAAAGTTGGAGAGACCTTCGATGGCGCACGCTATCCGCAATGCATGAAAAAGTTCTGACAAACTTTTAAGACGCCTCTACACAGCAGTTATTATTTTCCTTCGCTAGTCACTACATTTTCTCAACTATCTAATAGCATATATACTTCTCTTTATAAGATATCCCAGAACCCACCCATTTTTTGCAATCTTTATTAGAAGTAAAGCGTTCCTCATACAGGCCATGGATCGTCGATCGAAACAGTTGGTAATCTGATGGAGCGATGTCTGGACAATACCTTTTACCTTACGGCGGGTAAGGCAAAACTTCCTATTTGTAGGATTTCGTGTTAATGTAATATTTGGCAGGATTTGCGATGTGCCGGCGAGCATTGTCGTGGAGGAAAATGAAGTTGTCATGTCCGAACCAAAATTTGTCTGATTTATTAAATTGATACATGCAGCTTTTTTAGATATTTAGATATGTTTGGAATAGAACCAAATACAAATTACCACGTAGGCTCCATTGATTTCTCGATTCAACATTTGTAGCCATATTAAGGCAATGGCTTTTCGAATGTTCGCCTTGAGCTCGTGTAAAGTGACTGGCTAGTTGACATAAACCAAGGACTTGACATGAAAAAGATGAAATCGATCGTAGCTTTAATTGTACGACATGTCATGCCATCCTGTTGTAACCACATCTGAGATATAGCGATGTTGTCAAGTTGCATGATGAAATGGCAAACTATACTACGCATACCAAATAATTTATTCAGATCGTAATGTTATATTTTAACAACCAAACAGCTGAACTTTGTTTATTTTATCATTCGAAAATTGATATAATATCCAATTTTTGAGCATTTTACATTGAAATAATCCGATTTTTCTGAAAAGCATTACCGAAAACTTATTTATTTCTATGGTCGGATGTTCACATTATTAGCAGTGTAGTAGATATAGGTCAAACAACCCCAAAACACCGAGTAAATCGAACAGAAATAATTTCTCTTTAATTGTAAGGTATTGTAAAAGCAAATACTCTTAAATTTATGGGAGTAGAGATACGACGTCTATGTAGTCAAAACTCATACAAGGCTAAAATTTGCTAAATTCAAGACTAAATTATATTAAACAATCAAAGTGGCGATGAAGTGGATTAAAACGGAGTTATAAATTAATTGGCGACGAACCGCCTCATTATTTACACAATTCGAGCCTAAATTATCCTAACATATACAAGATTTCCATACAAACTAGTTTATTTGAGTTTGTGGTCTAAAGTGGGCGCAAAACAACTATTATGCTACAAATTTTGTTCAAAATACAAATTATATTCGTAAATAAATCTTTAAAATATTTCAAATGACACAATTTAATGTGTATCGATTCCAAATTATGCGCAACACTAAAGAAATTGCAAAATGAGCGCAAATGCCTTTAAGACAAGTCAAGCAAGTTTGGCAAGAAAGTTTTTGCGCGCAAAATGCTAATCTCATGTTTATCTAAAGCAAAGTATCTAACTACATCGAAGACAACAACAACAACAACTTTGAGTGAATGTCAAGCCAAAAAACTAAAAGCAGTGAGCGACAAGCGAGGCGTGTCAGCCATCTAGCCAGCCAGCCAGCCACCTAACCAGCCAACCACCTAGCCAGCCAGCCAGCCAGCCAGCTAAGGTAGCTAAGCTGAACTCAACTCGAACTCAGCTGAACTGAAACAAGTCAAGTGCACATTGATTTTTCGGTTAGTAAAATTGTCAACCAATCCGCCTCCGTCGTAGTGGCTGTCTTCGATGATGATGATGATGATGATGATGATGATAAGAAGTTTTAATGCAAATAATGAACTTTGCCCAAAAAGATTTTACTATACTATTCCGGCGTATATCTTTACTCGAAAAGTTGTTGAAGCGCGCTTTTTGTGATTGCCTAACCAAGTGTGAGAAATGTCACTAGAATCGAGACAACTACTAAGCTGAAGTCTACTCAAGTCGAGTCAAGTTGAGTTGAGTTGAGTCGAGTCGATGCGATGCGATGCGATTTCAGTTCAAGTATTAAATCCTTTTTTTGTTAAGTAAATATTTGGCAACTGAATCGAAGTGATGCGAAAAGATGCAGATATGCTGATTGCCACACCTCACAAAAGGTTACTTGGGTTTAACGCAACGTAAATTGGCTTATTCTAAGGTGCAGACAGTGCGATAAAGTGTATGAAACGGAAAATAACAAAAAAGGAACAGAAAAGGAACACAAAAAGGGGACGGATTATGTCTGCCACACTGACCTCGAGCATAAAATACACACACACACACAAAGGCAAACATAACGCTGCACAGTGGGGTGATGACCCCCAAAAATGGCGATCAATTCACACAAGTCCTAAATGATTGATATTATGATTGGTTTTCTTTAAATATAATATACGAATAAATAAAAATAACACATTCGAAATAAGTTTCAGTGGATATTTTTTTATTATTTTAATTAATAATTAATTAATTAATTTTAAAAAATGAGTGTTATGGGAAAAATAAAAATGTATCTTGAAAATAGTGCTTTCAGTCATCATTGTCGTCTCTTTCATTTTATTGAACTTCATCTCCATCATCATCTTCATGCTCATCTACATCATCATTTTATGCATTGATACATCCTATTTGTACATGGTGTGTTCTTATCAATTCCAGAAAACTTTTTGGTAAATTTTTCCTTTATTTTAAGACTTCCTTTTGCTTGAAATTATTGAATCTAAGTTTTCTGGTATGTGTACTAAAAGCGCCTTGTGACTGCTCTGATAATTGTACAGTAAATAATATTTCCGGCCCATGAATAGAATATTTACGTGCTGAGTATACCACTGATACCACTCATTTAAAACACCTAATTGACAGCATTTTTCATAATCCACTTCATGAACACAAGAAACGAACATCATAATAGTGTGAATTTGTTTAATCCAGGTTTTTGTTAACAGACTACCAAATTAGCCTGATCTCTGAATGCAAATTGAATTTGTTTTTCTGTCTTATTAATGACTAGCGTACCCGGCAGGCTACGTTCCCTAAGAATTTTTTACTTACTTACTTACTTAGGTGGCTCTAAAACCGTCTGCCGGTCAAGGCCGCACGTAGAAAAGCGCACCATTCGGTGTAGTTTAGTGCGCGCCGGCGCCAGTCGCTGGCAATCCGGGTCATCATAGACCTGATCTTGCCATCTTAAGCTCGGACGTCCTCTCTGACGCCGTCCACCAATCAAGTTCAGGTTTACGTCGTAAACCTGGAGTGCTGGAGCTTCGGGGTTCATCCGGATGAGGTGACCAGCCGCTGGAATTTAATGCACTGGACTATGTCAACCTCATCATACAGCTCATACAGCTCATACGGGTTCTAAACTCGACGCCAACTCTAAGGGGACCACAAATCGTTGATGTCAGTGGCCATGCTTCTGCGCCATACAGCAGGACCGGGATTATCAGTGTCTTAGAGATTTTTATCTTCGTAGTTCGAGAGAGGGCTCTAATTCTAATTTGATTGCTGAGCCGCAAGTAGCAGCGATTGGCAAGCGTGATTCTTCGTCTGATCTCTCGGCTAACGTTGTTGTCGCTGGTAATTTCTATTCCCAGATAGACGAAGTTTTCTACAACATTGAAGTTGAAATTCTCCATACTCACAGACCGTCCAAGACGCGCTGATGGTCTGCGAGTGGACACCAAGTACTTCGTCTTGTCCTCGTTCACCGCTAGGCTCTTGAGATGTGACTGTTTCTATATCTCCGAAAACGCCCTGCTTACTCGCCGTTCGTTGATTCCTATGATGTCTATGTCATCAGCATATGCGAGCAGTAGCACTTCCTTATGTAAGATTGTGCCCGATCGTTCTACGTATGGGCATTGGCGTAAGATGTACTCCATCAAGAAATTGAAAAAGTCGCACGATAAAGCATCACCCTGCCTGAAACCTCTCTTGGTATCAAAGGGTTCGGAGAGGTTCTTTCCTACTCTGACGACGCTTTGGGTGTGTGAGAGCATCATGATACCAAGTTCTTATCGGCGTGTCAAAAGCGGTCTTATAATCGACAAATAGGTGGTGTGTCCTGATTTTACTCATGGGTCTTATCCATTTAGGCCTATACATATACGCCCACTTTTCTTCAAATGATAGCAGATCATTTTTAATGATTTTTCCCTAAATGGCCAAATGGAAGATTAACCTTACCCCCTCCCCGCCCCCTTCGTAAACGTCGCCACTATACTTTTGAAACGAAATGAAAATTTGGTTGATTAATATCACAGCTGTATATATTGGGAATTTTTTTTCCAAATTATCATTCATTCCCAGGTTACTTTGCAACTAGAATGGCTGAGCATGCCGGTAATTTGGTCGCGGTAGTGTTACACAATTCACCAAGATGTTTCAAGTTCTGGAGTCATTTATCAAACACCCCTGCTTCACTAATAGAAAAAAATGTGACGGTTGGAGGGCTCAATACTTGGATGAAATAATATTTTCAACAACTTCTCCAAACATGCTTGATGACAGATGTTTTACTGGTCATGCAAGAGTTGCTGAAGAATCTTCAAAAAGGAGGTTTGATTTTGCTCAATGTTTTAGCATTGAAATAAAAACGCTATCCGAAAGTTAAAACTCAAGTTTCAGTATCCATATCGAAGATCTATATGAGAAGTTTTTTCTCATCAGAAAAGTTTACGAGGTGACACAACAGGCTCGAAATTATTTCAGCGTTTATCAATTCTTTCGATGTGCGGTTTAACATTGAGCAAAATGAACTTATCAAAATGCCTACTTATATACATATATACGAGCACATAAAATAGGTCGCTAAATAAAATTTACATTATATTAATAATTAAAATTCATTTTTTGAATTAAACCATTGTTGCACACCCCACTGTGCGGCGTACGAAATAAACCAAAAATAATGTGAGCAGCATCAATGAATGATTTCATGAAGAAATTATATCAATATTTACGCAGCATTTAAACTACTCAACTATCAGTTAGATAGAAATTTCTTGTGGTCAATGCAGCAGCATCAGCAGCAGCACAAAGTATCTACAACTAATATCAGTTTGACCAATCTGCAGATACCTGTGAATTTCGATATTGGTGTGGTTTCTGTTTGAATTGCAGCTTAGCAACCACCAAAGCAAACACTTAATGTATGCACGGGCTTTTGAATGTTTCAATAGCGCATCGACCTTTTGTTTTTTTTTTTTTTTTTGCTATAGAAATAGCAGCTGCCAAGCTCTGAGCTGCTTATCATTATAATAAAGATACGAATATGTATCTACTCGTATATTGCTACTTGTCATTTAATGCTTTGATGTGCTTTACGTCGGTTACTGTGGCAACTGCACTGCAAAAGTAGACTGATTGTTAAAAATGCAAAAAAAAAAACAAAAAAACGGAATTAATCATACGCCTCGTTGTCTATAATTTTGCCACTCACACTCTCACGCTGTTACAGATACAAAAGCGCAGATACACCTAGTTTAAATGCAAAGCTATTTTTAACGTGAGTTTGTCTTTTTCGAATCTTTTGACTGTGTTTTTTATATGAGGATATTCATGCCCATACTCTTCGACGTCGGTGTCAATTGCAGACAGCCACACCACAGACAATTATCCTGCCACAATGAATCGCATAATGACAGATTACTCACCTAACCAAACACACTCACACACACATACACACCAACTCAATTTAACTGAACTTGGTCGTTTAGCAATTTTCAGCAGCTTCGCTTTCGACTCTTTGACTTTTCTGTTGAATTTTTCGCTTTTGCGAAAGCGTTTTTTTTTTTCTTTGTGTTCTGGAGTAATTGCCTCTGCTATTGATTGATAGCATTTTTCTTTCTCTATGACAAATCGGAAATTTTTACTTAATTCTATTCTTGTATAGCAAAACTCTGTCAGACAGACAGCCATATAAATACATAGTACATTAAATATTTAAATGAAAATCGCACATCATCAATTAATTAATTTTGCATAAAGCAAATTTCTGCTGTTTAATAAATAGAATTTTATTATGTTTCTAAATAGAATTTTACTTTGTGTGAATTTAATTAAAGTGCAGTCGGTTGAAATGCATTTAAGCGAGAGTCATCTGACAGATTTAAAACTTAAATTATGAAATACTTACTACTTAAGCATTATACATTACATACATTACATACATTATTAATATGAAACATCTTATTCTCGGTCCCGGTATGGTATATTTACTGCATCAGTTAGATTAGATTAGATTAGATTAGATTAGATTAAATTAGATTAGATTAGATTAGATTAGATTAGATTAGATTAGATTAGATTAGATTAGATTAGATTAGATTACATTAGATCAGCTTCAGATTTAAGTTATGTGCTATATTAAAACTAGTTGTGATATACAAGCGCTTGGATGTATATAATTCACAGCTAGTTTAATTGTTCTATCTCTTAACCATTTGATAACGTTTTTCTACATTTGCTCCCAAGGCTACCACAAACAGATGACAGTTTAAAAAAGGAGGTGTTGAAGAAAACGCTTTCGACTCAAAATCTCCAAATTTCATTCATAAAATTTAGTTTTATGAATGAAAGCTGGAGATTTTAAGCCGAGAGTGGTTTCTGTAATAACCTAGTTTTACAAAATTCTGCAAGCAAGAGACAATTCGACATTGGCAAACAATGCGCGACAAAAATTGTAATTGTGTTACTCAGTCTGTTGCTATTGCTTAAAACGTGCTTAGATCATCATTGTTCCGCATTTTTAGCAACTTCACACACGTCCAATAGGTCTTTACCACAAGTTCGTGAAATTTTTCCTGGCAAATTGATCTTCAGGAGAGGTGACATAAATTGGCCTCCACAAAGTCCCGATTTAACCCCTATGGACTTTTTCCTGTGGGGTTACGTCACATCTAAAGTTTACGGCAACAAACCGACTTTCCTGACACAATTAAAAGGAAATATCCGTCACGAAATGGCAGCCATCACGGAGAATAATTGCCGAGCCGTCATAGGAAAATTTTTTTTGCTCGATTAAATGAATGCTGTGAATGCAACGGTGTGGACAATATCATTTTTAAGAAATAAATTCCTCAAGTATCGATTTTTTATATGTGAACTTTCTTTTGAGACATCCTGTATAAGCAATTATTAATATTGATAGACTAAAAATAATTGGAATTATATCATTAAAAAATGCATCAAACATATGAAATAGATGATTTTTCTGCATACAAGTTGCACGGAGTTGGTCGTTTGTAATTTTTTTGTTGTTGTTTATATCTACATGTATTAATTCATAGGAACATTTTTGGAAATGAAACCCAAATATTCTTCGCGAAAAACTTCCACATGTGATCCGACAACAAAGGTTTGCGCCAATTTGCAAGCAAACGATTTGATGCCACAAACTGAGCGAAAACTTGTGTATCTGCGAATGGTTTGCGGATCCACATACGATAGTTTTGTCCGAAAGAGGTCCGAATAAACGTTGGTCTGCGTTATCATTTGTCAGGTCAATTGGGAAGCCTGTATTTGTTGATATTTTGATGCTGCTAATATGAATATGTATGTATGCTTTCTCTACTTACACTGATAGTACTATTAGTTATTAATTCTCGATGAGTGAGTGTTCACCACTGACATCATCAGTATTATGCAGATCTATTAAGCGTAAAGTTTAACAGTATCACTTCATCAAGTCCTGCCGCATTAATGTTTTTTAGAACTATATTTATATGGTACTAAAAGTGAGGAATGCTAAAAAATAATAAAAAAAAATGTTGTTGGTTAATTCCTTACGCAGTATGACATTTTCTTTAATTTTGATTGATTTCCAAAGATTATTACTTGTAACAATGCCTATACTTTTCCCAAATTTTTCAATGAATTCTGTGAGCAGAAAAAAAATAAAATTGAATTATTTTGGTCAAAAAAATTTGGCAAAAAAGGTTTTTTTTGCCACTCACATGTTAATGTATAAGAGAATTGTTGAGAATGTTCGGTCCAATGGAAACATTCTAGACACTATTTTCAAATTGAAAAAATAAAGTCCTGCTCTATACGGCCTTACTCAAACCCATATGGACTTATGAAATTCAGCTGTGGGGCACAGCCACAACATCCAACATTGAAATACTACAACGATTTCAAAGCATTACTTTGCGAAGATTGGTCAAAGCAGGTGATCCATAAAGACCTTGGCAATTCAAGTGTCACTGACGAAGTGAAAAGATTCAGCCAGAAGCACCTTAACAGACTTGCTCGACATTGCAACCCTTTGGGCGTAAACCTGCTCGACAATAGCCAGCACCGTCGTCGTTTGAAAAGACATCATCCACTCGACCTTGCCAACATGTAAAAATCCTCTGTAAAATATCCTCGCTTATAAAATTTACTTATTATCCCCAGATAGATTGTAAATAAAATAAAAGAAAAAAAAAACTATTTTCAAATGTGAAAACTGAAAAATCGTAAAATAAGTTAGCTAAAGTTTTTGATAAGGTTAAGGTACATTACATACAACCCTCGCATGTTTCGTATGAACTATATTTAAATATCTCTATTCTTTCTCTATTCTCTATTCTATTCTTCTACTATTTGCAATTTTGTAGCATTCAACTTGCGAACTTTTGCATAATAATCTGTCAATTTATAAGTTTCTCATGTGTAGACAAAACATGTTTGCATATAAAAGCTCTATATTGGATTATAATTCAATTCATTACAAATCGCTTCCAATTATTTGCATATGTATCAAATGAATAGCATTGCAATTGCTTTGTTAGATATTTCTAAGAAATAGAATTAACTTTAAAGGCATTAATAAATAAATAAGTACTAATACTTCTGTTGTGGCAAGCGTAATCAATGTGTGTTCATTTATTTTTAAGCAAATGCATTTTAATTATTTGCAACTATTTCGTAACTTAATAGGTATCTGTAGATATATCTGTTCATGTATCTTTCTGTTCTTTTGTTACAAAATTAATTTTTAATTAGATGATCAAGTAAGTATTAACTACAAATGTATGCAGCAAAGGAAATCACATCTAATAAAACATAAGCTACTCCACAACCCCACTGCGTACAAATTTTACATATAATTCTTTAATATATCTGAATATTTTATAATAGAAATGTATCTATAATTTATTGCACATATCTACATGCATGCACACTCAGGTACTCACTTCTCTGTTTGACGATTTCACGCAACACCTGCAAAGCTTTAAGTAGAATCTATTGTTGAAACAATTTGAATTTATTTTGCAGAATACTCACATGTAGCTGTATTTAGTGGAAGCAGAAATAGTGAAAGCTGTAAATTGTTATTGAAGATAGTATTGTATATGTATCTTGTATCTTGTAATATCAAAAATATTACAGTCTACATTCTGACAATGTAGATAGGCAAGCAGTCAGACAGACAATCTACAAGGCAAAGTGTAAAACAAAATGGCAGCTTGAAAAATGCGTTTCAGAGTGAGCCCACACTTCCCCGACTCGTAATGTTCTATAACTCATGCATAACTTACGTATTGTATACCTTCACTATATGCAAAAACTTGCCTAACTATGTATCTATTGTAATATGTAGGTGTAGAACTGTGTACAGAGGCTTGGTGCCAAAGTGTGTCTTGAAATGCTTTCTGTATCTTTGTATGCATAAATGCGTGAAAGTTTTCAAAATATGAAAATGTATGCACTTCTGCCTCAACAATCAAACTGACAAAGTATGAATGCAAGTTTGCAGCTAAAAAAAAAGGTCGAAAAATATTTAAGTTTAAGTCGAACTCGAACTCGAAGTAGAAGTCATGACTATAAGATACGCTACACAATTCCAAAATGGTTTAAAAGTTAGTTGTGGTTTCTAGAAGTTTTCGAGATATAAGTGATCAGATATACAGCGATCAATAGATAAAAAAAAAAAAACAAACAAAAACAAATTGCAGTATACAGTTCTTAACTCAAGCATTGAAATGTACACAAACCAGTTTCACAGACGGAGATAATGGATACGGAAACCCGTGAAGGGAATTGGGCCCCAACAACATAATCTCGACAGTCTTTCAATCTTTTGTCCATGAATGATATTGGACTCAAACCTCTTCTGAAGTAAAGAATGAAAAGGCAATAGAAGGGATTAAAGATATACGAGTATCATTCATTGGTTGTACACTATATTCGTAAGGCCTATACTAACCTATTCTCTTATAAATACTTCTGTTGCTGTGGCGATGAAAAGAAGATGAAAGGAATCCAACACATCCTGTATAACTGCCCTGCACTGCTAACAAAAAGCACACAATTTCTTGAGAAATCCTTCTTTGAATACCTGAAAAGTCTGGCAAACTTGCACCGAAGGATCTGGCACTTTTCAGAGCACCAATACAACAGGCATCACAATGAGTCGACTAGCTTCTGGGGGAACTCGACCTGCATCGAGTAGCGTTATTAATCTAACCTTAACTAACCAACGCATTGCTCTAAAATAAACTCATGTGGTGACTTGCTTTCTTTCTACATATGTACATATGTACATCCAGGCTCTTTATATCTTGATTGTGATCAGATTTGTTTATCTACATATTATTTGGGAAGGTACTATATACTGAAAGTTCAACAAACACAATATACCCTACCGCACATATATTTTGTGTGGCACTTTATAAAACATCTACCAGTCTACAACAAACTGCAGACAATACAACTTGAATTTACAGCAGAACTTTGCCTCAACTTTCTGCCGCTGTTCTAAGAATATTATAATTGCATATGTGATTTAATTTTTGTTTTTTTTTTTTTTTTTGTACTAAATTTTCAACACAACTCCAACGCTTGACTTGCCTGACCGTGTTTTCAACTGCTTAAAGTATCCTCAACAGTCGGCATATTTTTTCAGTGCGGCTCTTTCCAGCTTTCAGCTGTAAGCTTCATGTGACCATTTGAAATTTTGTAAACTGGGCGGAAGTTTAGCAGCAGCTCAAACGTTTAACTCAACGTTTATTTGTTTGTTTTTTATCCTGTTGCCATGTCTTCTTCTTTTTTTTTTGCTGATTTGTTTCCGCCTAAATTTCCAACCTCTTTTGTGTTTCGTCTGAATGCTTTACCAAAAACACAAAGAAACAAACAAATATCCACATATTGAAATGGTTCAGCAAAAGCGGATGTACCTACTACTCTCAGAGTTTTTCGTTGGTTTTTGAAATTTGTTTTTTTTTTTTGTTTTTCTTTTTTTTATGTTTTTCACCAATTTGACGGTTGCATTTATTAGACTTACTACTGACTTACTACCTTTGCTGCTTGTCAGCTATTCGTGGTAGTAGTAGACCCTCAGTTAGCTATAGTATGTGAGTTCAGCTAACCAGAAGCCAGTCAACATGCAAATGAAAGCGGCTTTGTCGGACATTGAGTGACTGACTGACAGTTGCGAGTTGCAGTTTT
Organism: Leucophenga montana; assembly: GCA_035044765.1. Lineage (NCBI taxonomy): Eukaryota > Metazoa > Arthropoda > Insecta > Diptera > Drosophilidae > Leucophenga > Leucophenga montana. Next base: position 249,822 of record JAWNNQ010002018.1, on the reverse strand, counting down.
AGTATATTACATACTACAACACTGCCGAAAATACTCAGATACAGACTCGTATATAGCATATAGGTTGTCTTTATCTTTGAGGGGCAATACTACTTTCTTTTTCAGATGTATGTTGTATATTAAATTTTAGGCTGTGGCTTTTATATCTTAAAGTCGTTTATATTTACACAAAATACGTTTTTATACACATATAAAAAATGTTTCTCAATTTTAAATATGCTTAAATAAAAACAAGAGAAAACGTTAACTTCCGTGGTATCGAATCTTATTGTAAATACTCTTCAAACTTGCCATTTCCTTGGCAATATGATATATGGTAGGGCATAATTTTGTTGGGTATGAATTTATAAGAAGTAATATTTAATTAATTAACGAAAATAGCAAACGAATAGGATGGTCACACTCTTTCCCAACTGTTTTTTGAGTATATGAAGTATTTTCGGTAGCAAACACTTTTGTTATCTTAGTATTCGATGAAAAACAATTCTTGCCGAAAATGTTTGATTGTTGTTTGACAGCGTTTTTTTGTAAGAAATTGTTTCGGTATCAAAAATTTTTATCGATCTTTAAGCGCTACATTACATTCACAAGCAATTTCACAAGTGTTTTAATTCTGATTATGAAAACTATTCAAACCAACTTTAAAACTAATATTCTAAAGATTTAGGCAAATGGACCATAAGCGTCTTCTCCAAAGCGTAGCAGTAAGATCACCCTTGAATCATTGAATTCGATAATCGTAAGTCGAAAAGTTATTTCATTCTATTCCTCCCCCAACAATCCTTTGACATCAAAATATGTAAATATTTAAATACTCTACTTCTAAAATTATTACGTTTTTATTTATTTATTTTTTTTTTTTTTGTAAAATATACAAAAGTTTGGAGACGTCGGTTTACGCAAAAACAACGAATGGCAGCGTTGCCAACACAACAACTCTGCGTAGCACAAAACTCGTCTGTACACTAAAAACTGTTTTCTATGAAATCTGGGAGATTTCTGTGACACCTACGTAATTTTTTTTCGAGAAATTCAAATAGCCAGACGGATTTTTGTCTAGAGATTTCTGTAACACTTTCGATAATGTGAAATATTCTTGATGAGCTCCACGAGGCGTGTCGATCTAGATATGTTCATCTGTTTTTGTGCAGTTTTTGGGGACCAATTTTTATGCTATCCAGTTGAAAATTAGCACATATACTTCTTTATTACAGTTTAATTGAGTATCACGCCCACATTTTGGGGTAGCCCCCATACAAACCCCCGCCCACTTTTAACTTATTGTATGAACTTTTGTGTTTTTGTATGAAAACTTCTTTATTAAAGCCGATATTAGGCTACGATTTTTTTGTTTTTCCTTTGAAGTTTTGAAAATAGCTAATTCTTTTGCTGAGAATGTATCCAATACTAATTGTACATTTGTATCCTGTAACGTTGCAAACAGTTTTCGTCTGAGCTCACGATCCTCATCAATATTTTCACCAATAACGAAATTCTTACTTTTTCTCATTCCATCGTATTTATCCTGTATGGCACGCTCAATAGGATTTGCCAATCTTTCATATTATTCGTTCACATTACTTTGTGTATTTAGTTTCTTATTTGAAACATTCTTTTTGATCTTTGAGTGTCAGTATGACTTTACGTTCCTCGCTGAATTCATCCATGCCGTGATCAACGCGCAGTATCTTTAAGTTGTTATCTCAGTTCTTATGCAGTCCTTCTTGCGCTCCTCTTGCTGCTGTTCCGGTGCAATTTCAGCATCCAACTCTTCTAGTGCTTTGGTCTGACATCCAACTTATTCTTTGAAATAAGTTGGTTTCAAAACTGCAGCTGACGGTGGCTCTAATTCAGCATGGTTTACTTTGAACTACTTCGAATTCGGTACTTCTTTTTTCCATGGGATGATTGTATTGTTTAATTCTTAGGATTTCAAACCGATTGCCTCTTGGCGTGTACTTATCACCATATTTGAGGCCATATTACAAGAATATCAATTATATAAATTGCCCCTAATTAAGCTCTATAATTAAAACAATTTTTGTAACATTTATTTTATTTATTGATTTTTATTTATTTTCGATACTTATGTATGTAAATGCAATACATAGAAAATGTTGAACTCTTAAACTAATTTGCTGTTTCGCAAGCATCAACCCAATCATTATAAACGTCAATTGGCTCAGAGAGAAAATTTGTAGAACTCTGGAAGTCCTCACGGCAAACGCGACATGTAATTTTCGCAGTGTTCCGTCCTCTATCCATTTTTACTTCACACGATTTTTCGTGATTGCAGAAAGGACAATTAAATTGCTGATCAAGAGGCTCAATGTTTTTACGTTTTGGTGGTGGTTTTCTGCTGGACTTCCGTCTACCCATTTTGATGTTTGTGGATTGAATAAAATCTGAATATTCAAAACGCTGAGTTGTATTTTGTTAAATAACCTTTGATACGTTAATTACGTCGTCGTCAAACGCAGTGGAATGAATAGCCATGTCGAATGATCGACGTCTTTATATACAGGAAACATCTTAAACCACTCTTAATCGATTTTTAATTGCTACCTGTGCATATTTGTTCAATACATTCGGAATTTCATAAAACGATTGTTTGTTTGTTCGGAATACGGCGTACACTGTACACATTTTTCATATGTTTTCTACCTGCGCTATTTATTTAGAAAATCTTTTTATTTTATAACTTATGTGGAATTTCCCATGGTTTATTTTATTTGACTTTTATTGTTTCGTGTAGACATAGGTAAGTTACCATCTATTGAAAGAAATTATGAGAGTTTCTTTACAAAAATGAACAATATGTGTCTCGCGTCTCGCGTAGTAAATAAATTCAAGCTGCTTGGAAGCTCTTCACTGTTTGGTTAGGTTGATATTCATTTCTGGTTTCTTGAAAATCTTTTAGTCAGATAGATTTAGTTGATTTAATTGATCAGCATAGGTTAAGCGAGGAACTGACCAATTAGTCAGTCTGTTCTAAACATTTAATGGTTTAATCTTCGTTCATTGGTGAAGTGGCAAACATGTCAACAGAACCCAGTTTTTATAATTCAATATCTATATCTCTGGATCCAGTAAAGCGATCTGAATAATACCCATTTTTTTTTTCGAGATTTTTGCGCCATCTTCGTTGAATGAACTTTCTAATATATTTTTTCAGGGAAATTGTACGCTTAAACTTATGATCAACTTGATACAAAGTAAGCGTGTTTAGACTTTACACCCTTCAAGATTTAGACGGAAGGCAGAATGGATTAAGTGTGGACATACAATCATCTCAATAGCAAATTAAATTCAAATTTACTGCTTTGACTTTTAAATTCCAAATGAAAATGTGCCAAATACGAAAATTCCACATAACAAGCTGAAGAATCAATGCAACGTTCCATATAAATAAAAAATTACGAGTTTTTCTGTTTATTTGCAAAAAAGGACAATTTGAATAAACATGCCAAGCAGCAATATTTGCCAAATGTGTATACATTTTTTCGACAAATGCTAAACAGCAAAATATATCAACAGAAAAAAAAACGACGTAAACAACAATTTAAAAGAAATTGATATCAGACGAAAGTGTATTGAGACAGTAACAACTTCAAATAAAATTGTACATGTAAAAAAAAATATAAGAATAAGTATACCAGCACAAAAGTCAGCGACAACAAATGCAGCTTAGCATGATGCAGCAGGAGCAGTAAATGCGCCATGGGGTACATGCAGCACCCTCTAAGTGCGCTATAATAAGTTGCACAATTGCATCAAAGCAACTGCAAACAGCATGGAGCATATGATGCTCCTTCAGAATATGAAAAAGCTATTTATCGAAAATAAGAATAAACTGAAACACTTGGCAAACGAATTTCTCCCAAGAGTCTTGCTGCAGTTGTCGAAGTTAACATCAACGCTGTTGTTATCAAAAAAAAAAAAAAAATAAAAATAAAACTTGCTGAGTTTGCATTGGAAATAAATGGAGGAAAAAAAAAACAAGCAAAACCGTAAAATTCGGTTGAACCGAAATTTTAATACCATTCACTCGAACCTTCAAATTGCGTACTTGGCAGCTATGCAGAAAAAAATCAATTTTAAAACTTAAAAGCCTAAATGTGAATGCTGGATTTTTAACAGAGCTATACTTAGTATATAGACATATATAGGCTATATTGTATATAGACACGAAACATACATTTTCAAAAGTACTCCATATCAAATTTCAAGTTAGTAACAACTGTAATAAATAAGTTTTTCATACAAAAACCATAAGTGGGCATGATACGTCTAAATACTCTATCTGCTTAAGACCAAAATTAATTTGTATACTGGAATTAAGCCAAATATCTCAACAATTAATACGGACAGACAGGCGGACATATCTAGAGCGTCTCGCCGAGCTGATCAAGATTACGTATATTCACTTTTTGTGGTCTTCGAAGCTTTCTTTAATACGTTGCAAACTCCGTGACAAAATTATAACACAATTCACATTATTTGGGAAGAGTATAAAAATTTCAAGTGTTGTAAAAAGTTTGTTGTAAGCATTTTGTATAAAGTTGAAAGTGCAAAGACGCCAAGTAGCTATTTTTATTGCAGATACACGAAAGAGAAACTTGTATCGAATTGCTATCGATTTAAAGAAAATTAAGCAGCAGCTGCAATATGTTGCAATAACAAGTAATTATTAATATGAGCAGTAATGTAAGCAGCAGCAGCAACAGCAGCCATAAACAAATTTATCATAAATCTAAACTCCAGCATTTGGCTGGGCATCAATATTAAACTGTACAGACAGGCAGTCAGATATCAGCAGCTGTAGGCAATTTGCTTGCAGAGATATCGTAACACCCACTAATTAAGCAACGGACAGCAGGACATACAGTCAGATACACGAACATATAGACGACACATATAAAAAATGAAAAAAAAAAAATTGCCGCCGACGATGACGACGACAGCATTTCATTGCCAATTTGTACTGAAATTTATTGGCAGCATTTATTGACAGCGTTTAAATGGTAAAACGAACGGCTGCGCATGCGCAATGAACGTCGACAGTAATTTATGGCGCACAAATGCGATACAGCAAAAGCAGCATCCATAAGATACAAAAGCCACAGCAGCAACAGCAACTGTTATCGCACTAGCAAAACATTACAACTACTACCAATGCTAGTGGCGCTTGCCGTTGCCATTTACTATGACGAGTGTAGACCCCATTCGATCCGACACAACTCAACTCGATTCGACCTCAACCTCAACTACAATCACCAGCAACACCAGCAACAAACTGCTTCGATCGCCAGATACTTCTCGACTGCACTTTTGCCTGCGGGTGTCAATCTATCGATACAATTCGTGCACAAATTTTCGCTAAACAATTCGCTTTGAAACATAAGTGGGCGTGGCCACAAGTCATGTACCAGCCTTATAGTCTTGGTGGCTGTGTAGTTTCTTTCTTATTGGTTTAGTACAGTGGTTGGATTGCAATATAAGCATATAAGCATAATGCTTGGATCGGTTTTCAAGGTGCCAGCTATTTATGACTGCCTCAACACGATATTGACGTTAGTTATGGATTTTAAATTGGTCACTAGATAAATTATATCAACAATTGTATATGCGTCGTTGTGGTTATTGTATTTGTTGTCTTTAATAGCTACAAGCAGTTGAAATTAGTTTGTGGCCACAAGGTGGTGTCCTCTCGCTATTTGTATGTATCTTGGCGATTATTAAACGGTTCAGAGGCAAGAAAGATGCAGACTTAATGCAAACGGCAAACGGCTCTAGAGTAACTATCCTTATGTGCAACCTCCTGTGACTTAGGGTTTAACTCGGATAAACAAATCTCGTACTAATCACAAGAAAGTATAAGATTACAGTATAAATGCCTCCCAATCTTGAAGGTATCCGTCTAAATTTTAGTAACACTGCCAAATTCGTGGGAACCACCGTAGACAGAAAGTTACCATAAAATGAAAACGTCTCAGAACTAGAGCACTGCACAAGTAAGTGTAACATCAGCGATGCAAGATAAATGTGTATGTATAACACATGTATGACTACTATGTTTCTAAATTGACATCGTTGCATCGTTTTCCAAAGTATTCGTTTTCCAAACGTAACATCGTTACATCGTTTACCAAACGAGTACTTGTTTTAAGCATCAGGAGTGGAAAATGAACTGTTTCTTTCCGATATTTTCTTGTGTTTTTTATATCCAATCTTCTATAGAAAATTACATCGAAACACAACTCTTTCAGCATACCTTTGCAGTTTCACGTAGTATTGCCTTAGTCTTTGTAAGTTGTAGTGAAGATATGTTACTTGATCAGCAATACTTCATCTGTTACGGAAGCCCATTGGTTGCGACTATCGCCGAATCTGTTTGATTGTCACTTGTAGAAATTCCTCTACAAATTTGTGACAACCCCATGTGTTAGCTTTAAATGTTTTCTTAGTACCCATTCAAATCTACACGTCAAATCTTTTTCTATTGTCTTTGTATCCAATATAAGGTATATATACTACTCTATGCACTTAGAGAGAGAGAGAGAGAGAGAGAGAGAGAGAGAGTAAAAATACAAAAATACTAAATACAGTTATGCATATTATCCGGTTATCCGGTCGACTTGCAAGGTAATCAGTTCGCATTAAAATCAGAAAACGAGTGACCTCAGCGTGGCACTACGCCAACTAAATTCATGCGAATATACTGATAATGGTACTAAAGCTTCTAAAAACAACGGATTTCTCTGAATTGCTGCACATGTCTAAATGAAATGACAAGTACTTCATGCTCCATATTATCTGGGTAAACGAAAAAGCATTATCTTCCAGGGAGGAGCTGAATTGAGATGCTACACATCAAGGATATAGTCCAAACACTTATGCTATATCCTGCATATGACCCCAGATGCATCTCGCTCCTTATTAGTCTAAATAGAACATAAATCTCGACACTATTCGATATCGTAGCAGGTCACTACATGGTAGCTAGGCATACTGTTTGACTTTGCGTCATATATTGTACATATATGTTGAAGTTGTCGTAGAGGATGAGGAACCAATATATCACTTCATATGTCTTGCGTTAAGCAAAAAAGACTTGCCTGTTTGGGTAGCTACTACCCAGGACCTAGTAGAGTTATCAGTACTAAAACTTACAACCATTCTGAGATTGGTCAAATCCTCAAAATGATTCACTCCACAAGTTGACTATGAAAATTATGAGATCATATGGTACCACAATGTCTTTGTCATTATAATTTAACCAAACATCACACAATAATGCTGCTCTTCAATATTGTTTTATAAATGATTTGACTATAGAGAACTACAACCCATTATATATTTTGTTTAATTGGTTTTAATAGTATTTAAGTTTCAATTTTAAAGCACATGATACCGGTTACTTAAAAAGCTTCATCAAACGACATCATCATGCTTAAAGTAAACTATTTAAACCGATGGAATTAAACGATTCGTATCTAATTTTTCAACAATGCTCATCACGCCAGTCTGGCACTGATTTCACACGCCAACACGAAATAATAAACTGAACTGAAATCTAAAACATTATGCGACGATGTCGAATTACGAAATTTAAAATATGTACTACACGCCTTAATTAGAAACCAGAAACTAGAAAGGATAAACACAAAAGCAACGACAGTGGCACAAACCAATAAAGGCACATTTCGTTATCCTGTTTGATCCTGTCTGCTACGCAAACATTTAATTAGCATAAACAATAACGCAAAAACCAGGAAATTGGTTGACCGTGTTTGTACAATATTTACAAGTGCAACGCCCCCGTAATACATATACAATACATATATACAATGTATATATATTATACATACAACATCGCCACAACCAGCTCAGCTCCGACAACCCATACCACAATACACCCTCACATATACATAGATAGATATATCTACGTAAATTAAAGCGCGCACACAGTGCTGATCTTAAGGTAAATGGCGCCCGGGGGAGATGATAGAATTTCAACCTTGTTAATCAACAGACAATGAATAATTACATTAAAAGAAAATATTCGTCCAAAGAAAATAGTTTCCGAATCAAAAAAATTTGAACTCAAATCGACAATCAGTTTGGTATTTATTAGGGCAAAACAATGGAATCGGAACTAAAGCCACAGTTAGACATGCAAATTTCAACATGTTAGCTTGAAATTTAGTTTAAAATGACACAAAACCCGTATCTTAAGATATTAAAACTAAATACTGCCATCAGAGGGCTTACTTTTAATTTTTAATTTTTAATCTTTAAATTACTTTATACCTTAATTGCCAAATTCTATAATGAACATTGCTGGGATAACAACGCCCGTAGAAATGTAGCGCCCCGTTCATCTCACAATAAATCCGCTACTGCACACTCAGATATAGATACAAATACAGTCAGACACCGCAAAGTTGTTTTTCGTTTCTGTTGTTGTAGCTATTCCTGGCGATGTGTTGTCCTTTTTTGTCTATTTTGCGTTTGTTTTTAGTGTCGATTTATTTATAGATTGTTGTTTGTTGTTGTTATTTGACAACGTGCACTTAACCCTCCCACAGTGGCGCTACAAAAGCCGCCCGCAAAACCGCCTACCAAAAACATCTGAAACCATTCAAAATGCGGCATCGGAAAATGCGTGCGGCATGACTGCAAATATTTTCTGGATCGCGGATAGCGGCTGCTAAAATACCCTTTTTTTTTTGTGTGTTTATATGTATATGCTGTTTATATAGGAATTTGATTGTTCCTGTTGCTCCTGTGCGTGAGTGTCCAATAACATTTTACATTCATTTGGCAAAAGGTGAAATTAAATGAAATTATTCAAAAGCGCACATATGCGAGCAAACCTTTAAAGATTAAAAGCGGAAATCAACTAAAATCGGCGGATATTGCTGGTCGACGGCAACATATTGGTTGCTGGGTGCCTACAACATCTGTTTCTGTTTCGCACTAACAACTGCTCGAGCTGTAATTGCATTTGCATGATTTGAAGCTGATTGTGCGCACATTTTGCAACGCTTGTTTTATTTAGATCTATATATATATATATATATATATATATATATATATATATATAGTACATGAGGTGGTAAGAAAAAGTTCGGTAAGTTGGTGATATATTTGAAAAGTGTTTCACAAAACTAATAGCATCGTTAGAGTAAATAAGTTACAGTTTACAGTTATTTTACTTCAATTTTTTTAGGAATATAGTATCTGAAAAAATTTAGTTGAGAAAATAAAGCATTAACAGCAGCAAATTAAAAACAAAAAAAAAAGGTTTCATCTTTAAATTCTCACCCATTAGTACAAGAATTATTAAATTTTGGGTGGAACTTATTCCCACAAAGATGGTGTTTGATATTCACAGTTTGTTGTTACTGTCATTTTGATAATCTAAAAGTCTCGAAAAGTCCGGGTATGCAAAATATATACATATTTTTCTTTTAGCCTTTTTTATCTCTGTGATTATCAGTTCCACCTAGTATCTCCTAGTTTTTGCATATATCTCCTGTACTGTTTATATTCATATCGAAGCATCGTTTCGCTTTACCCAAAAGATTCATCGTATCTATTAAAACCATTCTATCACATGATAAATTCACCGTTTGATTAATTAATACAATAGATTTTCATACACAATATCGATGTTCATAAAATCATTTATACAAACATTTACCAGTTGAAAAATGCTTCATCAAATTAACTTTTACTATATGCTTACACTTTGTTAAATTCGCTGAAAAAGTTTTATTTTCCTCTACAAATTAAAGGAATGATTAATGCTGGCGTGGAAATTGTCCTGCAATTTTTGAGTAATATGCTAAAATTTACTTACACTTTGTAAATAAAAATCAGAGCTGATTTGTTTTTGTGTGAAGTAAAACTTCTTGAGGCGCGATATGACGGGTAACTTAAATCGTTTTATAACGGAAGTAACTTTTTCACGCGGAAATAACGATTAATAAAAATAGATTGTGGTCATGTATATAGTCATGAATTAATGGTCATCAGACTTTAGCATCAGTTGTGTAGATAATACGTTTAATGGCAAATAAGAAAGAATAAAATTTGGGTTTAACTATTTCGTTTTAAGCAATCAAAAAATAAATAATAAATGTTGAAGTAAAACTTCTTTGACATTGGCAGGTATTACTGAAGATTAAACTTAAAATAAATATGTCTTATTGAAGTTTGGAGTAGCATTTATATATAATATAATTTACAGGTCCTGCAAGTCCTCTTTTAAGCTTTTTATAAATATGGGTTGCTCGTAAAACTCATAAAAGACATGTTTGAAAATTCATTTTATCATAGCTCATATTTCTACAGGAAATAGTTTACCTTCTTTCTTTTTTTTCTTCTAGTAAACGATTAGGACTAATAATATGAAGGTCTTTCATGATCTCTTTTTCAAATCAACCCACGGAACTTTTGTTTGCTGCCTCGTTCATGTTAAGCATTATTGTTCAAAAATGAGTTCTGCAAATTTTTGGCATATAATCATAAAAAATTCAAGACTGATAGTCTCATGATGACTTGAGTTTTTCGCAAGAAATTTTATCAATAAAATTTTGTTGCGACAATTAACTTGTCCAGACTCTAAAGTGTATTTGTAATGTCAAATAAACTTCGAAAAATTTTAAGATTCATTCTGCTTGTATAGTATTAGTTTCAAAAGTGTCACTCACAATTAAATCAAAAGTTTGGTGTTCGAAAACTTTAGTTACAGACAGGCAGGCAACAATGAAGTTTTGCAACAATTTCCCTGGTGTATCATAGTGTCAATTATATTGGCGTGATGGCTAAGTGGCAGATAGAATATCTTGACTGTTTCTTGCTTTGTTAGTTGTGCTATTTTTACACACTATATATATACAACTTAGGCTGAGAATATGTTATAAAGCCTAAAATCGTTGGCTTTGGCGTACTTGGTAAACGCACTCTCAATCAATAACTTGAAATATTTCAATAGTTTGCATATGGAACCTTGCCAGCCCATGGCATGCGGTGTGTGAATACCCGCAGTGTCTGTTGCAAGTAAAACAGCCTGCTGTGAGACATGTTTCATGTTTCGACGCGCTTGTCAGCAGCATACAGACGTGGCTCCGATGAGGACGGCCACACAGCTAAAGGTAAAAGTGTGTACGAGTGTAACTTTGTTAGTATCAGGATGTAGACAATAAAAGTATAATTTAGAAGTTTATATTAAGTTGAAGTGACAGCCGATCAATTTATCACAGTTATTACGTTTGCAAGCAATTATCAAGTGTGTTACCACCATATTAGGTTTGTTTCTCCTAAGCTCCCACAAAAACTCTACGCAGTATAACAGACTCCAATATACAAACTTTTAAATAAAGTAAACCTCTCTAGTTTAATTCAGTGATATTTTACACGTTTTTTGAACTTGAACCGTTTTTAAAACTTCAAAAATAATTATAATCATTTTTATACCTTTTCCTGTAAGGCCAACAGTATGTTGAATTGTGTGAAACAGGCAAAATAAGGCGTGACAGTCCACATAAAGTATATATATTCTACATCAGCATCAAAAGCTGAAGCGATTTAGTTATGTCCGTCTATTCGTACCTCCACATTTAGTATGTTTAAACAAAAAGATCTCGTAGAATATAAAAGATTGAGTCTCCAAAATTAAATTTTTAGATTTGTCTGATATAGCTGATATATATGACAATATAGCTATTTGTTTCTTCTTTGCATACTTTTCAATATTTGTGCCATCTAGGTGGCGTATCGTGGAACTAATACGGTTTCATTGGTCATCAGTGTACATCGACGACCCTAGCTCAATTAGTGCCACCTATTGGCATTCTATTTCGAAGCTGTAAACTTTCAACTGCATCATTATTACTTATTTCAAATTGCATGGATTAGTTACGTAACATTAACTCTTTCGATATTCTTCACAATAACATCTTTAGCGGTTTCGAAAGTAACTGCGCAGGCTTCTCATTCCGCTTCATAAAGTTGAGAGAAAATTAGACATATAAGAACCAAATGGTCCAAATACATATCACTACCCAACTGTACAAATCCGGCTCCAATTTATACTCCAAGCTTTTCTAGTCGATCAGTACCTTTTGGTCTCTCATTCACTTTTATCAATAGATGCAAACGCAGGTTTAATGTATCAGTAACCATATCCAGGCCCAATAAACAGTCAGACGGATAATACTTAACGGTTGTTTACAACTGCAAGCTTGGTAGCAAGCTATATATATGTCTATCAGTTTTTAAGCATAACATAGGTTAGGTTGAGTGGCCAAGAAAATCCACCATTACTTAAGAAAAAGAGCCTTAAACTGATTATCTGAAATCTGCTTTTGTGAAACATTCACAGTGACCTACTTATGAGCCCAATAATGAACAAATGAACAACGCATAACAAAAGTCACAGCCATTGTCCAATCACGTGGAAATAATGAAACAGAACATGAGCAAAACATCGTGTCATGTTGCATCACTGCATCACAAACAGGAACATCAAATTCACAATACTATCATCGGAGCATTCGTTACCAAAAACAGTTCCATTGACACCAATGAGTCCTTTGCACTTATTTCTTTCTCTAAAATTTCAAAATTTAACATAGAACTTATAATGATCAGTTCTGGATGTTTTTGCAACTGTTGATTTTTTTGTTGTTCTAAGCAAAACTCTAAAATCGTTGCTCATTTTCAGGTTAATTGTTCACTTCAGTTGGTCTGCGGGTTTCTTGACAGCCTGCAGAAAATGTTGCTACTTTTCGATAATATTTGGAATTTGGAGCAGAAAAACAAACAAATGAACGAATAATAACGTGCAACTTTCGTTTATAATCACTGCAAAATATCGTGTGTTCAATTGGAAAGGCGTGTTTTTGTATGTGTCCTGTATATCCTGTGTGTTTGTGTGTATCTATGTTTTAGCTTTTGGCAAATTGCGCTTTTACATGCGCATTACCAACAGTTGAAGTTGATTATTCAGTGCTCAGATACGAAACAATTGCATTCGAAAATGATGACTTCAAGCTGTTATGAAATAGAAAAAAACTTGCATATTGAATTACTTCGTTTAATTTTTAAACGAATAAACGCCTACCAAATAAAATTTCAGTTCAACCGAAGCTTTAACTTCTCACGACATATGGTCAAACTTTATTCTTATATTCAAATCAGCAACTATATTTGTTGATGAAAATAAGTTACTTAATATTAATTATGAAGCATGCTTTCTTCTCAAAAAATTACTAATAGTGTCTTGAACATCATCATCGGATCAAAATAATACTGCGATTTTCGGAACGTACCATATACATATACATATGCACAAGATTCTACAAGAATCCGATCCGAAATAATTCGTTTAAGTAACGTTCATGCCAAGTAACGTTACAATATTTTAAAGAAGTTTCCTACATCATAACCCTTCTTGCACCTTTTAATAGTAATAGTAAAAATTCTACAACGAAATTTGTTTTTTTTTATTTTTTATTTCGGAGAGTGATCAAATGAAGTTTGACCTTGGACAAACCTGGACTAACGTTAAGCAATTGAATTGCACTTAGGGTTGCCAACTTCATACGGCTGAAGTATGCTTAATCTACAAGCGTCTGACTGAAGATTGTGCATCCGCAGTTTCTTTCTGCAAGGACAAAAATAGAAGGCAGGTGACACGTTCAAAGTAATCACTGAGACTATGGAGAAGCCACTTCTCCACACTATTTGGAGGCAATAGAGCGAATATTTCCGCCGATAGTAAAGTATTTTCAGTACCAATCATTGATCATGACTCTCTTGTAGAGCTTATGGACTAGTATTTGAAAAGCTGAAGAATGACGAAGCGGCAGGCTCCGATGAGCTGCCAGCTTATGTGGTAAGGCGTGTGAATCAACTCTTATGGAAGTTATGATCCGATGAAAGCATGCCCAACAATTGGAATCTCAGACTTCTTTGTCCTATCTTCAAGAAAATGAACCACACTATCAGCACGAACAACCGTGAAGTAAGTCTACTTTCAATTTGATATAAAATTCTGTTCCGGCTCGAGCCGTACACGGATGCACTAGTAGGAGAGTGTCAGTCTGGCTTTAGACAAAAAAGCGACGAGTGTCAAAATATTCACTCTAAGACAACTCCTGTAAGTACAAAAAGGACACACATCACATATTTGTTAATCTGATAAGACACACCAATAAGAGCGAAGTTTTTCTACGCACTATCTAAACTCGGATCTCAGCAAAGATCGTTCGTCTATACATGATAACGCTATCACACACACAAAGGCTTCATCAGAGTAGAAAAGAATCTATCCAAGCGCTTTGACACCAAGAGAGGATCCAGGCGGGGATTTGCTTTATCGTGCGACTTTTGTAATATTTTGTTGGAGTATATGCTACGTCAATGCCCATATGTAGAACGGTTGGTCACGATCTTCCGTAAGAAAGTGATGCTGATAACATTGACATCATCGGCACAAACGAATAGCGAGTTAGCAACGGCGTTCTCAGAGATGGAGAAACAATCACGTCTAATGGGCTCAGCGGTGAACGAGAACTAAACGAAGAACTTGGTGTTCACTTGCTAATCAATGCTACTTTTTGCACAGCAAGCAAATTGGTCCTTTGATATCTCCTTCAAAGCGTTACAAACATTGCGACAAACGGTTAATACTCTTATCATACTATGTGTAAACGCACATATAAAAAAACGTTCAAATTTTTGCTGCAATCTTATTAAAACTTTACGCTAACTTTAACCTACGTGTATGACGTAAAAATAGAACAATGGCCACGTAGATATATTCATTAAATTATAAATGCATTCAGAACAGTTTAATTTTTAAATGACGGCAATAGACGGCACAGAGAGTCAGTCGTATACGCCTCTTATGCTAAGACTAAGTTAGGAATAAGATAGAGTTGGTTTCAAGATACATTGCACACATTTTCCGAAAGTAGCACATTCGATTCACATTAATCTTCATTTGTTTCTGAATACACTGAACTGCAGCAACAGCAGTGACGGCAATGTCGACAACGGCCGGCGATGAAACCCAGAGCGGAACATGGTCTCAACGCCCCAAAAATGAAAAAAAAATAAAAAAAAGACAAATCCAGACACAAACGTCTTTACTGCCAACTGCAAAATGGCAAATGAAATGAAGGAACGAAAGAAAATGTTGAAGAAAATAAGAGCAGTGAAAAGTAGTGAAAAGCAAAGAAAAGCCATAGGTCATAAATTAGATTTTCCATTAAGCATATAAAAGCACCTTTTGGTTATCCTCAAATGCGTTGCCGATAAAAGCCAAGCCAAACCAAAACGAAGCAAAGTAAAGAAAAGAAAAGATGCTCTGCATCAGCAACCAAAGGAAAAGCAGCATTTTCCAAAGAATGCAGCTGACGTCGCAAGCGTCCTGTTTGTCCAAGTAGTTGATGTCGGAGTTGAAGTTGTAGCAGCAGCAGCAGCAGCCATATTGAATGGATTTACACAGAGACGTGTAGAAAACTTTTACTGACAAAGGAAGCCCGGAAAAGTCAGAACGCAGTTGAAGCAGCTAAAGTGCATTGAAAAAGCCAAATCCTACAAGAAACCTGTGAATATTTGGAAAATAGCTTTTTATGTGCAATATTTTCAATAAAAATAAATAAGCAATACTCTGTGAGTAGCTGCTGTAGTTAACACGAGCGCTGCAGCACAAGCACAAAGGGCAGAGGGATGCGACTGCAAATGGTGAAAAATTGCATAAAAGCACACGCAGCGCTGCATCCCTGTGGAGTATGACAGAGTGTAAAGCTCATTGGATGGCACTCTGCTGATTATGATGAAGATTCGCACTTCATTTGATGATTTTCTACTTAATATACGTAATGCGTACGTTATGGAAAATTCTGCACAATCTAGATACATTTTTACAAAGTGTGAATGGCAAAATGTGTCAAGTAAAACTGCTGTTGCACAGCTTGAAAATTTCATTGAAAAGCAACGTAATTTTCACCTGCTGAATACGCTAATTGATGCCGTGCTAAATAAAATATAAAAAAAACAGTTCTCCATGAAAGGAAGTTTATCTTTAGATGTATTTACTTCGTATTCGCTTTTAGTGAGATTTGCGTCTAATTAATCACTTGCTCGTGCTAGTAACTTTTAATACTCTTAAACTACTTTGCTGCATTCAGTATTATATTTTCTATATTTTATAGAAAGCTTTTAGTTTGATTTAGGCATACGTATACTGTGCAACTATTAAATTCATAACATGAACGCTTTGAAGTGCACTTAGCTCATGACACGAAAAGTCAACTCAAAGTCGTTGAAAACATTTAATTTATTTGCATTCATAACTAAATAACTACAAATTGAAGTAACACATATAATTTGCATAGTTGTTCCAAAACATCATCCAAACTACGGGGAAATTGTTTTATTAGCCAACAATCCAACAAGATACGAGGTATTACTAACAAACTTCAACTTTTAACAATTCTACAAAGTACGAGTATAGCACTTATACAAATTTATAAAGTATATACTTAAGTACATAAATTTCATGGCAACTCTGGCCCAGCAGTTTAATCTTTTAATAAATTGAATATGTCATTGTGAATGGCTTTTTTCTCGAAAATTTAAACGAAAATTTCGTGCTCCTATTTCGTATAATAATAACTTGTGAGATTGTTTGAATTTTGATACATGATTCATCGCTGTGAAATTTCTGATTACAGTATATTTATATCGTATTTTGCAATTTTAGCTATTTGTCACGTTCACTCACGTGTCGTGCTCTTATGAAAACAAGCAAATAGAAAACAAAATGAGAGCAAAACACATGACTTGATTTGTATCCATACTAGAGGTGGGCACGGGCAGTGCTATTTGTCGTGACACACGTCTGCCATTAGGCAATAATTCATGGTCCGATATCGATCTCCATTGACGTTGACAGTCGCTCTAACGCCATGTTTGAAAAAAGTCGTTTCTTGATAGTTTTCAGTGACATAAATCCAACATCTTAGAACTCCGTTGAGCAAAAAATGTGCTTCTCGCCAGCTGACAGCGAGTTGTATTGACGTGTACTGTTCCATGGCATAAATTCGCTTGGACTGACTTTTCAAACGTGAGCTTTCATAAATCGAGCAGAAAACCGATGTGAAAGTTAAAGAATTACTAGAAGGGTGGCGGGGTAATGGCTGGGTCGATTTAAATGGCCCACACGTTAATTTTGATTATGTATACTTAAGAATATTTGTACTCCATTATGTTACGATTTGTAATCATTAACTTCGTACTCCTGTTGGGTCGTGCCTTTGCCAAAATTTAATCGTGCATGTGTGTGTGCGTGCTTGTTAATACTAACTTCGTGCTAGTGTTGGGCCGTGCCTAAAAAAATAGTTACGCGCCCATCCCAAATCCATACTTTAACTGATGCGTGTCTTTGTATATATTCACACATATGTATGCATATTTGATATGTACTTATGTACATATGACACGTGTCTCACTAATAAATTAGTTAATTACAAAAGTCAAAAGTACCCAACCTGATGTTTGATGACGCTTGTAGTTTTTACTATTTACATATCATTAGAATACTGGCAGATTTTGTGCAATTTGCATCATTTAGACATCAATTGAACGCGACAAGAAAAGCAAACAGACAACCTCTCCTCCGTTGATATGGATATTTTGTATAACTATAAACAACATACTTATCAAAATGATCGCGAGCTAGCCATTAGAACGTATAGAAGTTAACGTTTTCTCTTGTTCCGATTAAAATTATCTAGTGGCAAAAATGAGCTTCGATTACACTAGTTTACACAAAAAAGGGTCAAGTTTTGTATGGAGGCTATATTCTATAGTGTTCCGATCTGAAAACTCATAAGTGCGGGACAGATTTGTATGGATGCTACCCCTTATAGTAAGATCAGCATATTCATTAAATAATCTTTATCTGAAGAAGGAAAAGGAGAGTCGAAATATCTAAACTCAAAGTCGTCATCTTTTATAGTCTACAAGATCTGTTCGTTCAAACAGAGGATCGTATGGACAGACGAACAAGGCTATAAAGACTACTCTTCTGATGATTATCCAGAATGTATATACTTTATGGCTTTTACCATACCTCCTTCTGCCTGTTATATACGTTTGCACAAACTAAGTATATTCTACCCTCCACACCAGTGTACAAGATGTATCAAAGAAAAAGTGATTTTTTTTCCCGCGAAAAATGTTTATTTATACTTCAATATATATTTTGTCCCCTTCAAAGCAATCCATCTCGGATACAATACACTTGTGCCAGCGTTTTTTCCAATTATCGAAGCACTTCTGATATGCGCTTTTTGGTATGGCCTGTCTTTGTCTCCTCAGTCGTGGTAAAACGCAGTCCTTTCATCGGTCTTTTTAGTTTTGGGTACAGGAAAAAGTCATAGGGGTCCAAGTTCTGTGAATACGGTGTCTGAAGCACAATTTCGATGTTGTTTTATCCAAAAATCACGAAAAAGTAACGATGTGGGCTTTGGATTGGAAGTCGTAACCACATACCAATGTTTCGTTAGCAGTTGTGAACCTTTTTAACAAATCGTCGTTGACGTCATTCAACAGGTCCTGAGCGATGCTCATGCGACGCTTTTTTTTCCAAATTTGGCAATTTCGGAACAAACTTCGCTGCCACACGTTTCATGCCTTAAACATTCGAAAAAATTGCAATTTTTGGCGGGCATCGTCATTAACATCGTCATTAACATCTATTCGGCCTTCTGTGAAGAGCTAGTACCACTTATAAACATTTTAATTCAACATTTTAAGTGCGTTGGAGCACCTAATTAGGTTTTTCATATAATTCACAGATGGTTTATTCATTTTTTCCAAGCAAAAAATCGCCAAGCACACCAAAACACGTCTAATTTTTATATCTATCAAAAAACATGCCAAATGTGCAAAATAGCTTATCATGTCAACGTTTGGCTGGTAACCGAATGTACGTAGTGCGCGAACTTTGAGAAGTCACCTATTTTGTACACACCTCGTATACTGCATCTTTTATCGCTTATATGCGTCTAAACTAATGGATCGATCATTATGAAATTCATAGAGTGTGTTACTGTCGATCAGGAGGTCTGGCTACACTGGCTACACCAAATATACATATATGTAAGAAGAAAACCGTAAGGAATAAAAGTGCATCATGATCGTAGTTTTAGGATGTTCAGAGTTTTACCACAAATTACGCATTAAACTTTGTATACAAGGTTTTATTACATACATACATACATACATACATACATACATACATACATAATTTGAAGTTTACCTTATAAAAACCAAATGAAAAGACACACACCTTATATTTAAATTCAATAAACTTTTGAATATTCAAAGTTTATTGCAAAAAAAAAAGCAGAATTTCCAAGTGCAGCTGTGCCTCAGAAAATCATGGCAACAGAGGCTATGCAAACATGTAAATTTTAATTGAAGTTTAATTTGAAACTAGAAGTGAGGGTATTTCGTACAATTCATGGATGACAGGGAGGCGTTATACGCACGAGTATATAGGGATGTGCTTTCATATACCTTTCAAATTAAAGATACTGCACAATGTGCCTGATACTTAGTTAATGAAAAAGTTTTAATTAAATTGGCAGTTTCTCTTTTATATTTTTACTTATTTTTTTGTTTATTTTTTTATTTCATACTCTGCTCCACATAAAAGTTCAATTCGAAAGTTTTAATAATAAGTTTCAAATAACTTTTTGTAGCACAAAAAAAAAATGTATTCCATATAGACAGAGTGATATATTTAAGTACACGTATATAGAACACTTGTTATTGACAGTGTATTTGTTGTCCTTGGAATTGTTGTCGCTGCTCTGGAAACTTGAATGTCAAATAAATATTTCAATTACCACATTAGGCACGTATACCAAACACAGTCTACGGAACGCATTGCTGCTACTGCTGCTGGCTAAATTCACGGCTAGTATCTGCTGTTAAAGTATGCCCGGTGGGCGTGATTTTATTGAAGCACCAAGTGAGTTGTACGCATTTTATTAGCTGTCAATTTCATGCCTTGCTATATAGCTATATATACTACTGCTAGGAATACTGGCGTAGATACTCGAATGTGTATATAGATTGCAGTCAAGGTCATAAAACGTGCGACATATATCGGTAATCAAAGTTGGGAATTAATTTCCAATTGATTTTCGCACGGGCGGACGGACACACAAACTCGTAGGAGTAGATACATAGCTATAAACGGCAGCAGCATACAAGTACAAAAGAAAAAATAAGTTTGGTGGCACTAAAACTTTGATACTCTTCACACCAGATTGAAAATTTTGAGAAAAACTTTATTATTGTAGAAGGTCATCCATTTTGTGGTTTCAAGAGTAAATTTAAATAAAACACATATTTGATTTATTTGATGAATTTCAATATTTTTATGCTATCCATTATAAAGTTTAGTCATTGACATAATGTGTGATATACAATACCATGTAAATGACCGTCTCGGTATATATTGTAACAGTACATTGTTTTGAGGTCATTTTCAATAATTTTTGTACACATTACGGGCAGTATTTCCTCCAGATCTTAACGTTTGGATATTAACCACATAAACACTCTCGAGTAGCACCACAAAAAAAAACTCCAACGATGTCAAAGTCGTGACATCGCCAAAACGTGAAATCACTTGTCCTGAAAACTTCTCGCTCAACAAAGATGAAATATTTGGTGATATGTGGCTTATGGCGCCGACTTGTCGAAACCATATATTGTCCAATTCAATATCTTTAATTTCAGGCCAAAAAATTGGTTATCATCATTCAACTATGTATTGAGCTACGCATTGATAGTAACCGTACTTCAGAACATAATACGCATATTTGAGGATTTTCAGCGTCCCAAGTGCGAAAATTTGGCTTGTTTACTTACACAACGAGTGAGAAGTGAGTCACATCGCTGAAGAAAACTTCCGGCAAGTGGCCACGCTTGAATCACCATTTTTTAATAGGTTTCAATAATAACCAGGAAGCGTTCTTTGATGGTCAAACGATCCATTTTCGTAAATATCAGAAAAAGATTTAATTAAATGATGCTTGGAATGATAAATATGTTAGTCACATTACGATTGACAGCCCCATTGTTTTAAAATCACGAAATAGACAACCCTAAATTTCTAGATTCAATATAGTGATATTTTAGTATTATTTATACCAAATACGGAGTCTTTGTTTGTATAGGAAAGAGGAATGGTGTTTCAAGAGTACCTTGATATCAGTTATTATTAACTTTAAATTTCGAAGGTCTATCTTAAAAGGAAAAAGAAAGTTGCAAATACCAGTACCCATGTCTGGATCATAGATATGTATAGGCGATATTTTCTACAAGGGTTCGATCTAGACCAATATAAAATAATTTTTAGAAATTTATACTATTAAAATAATAAATAACAATAATAAACAAATTTTACGTATCTCGACTCATAGTTGTACCAAATATTTGATTACAGGTCCAAGCCGGGTCAATATATTATATTTTATGGGCACTTACAATATATTAACAACATATTCGTAGACACCAAGTTTTGAGTCTCTATTTTCGATAAGAAAGTTTTTCATCAATCGTAGATCGTATAGATGGTATTAAGTTTACTAGTCCGGCCTGGACCAATTTTATTATTTAGGACAGTAAAATTATCTATACCAGGAACCATACATGGACCATAGCTTTATATACTGTTTATATTGACATATACAGTCTGAAGTTAGAATATAAAGGAAGTTTCTCATAAAAATTTCGAAATGCGTGGTGGATTTGTGAAGGGATGTAATGTACTCGACAAGACAAACTTTTAACTTTACTGTGCATAGGTTTGAAATCTATAGATCTGAGAGAAAAAGAAGATTTGCTACTTCAGGTCAAACAAACAGAAAGACGGTCATGGGTAGATCGTCGAGCTGATCATTAATATTTTCATTTTGTGAAGTCTGCGTTCCCAATTTTAGGACAAAATAGCAATACCCTTTTCAAACTAAATGTAGAGAGTATAAAAATTGTACAATAAAGAACGGAGAAAGAAGCAGAAGAAGAAGCTGCTTACTGCTGGGAATTGAGTACATTAAACGCTCAAACGTTTAATGACACCAGTTGGTCATTGATTTGCCAAAACACTTCTGCCAATACACACGGATACGAATACAAATCTACAATGCACGCCCCAAAAAGGCTATCAATACTCAAAGCTACCCCCAAGAACTCACATTTATTGATGCTGTCAACGATGAAATTCACAGTATCATCAAAACGGAACAGTATTGCTTGCTGCCTCGTAGATATATATATATATATATATATATATATATATATATATATATATATATATATATATATATATATATATATATATATATATATATATATATATATATATATATATATATATATATATATATATATATATATATATATATATATATATATATATATATATATATGTATATATATACAGAATGAAACCATGCCAGAACAAGACCAAGGCATTGTGCGCGTTAAGAAAAGTGTCCATGTCTAATGGCGAAATGGTTAGTTTCACTTTTCTGCGTCAGAAATCGTAAAAGTTGGTTATAAAATTTTACGAGCTTGGTTCGGTTCGGTTCTGTTCGATTTATTTGGCTGGTTTCGTTTGCATTTTCTGTCCTCTAGCGTTTGTCTTCTAACACCATCTGAAGTGTTTTCTGCTCTGCGTTATTTCGGTTCGTCCGTTCGTTGAATTAATGTACGCGTCTGTGATGTGTTGCATTCTGCTTGACATCCCAGTGAGTGTTCATAAATCATTTATTGAAATTCTCAATATCTTCAAGGAATTTCTTAAGAATATGTATATCTATGTACTAAATATATTGCAAGAAGTAATTCAATTTTTGTCTTGCCAGCTTAATAACACATTTCAAAATATATATGCCATACACTGGTATTGTACAATATATCCCATTAGATAGCTTCTAGTACATGCTGCACATGTTGCATGCCTCTGGGTACTATGATGTTTCTTGTTATTAAGCTTATAATATGCAATAATCTTAACTATATAATGCAAGATGCACAAACTGATTCACTCAATGATATTCCATAGCAAACAGAAGTATAACTATATATTTTTTTATTAAACAACAATATGCATATTGTATAAAATATGCTTAAAATACAAAAATATCCTTTTACAGACATTGATAGTGCACCGCATATATTGTGGATATATACTTCATGGTATAAGCTTTCCATCTGTCTATATATGTATGTAGTATGTATATTCCGTATCGATGTTGTGTGTTGTGAGTGCCCTCAACTGTATGTGATCCTATTGTATGTTGTGGCAACAAAATATTTACAAAATTGTAATGGAATATCAACAGATCATAAAATCAGGCACATTTTATTTGTCGTAAAGTTGTCGTTTGTAGTCGAATGTATCTTTAGCCAAGTATATTTTATGCACATTGGCAAAATGAAACAGCAGCGTGCAGAGTTTATAATATTTTCGGGACGGCATTTGCTGGTTGGTAGACTGAAAGGAGTATTTGCAATGGCCAACACTTTCGATTTGAATTTGCATGTTTTATAAAATATGTATAAGAAAATATTAGGTAGGTAAAGCTTTGAGCGTAAAAATGTAGGCTATTGAAATTTAAGTAAGAGCTATTAAAATTTTCATAAAGCTTACATTTTGAAAATGTTGTAGAAACAAGTTTAAATATGGAAAATATAAATTACATTCGCATAGTATATTGTAGCTCTGGATTTTTCTATT
The DNA here is from genome assembly GCA_035044765.1 of Leucophenga montana. Lineage (NCBI taxonomy): Eukaryota > Metazoa > Arthropoda > Insecta > Diptera > Drosophilidae > Leucophenga > Leucophenga montana. The sequence goes on along the minus strand of JAWNNQ010002018.1, from coordinate 225,974 downwards.
CATATACAACCGTCTTTATTAGCAGTTTTCAAACTCAAACTTTGAGTTACTCATATAATTTACTTCTATCTTATACGCTATCTCAACTATATGAATTCTCCAGATGCGCAGCTTTTGTTAAATTGGACCCATTGAACCGAATATTATATATAGATAACGTAAATTTGTTATTCGGAAAGAAGTATTCTGTTGGATATAATATTCTCTTGAATAGTCTGTTGGATATAATATGTTGATGGAGTTATCGGAAGCCCTATATATATTTAACATGTCCGTCTGCGCATTCTGAGCACACAGATTTAACAATCTTCAGAAGCTATTAACACCAAATTGAATACCTGTACTATATGCGTTCCTCTTTAAATGAACATAAGTATTACAAACTGCTGCATAACTCATACAATTCTAAATTTATTGTCCTTCACAAAATAGTCAACATAAAAATTATAATAATAACAATAATACTCTACAAGTCCTTTGGAAGCAGTTCTTTGAACTTTGAAATCCAACTTCTGGAATGCTCTGCAACTTATTATACGGAAGGCTATGATCGAAGGATGCTTTTCAAAATTATGGAAGAGAACAATATCGTGATCATCTATGGAAGAAATGATCTCTGCTTGTGAAACTCTGGTTTGACATTACAGTCCTAAGCAACATACCCGCACAAAAAAATTTTGATTTGTCAATGCCAGCTTTCACTGCGATAAAATAAATTTCCGTCCAAACAGATCATTTAAAATAACTTTGCTGCGACACCATCGAGCTCTTGAACGCTCTTCAAACTCGGGATACTCCCATAAAGTTCGAGATGTTTCGAGAGAACTCGAGTATGTCATCTGGCGTACTGGATATCTTGCTTGATAACATTTAGATTAAGACTAACACAAAACCTCCAGACGGCCATAAAAAGCGCATGAAAGATCTTGGCTAACCTTATAACTTTATGAAGAAACTGTATACTCTTAAATCCCATGTGGAATTAGTCGCACCCAAAATCTATATGGCCAAAACTCAACTATTACGCATTCACTGATATTGGCAAACGACATGGGAGCTGCGTTACACACTATTGCCACTATTGTCAACAAATTTCCTTCCTTAGGCAGCATGGTGATCAAAGATGCCGATGAATGAGAAGATTTTATGACCCATATTAGCAGAGTGCAGACTTACTTACTTACTTATGTGATTATTGATTAATTACGAACGTGGTAAGGCGCATCATCGCTATAGTCAGTTCTTTTTTATTATCAAGTCTTGGACTTTCCAACGCATGCTCTATTGCCCGCTCGGAGCTTGTCTACCAATTAAGTTTAGGTTCTACAAGTAAGCCATCCGTGCTGGAGCTCCGCTGTCCATCCGAATAGGTTGACCAGTCAGGTGTAGCCAGTGAAGTTTTATGCGCTGGACTACGTTTACCTCATTATATAGCTTCAACAGCTCATGATTCATTCGGATCCGAAACTCATTACCAACTCTAATAGATCGAAAAATTCAACTAAGAAGCTTACTCTCGAACACTCTCAAAATTCAGATGTTAAAGTAAAAAGATTTCCAGATGACGATGGTTTAAATGAACCAACCTGTACCATGCTTTCCTTAATACTTTAGAAATTTTTCTATGATCTAAGAGACCCTTCGTTATATTAAGTTTTTATCATATTGCTTAAAATATTTCTGTTTTTTTTTTTTTCAATAAAATTAACATTGCTTTAATGTATAGAAATATTTTAAAATAGAGCCGATCTTCTGGTTATAGTAAGCTTTTTTCGACTAAATATCTGTCTGCGTATCTATCAATTGTATCTGTCTGCTTGTTGCTATTCATTATGGAGCAGCTTACTGCATTTGCTTGTTGTTTGTTCACCAGTTTCTCGGTTTGACTGTGAAAATCTGTATTTTAAGTCATGACATTTGGAAAACTTTTTAAGTGTGCTTTCCACAAGACATGAATACATAATAATAATAGCAAAAGCGGAAGTTGCACACACAAAAATGTACTTGTGAATACATAGAGCAACGCTTGCAACTTGCACCCATTCATGCCATGCAGCTTAACAAACTGCAAACTGCAACATCAACCAACAGCAAAAACAACTATCAAACAATGCAAATGTATTTAGCATAATGAGACAGCAGAATTGCGCGAAAACTGCAAACATTTGTAGCAGCACAGAAATGCATGCGAGTCAATGCATGAAAGTATCTGCTTCTGCAGCATGTGGCAATATATACTTAGTAAGACTGCGTTTCAACTCTTTTGTCGGTAGTGCAAAATATTACATACAGGGTATCTTTTAAAAGCTACATTTTCCGCCAGTGATTAAAGTGTCATAAATTGATCAGATTTGACAACGCTATTGTCATTTATGCTATGTTTCGTTTGTCTTTTATCATGAATAGACTAATGCCAGGACAACGCTTTCGAATTGTGCAATTTTATTATGAAAATCGTGGTCAGTTCGGCAATATTACCATACTTTCGAATACTTTCGTTTTACGGTCGACATAATCGTTCATCCGAGCTACTCATTCGATTAACCACTGATCGCTTTCGCACCAAGTATACTCCACATAAAAAGTGGTCGCAAATTGCGCCTATAGAATGCACCAAAAACGTGCTAGCGGCGGCATAAAATTATCTTTCTAATAAAGCCAAGTTTTTCAGTTTGAAATTATGTAATCTCAGAATTTAAATTCAATTCAAAGTTCTTCAAAAAAAAACACCCTTTATCCACATCATACTCATACTCATACATTACTATATTTTCAAAACAGCTTTTTCATATGAAGTTATTCATGGATTTTCCATGGATTGTCGGCATTTCAAATGAAGTTACATAGTGTGCAGAAGTTTTATGATTATAGAGCAGCAAATTTTGAATGCGCATGAAAATGAAATGCATTTTAGGAAACACATACATATTATATTAACGCACGATACACGTATACTATGTATATAATTTATTTAACCTAATTCTAGTCAATGTAAAAAATGTATCTCAACTTTTATAACTCTTCCATTTATATTGTACTGAAATAAAATACGCCTAAGTGGCAGCTTAAAAACTTTCAAGCGCCAAAATCAAGGCAGTTTGAAACAAAAAGACGCTACCCCAAAGTTAAAAAATACATACACGTGAAAACTTTTCTGTATTTCATTTAAATCAAAGGATGTTATTAGTGTCGATGTACAAAAAAAAAAAAAACTTTGAATCGCTGCGCACTCATATAAAATACTGCCGCTTACAGCGCTTTAAGCTATGCTCAATTCACTTGCTCAAACTTTTTCCACGCACAAACGCACTGGCAATTTGTCAAAAATTTGCACAAAAAGTCTTAAGTTGTTTGTAAGTTTTCCACACACTTCGGGAAAAAGGAAAAACATATAAAAGAAAATGTTAACTTTGGTAACACTGAAGCATTCCCAGAACTTACACGCGCTCCCAAGGAAGGTAGTTATAAATGTTTCCCCTCTGAGTAAATATAAGTATTACTAAAATTGAAATAAGAAGTACTTGCATAAAATTTTAGAACGCCTATTGTCCACACATATCAATATATGTTTGTGTATACCATTCACACTTAATATGAAAAACTATACTCAGTTTTTCTGAAAGTTTGTAACGCATTAAAGGAGACATCATAGACCTCATAAAGTATAAATATATTCTTGATCAGCTAGACGAGAAGAGTCGATCTAGCCATGTCCATCTGTCAATCTGGCAGTTGTTTTGAAGTTTTTAGGAATAAATTTGTATGATATCCAGCTGAAACCCGGTACCTAGACTTATTTTCATTGTAGTCGAATAGAGTATCTGTAAGATATTCCATTCCCCAATCAATAATTTTAAACATGTTTATTATATTTTTTTGATTATGATTTTATTTTACTTAAAGTCCACCTCTTGTCACTTCGAGATCTAAGCAAAGATGAAAGAGATTTAAATATAAAAACCAATTAGTAGCATTCACATACACAAGAGAGTCTTCTCACTCTAACTAATATGATCTGTATTTCTTTTATTCATGTCACATTTGACTAGTGCTAGACAAGGTTCGTTAACATAATATTAGGCAAAGTTGGCTGGCAGTGACCCAAACAATAATATTGAGCCAAGTCCAACAGTATCCATATTTACATGCCACGCCCGTTTCTTGAGGTAGTCCCATACAAATCAATTGCTCATTTTTGAGTTTTTGTATGAAAAACTTTTATCAACTTAAAAATGAACATGGTGGACGCTTGATACCGCAGCCTTTTCGGGTAGCCCCTATACAAACCCACTTTTTAATTTTTGTATGAAAAACATCTTTATTAAAGTCAATATTAGCTTGCAGTTTAATATATATGGACAGCCGCTTCATATAAATATACTAATGGGCGTCATCCGCAAACATTTTAGGATGGCTCCGATATAAACACATCGGCCGCTTTTGTGCTTTTGTAGGAGAAACTTATTTAGCTTGAAATTTTATATGGTGGTCGCTTCACACACATGTACTAATTGGTGTGTCCGCCCACTTTTTGTGGTAGCCCAATGCAAACAGAGTCGAGTTCTTCAAACTAAGGTCCAAGATTGAGTTGGCAGATGTCGGAAAAGTCAAACTAGAGGAGAGAAGACAAACATTTTTGAATACGACGCAATACGAGCACAAAGTTATTGGTTTCTAACACACCAGCATTCGTTAAAAGGGTATACTATGTTTATAGAAACGCATATAAAGTCAAAAGGAATCGTATTTTCGATCAAAATATCAATTCGCATGAAACATGTTAAAATGTATTTAACATAACTCCAAGAAAATAATCAAGTCAAGCAAGTCATCTAACTTTTGGAAGAATAGGGCCATTGTAATGCGAGATGTATGGTAAGCTCCCGAATCGCTTGCTTTATTAAACGTTCACAAAATTTTAGTTATGATGGCAATCCTACTCGTGAAGATATGAAAGGAATGCTCATTTTGAACACTACTTGCGTTTTATGACAAAAGAAAATCGGCTTAATGACTTGGACAAATTTTTTTCGGATCCTCATTTTTAGATTTACTATCAAAATAACGATGCAAGTAAATAAAAATAATAAGAAAAACATGATCAAAGTAATTGTTCTCTCTTTTTTTATTTATCTGATACTAATAGTAATGTAAGGATAGTTCCCAATCCTACTATGTATATTATGGGGCGCAATCTGTCTGCTCTATAAGAAATTCAACTGTTAAGTATCAAAGAGAATATTTATATCTGCTTTACAAAGGGTTTCCCTGCCTTTATATGCATTGCACTTTCAACAGCCATTGACGGAGCATTTCAATGAGCGCAGACAATGGCAATGCAACAATTGAGGTGAGTCGTCTTCATTGGCGACAAAGTCCTTTAATTTATGCGCAACGACCAAATTTATTGTCGGAGCATCTTAATGGTTCATTAAATTCATTATTCGGTCAAGTGCAGCAGGGAATAAGTTTACAAACGCATTGCAAATACAAATACTCAAACGTACGCGAACCTATAGATACATTTTTCAGTACTTATATGCATTGCATTCATTCATGGCAGACATTCCATGACAATCCTGTGCTGCCACATTCTGCTCGATACGCATGTGTATGCGTATCGCATTTTAATGAGTTTTTCCTTGTGAAAATTTATTTTCATTTGAATTCCTTTGCAATAAATTGCCGCATTTCGCTTCTTTTTTTTTTTTTGTATTTTACATTTGCTTGCTTGCAGCTTTATAAGAAAGAATTGCTGTGGGCGCCCAGCTCAACTCGCGAATATGCGATTATACATTCATTAATGAAATTAATTGCAGACAATTGCTTTCAGAAGGCAATGTCTATGTACTCGTATTGTACTATATACATGTGTAAATAATTGTATGGAAAGTGGCTAACAAAAGTTCGGTAAGTTGTATTGTAAACGAAATATATAATTATTATATATCCATTTTTCAATATGGAATAGAAGCAAATAATAATAATATGCTTGTTATCTTTTTAATCTTTTTAACAAATGCTAAAAAGCACACAGGTGAACACTGTCCAAAGCAATCTAGTGCTAAGTGAATTGATACAGATCTTAAAGTTTCGCTTTACGAAATGTACTTGTTGGTGAGAGTTCAGCACTTCAAAATATGATCGCATGCAGACATAAACAGATTCTGCATAACATATTCGTTTCCAGTGTTTCAAATTCAATTAAAAAAGGAGCTAGATAGAGTGAGACAACGTTGCTTCTGCCCATATAACGGCAGTAGACGGCACATCGTAGCACCAATAGATTACTTATGCTACTATTCAGCGCCATCTATTGGCAAAATATGCACAAAATTACCCTTGGTCCTCCAGGTCAGGGTACACAAAATTTATTGAACACGGTTACATAGTATGAAGGCATTTGGAATTTCCACTACGCAGAATTCGGTGTATCACTTACAAATTATTAGGCTATATTTTCCATATAAATTTTTTAATGAAAAATTTATGTACAAAAAGAACAGTTTAATCTTTCTGACTCAAAACTCGTGGCTCAAACTCGTCGCATAAATTGTTTGTGTATCTCAATCAATAATATGAGGCAACTATCAACTGATCACACCTATATGCTGCGTAGCATATTTTGGGCAACATACACGAAATTCGACTTTAAGAAAATTTATTATTGTATTGCCAGCGTTGACTGCTAATTTTAGAATATTTTTTTAAATGAAATATAAGCAATTGATTACCATTTTTGAATTGTTCTATACAATTTTACCGAACTTTAGTTAGCATCCCTCGTATGTCTACAAAAGAACTGCGTTACAGATAAATACATACATGTAGAATAGCTTTTTATTCAGATACATACTTATATGCATTGCAATTTTGTATAAGCATCCATTAGTTATTTGCTGCTTTGTTTGCGCTACTTTGTAATTTTGCATAACACTGCGAATGCGTAATATGCCATTTTCATATGCACAGATACCTACCCCGTAATGGGGCAGCAATTTCTTCCTTGTTGCAGTTGCTGTTGTCTCATTTTACATGCTTCATTATATCGTATGTGCATTTATTTTCTACATGATTGTCGAGAACAGCGTATTGAAAATAATATGGTACAAAAAAAAAAATAGAACTCCAACGTATAAACAAGGTGCGTTGCAAAGTAAATAGAACTTTTGAAATAGAAACTATTCTTATGTGTTGAAAAGCTACATGCTTTTTCAACTACTTGTTTAAAATTTCATGGCATTTTAAACACTGGAAGCGCAGTTATTGCCGTCGGACAGGACGTACTTCAGCATGCCGGATAGCTACTACGTCCACAAAACGGTTGACTTTCATCGGAAAAAAATGGTAAAAATGAGATTTTTAGTTAAAAAATTTAGCTCACTTGTCAATCGAAGAGCTGATGCGTATTATCATGTAACAAACGTCAACTTCCTTTTGAGTGCACCCAATTTTCGGTGGTCCAAAGCTAAGTCAAACTTCAAAAAAATGTATCTTTTGATACTGCTTAAATCCAATGCACAGTTTTGCACAGTTTTGATGGCATTTTCGGTGTTCGCGGAAATAGTTGGCCAACGTATTGCTCATCTGTTATATATCTGCGATCGTTTTTATACTGCATACATATATCACTTATGAATTCTGCCACGGAATAAACAAGCATCACCATTAACTTTGTTCATCAAATAAAATGTTTCGGTAAACGTTTTAAAACAAAACTTAATGTAAGCTCTTTGTTCGATGCTCATAACTTTACCGATAAGACAAACATATTATCACTTCAGATGCAATAACACCACTTTCAGTGGACCCAATGTCATGAAACATCGACTGGAACTGGATTAAGATGCAGGTACGACTTCATAAATGGCCTACTCCAACAGTTCTGTTTACTTTGGAACGCACCTTGTATACTCGTATATAGGAATAATGTAAAATAATACTGCTACCTTTTGTATGCACAAAGATGGAAAAACGTTGTCGAGCGTCAGAAGGACTCTAAAACAAAACAAAAAATAAGCTAGTACATTGAAATATTTATGTTGTCAACAGTAAATAACAATGCAAAGCTGTTCTGGATGGTCGCTCGCTGTTTAAGATATCAAGTGCAGTGTTGCATACATAAAAAATAATCAAATGCATAGATGATTAGAGCGAGATATTCTAAACAGACTTCAGTCAATGGAAGATACAAAAATAAGGAGATATGATGGCAACATAAGTAATGTTGGAAGTGGAGGGAATAATGAAAAAGTTGAGATACTCGTATTTGATGTCAAAGTGCAAAGAACTTTTAAATAATTAAGAAATGTATTACAACTTGAAACTTGATATTTTTCAGTAATTTACAAACAGTTCCGACTGCCCATTGAACTTTATTAAAACAATTTCAAAACCGTGTATACTTAAATTCTGCTTTTAAAAATTATTTTATTCTAATTTTTGTACAAGACGAGAGTTTCCTTTTATATTGTGCGTTTAATAATGAAAAACAGTAAATTACGATGTATTAAGTGTATATTGAAAGTATTTTCTATGAAAATGTAGAGTTTGTTTGAACGAATTTGATTTGAAGCACTTTTGCCAGTCAGAAGTGAGTAACACCAAAACGAGCTGTTTAAAAGCTGGCACAGTTTTTTCAGACGTCGAACAAACAATGATGAAGCAACTTATTTTTGATGTGTCTGTAGTACAAAAAGAATCTTTAGGTGCTTAGTAAGGGCAGTAAGACGTACGACATATCAATTCAATGTTTTGAGTGCTCAAAAAGTTTCTTGTGTAAACCGATGTATGAGGGTTCGCATTGTCATGGTGGAGAATGATCGGTCTCCGGCGGTTGATTTTTCTTAGATCTCTGAAAATTTTTGGCAAACAAATCGTTGTATATTATTATATCAGTATTAACGATCCTACGGTGCTCTAATGGAAGATTTATGACATGATAAGTTGTGCCGAAAAGAACAGGCTATCTTTTGCTTCGAAGTGCGAACACGATTGCTTTTTTGTTTTCAATTCATATGCAAAAATCCATTATTCTCCAAAGACGTATTTCGTACTATCGTCACTGTATACCTTCAACATTTCCTTGCAGCAATCGATAAGTGCCCCTTTTTTATACCATTCACACATAGTGTGAAATGGTATTATCGGTTTGTCTGAAAGTTTGTAAAGCATTAAACTAGCCATCATAGACCCACACAAAGTATATATATTCTTGAACAGCTCTACGAGACGAATCGACCTAGCCATGTCCGTCTGTTTGTCTCTCTGTCTGCCTGTCCGTGTATATGTTGTTGCGCATTTTTTGTGGACCAATTTTTATGCTATCTAGTTGAAATTTTGCACATACACTTCTTTTTATTGCAGTTAAATAGAGTATTAAGATTGACCTGCCATGCGTACATTTTGGGGTAGCCCCCATACAAACCCACCACCCACTTTTGGATTTTTATATAAAAAAGTCTTTTATTCTAGATTGAAGTTAATATAAACTTAATAATTAACACAGTGACATTCAGTGGACGGATGATTGACATATATATTAATGGGTGGGACCCGCCCACTGTTTGGAGTAGACCCCCATACAAATCTACTGCCCAGTTTTGACTTTTTGTATGAACAATTCTTTATTGAAGTCAATTTTAAGTCGAAATGCAATGTGGTGACTTTTTATGGTCAGCCGATTAACATACATACGTGGCCAGCCCACTTTTTGGTGTAGCCACCATACAAACATACTGCCCACTTTTGTGTTTTTGTAATAAAAACTTCTTTATTAAAGTCAATATTAGGTTAAAATGCGATCTGGTGTGTTTTTATAGACAGCCGCTTAACATACATAGACTAATGGTCGTGGCCCGCCCACTTCTTGGGGTAGCCCCATACAAACCCACCGTGCAATGTTGTGTTTTTTTATAAAAAAATTCTTCATTTAAATCAATATTAGCTTGAAATTTGATTTGAGAACCAACGTTTTACAGTGACAAAGGACGGTGCTTCATCACCAAAAGCGAAAGTAACTTTATCAAAGTACATTTGTCTTGATAATACTCGTCGAAAGTCATAATAAACCGTCGCGATGGAAATTTTCACTAGTTATTTTCATTTATTTTTTTTTTTTCAAGTAAATAACACAAATGGAAATTTCAGTTAACACCTAATAACCACTAGGATTGCCGAGGCACACAATATACAAGACGTACTGTAAAACCCTTCACACTTACAGCCCTCGGAGATTTATACAATATCATATAACAGGCGCGATATGAAAAGCGTTGTATAAACAAGAATTCCTACAAACTTAAAAAAAAGATAGTTTAATTTAAGAAATGTGTAACTATATTTATTCAATAAAAAAAAAACAAATGAACGAGTATGTTTCTAAATAAGTAATCATAAAACTCACTTTTATTTCAGATGAGCTTCCACTAAAATATAACCAAAATTTATGGAAATTATGCATAGACACACGGTTGCAACGCATATACATATGTCTGTATGTAGGAAACAAACCCAATTTGGAATGAAATGTGCCAACGTAAGTACAAATACTAAACATGAAAAATGACCAAAGGGTGCACTTAGTGCTTGATTTTTGTAGTTTTAGATTACATACCCTTTTGCAGTAACATACCCTGTTGTACACGGTGCTCTGCTGTCATAGAACGAGTCAAAACAACAACACGCAAACAGGGCATAATAGTTTTGTAAGCTCGCTTTGGGGCATTCAACTGTATGCGACGTCTTTATTTCCCAGAATACAAGCATTTATGCGCGACTACCGAACTCACCCACTCAACAATATATATTTGCACTGCATACACTATATGTATTTTATAGTGGTATTTGCACAACGTAGAAAGTTGTTTTGTTATTCCTGACAACAACAACAACAAGAAAGAATACTGCAGTCCTGTTTTTTTGATTATTAGATACGCTATACACAGTCATAGCCTTTTGTTTTTTTTTTTTGTTTTTTGTGGGCATGTGGGGATTATATTGTCAGTTCTGGACCTTCGTGTATGTGAGATATTTTATCGGGATTTACAACACTCCAAATGTGGTGTTTTTAGCTTAAAGTGTAATCTCGGAATATTTCTTTAGATTACACAGCTTCCCCTTTAATAGATCAACTATTTGACCAGCTTTGTGGCACCATCATGTTGGAACCTTGGTAAAATAGTGAACTGCATTGCCCGTAACATGGAGATCATTTTCATCGACGAAAAAATATGGCCGAACCACACCTCCGGCATAGAATCTACAGCACACGAAGCCATTGTTCAAAAAATTTTTCGCTGAAGTTGATTTTACGATGAAATTCAGAATTTTTATCAAATTGTTGCAGAGTCGAATCGATGAAGTTTTGGCGCTTCAAATGATGAAGAAGCTTCGGACAGACAGAAGCACACCTTTATGTAAACTTTTGTGGCTGATGAAAATATATATATATTTTTTATGTTAAATTAATTATCAAACTAAATCATCCCATATGTGTAGGGTATACCAATTGTAGTGCTAACAAAAACTAGAAAAACTACAAACACAGCAGCAAGTTGTTGATTTTGATATTCGAATTTGGAACTTGCAGCTCAGAATTTGCTGCTTAGCTGCATTTTCATTTCCATTTGCAGCGCACTGTCTCCGCTGTGTGCTCTGCTTTAGTTTTACCATATAGTATATTTGTTTTTGTTGAGTCAAGTCTGCTCAAGAAGAAGAAGACTCTTGTAGCTACTTCAACTTCATATAGTATAGTAGTATATCCTTGCCTTGCAACAACTGTGCCTGCCACTTGCTTTGTTCGAGCCAAAACGAGTTGAGTCGTCGCAGCTTCACGGCGTCTTTTATGGTCATCAAAAAGTATGACAACTCCTCCGCTACCCCGGAAATTCTCCAACTTCAACGGCATACACGATGTGTAGTATGCGAGTGCGCTTTGTTCTGTTCTTGTTCTGTACTATATGGTTTTTTTTTGTTTTTTTTTTTTCTTTACGATATGAATTTTTATGGCGCTGCGGGACATATTCTGCACGGATATATTCTCGCTCTAATGAAAAAGTTATGACCATCAAGTAAAGTATTATGCTTGAAGCAGCAGCAGTACAATGAGGCAAATGGGTTTTACTAACTGGCAGCGCAGGCGGCGTTTTGTTAAGTGACCTGTACGGATGAACCTCTCAGCTCAGCTCAGCTCAGCTTGGCTCGATTCTCAGCTCAACTCGAATCAACTCGACTTGACTCCATTGTGCATGGTTTTTATTCTTGTTTTCTTATTGTTGTTATCTTTGTTGTCATTGATTATACACTACATATATAATGTGAATTGTATTATAATTTTACTATTGTGTTTGGAACACCTTATGTTCGTAATCAGCAGACGATTTTAAAGAGCAAGTTGTTCTAGTAATGGCTATCGACCTGTCTATCTGTCTGTTCATTTATAATTCGGTTGTCTTCAAAAACTTTTCCTCCGAATTTTTAGGTATTGCAGGGGAAGAATATCAACGCGCTAAGTACCTCTAGTGCCTCTAGAATACTATTCACGACTATGTGGAGCTGTTCACTTGTAGCAAATACTGAACGAAACCCGAACTAGTGATCCGGGAGTAGAACTTAAGAATATATGACGTCGGATAGTCCGGTGGCAAAAAGTCTCTTCCAAATCTTCGAGAGCGATGGAAGAAGACTGATCTACCGGCATGACTCTGGGTTACCTTCCGGTGGACGGATCAGTGTGATCGCCGCAGTTTTGCAAAGTGTAGGAAAGTATTGACTACAAATTCCCACTAAAAGTGATAACCAGAAAAAAAAACATACCTCCGATTTTACTTCAAAAATTTAAATATTGATTTTTATATTATTTCCGAAACATCTTTCAAATAAGGCCAGATCTAACTACTACAGCTCTTTTTCCCCCTATTTATTCTATACGAATACGCCATCCACCTGACTTCGTTTGACGTAATCTATTTGGCTTGATACCAAGTGATGAAGTTGTACAGTTATTTCAGCATGTGTTCTTTGACGCTCTCTTAACCCGCATGCTAGGGAGCTCCATTCTAGGGTCATTCGATGCCTTCGAAAAGCTTGTCTTATTCTAATTTTCTTTGCCGAAACTGCGCCAAAGCTTATATTTACACTATAAAATAGTGAACCTTAGAAAAAGTGTATCTTATGGTCGAGGATACTCAATACCAGCGTTCTTTTATATTGCTTATTGTTGATGTGGTGGTTATTGTTGTTGTTTTTGTTGTTGTTGTGGCTGTGCGTTCGTAGTTCGTTTAATTCAGTTTTTGTCCAAGTTTTTGCTGCATGCGCCTTTTGGCCATGGGGCGTATACTTTATCTTTGCACTCTAATAGCATTGTACGAATTGTTTGTGCATGCGTATACACATATATTTCTCCATATATTGTAGTGTATTTCACATATGAAATTTTTAGTATTTTTGAAATTTGTTACACAATATTTATGTAAGCAGAAAAAATAATAAACAAAAATTAAACCAAGTATTTCAATCTTTCTTTAAAATATTTTTACTTCTTATTTCTGCAGGACTTTCTGTAACAAACCGTCTATACTTCATTTTGGATACGACTGCAATATGACGAATTTATTTAAAGATATAAAATGTAGCTGTATATTACTTATATCTACTTTTTGATACTTGCTTCTCACAAACCATCAAATTTACTGTACAGCTGCTATGATTAAATCTTGAAATTAATTATGCATTAAGCTCTATGAGTTTCACTCACTTGTATAAATATTATATATTAAAAAATCATATTAAAAATCATATTAAAAAACCGAAAAATAGCAAAAAATTCACCTGTTAACTGCACGTACACAATTTCCAAAAACGAGTCAGCTTAAAATGTTGCGAAATAAGCACATTTATGGTCCAATACATATGTATACATCAATTGATGAATGGAAAGCGCACAGATCATTAACCACAGATTTTGTGTAAATTATGGCAATAATTCAGTACAGCTGCCGCCAAAGCCGAGCAAGCCAAAGTATAATAATAAGAATTACGCATCCCTTAGCACATTCATCCCATTCATTAACCCATTTCTATGCCCCATTTTGCGCGTGCGTTGAAGCCATAAACGCTGATAACAATTAACTTAATCAAATGCAATTGAGCAATGTCATTTATGATTTTGATTTCATTCAGCTTGAGCTGTTTGCTTGCCTGTTTGCCAAGTTATTGCCAAGTTGGCATAGCTTGAACTTATGACTGTTTGGTAAGCGCATTTGGTGTAGTTGGTTGTTGTTGTTGTTGTTTGTTATTAATAGGATTGTCAATCGCAAATTAATGCTGCCTCAGTCGGATTCCTTCAACCTTGGCGCACTCTCGTCCTTGTAAAGGATACTGTTTTAGAGATGTAGAACTTCGATTTGAAATAAGAAACTGAAATTGCATAATTTCAAACTGAAAATTCACTTTATCAGAAATATGATTTTATAACATTAGTTTCGGGTTTGCTCGAATGTGTGCATTCTGAAAGTCCTTTTATCGAGTACTTTTTTATTAATACTAATTAATTTTCTAGAGTATTGCGTCTACGGTAGGTAAAAACCAGTTAACGACCTCGGCTAATTATAAAAATTAGTGCTGTCACCCTCTCTCAGCTCTCTCAATTTGCTAAAAATAACAGCAGAAAAGTCAAAATGAGTGACGTCATAGACATAAGCAACAGACGAAAATGTTTTGTTGTTCTTTGGCGCCGCGTGTATACAACACACAGTAGATAAGAGGAATTTGATTTTTCCATTTGCTCATTTACATTTTTCTATGCAATTTAACTTTTGGCGCAGGGTAGAATAATAAAATAATATAGCGTATTCCCCATAGCTGTTCTATTTTTTATTTCTTTCGGTTCCTTTGCTTTCAGTTTCGTGTCTAAAGAGCGACGCACTTGCCAACATGTTGGTGAACATAAGTTGAGTGTGTTTTTGTTGGTAAAATTTAAAAAAAAAAAGAGGAATTAATATTTATTAATATTTAAAACCAAAAAGCGAAGGACTGGAAAAAAAAACAAAAATCTTATATAACTGTGCATTAAATATTGCAAATAAATTGCTCATTTATTGCCGCTCTCTTTCTAGGCGGCCTAAAAGGAGAGCACTAGAAGTCTAACTGTATGTTTCTGCTTTGCACTGCGCCAAGTGTGCCAAAATACCACACTAATGCAAAGTAAGTAATTGAAATCTTTGTTTCTCTTTAGCATCAAGTAACCGACTTCGGCATGCGTTCGTTCGTATGTGTTCCATCGAAGAAGTTCGTCCCCCTGTGACTATGTCTAGACACAGCTTTCATTTATTAATATTTTTATTATTGTGCGCTTTTAAAACAAGAATTTGAATTTCGATCACTGTGTGAACTCTAGTTCATAAAAAGATTGCAAACCGAACTAAGCACTAATGACTATAGCGTTGCCAGATCCAACCAATTTATCACAGTTTAATCCCTTTCGGAAAATGTAGTCTCCAAGAAAAAAACACACCCTGTATATTGTACGAGTACAATATAAATGTCGTTGTCATTGTGCAAATTAATATAGCAGTTATTATTTACAGTCAATTACATCAGCGGCGTGCAGACAAATACACTGACATCTATAAATACATTACACAGAACGAAAGGATATACGCTTGTATCTAGGTTGATAATTCAATACTATATGTAACTATAAATTTATATAACAATGCAAGGATATTAATTTCACAGGCTATACCAGCATTTAAACTGTAAAATAATTTGTTATTAACTCGTTTTTCTGTAAATTGTATCGCAGAAAGAGGTGCGCATTAAATTGGCTGCATTCAAAGTATCTGCGTATCTATACGTTCCATAGTTTGCAATGGCATAGCGTCTGCATTTTGCTGCTTGTGCTTTTAACTTTGTTAGCGCATTTTAATCAAACTCTAAATTAGTCATTTGCATGGCTTTGACACAAAGTAAGCGCTGCTTCACTATTCACAGGACACTCCGCACTGGCGTATCTCGCTGTCTGTTTCTTGTATCCATGAAACTTGCTGAAATTTGAAAATTACGCTGATTGCGTTGGGAAATTCGCATTTTGTAAAAGATTTTCATTAAGTGACTGTTTATTTTATTTGAACTTTTCTTTCTCTTGTAAAAGCAGCAGTGATGAATGTTGCCCTTAAAACTTACTGACGTATAGATCGTTCGAAGCTAAAATCCAATCTTTTTGTTTCAAGAAATGCACTGGAATCCATTTTAAAGTAAAAGAGAAAATTGAAATTTAATAAAAAGGCAACTAAAATGTATTTCTGTTTATGCATATTAAAGCTAATAACTTAAAGACACACAGTACTCACCGCACAAGAAATGGTTCTGAAAAGAAAAACTTTACATACAAAAAGTTCAAAGCAAAGAAGAAAATAATTTCAAAACATCTTTTATATGAAGTTTTTCTTTGCTGAAGCATTTCTTATCAATTGCGTACAGGGCTTTAATATGAAGTTTACAATTGCATATGAAAATTAAACTATAAAATTGTTAGGAGACTGAACCGGTTTCATACCAGTTACTATTAGCATCGCTAATGTATTAGTTTATTTTCTTTCAGGAAGAGTTAGTCAAACTTTTCATTGCGCTTTACTTTAATTCAATCTGTCATTCCCGATATTTATAACTATGTTTCAAAGCTATTAAGGTAGCTGATATTTATTTTTCGATGCGAAGATTAGGTTTAGTGAGTCTGAATCGCACAGCACCATCGGCAGGGCATCTTATGTACGTTTAAACCTCCGCGAGACAAACTTAAAATTTGTATGGGACTATATCCTATAGGGATTTTAAGTGGTCATAGGTGACCAAAAATACACCAAATTTGGCATTTCTAGCTTAGTTAGGGGCAAAACCAAAAAAAAATTTAAACCAAAACTCAACAAGAGTACTGAAGCTTCTCTGGTTTTGATTCATACCGGCAGCGGACAGACAGACAGACTGACTGACTGACTGACACACAGACAGGCAGACAGATATAAAGATATACAGAGCAAATGCCGAAACCGAAACCGAAGAAAAACCGCCACATCAAAGCAAATGATGGAGAAAATTTAAAATTAATAATAATAATTAATTAAAAATGAAAAAATAAAATAATTATGAAAAACATTCGTCTTTGATTATCTAACAATCAATGATAAAAACTATCAAACCGTATCATATGGCTTTCTCTCGAGTAACGGTTCGTTAATAGGCAATGGCGCAGTTTATAAGGGGATAATGCAACAGAACTTGCTTGTGGTGAGTATGATGTCTTTCCCATTTCATTATCATTGGATAACAGACAATTTTGTAATACACAAAGCGATTTTCAATACGCATGATATAAAAGCAATCATTAGCTGGGGATGATGGGTTTTGGCATACTCTGAAGCACGTGTATCGGAAGCCGATCATTTTTCTGTGTAACAAATAAAGTTGTTTATAATTACTTCTTTCGCATTGACTAATGAGCCAGCTAAAATTCATATTTTAACTTTAATTATTTCAAAGAACATGAATGATTCATTTAACAACGCCGAACCAATGCATCTATTTTAAGAGCATCTGAATCTGAATAACAACGCAAATCACGTCTTACGTAGCTTCGTAGTATGAAAACTGCGAATTGACAGCAAAATTTGCGGTGTGGGTGCTCGGGTTGGTCAATTTGATGCAAATGAATAAAATTCCATATCTGCAAAAATAATATACACTGAAAAAATAGGTGGTATTTTGTTCACGCAGGAGATACGATTCAATTGACTGTTGAACAATTTACTTAAGGTAATTTCATGAAATATTGACATAGATATTGTACGAGTATTCTACAACATGTAGTTAGAATAACATACTTTTTCACAGATGAATTAAAAATCTCTTGAGTACTACAACGCCCCATCTGAATGAAGTAGATTTTGTATAGGATAGAATGCAAATATACATTAAATCACCGCTGAGATGGGCTTTGATCATTTGCATAGATTGCCGTCCACTTTGCGCGATCCATAAAATACTACTTAGACTGAATATTATCTGGGAAGCTTCTGAAATACTTAACAAAGAGAGACAGTTTTTAACAGTGTTGCCGTTTGCTGAAGCCTTGCAATAATCATCCACCAATTAAAACATTGGAAACGAAATGAAATATAATCTATAAATAATATAAATTTTTAACAGACTCAAGTGCAATTTGCACATAGATCAACATTTACATATTTTTATCAATGCTAGCAGATAATTATAACAACTTTTCGTTTACAAATACTATTAAGCTACGGAGAGACGTGCTTCGAGCTCAGCTACGTGTTTTTCATCAGTTCGATGCCCGGACATAGCAAATATTCTTACTTATAAACGCATACCACTTTCCAAGCAAGTTTTGTTGTTCGTAGAACACAATCTATCAAAGAGTTACGCCCAATTGTTACTTCGCCTACTCTGTTGGGTATTCAGTAGAGCTTGTAATGACAAAAATTTATGCAACAGCACTAGATTAAACTTAAGTTAAATAGATTCTGCAAAATTAGTTCTATTTATGTGCCATTATACAAAACTAAAACGACAACAACAATAACAAGAACAACGAAGACGAACAAGAATAGCGTGTGGCTAAGTAACTACTTTATCTATTTCAATATAGTAATACAACAAGCAGTGTAATATCTGTAACAATAGCTATGTTTAGTCTATGAATCAGTATGCGACAACAACAACATCAAAATCATACTGAACAACTATTACAAATATGTAACAAATGCAGGCAGTTACTCGGCGTACGTTGCAACAAAAGCCATGCAGCTTAGACTGCATAAGAAAGGATCTCGAGGTGCAGCAGGATAGAGCAAGAAGAAATATAAAAGAAAACACAGACTGACCAAAATTGAAAAAGAAACTGTTGCTGCTTGTGTAGCATTTACTAATGTAGGCCGGTTCTAAGCGACGACGACAACTCCGTCTACGGCGCATTCAAATTCGCAACATCAGCACAAGAACGCCACAGGAAGCCACTAACGCTACTGATGTTTCACTTCCGGATGCTATTATGCTATGTACGCCCGGTTCGTTGCCATAAAAGATTTCTGCGTCGGCTGCATCAATCTCCAGCATGCATGCAGCACAAAAGTTGCAAAAGCAACTTCAACTTCAACTTCTACGCCAACTTCAGCTTTTTTCCACTCTTTAGAAGTGATGTGAATAGTACATTAATGTTTTTAACCAGTTTGTAACAGAAAGTAGGAAAAATTGGAGAAAACAATGAATTGGTATATATTTACATACCTATATTTTTGAACACTTCGTCAAAACTTTGTATCCATATTCTTCTGTCACCTCGTCTGTTTAAGCGTTAGTTTCGCTCCGGTTTTCGATGCATCGTTTAAAATAAAATAATATGGAAACTCTCTGAGGTCAGCATTTAATTAAAATCCGTATGCCACGTCCACTTGTTGCGGTACCACACATACAAACCTAGCGCCATCTAAGGAAAACCTTTTTATTTCAGCAAGATTTGAAATGCTTTTGGAAGGTTATGCATGGTATGAGTTTTGGATCACATTCGCTATACCGAAAAGTTATTCTTAAAGGGGCATGACACCACCCATTTTTGCAGTCTAAACTTATTTCTCCCGGTGCTCTATACATACATATGTATCAAATCTAAACCGTCTGCGTCAAATAGTTTCTGACGCAACGAATTTGAGTTTTTTCTTTCATTTCTATACAGATACTTAGACACCCACCGCCACATATTATCTTAGTTGAAAAACCTTGAATTTTGGAATAAAGACTTTTTATGAACAGAAGCTTGACTTTTGTTAGAATAAACCAGCGATGCCTGCCAAAGGAAGCAACTAACTCCTCCAATGAAAGATTTAATTCTCATGCAAACACATTGCTTACACCTATTGGAACATTATGCATATGAAATATTTCTACTTTTTCTCAAGGAAAAGAATTCTACATTATCATTTGGACTTTTTTTCGTGTTCTGAGCACTAAATTTTGACAGCAATTGCATGAAACATTTCGATTTAAATTGAATTTCGATATTATCGGAACTTCTTGATCTATGAAATGAAATCTATCACAACTCCAATAGTGATCATTTCTAAGCGCATATGAAGAGTGTTAAAGATTCGGTTCCCCGTAGTTAAAGATACTTTTTGTTCATATTTTTGTCTGCTGCATTGTTGCAGTTGCACTCATAGTTGTTGTTAATGTTGTTGGCGGCTTGGTTGCCAAAGTGGTTTCCATGCAGCACTAACGCACTCATATCTTATTGTGTGCACATAGTGACAATGGCAGACAGACAGACAGACAGATAGACAGACATAGATGCATAACTAGCTGCCTGCACTGCAGACTGCCTGCAACTTTGCAGACAAACATTTACAGGCAAATGAGCATAAGGCTTCATGACAGACAACAACAAGTTTTGCATCCACTGTAGGTTGCATCTGTTTGTTAACCACATGCCACACCAACACTACTGCTTCTAACACACTCTTTCACTTCCAGTCGGTATTTAAATTGTATATAGTGACGTCTTTCGGATTAAGTTGAAATGATTTAATGAGCATGTTTTCTGTAAAATGTGGTAATTGTCACGTATTACGTGCTCAACCTGAAGATTACGTATTCGCAATGTGGCTTGTAGTTACCAAAAAAAAAAAAATAAATAAATAAATAAATAAAGAGTAGAAAGAATCCAGAATGCAAGCAGGTGTATATGCAAATTATGAATTCTTAACAAGCCTTTTCATATGCAGTTTTTTATCTACGTCTACCTAGTATATACACAGTGAATCACGAAAGTATGTTGTCACATATATAAATTTTCTTTTATGTAAATTGCGTTAGGCTACGTACTAGCATGAAATTATTTAATTATTTCAGTTTAAATTTTAATGGTACTCTTCATTTTATTCGTATTTATGTCGTTAGAATAAGACGTGTCGAAAACTTACTTACTTAAGCTAATCTTCTTCTAATTCAGAGAATAATAATTTTTATTGATTTTAAAGGCAGTGATGTATTTGCGGTTTTTTGTTTGATGGTCAGTTTAAAATTGAAGTATTTTTTTAATTAAATCATAACGAATCGCGTGATAAAAAATTATTAATAACGATAACTCATTGAGAAGTTAAAAATCTTTGAATCAAAAATTGTTTACCCAACCAAAAAGCAGATGATGACTAGAGCTTGTTTAATACATCTCGTGACGAATGTGTAGCACAAAATTTTCAGAATGGGACATGTATTTGTTTCTATTGTAGCACTTATAACTTTTTATACCAATTCACGGTTGCCTTGTATATTGACCACCTATTTATTTCCATTGGAAACAATTATATTTTTAGCCTAAACGTACACAGAACGTTTTGATCTACGAGCACTTTTTGTGTTGTTTACACTGACATGAAAAATTCATTTGGGTCAAAAATTGGAATTCACTCGTGATAATTCTCGTGCGATTCACTACGACGTGAATTAACTCAACAATAGTGCATCAGTTAAACTACGTCGACTTATTATTCATGTCGAACTTCTCCATTGGAGCAACGAGGGATGGTCAACTCTGAATGAAACATTACCATATGTTTGCCGAAAGTTTCCGGAGAGGTAAGGAAAAGCAACCGCCGAAGACGGATCATTCTCCACCACGACAATGCGAGCCCTCACACATTAGTTCACACAAGAGAGTATTTGAGCATTCAAAACATCGAATTGATGGCTTATACATCTTAAAGTTCTGACATGGTATCCAATAATTTCTTTTTGTTTCCGCACATTACAAATAAATTGCTAGATCAACGTTTATTGGGCCTGAAGAAGCTTTGAAACAGCTCATTGTGAAGGTACCCACTTCAGAGTGCTTTGAAAACTAATTCAAACCCATCGAAAACTGTATTAATCTTCATGGAGAATATTTTGAAAAAACATGAAAACCATTTTCAAATTCAAAAATCGAACAGATTTAGATGTGTCCGTCGGTCTGTCTGAGCGTCTGTTTGAACAATGGAATATTGAAGAATATAAGAGGTAGAGACTTCAAGTTTGGATATTTACTTATCCCTATTCCCTCTTCAGTTAAGGTATATTAAATGTCGTGCCAACCCTACTAAAAGGGGTAGCCCCTCATACAAAACTGTCATTTTTGATTTTCTACGTGTCATTTTTTCTGTTTTCGTGGTTAATTAAACTAGACGCGTCAAAGTTGGTGTATCTTAAATCAATCCTAATAAAATATCCCTCTTAGGTTCAGATAGAATCACAATATAATAAAAATAGCCCTCATACAAATCTATTCTTTAAATAAAGAGCCTTAGGCAAGGTACAGGGTATCTCTAAGTCGAACACAATCGACTGCAGGATATTTTCATGTTTTTTAAAAACTTGAGAAATATTGTAAACTTCTTTCACTTAGCTTAAAATTTGCTGCGGAAAGTTTCTTGATTGGGCGATAAATAATAAAATCGCATGGATTTTTTTACACAAAATGTAAATATGATTCGGAAAAATGCATTGTCGCTACATCTTGTTTCTTTAAGTGCAACTCCAAAAGTTAAAGTTTGTTAAAACCCATAAAATGCTTAGTATATATCAAACAATTAGATGCTTCTATGTTTAATATACTCCGAAATCAATACGCTGCTGAGGAACAGATAGATGCTACTTTCAATATAGGTGTTTAAATTAAGTAACTTGACAAGTATTTAACAACATTCTATCTGACGATGCTATAAACACAAGTCTTGTAAGACCAACAAGATATAAATTATGTTAGTTTGAATAGCATTTAAAAACTAGTTGTGAATTATAAGCGCTTTCAAGTTTTAATGACATTTACATAATCGATTTACTTGAGTATTCGGTTTTGTGCAAGCAGTATTTGTAGCTCATCAGTGATTAAGACTACACATATGGTACAATAATACGTTGAAAAGTTAAATTAATTAAATTTTGTATTTTATTGCATTTTAATTTTGTGTGCGACAGTATACCTCTATATGTATCAAAAATGTTACTGCAAAATGTGTTGCAAATTATAATGACATAATTACTTAGTCTTCAGCTGCTAGCTACTAATACGGTAGGTAAAATTTCTTTTTAACTATTTGTAGTCTGTAATTGCTTCATCATTTGGCACAAAGTATTTTCTTGCAACAATTATAGATACTAATAGTAGTTGTAGTTCAATGTACTGTGTGTACATATGCCCATTATGTAAAGCAGCTTAGGAACTTGAACAAACAACTGTGCTGCATTTAGCTAATAACTAGTAGCAACAATAATAACAACAACAACAACAACAAAAACAACGACAATATAGCGTATAAAACTAATCTTATTTGACGGATGAATTAATTAAAATCAGTGTAACGCATCTAGCAAAGCACGAAGCAGCAACAAATTGCTGCTGTTTGCTGTTGCTGTTGCTGCAACGCTTGCCGATGCTGACTAAATGACGACTGACCAACCTACGCAGCAGTTGCAGCAAGGTGCAAAAGATATAGTCTGAAGGAGCGGGAGACGATAGTGAATTACCAGGGATTTGAAGCGAAATAACTTTAAAATTCATTCGCTCCGGCGCTAATATGCTGCTCCGCGGTGAATATTCTGTTCCAGCCTTTTATTCATTTGTTGAATTATTCACAGGTGTTTTTTTAAGTTTTAAATAAAAAAGCTAAAATGTAATTGGATGTCGGAATCTTTAAACACGATCTAGGCGGCTAGTTGGTCTGAAACGCGAAATTAGCTGCTCTTCAAAATGATTTCTCAAGAGAGCCATTGCCTTACACGCTGTGTGTGCCGTAGCTCCGTCTTACTAAAACCAAATATCGCCGAAATCACGGGTTTCATTTTCAGGCAATAAAAAATCGGTTATAATGGTACGGTAGCGCTCGCCATTGATTGGTTATGTTCTGTCCGATTGGTCATGGTTTTCAGCCACACTCTCCTCTACAGTCACAATTTTCTCCTCTCTACGGACTGGATGTGGTCTATTCGACCGCGTATCAACCAAGACCGTACACTGAGACTCAAATTTGCGAATGGAATTGGCAATAGGGGGCTCAGAAGGTCGATGATTAATTAATCACCCGCTACTACTTTATGGAATCTCCGATTATTCCTTTAAGGCGTTGCAAACATTGTGACTAAATTGTAATACTATTCACACTCTCTGCGAAGAGAATGAAATGCTACATAGATAAATTATGTATGTGCTTCATGCACTATTTCAAGATCTGAAAAAAAAAGCAACACACACACGCTTCACATGAAATATGCACACACCCACACATACTTGTATGTTGTTCCTCTTTCTTTCGAATTCAACGTTTCGCGACATATAACGAACGAAGGCACGCTAAAGAACAACCCAATTTTCGGTGTCTCCTTCTCGCGCAACGAACGGAGGTACATACTATCAAATGATGATGGACAAGAAATGCTAACAAGTAAGTCAGTATTTAGCTCAACATTTCGTGTTCAAGAGACTTATTTATAATTTGATCAAAGTACATAAGCTTTTTCTTTTATATTCAGATTGCTGTCGATATAGTACTGACGTACTATATACGTCAGTACTATATAGTACTGACGTACTATATAGTACTGACGTACTATTGTCGAATAGCACTGACTTTCATTGGAGATGAAGATTCAAAACATAGTGCGCACCATTTGAAGTACCTTGCTATTGCTCTGTTAAAATTTTACCGTTCCGAAGATTTCTGCTCCAGTATTCGCTCCATTCCTAAGCCCTGTGAATCAGCAATACGGACTGACAACATCGCATTTAAATTTACCTACGTAAATGTATTTTCAAATTAATTTAACACTGTCAATTTGTGTTGTCCAGTGAGCGATGTTACACTAGATGCAGAACAGCTCCACTATCATACAGATAGACAGTCAGTCATTCAGTCAGTCAGCCAGTCAGTTAAATTGTGAGAGTTAGGTAGATAGCTAAAAGCAGGTCGTTGTTATGTTTGTTGTTGTGTTTGTTGCATTTGGTTTGTAAATGTTAACTAATGCGGTGGCAAAGTTATTTGCATACGCAGCAACAACGAAAGCGACAGCGACAGCTACAGCGAATTTGGCAGCAACACTGACAGTGGCAATCAGCTTGCAGTCATTTTCAACCATGTCCGTCCGTTCACATATAACTATACGTCCTTCGCATCCTTGTTGCAGACATCAAGCTGCAACTCTGCAGCTCAACTCTGTGCACGCCTGATAGCGCTGCGGTATTTGTCGACATTTAGCATGATTTAATGACACCGTGCACATGTTGCCGCAGGGATTCAACACAGTGTAAGATGCAAATGACAATCTGCGAACGGACTTTGGCGCGCTGAATTGTAATTAAGCAAGCACAGGAAACAGCGATTCCACTGAAAGCATTGTCATGTACTCTAACACAAGTTTTGGCATTCGCATTGAACCAAGAACCAAAGGCGCCAGACAAAAAGAATTTAGGGAAGGTCACTACACTAAACTCAACTTATCACTTTGTTGGCATTGATGTCGCTTTGTTGATAAACTTTTGAGCGATAATGAAATTGCAAACTGTAAAACAAAAGAAGGATTAACAATTATAGAACAGAAACTTTTGCAACCTGCTTACAGAAAATATCATACATATATTTACTTTGTTTATGTTATCCCATTGAATCAAATATGAGTGCTTGTACTATGTACTATATTGTGGGTGTTGCAATACTATTTTGGTAGTAAGTATTTTTGCTTACCAAGTAGAGTTTCAGTCGAATATCAAAAAAACCGGAGCGAGTAGTAATATTGGGTCCAATCAACATTCACATTACCAATATTTTCTCCTTCCACTGACAAATGTTCGTTTCCGTTAACATGTGAGTGGCAACATAACGTTCGCTTACTGTAAATAATAATGGAAATAGCAGTCTCTGTGGACATTTGTAAGTAATAATGAGTTAATAAATAAAAACCTTAAATAGTAAAGTATATTGCAGCAACGGTATGGAGCGTTTTGGGAGCAGTTGTGCTCGAGAACATTGACTACTACTATTTATGACACCGTAAGATGAACAGATTGTTTGGCAAATCCTCTCCGATGGTGTGGAAAATCCTGCGCGAAATTTGCAGTGTGATGCAACGAATGCTTAGTTGACAGTATTTGCCGTAACCATATAGACAGCTAGATAGACTGGATATGCCCAAGTGTTCTGTTCATCATCAAGACCCAAACACGTTTCAATTACGGGGATATCGGTGGTACTCGTGCTGAGCTATAAAGTTAGAAAAACAATAATACAATTGCAAACGAAGAAAAACATCGAAATAAATGCGACGAAATCGATAAAGCAATTTATTTGTGCATTGCCTTTATGGGAACATTCTATTTACGAGGTTTTTTACTTTTCACATATTTGCATTTCATCCTAATTAAGTGAGCGCAATATGTCAAGTAGTCATTCTATGTTTCAAATGGGTAGCTCAACAAATACGATATATAACTCCAAATAACCAAGATAGAATAAGTAGAGAATATTTACATTGTGTCCGTTCTGACTCATTAAATGTCAGATGGAAAAACAGTAAGAGTTAATAAACTTAACGAAACGAATTGATCAAAAAAATATACAAGCTCATAGTTTATGTACCATAAATGCAGCCCTCATTTAGTAACAAATGTTGATCATTCTTCAAGTATTTATGTGTGAATGACATAAATAAAATAACTAATCTATTGACTTGCTCGCTTGTGTTGCATCGTGACCCTCATATCATACAATTCGCCCGGTCAATTGCAGTAACAAGGACACGTATCTGAGTGCTCAAATCAACCAAAATACAAAATAAACTCGCACGATATAAAAAAATATTACGTTACGCTAAAAATAATTAATGAAACGCTTGTGAACGTACAGCAGGACGCAGAACGCAGAACGCAGAACGCAGAAATGGATGCGCAGGAAATAGTCACTCAGTGGAGTACGCAGTTCAGTTCGTTAATGAATGAGGAAACTACTGGGCAGGGATAGATGCATAAATTTTCAACTTAACACAGCGGGTAGACGTTTAAAGACGGAAACAGAACGGTTAGTGAATAGCGTTCTAGAAAACTATTAAACAGTGTCAAAGCTCAACGAAAACAAGCGCATTCAGTTTGCTGGGAGTAAGCGTGCCGCTGTCAGGACTTCGCACCTTGGGGGATAGACGCTTTGAATGAGATGGTTGGTATCGTTGCGTAATTTCAAGCGATATAGCATTAATTAAATTTGTATTCAAACAGCGCGCGCGACTTAATTTCTAATTTCCGCTGGTGGAAAAACAGCGGATATGGCGGTAGGAAAACTTTTGGGGGGGAGTACAAATTATAAATACATATATATATATATATATATATATATATATATATATATATATATATACACACAGAGAAAAATAGGAGTCCCAATTCCAATTTCGTAGCCAACAACTTGGCGTTGTTACAGCAAGATTCACTTCAGTTTTTGATTGTCTAATCTATACTAATATAAAGAGGAAACGTTTGTGAGGTTGTAGGGGGTAATCTCTGGATCTACTAAACCGATTTTGAAAATAATTTCACCAATAGAAACCCACGTTATTTGTGAGTGTTATAGAATATAGATTAACTAGAAAAATGAAAAGACTTTTTTGTGGTAGTCAGATTTGCAAAGTAAGTCGGAGAAAAAACGGTCGAACGGGACGGTTTCTTACGAACGCTGCCTTAACGATGAGAGATATTTGATTAAGTTCTAGAGGAAAGTTGTGGAACTTGATAATACCTACAAAAAGTCAGCGAATGCATATGTCTAACTTTTATATTTAAGTCACAAAAAGTAGTTTTTTATATTAAAAAAATAATATCAAAATTAATAATAAAATTCATATACGAGTTAATGGGAAGGGGGAGGGAAAGAAGTGGTATGAGATGTGGTGGTAGCGGAAGAGGTGGTAGGGGCAGAAACGCGCTTGGTTACTTTTAAACAGGAAAAGGAAGTAGGGGAATGGGCGAAGGGAAATGGGAGTGTTGAGAAAGGGGTAGAAGAGGGGCAGGCGAATTAAAATGGATGGTAGGGTAAGGGATGATAGGGAAGAAGTGGTAAAGGTAAAGCAACGCGCTGGGTACCATTTAAGATAGAAGGATGGAATGTTGTATACATGTTAATGTGATCGAAGGGGGCAGGAAAAAGGGGTGGGAAGGGGAGGGAGAGTCAAGGGGAAAGCCAGCTACGCGTCGGGTATCAGCTAGTTATGTATGCAACCTCTTTAGCAACCTCTTTTACAAAACTACTGTGTATTGCAAGCGGTCGAATCATCGACGCTAATCTAGAAATAATAATGTACATTTTTACACTAATTCGAAAAAACTACAAAAAGAAAGTTACCAAACTGTAACTGTATAGCAGATGAACCAGCAAGACTCAATACAACAAACCATTTCCGACAGGATAAGAAGTCGATCGGCATATCACTGCCAACTTGTAAGCAGCAAATCAAAACCAATAATATTAGGACTAGAAACAATAGGTGGCCTAGACCTACCACATGTAGCACTTCAAAGCAGACGTAGCCTAAGTATTTCCGAAAAAGAACTCAGTCCCAACTTAGAATAAGTAGAACAGATGTACCAATTTTAATAGGAGTGGTAACAGCACACTGTCTCATAGGCATAGAATGAATGTTTCTGATAGTGTTTTTGTTGGTAAAATTTTAAATGAAAAGGAGTCAAATAAATATGTAAAACTAAAAAGCGAAACAGTGCATAAAAAAAACCAACTTTTTTTGCCATAATTTGTACAGTGTGATAAAACACAACACCAATGCAAATCTTTCTTTCTCTTTAGCATCAAGTAGCGGACTTTGGCATGCATTCATTGGCATAATTGTAAAAACGCGAAGTTGCTCATCCGCCTGGTCCACAATCGATTCACGTTATGTCTCAATAAGTTACAAGCTTGTTGATACTATACTCAGTGTATGAATGAATGAGTATTAGTTTTAACATACTCGTCTAGAACTCCCCCTGTAGTTCGGGCGGGGACCAGTCCCTTGCCTAACCACCTGCAACACATTCGACTGGCAACTTTTACATGGCGATGTCATTGAAAGGGACCGAGCGGTGTGACGTTGCAACCCCCTTTCCCAGCCATGCACCAGTCCTAAAAGACTGGCCACTACACTACGGAAAAAGACGAGAAAATTCAGTCAAACGTGTTGGATAGGCAGGGGACTGGCACCCGCATCTGGTGGCCGGTGAATACACTAGTTCCGCACAAGTGCGCCAGGACGACTGGGTCTTATTTACACATACCTATATATAAAAACAAAATTCACACATTTAAAATTTTTATTACACATATAAAATTTTGTATTACCTAATACTAAATATTTAAGATTTCGAAATCGCTGTGGGTCTAGTATAAAGTTTTACAATAATTGTGTTTTTTTGTTGTGTAATAATTTGTTACTTCTAATTTTTTTACAATTTTGGTTGGATCCAGAAAAGATGCTTATAAAAATACATTTGCCAATATCAAAAAGTTACTGTGGTAAAAAAGAGTTTATAATAAATACTTATATATATAATATATGAACTGTTTTTTTCTTTTTGAATGGAGTTTCAAAATTTATAACGTATGTAACTACTATATAATATGTATATAATTTAATTTGAAGAAACAGTATAACATTAATTGCTTGTTTCTCTACTTTTTGTGTACCTAAATTACTTTTTTTTAAGTATGTTGAACTACGAAGGTCTTTTCTTTTTACAATAACACATATTAATAGTAATATTTTTCAATTTTTTTTTTCAATTTTCATTTTAAATTTTTTTTGGTTTTTTTTTTTTTTTTTTTTTTTTGGTGATCGATTATTTTGGTTTATGTTTCTTGTGCCACGGAGGAACTATTTTATACTCAAGGTTCGAACTTCTGAAGAATTTATGAGCCGCATAAAATGTTCTCTTTTCTTAGCTCTAGCAGCTCTAGCAGTAGCAATGCTAGCCTGGCTTTTTGCTTTGGAAATATAGCTAGATCCACTAAGCTTCTGACGATATTTTATGGGCTCATTACTGTTAGCGGTGGTATTGGTATTGGTGACAACGCTTACGACTTCTTTTGCAGCAGTTTGCTTTCCCAAAATATCATTCATAGTTGGTACTGCTGACGCTTTTATGAGCCGATTTAGGTTGACTCATTGACCGTAGGCGTCATTAACTTTAGTGCGCTGCGTTATTTAGCTTAAGTGCGACGACAAATGGCGGCCGAGGCACAAACTACAATACAATACTAGCACCTCCATCATGAGTTTTTAGCACACAAGTACAAGGTTATTATGGAATTTATGCCAGCATACTTTTGTCATAATTGCGGCTCCTTTGGCGATACTTTGCTCTACTGTGCTGTGCTGTGTGCACTCTTGAAAAGTGTCGACAGTTTGAAATATGAAGCACAAAATAACTTCTCATGCTGTGTGTGCTGCTGCTGCTTCATCTTCATCTACACCTTTGTAGTGGCTGTTGTTGTTGTTGTTGTTGTTGCTTGTCCTGCTCCTGCTACTGCTCTTGCTCCTGTTCCCGCTGCTGCTTGTGTCGTGTCTGAACTTTTACTTGCAACAGAAATAAGCTCTGCTACCGCACTTAACTCATTTTTGCTATATTTGTTTGTACCATGTCTGCTACGTCCTTCGTCCTTCGACTGCTCGTTCCTTACTTAATTCATGCATTCTAAAGTTTTATGCTTGTTGAGTTAATAGTTGCTTTTGCTGGTTAGCTGTGGCAAGTCTTTTACTGCTCATTTTCGTTCTATCTTAAAATCCAGCAATTTGTAACAAATGAATTTAGAGCCTTTAACATAGCAGTCCTTCAACTCATTATTCTATTGGCCTTTGTGAAATCCAAGTTACATAATTGCAGCATCGAGTGTCCAATTGTCATCAGGTAATAGTTGGTGTTCAGCTGTCCGTCTGTCTCTTTAGTTTACTATCCTCGGTTGCTTTTAAATAAACCATAAAACAAGCCTATTTACTTCAGTTGCTTTGTGCCAAGCAACCAGTTTTCGAGCATCACCCAACATCTTCAAAACATTTTGTGTCACTTGGCGTGGGTGTTTTTACACAGTATTCCGAATGCGACACGCAGTGCCTGTGCTGTGAAGTGGCTATAAAGTGAAATTATATGTTTACAGAAAAAACCAGCCAATGCTTTGTGAATTTTGAGTTGACCTGGAGTGCTATAAGCTATAATTAGCATTAATTTTACAGTTAGTTGTTTGTCGCCAATAGTTTGACGGTTTGAGCTAGAAGTTTTATTGCACGTACTTTAGTTGGTGTGTTAAACGCATGCGATTTCGTTGTTTGACAGTCGTAAAAATAGATTGACGAGAATGTGCAGAATTTTAAGTATCAAGCGAAATTAAAGTATTTTAACTATGTTGTATTTTATTATGGCTGACTTGAGCAATTTTCTTAGACTAATAGCCAAGTGATATCGGCTGTATGAGACAGGTTCTGGATTATTTGCGAGTAGTTTAGATATTGAGAATAATAACAACAAAAAAAATGTTAAGCTACGCAAACACTTGTTTCGAAGTCAGCTGCGAGTTTTCATTGATTAAAGGTTTTCAATATCGCGTTGCCACCTTATATTTTTGTTTTTGTTATATAATACGACATTCTTTTGGCACCAAATTTGAATTCGAGGTGGATTTTTATCGTTTTCAGTGTTTCAATGTGGCAACAACAAAACATACACGATTTTTGAATTTATCTCGGCTTTTTATCAGAGCTTGCAAAAAGTGGTCTTTTTTTACAGACAGTCAGAAGAAAAACTGTTGCGAGCGGACACGATTTAAAATAGAAGCGATAAGATATTTCAACTCTGTTTATTCTCTTTGTTCAAGCAATGAGTGTTTTTTTGTCGCTCACTTTATGCATTTGTTCACTTAAGACACTTTTCTGCGCAAAATTTGCCGAAAGTGTCTTTTTCGCATGTATGTGTTTTACTTATATTTTAACATATGCACACAATTTAGCGCCCTACCATTTTCTCCCTCCTTCTTCCACGCTTTGCCTTTACGGTTCCACTTGGCTCGTTTTGCTCAGTTGCTGATGCTCAGTAGCTGAGAGTGATGTCACCATCAACACACCTTCGTGTGTTTTGCTCATCGAGAAGCATGAAACAGAAAAAACGAAAGAATCAAAAAGAAGTGTTCTGTTGAGAGAGTGAGTTAGTCTGCTTCATTTTATTTTGTCATTTCGGTGAGCAGACAGCATAAAAATACCTGAGTTTCAAAATTTATTTAATTTTATTCATTTTAACGCTTAACAAACAAACTGCAGAAAAAAAAACTGTGTTCTACCTAAAAGCTGGAAAGTGTTCATCTTATAAACAACCTGCCATTTCATGATATTCTCTCGTCGTTGCTACCTTGTAATTTTTATGTTGTGTGGGAAATGTGGAATGAGGAAGGGGGCATCCTGTTGACGCCAAACTTGAATTCGAGGGGCTTCCTTTCGTTTTTAGTTTCGAAGTACCGCAGTAAAGACACGACTATATATTGACCGTATTTTAGCTTTTTGTGCGTTAAATATTAGTATCTATTTAATATTTATTTACATTTTATATATTCAACATTTCGATATGTGTTTTTATTGTTAAACATTGTTACCACGCTTCATATATCTTTCACGCTTCATATATCTTTCCGCGTAAACAGGATTTGTATATGGTCTGTCTAAAGACAGTGTAAATATCCAGTGTGGTTGTTGTATAAATTATTTTGTCCAAGATGTAGGCACACGTACAAACGTTCATTGCAAAATCGACTCCACTATTGATATTGATAGTTTATGTTGTCTGCCACGCCTTCTTTCAGCTGTTACAGACATTCACATAAACTAAATGTACTCTTATACCTGAATACTGTGTATAAAAAACGCGATATCCTGCTTAAATCATGTTTCGTAAAATTGGTTACTTTTATTATTAATAAAAAAAAAAAACCGAGTCCTGTACGTCCTGCATTGAAATATCAAACAAATTTACGCGACGTACTTTAAAATCTTCTCGAGCATGCTGAGACAGTAAATTTGTCCTGCGGTATCTTTCAAAGAATAAGTCAAACAAAAGTTATGTCAAGCAAGCAAGTCAAAAAATTTGAAATTTATTAACTTTACGATAAGGTAAATACAAAATGTATTATAGAGTAAGTACTTAGTGTATTTATGTACCCAATATTGCTCGGAAGAGCTGAAATTATTGTTGAAAATATTGAGAAGACTGTGACTTCGGAACTATGAAGTATATATGATAGAGTTCGTATACGATAAAATGAATTAAATCTGAAGTGTAATATTATTATTGTCTTATACAATGAATTATTAATTTAAATGTAGATATTCAGTTGGCAGCGCCAAACGTCACAAACATTTATGCTACCCGATAGACGAATCAACGGTTTCACAGTGACATAGATAGTATAGATACGGGTACGCATTACTATGGTAAAATATTAATGTAGCGTACTGAGCGCTGACTTAGGCCAATCCATATGAACGCGTAAGTTAGATAGAGAAGCAAACCGCGAACCGAGCCATTTAGCAAAAGCATTCAAAGCGTACTAACGTGTACTCAGTGGCCAACGAGAGCGTTCGCTCTCAACACGCTACCTTATTATTGTACCAAGCGCATTGCAGTGTGGAACTTAGCAGATCTCGTTAGGTTTCTCTATAGCCAATATCCACATTTTAGCACATCAGGTCTTTAGTATAAGAGAATCTCTGTTAGTACCACTAAATTAAAGAGGTGCTAGTCAAGAGGTATCTCTAAACTTCGGAAGCAATCAAGTTCTTTTGGGTTGTTAAGTTAGTAAGAAACGAGAGGTTATTTCAATACCGCGTTAACAGAACGAGAGGTTTCTACAGGTTCGAAGCATCTTTGTCTATTACAGAAAGCACATCCTTTTCTGTCACTGTTCGAAATGTCTACTTACAGGTACCTAATCTGGCAGCACGAATTGCTAAGCTTGGAGACACTAATCTCGTCTAAGATAGTATTTTAAACTACTTTTCAAGTTAATATAAGCTGTGAATTTTCTTTAAACCCATTTCTGTTATTTTTTTTTAGTTAGCCATGAATTCAATATATAGAAATTCTGTCACGACGAATGCTGGACAAGCTGACTTATCCCAGTCCGTTACGTCGTTACAATACTTATATTCTTATCGTTTTGTGAACTTCAAGGAGCTACAAAATATTGTGTTACGATCAAGAACAATTTCAGAAAAGTTGTAAGACCATTTGGTAAAAAATTGTATATAAAAATCGTTCTTTCATTACACATAAATATTTTACCGTGTGCATATATTCGTAGATATCATAAGTATAATTTTATATTACTTAAAAACGTACAACCTTCATACAATTTCATGTATTTTTTTTATATTTTTAATAACGCTTCACATTGCTCCCAGTGTTTTCTTTTATTTAATGTAAATTTCCTCCAATTGTATACAAATTTTTATAAAATCTATTGAGTTTGTTTAATGCTGCGCGTAGTTTGCATTTGCGTTTGACGAAAGCAGCATAAAACTTTTAAATTCAAATTTAATTTAATGCTCACCGACCCATTTGCCATTCGTAAAAAAGGTGTTTGACCGGCAATAAGTCAATTTTGTGCCACCAAAGATACATTCCCCTTAGAACACCACGGGGGAATCCACTCAAAAAGCGAGAGAAAAAAATAACCGAACATTAAATAAGTAAAAGGAATGCCGCGGCAATGATTAATGCGCACAGGCGGAGTTGTTGAAGTGCGACTGGGCTTTGGTAAATGTAAATGAATTGCGGTGCGTTAAAAAGTTACTTCAGCCCTAAGTTTCCGTATAAAGTAATACGAGGCCAAGCAAACAGCCTGAGCTTCTCTCCTCGAAGTACTGGACTGGCTTATTTTGTGCGTCATTTAATGAATTTAGTGTGTAGTACGGGTGTGAGTGAAGTTTCTGCCTGGAGCGACGAGCTATATCAAATAAACATAATCACCTGTATATATTGATTTTGTACTTAAGAGATATTTTGACTAGTTATAAATTTCTTCTTGCTTTATTTGTAAAAGCAAAGTTGTTTATTATGTGGCATAAGTACGAGTAGTGCTTAAAGAATACTGTGCAAACAAGTAATTTAATTAATTGAAAATATCTGGAAGCAATATGCCTGGCATATTCAAAAAGTAATAAGTATCTTTAATTCGTACACGCTGTAATATTTATTTTGAACTGAATATAAGCATGAATGTGGTAAGCAATTTTCGATAATGCTTGGATGGACTGGGATTTACAAGATCAGATTTTCAGTTTGGCGCGCAATAAATGAAAACTATTTTTTTTTTCTTGGAAATTAAATTCCATTAAAATAAATATAACATTAAATTGTCAATTTTGCTACCGAACAAATAAATAACAATACAAACTAATTTATTCTAGCGTGAAATCACTCGAAGTTCTGTGGGATGGTGGAATTTTTTGAGCGAATTGACAAGCCACAAGTAGCCAAATCGCCAGTGATACCTATAACAGCCCTGATATATTTATTGTATTTGATCTACGATGCCACATTTATGGCATTACAAATTTTCTGACAAATTTTACATGCCATGAAAAAATTTACCACATAAATGTCATATTCTTTCAATTTTTTTTTTTTATTATTATACGCTTTCTCGCTCACTTTCTGTTGCAATCTTTTGTTGCACAATGTAAAAATAATTAATTTGCATAATCCTTTGTAGCACTTTACTGCATCATGTCCACAAGATTGTGCATGCAAATTACCTTAAGTATGGCATCCGCAAATACCGCAAGGTCCTGCTTTTTTTCTGCACACTACACGCACACTTTCGCTAGTTGCAACTTACTCCATGCCGTCTTCACTTAGTAGTCTCTGTGAAACTGTGGCCACCCTAAGCATTCTTTATTCTTAACATTGTAGATCTTAAGTTATGTACACAAGGAATTTTCGTGTTAACAGAGTTCGTTTTTATACCTATCAAACATAGTGCGAAAGGTTATTATCAGTTCAATGGAAACTTTGTAACACAGTAAGAGTAGAACATGTGGCGTCTTGAACAGCTGTCCTTTACATCGTTTTTATGATGTTTTTTAGATACATATTTATATACAACTTGAGGTCGAGGTTTCTGTTATGTGCATGAATGCTTTGACGAACCGTAGATTCAGCTATAGAGCGATTTGCAGTACAATTTGCTCTCTAGTTTGGTATCTAATATAAAAGTAACAATAAATCAGAGTTAAACTAGTCGGTAACCGCTGGATATTTTTAAAACCGTTTAAAAGTCTTGTATAGAAATATAGTGAATGGCAGTGGTGTGATGTAGATGTCATTCTCTAAAGTATTTGAACGTATACTTTTAAAAAGAATGTTATCTGTGCTGGACGAACTGAACATCATACCCGAACACCAGTTTGGGTTTAGAAGAGGACACGGAACGATTGAGCAATGCCATCGCATCACGCATGCAATTGTTAACGCAATTGAATGCAAAAAATATTGCACAGGTATATTCCTAGATGTCAAGCAGGCGTTTGACAAAGTCTGGCATGCAGGTCTACTGTACAAAATTGAGAAATGGCTACCCGCACCTGCTGTACACAATTTTTACAGCCGACTTACCTACAACAAACGCTGTAGAGATAGCTACATACGCTGATGACACTACAGTCATTGCTATCAGCAATGGTCCATTTTTTGTATCCAACGTACTTCAAGAAGAACTTGGTCTAATTGAGGTATGGCTAAAAAAGTGGAGAATAGTGGTAAACGACCAGAAGTCAGTGCAAGTCATATTCTCGCTGAGACCAGGAAACTGTTCCCTAGTTACACTAAATGGCTCCACCATTCCAGTTAGCTAAGCGGTGAAATACCTGGGAGTACATTTGGATAGGCGGCTCACTTGGAGGCAGCACATAAAAGCAAAGCAAGCACAGCTAAAGGCAAAGACCAGAAAAATGTACTGGCTGTTAGGACTACGCTCCCAACTAAGCCTTGAGAACAAAATACGGCTTTACAAGGCAGTTCTTAAGCCAGTATGGACTTACGCGTTGCAGCTGTGAGGAACAGCTAGCAATTCAAACATTGAAATACTGCAGGGATACCAGTCTAAGACTCTCAGAACCATAACAGGTACTCCTTGGTATATGTCCAATTATGATATCCACAAATATCTCAAAGTACCCCTGGTCAAAGACAACGTTTTAACATTAGGTATATTAGACAACACATACTCTCGAAGACGGCTAAAAAAATTTCACGTCCTGGACCACCCATAATATATATAAATAAGTATTTTCCGTCTATTCAAGTTAAGTAGGATCTACTCGTAGTCATGCATAGCTCTCTATTCATATGTCTGCACATGTGCTGCTACTTTAATCTTTGCGATATCTCTACTTATTGTAAACAGATAATTTGAGTACTCATTGAAAGAAGGTCAAGGAAAGAAAATCATTTTATTAAGAAGATTGTGCATGCAGCTCATTTGTTACCATTCATACACAGTTTGAAGTGAGTATTATCAGTTAGTTTTAAATGTTTTCGTTTGTTTTCATTCTCTTTGTGGGATGGTGATTAGTTGGAGGAAGAACCCTGCATTCATTTAGCAGATTTGATGTATCTAATTTAAATCGATGCAAAACGTGATGAAATTGTGGATATAATAAATTTTTATCAAAACTCACACCGTTTTACCCATAGATAAAATATATGTGTTTGACGAAGCCGATGTTGATTTGGATAGCGAAGAAGAAAAAGATGCTGTTGAAAATCAATTCCTGTTTCACATACCAACGCTCTCAAAGCATCCGTCGAATATTAATGAGTTTCGATCGAACATTGTGAAGAATTCTAAATTCTAAAATCTAATACTGCATACTGTTTATTCTCGTATAGTACACAAATTGTTTATCAATCCAAGCGAAGAAATATAATTGAAACAAAAGAAAACTTTCTGAAAAATACCACATTACTTAAAAAACTTAGTCCATCCTCAAAAATTTTTTGTTTAGATTGTATACATAATCGAATTTTACAAAAACAACAGCATTTTTCACACATTTGGGTTAGGATCTCTCAAAATCCTGTTGCTCGAAATTTGTAAACGTTAATTATTGATTAAAACGACTGTGAAGCTTGGAAAAACAATTCATAAATGCAATGGTTATAAACATGTTTCTCTTGATTGATTTTGATTTTAAAAACAGTCCAAAAATCTTTAGAATTAATTAATTTTAATAGCTCAGAAACAAACTCCGACCGCTGTATTAGACCTCTTCATATAGCCGCAATACAAACCTATGGGGATCTACTACACGCTAATTTCTCCGAAGGATTTCATAGATAATTCCATTTATTTATCCAGAGTTCGCCGCCAGAATGTGCGCCGTCGACTGGGTCGTCTATGTCAGTTACTATTGCTTGTTTAATATTGGATATGCCGCCATAAGATTGATAAAGATAGGCGTTCTGACAAAATAGGTATGATAAAGCGCTATATAATTTGAAATTTTGTGACCTGTGAAGGAAGTTAAAGCTTCGGTTCCACCGAGGTCTACTTATCTCCTTGTGTTTTCTTATGTACTTTATGTTCAATTGCTAAACTGACTGACTCTGAAGCTCGTGTAAAAAACACCTGCGGCAAGCTATAAGCACGCCTTGCAGTAAAAATAAAAATGTCTAGTAAAAACAAAAAAAGAAGGGAACACTTGCAACAACATGCTGCAACACTACATCACACAAGTTGCCAAGCAAAAGCCACCAACTAAATCAACGTCAGTTCTTCGCAAGCGTTTCCCAAACAGCAATGGCGACTTTGATTTTTCCGACACCATTTTTGTTTTTTTAATAACTTTTTTTTTTGTTGTTGCTTTTTTTCAGTTAAAAGTCTTAGTTACTCCTTTTAAGCAATCAAGCGCCGAGACTGTGGCGCCACATGCTGCACCTTGCACTAGATTCCATTGTCTCGCTGCTGTCTGTACAGTATATATCAAATAAAAAAACCTCTTGACGAGGTCGAAACTAAGTGACGAAAGTCTACTTGCAACTCACAAAACTTCTGATATTAATTCTGTGATGAATGATTAGGTAAGTATGTATTGTAGTATAACAGATTTATGTCTATGCTAAGTATAACAGATGTAACAACATTGCACAAGCTGATATTTGCGATTCTATATATCGGCTCATGGATTTTTCACAGATAATACTTTAAAATTTGCCTAATCTCACAACGTATTATCACTCGAAATATGCCAAAATGTATTTTGACCTATATTTTTTAAAGTTATTGCACAACACCATCTTAGAATTTGTTGAGCTCATCTTCATGCCAAGAATAAATAAAAAGTAACTTTTGGGTGATGGTGTATTTTCAAACCGCTATATTTCGGACTGGGGTGTCCCGATTTTTTAACATTTTCTCAATGCACGTTTCAAGATTTTCGCCACCGTGTGCTTTCGTCACTTACGTGGACTATCGTCCACAGTGATATAGATAGAATTTCTATGCTAGAAAATTTATGCTTTAATACTTGTTGTCTTTGTGCTTATTTGTTGCTGTTGTTGTTGTTGTTGCTGTTACACCTCGGCATTTACCTAGTATGCCTTGTCTTCTTCATACCTAAAATAGTATGTATTTTTGGGTATTTGCATAAATTTCCTTAAGTGCATCAGGCAGTAAATTGCTATTGATGTAGTTTTTGTTGTTTGCAATTTACTTAGTTTCATTGGCTTCTTTTTACATAGAGGAAACTATTTGCCAACATCCTTGCTGTCTCATTGTAAGCTTTGCTGTCTTGTAACGATGAAGTCGCTTTAAATGGTTTTATGCAATATGCAATACAACGACTAGACACTATTTAATTAATTTCTAAGCTTTTCTATTTACTAAGATTTTTCTTTGTTTAATAACCTGAGTTTGAGTGCCACGTAGAAAATGCTGAAAGTGATAATAAATTGTATATAATAAATTAATTCAAAATATGTATTTAATAAAAGTTGACTGCGTATTTGTTCTTAGCTCATCTTTTGGTTATTTACTGTCATTGCGTTGATGGCAAATCAATTATGCTGTCATTTTCCACACTCTACGCCCCAAGCTGTAAGAATGATTTTACCATAATAGCTTGCTATTTGTGTAGAGGGTGTTTTTAATTTGTTTTTTGGACTAATAGATCTTGCACTAAACTCAACATAAACAACAAGAAAACTTGTAACGGGACCGATTTTAACTCCACCGGATTATCCAACTGTGTTGGATTAGTCGAAAGTAACCGCACTACGTTGCTAAACCTCATAGTCCTTGTGTTAAGAAGCCCCACAGAAGAGCAAATAAAAGTCTCAAATCAGTTACTTATCATTTTCTAGTACCTAATACTCTCTTGACCACTCACTGCGGCAGCTGATATGTGTGACTTAGTGCCTCCTAAAAACTTCCGCAGATATCAATTCGTTCCTTGTTCGTGCAATATGTAGAATGTTTACCTCAACATGCTTTGTTAAGTATTTCTTTTGTCGCCAATATTCTATTTTTGGGAAAGCCCTCCAAATTCTCAACAAAATCCAAAACATTCGAGAAATCCTGAAGTCGTTTGAACTGCTCTTAGTAAGAAATAAGTGTTTAATTGAAAAAAAGTTCCAGAACTGTTATAAAACACCCTTTACTACCTATCAATGTAAACAAGAGACTAGCTCAGTACCTGTCAGAAAGCGTTACGAAAAACACGTTGCTCAAACATTTACCGTCTATTTCCCCTATTTTCCCTATTTCAACCACACAACTCTCACTTCTCTTGTTACTTCCGCTTTAGTAGTACAGTAGTGACCTGTTCTGTTCTGTCTTCATGACTTACATTGATTTACTCCGTCGCCTTTTTCCCCTTCTACCCATCACCACAGCACACCTATTCGCTTAAAATCATGTTTTGCTTCGATTACGTGTTCTGTTCATAATGGACCCTCATCAAGCTCATTATTTATTCGCTGTGCGGTTTCTTTTGGATTTAGTTAGATTAAAAATTGGCAACGTCGCTTCAAAATGTCACATGCAAATTGAAGACAGTAGCAGCCATGATTAGTTGGCCCGTGGTCATTGTGGCTACTAAGATTATTGAGGCTATGAAAAAATATGTCATCCTTTTTATGTGCGTCTTACGCACGCATTTCCTTTGGAATACATATTTATTAAATCGTGAATTTGCTCTTAATAATGTTTTGCTTACGGCTATTTAAAGCTTTTATTTTTCCATCCTGTGTATATTTATTGGCTGCAACTTTATTTCAAATTTTTTTTATTGTTTTCTTTTTAAAATATTCGAGTATGTGCAAAATTATTGAGCAATTTATGAAATCAATTTAAAGAAACACTTCCAATTTGAAAACAATTGCATAATCGTTCTGTACGCATAAAATTTTTCAAACAAAGCTCTTTAATAGCTGCTGAGACTTTTAAAAAGATACGAACCATTTTTGGCAATAGCTGCTGAGACTTTTAAAAAGATACGAACCATTTTGACTAGTTCAATTAATAAATTCACATTTTCAACATTTCCGCTTTCTAAAGCCAAATATTTGTTGTCGTTAACATGTGAGTGGCAAATTGACGTTCGCTCAAATAGAACAACTGTCTTAGTAGTTTGTTTCCATTTGTGTTTTTTTTTTTTTTTTATTCTTACAAACAGTAAAAAACAAAACTTCGAGTCTGTTACAATTAAATACTGATTTTTATAGCTTAGTTGCATATTAATGACATCAATTTAGTTATTTATCAAAATTTTTGTGCTTCAACTGAACATAAAAAAGTAAAAATAGCAGAAATTCAATGCAAAAATTAAATACAATTTATAAACACTTGATAACAATCGAACATGCTGTCATGCATCAATATAAACCAATACACCTATTTCTACCAGTGTTCTCACATTCGTAGCAAAACGAGATATAACTTCAGCAGCGTTTGCATGTTTTACACCCTGCAAACATTTGTATGAGTCCATAAATGAAGTGGTATATTAGTTATTTTAAATTTTCAGTTATTTGTAACATAGTAAAGAGCG
Organism: Leucophenga montana; assembly: GCA_035044765.1. Classification (NCBI taxonomy): domain Eukaryota; kingdom Metazoa; phylum Arthropoda; class Insecta; order Diptera; family Drosophilidae; genus Leucophenga; species Leucophenga montana. The sequence continues at coordinate 183,809 of JAWNNQ010002018.1, read as the reverse complement.
CGTTGGAGCTCATTCCAGTACAATCATAGTCTTAATCAGCTGAATAAAATAAGCCATATTTGTTCGTCCACTAATCCATTACTCCATCTTCATACGTATCTCCAAAAATTTAAAAACTTGATATATGTAGTTTTTTGAGTAAGACAGAGAATATTATAGGATTCAATAAAATCTTCAAATTAAATTTCAAATCTATGAACGTTTTCCCCAAAATAATATTTCTAAAAGTGCTTCAAATATTCCAAACTTTAACGCATTCATTTACGAACTTACTAACTTTCCAAACAAAAAAGCATGATTCCGATAAGTTTACTCAGCGCAGAAATAAAGATATGCACAGTAAAGACAGTAAGTAGTATAATTACATTGCAGAGTGTCCAAGACTTCACTTACACCGTTCGGATATTTTTGCTGGTTCCAGAGATATAGATGTGCAAAGTCTGAGGTACATATTTTTACTCATTTCCTAAGCAAATGCAAATATTCACAATAATCATAAAATGTCAACCGTTTGCATTGTAAAGTATTACCATTTCTCTGTCCCACCCATGCAGAAACGTATCTGTACAAATGTTTTTCTATGCTTTCGATGTATTGTTATGTTTGAGTGCGACAGAGACAGAAATTCAGTCACACCAAAGCTAAGGTCAGACGGACAAATAATTTGCGTAAAAACGGCGAAGAGAACGCATGTGCATTTTATTTAGCATTTTATCATGATTTTCCAGCTGTACACATACAAAATTTGGGCGCGTTTGTTCTTACAATTTGTTTGCTCGAACAAACGACCAGACGCGATAAAAAATGTCACAAACGAGCGATTAACGAGTCACCCGTTGGTGACTCGTTATTAACCAAATTATTAACCAAATTTTTTAACCGTCTGACCGTCCAATATGCCTTATATTTGTTTACACACATATTAATAAGTTTTTTTTTTTTTTTTTTTTTGGTTCTACAAGAATTTGTATAGGGCATAATACAGTCAGCCATCTCAACTATAACACTCTCACTTGTTTAGTATTATTTCCAATTTTTTTCTGACAAGTTTAGTTTAGTTGAAAAAGCACTTAAAATTTAATTTAAATGTAAATTTGTGCAACAAAATTTCATTGCACCGAAATTTATACAAATATGCAAATGCACAAATATTGGCAAAAAGAAATAAACTTTTGCACCAAAAAATTTATATTCAAATATGTATGTGAGTCAGTATGCGAGTACATACACTGTATGTACATTATTGTAGATTGTATATCGTATATCGTGAGTGTGAAAAACATTTGCACCCCATTTGAAATTGCAGCATGCAGCAGAAGTCAATGGAATCCGAGTCAACTTACTTTTGCTGCTGTTTGTTTGCTGTTCCTGACACCGTTGCACTTAATGTTTATTAAATTTCTGTTAAATAATATAATTTTGTATAAAAAGTTGCACCCTAAAAAAAAAAAAAGCAAATTGCAAAGGCAAACGATTGAAAGTGCGAAAATAATTTGAACAGCAACTGCAGCAACTTTTGCTCGTGGGTGCCGTGCCGCGCTGCCACACCGCAGTAAAAATGTCTTGCAACAGTGCAAGCAAATGCAATGAAAAGTGTGATTGTCATTTCACAAGTTACTGCTGCGTCTAGCTGAGCTTTTGTAGTCGTAAATGCAGGCAGCAACAGTGCGAGTACTGCTACCAGTTGTATCTTCGCCTCGAGCGACCGCTGGCAAAGATGAGCAAGCGAGCTTGCAAATGTGCAACTTCAAAGACGCCAAAGCGAAATACTCGTAGCATAAGCCACAGCCACAAATGCTCGCTTGTTGTGATTATTCTAAAACTAAGGACGGTCTGCAATTTCTGTTCCTGAAGTTTTTCCGGCTCCGAGATTCGTTCCGAGCAAAAGAAATATTGTATATATCACATATGTATTTGAAATCGGACCACGTTAGTTCGAAATATAGAATGTTCGAAATAATCAACGCTAAAGAATATGGCTGCTCTTGGCTGACTTATTTTTCATACTATATTATTTTGTCTAGAAGCCTAGACAAGTCCATAGAGTCCTAGATCAAATATATTGTACTATTCACTCAAAAGTTATAATTAAGGTATTCACAAGGTAGTGCATCAGTGCAGAAATGCTAGAATAATGTTGCACAGCCATTAACAATTTCCACTAAAAAATCTTGCCCTACTGTATTCGACTCAGACCCTTGACCAATAAAATCATTGCATCAGTACAAAAACAGTGCTGCCAAGTATCATCTAAATTTAGAAAGTGACAGCACGAATTTTTTTGTGCATTTGGTATTCTTTATGTGGTATCAAAAACTTCTCGCCGATGGCGGCATTTCTCCCAATTTGAAAGCCAAAATGAAAAATTTGCATTGTTCGCATACCCTTCACTTTATACTAGAACAATTTATTTTTTATAATTTTTAAAATAAAAAGAAATGAACGAACCAAAGTCTCAAACAGCTGATTGTTGCACCACTTTATTTTGCAGCCCACGACGCCGTTTGTGGAGTATAGCCTTTTTTTATTGTTGCAAGACCTTGTGAATAGCTTAAATGAAAAACCAAAATTTTATTTGTTTGCATACTTTGGAAGAGCCTAATATAATTGAGCTGTGTCTATAGTGCTTAAGCAACTATGACTGTTCTAGATTTCAGTTGGATACTAACCTCTTTAAGGTTGAAGTTGCTGATTGTCAGATTCAGCACCATCTTCTCTAACATAGTTAACTGGAAAAATAGTGTTTTCTATAATTGCCCTTAAATATCCTCCTTAATAGGACTAATTCAATATCAAAGCCAATGATTCGTCCGCGAAGAGCACATAGTCACACATTTTTTTTATGATAGTCTTCGCCTTTTCCTGATTTTAACACTTCTGCAAGGTCAACCTCGTTGACTAACACCATTTTGGACCAATAAATGCACATTATCTCTATCTTTGATACATCTTGCTTCTTTTCTCTGATCTCTAACGCACTTAGATATATAAAATAATGCTGGAAATTTAGTACAATATAATCGTGGTGAACCTCCCGAACCTTCTTAGGTCTAAATAAGAAACTATTTTGAGTATATGAGAACCAGCGCTCCGGACTCAGTTACTGCTCCACAATAATTCCCTAGCAATATCCAAAATGCTTTCCACTTAAGCTACCGGAGACGGCAGTGACAAGGCGGAGTGCCGCCAATTACTTAAGCCAGTTTGGTCGAGTTTCTACTACTGCTGATGATGCTGCCGAGCTTTTTGGGTCAGATCGGTCGGTTGGTCACTCGTCCGTCTGTCTGTCTGTCTGTCTGTCTGTCTGTCTATCTGTCATCTCGAAGTTTGGTGTACTCTCTGCTTTCAATGCAGTTATTGTGTATTGGTTTATGTCCAGCTGTTGCTGTTCTTGGACTGAATCTCTGGTTTTGTTTTCAAGTGTAAAAACATTTTGCTCTTGGCCAGCATGTTGTCGCCATTGTATGTCCTTGTCGTCACAATACAACAACTATTCCGACTAGCATGCAAGTGCACTTCTATTGAAGTTAGTCGATGCATCCTCCTGTGTGGCATGTGTTTGTGTCCTTTTAGATATGCTATACATATGTGTGTCTATGTGTTTTGTTGTTTTTCGCATTGCTTTTGTGTTGCGTTGTGTTGTCATTGCGGGTAATGCATTTACTGCTGATGCTGATGCTGCTGCTGCGACTAAGACGTCTACTCTACGAGTCCTAGTAGGTATGTGTTTGATGTTATGGATGTTGTTTGTGCTAAAACTAATGCAATATTCTCATTACTTGGTTTATGCTTGTTTTATTTTTTCACTTTAAACGAGACAAAGATAACTTCGGTTTAGCCAGTACATTAATACACTTCACATAAGACAAGCTGAACGGAGAAATGAAACATAGAACACTGAAAATCCGTACAGTTGTTTCACTTTCGCTATCAGCGATCATACATATATGACTACAAATAAAATAGTCTAAACTATTCATAGGCAAATTGCACAGCAAACGTTTAGCTTTCATTTAAGGTCTGTGTAGTTCAGGTAACCAGTAGAAATCATCAAACTTTGTTACTTGTAGTAATATGTGCATGAATTTGTGTTGGATACGGGCGAATTGCTTCCTAAAAGTGTGTATGTAGTAGTACCTGTTTTCATCGGAAACCTTTCTACCGATGTTCAACTACTACTACTCCTAATTGGTGTCCGTTCTGGACCTATGCGGTATATTTCATTATAATCAACGTAAGTTGCACCAAATTTGGAGTTTCTAGCATAATTAAAAACAAATCCGAACAAATGTTCAGACAAAAACTTAAAAATGGGGGTCCAGGTTTGTATTAGGGTTTGGCATGCACATTTAAGACTAGTAATCTGAAGGGGTAAAATAACAGTCCAAATATCGAAACGAAAAGCATCAATCTCGTACAACATACAAGGTACATATGTTCGCTCAAACAGACGGTCGGACGGACGGACGGACGGGCGGAAAGAAGGACATGTCTACATCAACTCGTAACACGATGCTGATCAATAAAATATATACCATATAGTGTCTAACACGCCTCCTTCCGCCTGCTTCATACATTGGCGCAAACTTAATATACTATTTTACCCTATGACTAAAACAGCCTAATAAAAAAGGTTTCTATACCAAGTTGCACGTGGATATTTCAACTCACTGTCTGTTAGACTGATATACAGCTGGGCACATTAAAGCTAAGTAAGCTCTTTGTTGTCTACTTCTATAAAATACATACTATTTCACAAAATTAAAATACTATTCCAACGCAATTTGATGTGCATAAATATCGTATATACTACGTACTTCTTTATTGTATAATACATATAAACACGAGTGTATGCAGCTGTGCTTTTAGTATATTTCATTTATTTATATCAAGTGTAAAAATAGAATTAAACAAAGAGCGTTACTCGTTCTTTAGCTTTGTTCGATTAAAATGTCAAAATAGTCGACAGCATCTTGTATGGGGTATATGAGTAATTTATTTGTTTTGCCGATATATGGTTTATCTTATTGCTTCTTTTGATTTAAGCATTATTTAAAGACTTCGAAAACATCTTCAATTTGAGCTTTCTTCGCAGCACTATAAAACTTTGGTATTTTTATGATTTAAAACATATTACTGGCATTGAAATCTGTAATAGTATATATGATTGTTTGACCATGGAGTGACATTTCACCACACGTTTCTTAGTTCTCTTTCTCAGTAGCTCATATTGAGAGGAAGCGAATTACTGGTATGGAAGCATCAACGATTAAATGCTCTACTGATAGTTCACTCACCGATACGGGAACAGGTGGTAGTGTCTGCGGACCCAATACAAGGATCTCTATTGCCATGGGTACCTAGCCAATGGTATTCATTATGCTATGCGGTCCGTTTCATTAAGCTCTGCTCCCACTATCTTTTGGATAAGAGTAATAAGGGCGCCAATATTACTTTCGTTTGAGATAGCCAAGTGACTATTAAAGCACTAGCTTCTTGGTTTTATGCCTCAAGGCAGGTTCTACAATACTACGAAACGCTCCAACAACTTTCATTCGGCTCCAAAGTAGCGATCTGTTGGATTAATAGTCACAAGGGTATGGAAGGTAATGAAATTGCTGATGAGCTGGCAACTCGGTTTGTGGGTCCGGAGACTTTTTCTGGACTAACCTGGGCTCCATTCATATGTTAATCTACATCTGATCTGCAAATATCCGGCTTTGGCCAGACTCAGAATCAGATAGATGAACAGCCACATTACTACATCTCACATAGTCAGGAACGTTTCAACAAAGGATATACTCTGTTTTATTAAAGAGACAGAAATAGAGAAAATCTTTAACAAATTGACCTAACCTATGATTGTTAGGTTATGATTGCCCTCTACCTCTTATCTCTGACAATGAATCTTATGTAAATGTAACTGGCTGTTTGAGCTTCTTTCATGCGGCCAGATACTACGTCGCGTCTTCGTTATGGTAATTGTTAACTTTGGGACAGAAACTATAATCCCTGTGTCTAACATTATATGTATTTTTTACGTATCCCACCAGTTTATATTGTAAATAAATGCAATCAAAGTATTCGCACGTTTTAACTTAATTTCATTATTCAATTTGGTATTTTAATCACAGCTATTCGCTGATGTTTTACATTAATGCTGAGTTTATTTATTTAGTTTTTCAAAGGATGTTTTTAACCAGGCAAATAGTAAATAGCGCACATATTTATTATAATATTTCAACGTCATTGTTGTGGTTGTCGTAAGCATACACAAAAAATAAAAATTAATATATCCTCACTCTATAATGTGATATAGTACAATCGTTGTACAAATAAAAACATTTTACCCGTATTTACTTAAAATTTTGCGTTAACGTTTATGAAATTTTACACTTAATTGAATTGAGCGATTCGTTGTGGTTTTCAATGAATCAATGACAAAAGTTAAATACATTGTAATATGTATACTAAATGACAAACATTTAAAATTAATAAATTGCTGTACTGCGATATACTTTGTATTTAAAATACATGTCGGTGCTCTTTGCATGCTGCGAATTGACTAATTCCCCTCACAGCATGCTAATGCGACTTATAAATCTATTGGCAAGTTTTAGCAATATATACGATAGTATATTCATTGATAAGTTGATGCCGGTACTAAAGACGTTCAACATCATTCCGGCTCATCAGTTCAGTTTTTAGCATCAGCATGAAACTCCAGAAGTTCTCGGACAGCCATCAGAATCATCGACAGCCACCAACAATTTCATTATCTTTCTCCTGTATTGCTGACATATTCGATTCGTTCTGGCATAAAGGACTGTAATAAAAGATCTATATTCTATCTCACATTTCTTACAGTATTACCTCCAAGACAGTGCGTTCAGTGCTAATCAATGATGATCTCTAATACGTTCGAAACCGACAGCTTAAATTTTTGTAAATTTTGCAGCAGTTACCTAAAGACATTCTCGCTTTATTACAGGACCTTACTTTAAAATCATATCAGTGCAGGAGATGAGCACCGCACAGTGGTACAAAAAAAAAATGAAACCGTCAACGGTATGGTTTTAATGTGGCTGCTTACGATTCTGAAATATTAAAAACAGGATGTCTCAAAAGAAAGTTCACATTTAAAAAATCGATAAAAAAATAAGTAGTTTGTATGGTACATATTATGTTTATTACATATTAAAATACACAATTTGGGAATTTATTTCTTAAAAATGATATTGTCCAAATGTAAACCGTTGCGTTCTCGGCATTCATTTAATCGAGCACTAAAATTTCATAAGACGGCTCGGCAGGTATTCTCCGTGATGGTTGCCATTTCGTGATGGATATTTCCTTTTAATTGTGCCAGGGAAGTCAGTTTGTTGCCGTAAACTTTAGATTTGATGTAGCCCCATAGGAAAAAGTCCATAGGGGTTAAATCGGGACTTCGTGGAGGCCAATTTATGTCACCTCTCCTGGAGATCAATTTGCCAGGAAAAATTTCATGAACTTGTGGTAGAGACCTGTTGGACGTGTGTGAAGTTGCTCCGTTTTTGTAAAACCTCGGAACAATGATGATCTATGCACGTTTAAAGCAACAGCACGCTTCCGAATGGAAAGGTCCGGGTTGTCACGAACAGACTGAGTAACACTGTCTACGTTTTCGAACGTTCTGGAAGACGTTGGACGCCCGGATTTTGATTTTTCCAGCGTTGAACAGGTCTCTTCAAACTTCTCGACCAATTTTCCAATGAGTCGAGGGCTTGGCGCATCATTTAAATGACGAACATGTCGAATACTGCAGCATTTCGTTTTTGTAAAACTCACGTATGCACAACACACGGTCCGCTCCCGAGAACCGCTCCATAGCGACTAAATTCCCAAAAGCTACGATTGACATATTCCCCGCGCCCCTCGGAATAGTTGCGTTCACGCAATCAGCAAATCAAATGTGAACTTTCTTTTGAGACACCCTGTATAATATAATTTAACGGAAATTTTGACACCAGATTCAAAATAATCGCCCTTAAAAGCAATTGATTCGTCACAGTTTAGATTTTTGACCAACTTTTTTATAGTTTCAGTCACGAATATTTTCTCCAAAGTTAATTTGTAGCCATTTTTCACTCGAGTGCTTTTTACGAAAATATTTAAGTAAGTAATTAAAAATTATAGGACATTTTTTATACGAATCACATTCAAAAAATTTCCATAACTTCAATTTTTTCAAATTTTTGGACAAGTTTTTTTTGGACTTGGCACCAGAGTGCACCGGTTACAAATTAACGCTACTTTACACACTAAACGTGTATTGACGAAGTTATGTTAACCAGTAGATATCGGATAGCAGTTATCACTGTGATTGCCTATTGAGAACAAAACATTGCAAAACCGGCTCAAAAATTGTTTAAAAAAAAGTTCTTTGGCTTTCTTTTTCTAAACAATAAAAACGAAAGAAAACAATGCGGAATGCCTAATTGAAAAATTTTGTACACCTTCGTGCAGCATTATCAGCATCTTATAACCCATTTCCGGTGTGCGCCATTTTTTCCGTTTCCGGTTTCCGTTGCTTTGCTAATTTGCAGTCAAGCATTTAACCCCTTTTATTTGCAGAAACTGTGAAGCAGAAGCATGAAGAATTGAAAAGGATACGTAAGCAACATTCATTTTTGGTGCGCGTAACGAATTCCATTGGTGACAAACAATTAAGTTGCAAAAGCTCTGCTTTTCTGTGGTGCGGTGAGGCAAGTATCTTTTCAAATATCGCACTGTGACACACGGGCGACATTTTGGCATTAGAGTAGATGCGAAGTGGCAGTGGCATTGTTTATGAACCCAAGCAGCATATACTCGTACACACATCACCAAAAACCACCACAACCAACCATTTAAAGGAGATAAAACAAGCTGCCACATTGGCTCCTTGTACTGCATGGTGCTGCCACCATGCAGCAAAAGTTTTTAAGTGAATATAGTCATTCAAATTTAATTAGTCCAAAACAAAGCCAGAACGTAATAAGCTTACGACAACGCTGAACAGCAATTTGGTAGTTGGAGTGTAGCGCGTTGAAGCTGAAGCTGAAGCTGAAGCTGAAACTGTAGCAACTACCATAACACCGGCAAATACGACAGCAACCACCTTGGAAAGTTTGTTCTCTGGTCTTTCTCACTTTCAATACTGTTTTGGGTTCATGTTGTTGGTCTTGTGGTCGCTGCTTGTTCAATGCCGAAAGGGATACATAGATACACACACAGGCACAACCATAATAAGGAACTTGCCACTATTTGCCTTTATCAGCCAGTCGACGTGCGCTTCTGACTGAGCCAAAATGAGCTGCGTACCACATTGAGTCACATTGGGTCAAGTTAAACGGGTCGAAGAGTAGAGTTAGCTACAACAAGTACCGCGTTTCAAAATATTTTATGTAATATCATTGTTTGTACTCGTAACTAACTTTTCCTGCATACTATCACAGGAGGAGATGCCATACATGTTTTACACAGGTAAGCAACTCCAACACACCCCCCTCTCATCTCTTATCTATATGCTAAATTAGAAAAGCACTCGTACTCGCATCTCAGTTACATAGTACATAGCGTATTAGATACATTGCGTAGATACAGCTTATGCTGCATGAAGTCATATAGGTTAATTTAGACGCATAATGGACAGTAGTGTCATTGTTGTGTTTGTTGTTTTTATACTTTTCACACGTAGTGTGAATAGTACTAGTATTATAATTTTGTCACCGACTTTGTTACATATTCAATGAAGTATCGGAGAAGAATATGGGGTCTCTTTTATTCTCGATTAGCCATGTCCGTCTGTCTGTCTGTCTGTCTGTCTGTCATTGTAAATCAAAGCTAATCCCTCAGCACAACTTTAAGTTCGATATGGTAGCTTCTTAGGGGTAGCCAATTTTTTTTCGGTTTTTGTATGAAAAACTTTTTTATTACAGTCAATATCTATTGACATTCTATATAAGCCGTCCATATCTTATGGACGGAAGATTTACATATATTTTAATGGTACCTCTTATACAAACCCAACATCCAATTTTCTGATTTTTTATAGAAGCCTTCTTTATTATAATTAATATGAACTTGAAAAACGATATGGTGGTTTCCATTCGACGGACGCTTCACATATGTTTCCCTTTTTATGGTTACCCCCAACCAATCCACCACCCACTTTTCAGTTTTTGTATGAATAAGTTTTTTATTATTCAACTAGCTCTTTTGTTTTTCTCTTATTTGGGGCCTGCTACCGCCCATTTTTCTAGTGTTTATAAATGTTACCTGTTTCCTTTACATAGGTACGAAATCTCATCCATCTGCCTCAAGTAGTTACAGAGATATGAAGAATTCACGTTTTCTCTTATATGGTGGGGCGTGGCGCAGCCCAAAAAAGGGGTATTATATACAAAAAAAAGAACTACGCATATCCATCGTTCGAATCGTGATTTACTGTCTGAAGAATATTAAAGCTTCGGTTCTACCGAAGTCAACGTTTTCTCTTGTCGTTGTTGTTGTTTATGCTATTCAGTAGGGTTACTTTAATTTAGTTGTTGTCCTGTTTTTGTTTTTGTTGTTCTTGCCATTGTTTTGCTCTCTGTAAATTAATACATTACATGCAGAAAAGGTCACAATGGTCTAATTTGAAACACTTTTTTCCCGGTACACTTCAATTACACACACACACACACACACACACACTGGACATTTGTATGTACTCCAAGTTGGGCTATAAGCACCATATAAGCACTTTTGCCCGCTCCATAAATAAAACTAATTGCAAGTATTTTAATTAGTTTGCGCAAATATTTTCAACTAAACACGCATGCAATGCAGCAGTTGGTGGTCCAGTAAATGCACATTATACATATTTATGTCTAGGTCACAATGCGTGTTTTTGTAGATTAGTCATAAAAATTGATTCTAATTAGTGGTAGATACATGACACTTTTTCATTTCAATATGATTGATGGGAACATTTGATTATTTGAAGTATTGCGTACATCATATATTATGAGGAGAGTGATGGAATTCGATTGAAAAGTTTCGAGAATCGAAATTGAATTTCAATTAAAAAGTTTTTGGGATACAAAAACCAAAAACAATGAAAAGTAATCGAAATGCATGCCCGAATAAAAAAGTTAACTTCTGTGGAACCGAAACCTTAATACCATTCACACGAAGATGATAATTATATGAAGAGTTTGTCCATACAAAGCCAACATATCAAATTTCCAGTTGAGTTTACCTTTAATGAGAACTTTTCTATTCAAAATTCCAAGGATCATGGGGGTTATTAAAAAGAAAAGGGATCACACCTATGAAAATGTAAGTAAGTAAATACGTTGTTTATACAAAAAGACAAAAGTAAGCTGATGCTTTGTATTGGATATTGAAGAGATTAAACATAAAAATATGCCAAGCGTCCGTCCAGAAGGAGCTGTCAAGTCATATTTCAAGTCAATATTGACTACAATAAAAACAAATTTCATACACAAAGCAAAAAGTAAAAAGTCATACAGAACAAAAAAAGAGAATTTAAAAGTTTTTACGGTTATGAGACTGTTAAAAGCGTGCATATACGGATCAAATTGACGTATTATGTGTATTGTGGGCGTGGCATCTACAAAATTTAAAATAAGAAATCTGTATATAGGGAAGGAGAATCTAAATGTACTAGTTTGATATATCTAGCTCTTATAGTTCCTGAAATCAGTTGTCTCATACATCCCTACGGACAGGCAGACGGACATAGCGTAATCAACACGGCCTGCCACGCCTCCTTCTGCCTTTTACATACATTCGCACAAACTTATTATACCTTTTTCGCTTTGGGTACAGGGTGTACAAATTGTCAAATCTAAGCCTCCCTTCAAAAATTTAACAACTGAAATAACCACCAGCGATGCAAGGCAAACAGGGAACAGGGTGTGAAGAGTATTTTTCGTTTCAAAATTGGGACACCACCCTTACCACCCTTATAATATTCTGATAATATCCTTCTTCACATAGTTTACAAACTTTATATAAAAAATCACTTTAAAAGCATTCAGTTACAAGTATTTGATGCACAATGTATCATTTAATCAATAGCTTTTGATGGTAGCTATTAGAAAGTAATTGAACTAATTAAATTTGTCTACACACGACATGTGAAACCATAAATCATTTACATCGTGAATAAGCGTTTTAAAAAAAAAATAAACTAAATACAGACATATTTAAAAAGTAACCAAAGTATATGGCATCGAAAACTATCAAAGTAGCATTAAGTGTTCGTTTATTTTTTCCACATAAAAGCCTACAAATTTACAAATCACTTTTTTTGTCCTACAAAGTAAATATACTATTCTCTCATATGCCGTTCTACATATCCGTATAGTATACTTTTTTTAATGAAACTCTGCCATGTACAAATTAATAAACGAGTAACTGACAAAAAGGTAATTTATTATTTTATACATATTTGACAAATTAATTTAATGACACACTTGCACGGTGCTGAAAAGAGATGGTGTGAGTGTGCGAGTGTGTGTGTGTGTGTGTGTGTGTGTGTGTGGTAAGGCGAGAATGAGAGCGAATGATGCGAATACCGCACATAATAATTTCTCATTTAATTTTTCAATTTTAAGCGTCATTTACACATGCTGCATTGTTGCCTTGCCTTGCAGCCCTGCGCTACCCTACCGTTGCTCGGGATGCGCTCATGTTTACTCGTTGTTGTTAAAGTTGTTGTTGTTGTTCCTGTTGATGCTGGCAGCATGTTGCATGCAACAGCATTCGACGTGTACGAGTATATGCATGTTTTATATATTATATTATTTTATTTTTATTTCATTTTTTTTTTTTTTTTATATAAAAAGGTAATCATTACAGAGTTTGTCATACGTTTTTATCCCTTTTTACTCACTTACTGTAACGTTGTCATTAAGTCGTCATCAACAACTCACACAGCAGCCATTTGCTCATCAGCAACTTGATCATCATCAATATTATCGCTCGGAACAGCTTTTCATTTAATTTTGGTTTGAGCGTTAGTGCGTTCAGTGCAATTGACGAGAAATGCGATGCATGTAAGCCAAGCATTTCGAAATTCAAGCATTTTATACAAACATAGCCTATACGAGGAGGCTAACGAGAGTTCGTATGTTTTAAGTTTTGATTTTAGTTTTTCTTGAATGTATGTACGTTTTCAAGAAGGTACTGTCATCTTCGCTGATGTTATTAAATGTGTTAAAGTTCTCTCAAAGTTTTTAAGTCTAGCGAAAATGCATTCTAAAAGCTAAATAAGGCATTTATAGAAGAGAATGAATTCATTTTTCTATGATTTCGTTTGATAAAACAAACCAAAGCTTGCCCAGCAATCAATTTATGATGAGAACAAATGAGAGTAAACGAACGATTCACTTGAGTATACTCTTTCGCATGGCTCTCTCTCCTCACTCGATCTCTTTTCTTATTCCAAAAATTTTTATGTAGAATTTGATGGTTTGTGCTCTAGTATGTGCATAGAAATGTAACTTAAGTGATGAACCAATGTTGTAGAGTAAGTGTATGTTTTGCTCACTTGCCTTGTCTGTTCATTCGGTTTGGTCGGTTTTTTGCATCGAACTAACTTACAACTTTTTGGAACTTTTTTGGTTCGTTGCAATATTTTCTAAAAAACAAGTAAAAACAAGTATAGAAATAATTTGAAGTACCCCAAAGATAGTTTTTCTTAACAATAGCTTGAACATTTTTGCGGGTGTTCCAAATTTTTCAAAAATGGAGAAATGCTGTGGGTCACCTTAAAAGTTTCTAGCACTGTAAAATTTTTGATCTGCTCGACGAGACGATTCGATCTAGGCTATGTCCGTCTGTCTGCCTGTGTGTTGCGGCATGGTTTTTTATTTTTTTTCTGTAACAGTTTTGATATATTTGTTTAAATTGCGGTATACCTATAAACTTATCAATATGACAAGCCCACTTTTTGGAGTCCTCTTAAAAAGAATTGATTAACGAAATTCCATTAAACTTAAATCAATTGTCAAAAATCATCGACGCCCAAACTTACTGAACTTCTTTTTAGCCCCTTCGTAGAGTTACATCCATCAGTTCAACAAGCTGCAAACTGACAGTTGGTCTGTCTGTCCATCTGGCCGTATTTCAGTCGCTTGCTTTAATGGCATAAGAATCTGTTTTCATTAACGACGCATAAAAGAAAACCGCGAAATACGCCAATGGCTGCGCATACCGCCATCTTGTTCTACATACTCATACTTGCCCATCCTGCGGTCAATCTGTCAAATTGTATCGTTTCAAAAGCTGCAATTAATAAAACTGCTGTTCATCATCATGTGTAATGTGGCTTTGCCAAAGGTTATTTATGTGCAGGACAAGTCGAAATGTTGAATATGCAGGTGACCAGGAACCAGGTGACAGGATCCAAAATGTTCAGGCTGCCCAAAATTTATGTGGTCAAAAATCTCGCTTAGATTTGCTACAAAATCATAATATTCTTCGAAGTAGAACGCTTTGTTAGCTTCTAGAATGATATCTGCATTAAAAGAGTGCTCACTAAATGACTACTCTTTTAATGCAGATATCTTTATTTGTTAATTCTCTTTTGGTTTTGTTCTATTATTGCATATATTTTGACTCTCTATTCTATTTACCATGATCAAATTCAATTGTGGTCAAGAACTGCTCTTGGTTTTGCGTCTCATATCTATAGCACAATCATTAATTTAGGTCATTTCATTGATAATTCGGACATGTGCGCGAAAAGTATAAATTTATTTAAAAAAAAAAAAAAAAGAAATGCTCTCCAGCAAAGAAAAATCATAAATAAGGCCAGCAAATCTACCCCAAGTTGCAACCAATTGGCGGAAATGGTTGCCGGCATTGGGTCCAAGTCCACCGTTTAGAGAGTTCGACTAATGAGAGGTACGAATACTTCGAAGCGAATAGGATAAAACTCTAACAAGGAACGAGACTTTGAGATAAGCTTGTACAGTATAGTAACTATCAACTAACTACTAACTAGTTGGACTGACATGATATCGAATAAAAATAAATTTTATATTTGAACAAACCCAATTAACATTGCTTGACAAATTGAACGATTTGAGGTGCTGTCTGGATAAATAAATGTGTACGTCAATGAACATTTTTTATAAAAATTTTATTTAAATAGGAAATTCAAAGAGCTGTAGTTGAGAATTCGACAGCAATATACCCTGCAAAGCCATGCATAGCTTGTTTAATAAGAAGAAATGAATTGTAGTGTCTTAAGATTTTACATTTCGGAGACAAAAACTTAAGATCAAATCGTTCA
This sequence comes from Leucophenga montana, assembly GCA_035044765.1. Taxonomy (NCBI): domain Eukaryota; kingdom Metazoa; phylum Arthropoda; class Insecta; order Diptera; family Drosophilidae; genus Leucophenga; species Leucophenga montana. The sequence continues at coordinate 168,478 of JAWNNQ010002018.1, read as the reverse complement.
GGTATTAAGATACGTTATGGCTTCTGCTATCTCCAAGCGCTACTTTGCTACTACTTTATGTAATAAATTTTGACACTGCAACAAATGCAATATACCCTACCATAGCATACGAATTAACGTATATTCGTATGGGCTGGTTATAAAAACTTTACAACTCAATAATCACACAAAACCCATTAAACTAGACTACACAAATCTACATAAGTCTTTCGCTTTAAATTTTCACTCAGCTGACATAAATTGACATTGGCTGGTTGGCCGATTCGCTGATTGTTTGATAGCTACATTCATGTATTTCAATATGGTTTCAGACCGTTTGACGTCGACACCGCTCTTAAAAGCATTCGTTTGCATTCAATTTTCATGCACACAATTTTCCCAACGCAGCTTTTCCAGTGGTTTTGCACGACTGCCGCCTGTCACTACGCATCTGCATTTTTCAACTGCGAATGCTGCGGCTGCTTACCTCAAAATTCGCATCGTTGACAGTGAAAACTCATTTACACAAAATTAAATTAAAACTTAATTAACGCTTGCAGTGGCGTTCGATGTGCTGTGCTGTGCTGTGTAGTGCTGTGTACACTCACACATTTATATACTTCGGGCATTTTCTGCAGTCCACAGCAAACTTTCGCCAATGTCCAGTGTTGGTTAACGAGTGAGTTCAAAAAAAAAAAAAAAAAAAAAAGTTAAAAATCACCGCAAGAAAAGTTAAGCATGTATATCTTGTCAGCGTGAGATAGTAGGTATGTGGTGTACGAGTAGCTGATGCGAATTGATGAATTCTGGTTAAATTACGCTCACTCGAGTTGACAATTTAAGCAGCTGTTGTCATCATCATCATCAGCATCTTTGATATATTTTCACTCTTGCCCAGTGGCTGTCAAGCATATTTCCATCTGGCCCATATTTAAATTGAAGTAAATACTTGCTTTCGTAAAGATATATACTCGTATATGTAGAATGTAAATATACTCGTATTTCAAGAAATGGAAAAACTTCTTAAATATAAAATAAATCGGCAATTTCGAATTATAATGCATGTGTTGTATTTAAGAATATCTTGGTAGAATATGTGCGTAAAATATTGTCATAACTATATCTACATGCGAACAGTAAGCAAGCAGAAAGAAAATGTGCAAACACGAGATGTGAAAAACGTGTTTCCATGCCAAGAGAACCTCATTGAAGACTATAAAATGATTCATAATTTAAAACGGAGTGTGTTTAAAGATACAAAAATGTACGATAAAATACGAGTGCAATTTAAAAAGTCATTGAGTTTTTGTATTTTTTTGTGTACTAACTTTAAATGCAACACTGCTCCTGTTAATCATCTATCAATAGACTACTGTAAAAGTGTTGAGTAATTGCATCATTTAGTTTCTGTTTGACAGTCATTAAGCGCAGATATGAAAGGCAGACAGACGGACAGAAATCAGAAAGTTGCTGATTCGATCAAAGAAAACCACTGTTTTATCTACTACTTTGTTGCTGACATGCTACAATGCATTCATATGTTTTCAACGTTTATGAAACCGCGTAAAAACTTGACAATATTGCGGTTAACCAACGCAACACCTTACTACATATGAGGTAAATTTCGGCATTGACCGTCTGTCTGTCTGCCTTTTATGTTTTATTATTAAAAGTCACTGACTTATCAAATTGCCCTCGTAAGTAAAATCAAAACCGAAACGATCATTCTACCTTAAATTTTATATGAAATAGTTTTATATCTTACACAGATATATTTGTCTACACAAGTATATTGTGTTTTGTTAAATCGCCAAAATGTAAATGAATACCTTTGAAGGAATATATTCTTGATCAGCTCGTCCGATAATAAATCGAGCACCTCGTCTATAGCTCTTACTTGCTATCTACAGAATATAACACAAATAACACTCAAAATTTAAAGATTTTGAATAAATATTCTCCGTCTTCTTCGAATTTGGCTTGCTGTGTAGCTCAACTACTGTTGGTTAGGACCAATAATCGATAATAATCGTGAGTGACAAATCAAGCGAACTATTTGAAGTACAAAAAGTAAGGTGACATTTCAAATTTCGCGGGCAACGTACATTCGATTATCGATTTTTTTTTTGTTTTGTTGTGTTGTGTTGGTACACTCGTCACGAATATATGTTTACAGTTTCAGCTATGTAGCATGTTTAGTTTGTTTGTGAGAACCATAACGTTTACAAGTGTTTTGCGTGCTCGGCGATCGAGCTCAGCAGCTATTGAATGACGTCAACAACGATCCAGATTTGCTCAAAAGGGTCATAACTGGTGACGAAACATAGGTATATGGTTATGAGTCCAATCATCCCAATGGAAGAGCCCAGGTGAGCCAAGACCGAAAAAAGCACGACAAGTTCGATCATATGTCAAAGTTTTTCTCACTGTTTTCTTCGATTACCGTGGCGTAGAGCTTCGAGTATTGCAAAAAGCGTTGGCACAAGTGTATTGTATCTAAAGGGCGATTACTTTGAGGGGACAACATAAATATTGATGAATAAATAAATATTTTTTCCTAAAAATATAAAGTCACCTTACTTTTTGAACATACCTCGTATATTAGTGTTTGATTAATGCATTTGGATTCGAAAATTAAATGAAGTGAAAGCTTTTCTAATCATGTGCAAACAAAATGTTATAACCGAAGTTTGTTAAGAGCGATTATATCGATATAATCGAAAGAATCGCATAGAAAATTTAAATAATGCTTTGATCATGATTGAAAATTGTTTGAAAATCATGAAAAATTGTATTGATCTTGATGGATAATGGTTTGAAAAACAATGAAGCTGTTTTCAATATTTTTTTCAATTGTTAGGACTACAATATAAAAGGCTACCATTGTAAGAGCTAGAGATTCCAAACTTGAATAGTTAGAAGCTATTTATTTTTTATTAATAGTGTAAAATTTCATTATCAGTTTGTCAGAAGGTTTGAACCGCATTAAATGAGATATACTAGATCCCCTAGCTACCTATAGGCACATCTTCTACTGACTAGAAAATCAATACCATTGTTATTAGCGGTATAAAGTGCTAAATTTAAGAAAGAAGGGGTTTTTAGTAATATTTTGATAATCATCATCAGTACATTTCTTCCCTGATTTTATAAGTATGAAACCCCTTATTAGTTTACTCGGACTATTTATTTAAGCCATGTACAAAAAATATATTGGGATTGTAGAGCTGTCAAAATGTACGTAAAATAGCGAAGGAAGCATCGGAGAACACATAAAGTATATACTAGTATATTCGTGTTCAGCGAGAAAAGACCAGTCGATATAGCCACGTTCGTCCGTCCTTTGTCTCCGTCTATAGAAGGCTTAGACAAACAAAACAAACGATAAGGTTCTCTAGGTAACGTACTGCTGTACGAGTTACTTAAAATTCCATAACTCGCAACACAAAAAATTTTGTAATGCCCGAGTATTTCTTATTTGTACTAATTATTATAGACGTACTATATATAATTAGTGTCCACATGCAGCCGACTAATACATTCCATTGAGTTCATACAAGATACATTGTTCATTGAAGAACCTGGTGAGCATCTCTAGAAAATGCTGCGAACAAAGTTTGATCATTTAAGCACTAGTACAACGGGTTAAGATCTGCTCTGCTTCCTTGTTGAAGTTAAGGACAAACCTTGTTCTACGAGGGCTGCTATTTATATTTCGGGAACTGGCAACATTAATGTGAAAAGTTAAAATCTGGCAACACCATAATAAAGTTTGACATTTTTCGGCATAAACGTGCTCACAAAGTTTCGATGTACAATTGCTATTTGTTTTATTTATAGTGAGTTAAGAAAAGCAATTTGGCCAAAAAGTGGAAGTTTCAACAACTTTCGACGTGGATTATCTCAACAAGAATGTGTCAGTGAACTTAGTTCTTTATATGGCGATAAAGCACCATCAAAAACTACAGTATATCGCTGGTATAGTGAATTCAATCGTGCTCGTAGTTCGGTCGTCGACGAATTCCGTGAAGGTCGTACAAAATCGGTTGTTGTGCCCAAAAACATCGATGCAGTGCGTGAACTGATAATGCAAGATCGTCATGTGACATGACGATCATCGTGAGATAGAGGCATCCTTGCACATTAGTTCCACTTCAATACATTCGATATTGCATGAACACTTAGCTGAAAAAAAAATTTGCTCTCGTTGGATACCCCATAATTTATCAAGCGCTCAAAAAAAGGCTCGCGTCGATTGATGTAAGGAAATGATTAAAAAGTTCGACCGTGGAAGAAGCACAGCGAAGCAAATGATCGCCTGTATCTTCGGTCATGTGGCCACTTTTCCGCTTGAGCAACATAGGACGGTCAATTCTGAGTTGTACACGACCATTTGTTTGCCGGAAGTCTTCGGAGAAATTCGTAAAACCAACCGCCAAAGACGAATCATTCTCTATCATGACAATGCGAGCTCTCATACATCTCGTCAAACAAGTGCATTTTTGAGTGTCTCATCCTCCCTACAGTCCTGATTTGGCACCCAATTACTTCTTCTTCTTCTTCGCGAGTATCAAAGGTAAACTGCGTGGTCAACGATTTACGAGCGCCGAAGAAGCAGTTGAAGCGTTCAAAAACCATGTTTTGGAGGTGTCTCAAGAGGAATGGAAAAGGGGAATATTTTGAAAAACAATAAAGCCATATTCATTTAAAAATGTTTGTTATTATTTGCTATTCCCGAAATATAAATAGTGTCCCTCGTAGTATTTCTATCAGCATCAGCCTTTAGCCTCTGATTTTAGCTTACGTTGAGGTTTTGGCTGAATGAGAGTCTCAACTCTGTCTAAGGTTATGGAACCATTTTATTTAGATGATAACTCAGTCGGTTCAGACCAATCAGGTGGCACAAAAGAATTTTAAGCTCTATTTTGCTGAGAAACGTACATAATTTTTGGTGTATTATGTACCCACAAGTTGTTTAGCATGTTGAATACCAGGAGAGTATTGCCAAAAAGAAGTATTTAGTAATAATTTTAAATAAATGAATATATTTTCCACATTGCAATTGTCATTGCAAAGCTTTTATTTAATTTAATTTGAAACGCATAACTAAAATAAAGTATTTCAAATAAATATAACAATCTAAATTCAGTTAACTTGAATTTAAAGCTTTAAAATTAAAATATAAGCATACTCAAATAAAAATATTGTATATTCGTACACAAGTTATTTTGCCGACGCCGGATGTGCAGAACTAAACATGGCGGCTGCAATGGCGGCGCAGCCGTCAAAAATGGTGGTCACTGACGCCGATACCATCAGGCAAAATGTCAGTCATATTGTCAGTCTGTGTTGTCTGTGAAGAAGAGTAACAGACGAATGGCTGAATGAACGCACGGATGGATGGTTGAATGACTGCCTGCCTGCATGGTAAGCTGGCAGCCTGGCAGCATGGCTAGCAGCCATACAGCCTAGATGAAGTTGCAATTCAAAGTCATAAACACGTGAGAAGTCGTCGCAGCAAAAGCAATTTTATATAGCGCGCGCTGCTCGTTCAGTTGCCATTAAATAGCTTTTTGTTTTTGTTTTTTTTTTCCGCTGCGCGTTTGTTTCTTTTTCATTTGCATAGCGAATTCAAACATCAGCATAAAAATGCAATTTTTATTGCATACACATACACTATACTACACATAAATACAAGAAGTAACAACATAGTACAAATATAAATATACACAGACAGACCACCCGCACACACACATGCAAATAAAGAGTGTTTTTTTTAGAGGTTTCGTTTTCCGACAGGGATTAAATAGTCAGAGATTAGTCAAACCTGGCAACGCTCAATAGTACATACACCGCATTTGAAGTCTTACATTTACAAAAAAAATGCGATTTATGGGTGTGTAAAATGCTTGGTTCTTACTTTTTCTAAAAATGAGGCCGGCGAAAACGTTACCTTAAACGGCATGTTCTACAGAGCCATGCTTAGCTATGCTTTCTTGCGACAATTGAATGGGATGTTTACTGCAGACCTGTTTTCCGGCAAACAATCGACTTACAGAAGAAAACATTTGACGAACGCGTTGTTTCTCGAAGCGGACCAGTCAATTGACTACCGAGATCGTGTGATTTAACGCCTTTGGATTAATTTCTCGGTATTTTAATTCAAATCAAAGTTCTACGCCTCTAAAAACAACATGCTATACATATAAATATATCTTTTACCCGCTGCAATATTTTTGTGGTTTGAATTTTGTAGCTACATATTTTTTTTATTTATTTATTTTGATTAACTATGTGTAGCATTCGAGTATGTCTGTATTTGTATTAAGTTTTGTTTCGCTACTTCTTGTTGTTATGAGCTACAGTTTATGGAATGCAATTGCTGTTGTTGCAGCAGCGTAGCGAAAATATTTTATTATTACAAAAATTTTGCCAACTTAGAGTGAGTCAAATAGCGTCCGCTGCGCCTGGCATACAGACGGTCGGACAGACGGACAAGCAATATAGCAAATGAACGGATGCTCGATCGTTCACTCGTTCGCTCGTTCGCTCGCTGGCGCCATATTCAAAAGCACGGACCTAACGGTACTTGTTCGTTGTATAAAAGCGGAAACGGAAGTGAGCTAGCATAATATTTCGTTGTTTATTTGTTTGTTTGTTTGTTTGTTTGTTCGCCCCGTTCGCTGATTCTTGGATTTAGTTGCACGCCCGTACAGCTGTCCAACAGTCCGTCCGTCTGTTTGTTCATCTCACGTTCTGTCCATTCGTTCGTTTATTCGTTTAGTTAAAATTACTTTTCGTACTTTTGGTTTTTTGTCTGAATTTTATATACTTGCGGATTGTTATTATTCTTATACTACACGTCGTTCTTCACCGCTGGCCGTTGACTTTTACTTTGATATGCTGCTTCCTATTTACTCGTTTACTCTTGTTTTTTTCTCTGCCTCCACTTCTTCTACTCTTTTTGCTCCACTCGGTACATTTTAACTTCCGCTCAATTTACCTTTAGGCCAAGTAATTTAAAACTGACGTGTTTAAACAAGTAGAGCTGCTGCCAAAGCCACTGTTTTCTGCTGTTCCAGTCGGTGCTGCTGCAGTTGTTAGTTACAATTGCATACAAAAAAAAAAATAAATAAACAGAAAATTTTTCCGCTTCGGTAAAGGCGAAACTAGAATAACCTTCAGTGCTGTTTAGTAGAGAAGTCCGATTTGAACAAAGTAACAAACTATGCCGAAGAACACCTATCCCACAATGAACTTCCATTACTTTTAGAGCATTTTGAACGAGTGCTCTTCATAATATACAAACCTTAGGCGAGGTTTAGATGCCAGAAAGAAGCCTCGCAACAGCACTCCAACGATCTATATAGATGTGTGAAACGGCACTGCAGGATCGATAAACGCATGCTGTACAACGAACTGGCAGAAGATGCCGAAGTTCCATAGCCGCTAAAAACAAAAATATGCGTTACCGTAGAGTTCAAGAATTTCGTGCAATCAAGAACAACTTAGCTAGATCTCGCACATCAACTGAAGAGCAGCTAGCTCGTTGGCGTGAACATTTTAAGCAAACGTTCAACTTGGCAAGCAATCCATTCTAAATTGGAGAGTCTTGAAGCGTGGCCTACCAGACTCCAGACGAAACCACCAGACCTCAACGAAATTGTTTGACCAATAAGCAACTTCAAAAATAACAAAGTGGTAGAGCTCGGTGACATAAATGCATAAATACTTATTGTCTGCCTCCTCTCTCTGCTAATTGCCAAAGCTTTGTTAGGTATTGTTCTACCCATATGAAAAGAAGAAAGTCTGCCATAGTAGTGGGTCAGAGGTATTATAAGAAAGATCTCAAAGAAAAGTAATGAAAATAACCTTGACATAACACTCCTCTCATGCTCCTAGAAAATATTAACAAAAGTTCTTCTAAGCCCTGTTAAAGAGAAACTTGACTCTTCCAATAGGAGAGAACAATCTGGACTCCATGCAAATAGAGCATGTACTGACCACATCAAATCTCTAAGGATAGTTTTGGAACAGTTAAAATAATGGCGTTCCATATTTTGACTCTGTATCACGTCACCATATATGTGACTCGTTCAGACACCGAGGAAAATCAGAAAAAGTCATTAACCTTGTACGCTCGCAATATAATGGTTTCAAAAGCCAAGTTTTGCATAGTGGTCAATTGTAAGGACCAATTGAACTCTGCGGTACACTTTGAAATCGTTTTGAACGATATCCTACAGAAAAGAATTGGTAACCAACGGATATACATCCAGTGGACTTTCCACGAACCTCTACCCTTGGCATGCCAGCAAGGTAAATGATGTGGTAGCAGAATCCAGGGAAATACTAGCCAACATCAACATATCAAAAACGAACAGTCTTCGCCCAAATGTATCTATCGACATTTTTTCCATCAAAGCATATAACTGCCCCATCGAAGAAGTCTTGCTGACTTATCTGGGTAGCGTGAAATCGTCAGATGGGGAAGCCCCCATGCGTCTGTGCTTATTTGCGCCTACTTAGCTGTCTACGAAAAAGCATGCAGTTTTGTTGGTTTAACACTTTTTCAAGCGATTATCACAGCAGGCGTAAAGAAACGCCAATAGGCATACACTACATATGTCCAACAAAAGTAAGAATATTATAATATAAACTATGGAAACAGAGCTATTTAAGTTTAAGACCCTTTTTTCTTTACCCTAATTCGGTATGAATTTGTCCTTGCCAGATCGTCGTATGAGGCTTGTATATTTAGCTTTATATTTGAACATTTTCAAAAAATTTCTTTGGCTAAGTTCATTTGTGCAGAAACTTAATTTACACTAGCGTTCATTCCAAGTTTTAGCTGCATGACTACTTTTTATATAAAAAAAAACAGACTTACAACATTACAATCATACCATATTTTTCAAATAATATACAAGCATTTGTGCAGTGTATAAGACAGCCGAAAAAAAACTAAAAATCATAAATAAATTACTTCCTGGTATTATTTACCATATTTTCGTTTGCCAGCACGTAATACTGACCGAACACACGAGCGAACAAATACGCGCACCGGACGGACCGGACGGCCGACGATGACCGCATGGCATATTAATAGAAGCTGGAAATCTTAGCTGAAAGTTTAATTCTGTTTGCATTTGTTAATAGTCTGGACTAGATAAACATTATTTAGAATAGGAGAAACTACCAAAATATATATTTATATATGTACTCAATTCCATTCATTTGGGAGAAATATACATGAAAATTTTCTTGCTTACCATTATCCATTGCACATACTTAGGTCTTGTACATAGATTCAGATTCATACCGAGACAGACAGACAGACAGACAGACAAACAGACAGACAGACAGACGGACGGACTGAGAGACATACAAGCAATTTGCTCCACCAACACAATTTGAACAGCGTGCTGCATTAAGTGAAGTATTGTTTCTGCTAGATTAATCCTGTTTTAATTAAATATACACGCTACAACAAAAACAACGCCAAAAAAAAAATACAAAAAAAAAAAGTAACTATAGCTGCACAAGAACTGCAGGCAACCACGAACGTCATGCAAATATATGCTCGACTGACTGAATGAATGAATGAATGAATGAATGAACGAATGTATAAAGGATCGAGGCTAGCAAATGAAGGAATTCAAGAAGCAAGAAAGGAAGGAAGGAAGCTTGATATGCTATGGATTGTTCGGAGCAGCATGACTTCTACTGCTCTGGCATGGTATGAAATGTATGAATGAACGCGTGCATTCGACCTCGACTCGGTTTTATTTATTTTACTTGAAAATTGTATTTTCTTTATTATTTTTCTTGTTTTTTCCTTATTGGGATTTTTTACAATTTTTTTCTTTTCATTTTTTTTAAGAAAAACAACAAGGAAATTGTAACTTTAGCGAAATCGAAGCTATTATACCCTGCATACGTCGCACCGCTCGGTGCCTTTCAGTTACATAGCCATGTTAAATTCGCCAGTCAAGTGTATTGCAGGTGCATAGACAGGGGACTGGTACCAACTGGTGGCGGATGAATTCACTAGTTCCGCACTAGTGCGGCCGAACGACCGAAATACTAATACCTAAGCATGTGTTTTCATCTCTCTCTCTCTATCTCTCTCGCAATTGAATAATAAAAGGGGTACATTAGCACTATTATGGCACGCGGGTAACTGCAAAATCGGCAGCACTTATACGTATACGTACGTAGATACGAGTATAATAATACTCGTAATTTAATTTTTACTTCGTTGCATGCATAATATTACAAAATGCGCATGTACTATACCGTAAACGACTTGTGATTTAAAGCCAAGCGCATGTTATAATTTGCAAGCAGTTCATGCATTAAGAAAAGAGAGTTGCTGTTCTCGAATCATTGCTAAATGTTTGATATTTTCTACGGCAACGAATAAATTGCATGGGTAAACTATCAAGCGAGTTGCATGAAACCCTATTTTGTAAGCATTGTGTTTACGACAAAACTTTGAATTTCGACCATTTGGTGAACTCTAGTATAAGTTATTACATGTAAATATTTATTATGTAAATTCAACAGTTGAAGTATTATAGTTGATAAGCAACCATAACAGTTCATAACATCTAGTTTTTCTAAAATTTAAACTAAATTAATGATTAATTTTAATGCTTTTATGGATTTTAGAAGTCATTCTACTTATTCTAAATTTTATTTCTGTGTGAGAACTCCAAAAATCAATGAATTTAAAAGCATTTTCACATATTTTTCTAACTTATTAATAGAATATCGCAAGCGGGCATGACACAGAAACTCTTTCACCTCAAAATCTTCAAATTTCATTTACAAAATAACTGCATCTCTAGAACACTACACCAAAGACAGACGACCATAACAGATTCAACTTGTCTCATTTGGTGTATCTAAATACTTTCTAATTATTTCAATTCCATCATTACAAACTGTGCTTCGAAGTAAATCTACTCCTTCAGTTAACTTTATGTGAAGCGTATTTAAAAGCGGAGTTTTTCTCACGCACCCAATGCCTCTGCCAAAGCTTCTGTTGTAATTTGTGTAGTAAATTAAAAATTCGTGTTGTTGCATTTCATTTCGTTTTCGACTCAATTTGGTTGCGTTAAAGAAAGAAAAAAAAACAAAGAAGCTACTTGCTTATTTTGCACCATACTTGCACCATACAAATACGCATATGTATTAAGATATATATATATATATATATATATATATATATATATATATATATATATATATATATATATATATATATATATATATATATATATATATATATATATATATATATATATATATATATATATATATATATATATATATATAATATATATATATATATATATATATATATATATATATATATATATATATATATATATATATATATATATATATATGTACATATATATATATATACTTGTATATGGCGGCAGTTGTTCATTTGTCATTAAATTTTCAGTTCTCTTTTGTTTTTAATATATAATTTACACCATAATTAATGATCTTTTCACTGAAAGAATGAAACAATTTTAATTTTAAAATTCAAAATGGAAGCAAGAGACTTCAAATGTACTTCAAATGTACAACAATAAAAAGAGCACCGAATCAAGAAATTGCAATAAGAACTACGAAACTTAAGCTATCAACATTTGGTGAATGCGCTGTTGTCTGTTTGAAGCTACCCTGTAAATCAGCTCTGTTGAAATTCATGTAGAACGTCAACGACAAAAACTCCATATACCTATGAAAGAACTTGGGTCTCTCGCCTGTGGATCTATACTTCAGTGGTGAAACATATAGTAACATACGCCGCCCTTGTATGGTGGCCTAAACTGCTGCAAACATGAGCAATAAGGCAGTGCGACAAACTGCAACGGCTTACTTGCCTGAGCATGTCGGGTGCCATGCGAACATGTCCCACTACTGCAATGGAGGCAATCATCGGTCTACTGTAGGCTGTAGACAGTCGGACGCTAAGTGAACTGGGTCACCCTAGTATCCTAAAACTTATCTCTGGCATCGAAATCTGTAACGTTTCAGATTGTTTGTCCACGGAACTGCGTTTCGGCAGACGCTTCTCAGTTTTCCTTCCCAGTCGATCAGACTGGGAGGAGAGCAGTCTTTTACTGGACCATCTACGATCAATTGATTCACTGATGGATCACTTACCGATACGGGCACAGGTGCGGGTTTCTGCGGACCACACACCAGGACCGCTATTGCCATGGGTGCCTGGCCCACGATTTTTCAATCTGAGGTCCACGCCATCGAGGTCAGCGCCCGACATCGTTTTGATAAAAGTCCTAAAGGGGTCAAAATATACATTCTTTCAGATAGCCAAGCGGCAAATAAAGCAATATCCTCTTAGAATCTCTTCTCGAAACTGGTTCTTCAATGTTACGACATTCTCCAACAACTCTCAATCGGCCGTAAATTCGCTATTTGTTGAGTACCCGGAAATAGGGGTATCGAGGGCAACGAAAGTGCTGATGAACTAACCAGGACTGGTTCGGTAACTTCCTTCATAGGTCCGGAGCCATTCTGCGGACTTAGCTGGGTTAAGTCAAAATCTTTCATAGTAGATCGGTTTAAAAGCACTGCCTCCCGGTACTGGGTACAATATCCTGGTCTACGGCAGGCCAAGCTACTAACCCGTTCTATATACTCAAAAATCAACACACATCTCAATAGATCTAACCTGAGGTTGCTTTTGAGCTACCTTAGCGGCAATCATCCACTGAGATATCACTTAAATAAACTAGGTCTCTAATAGAGTGCAGACGAATGACGAAACTAGTTTACATCTGCTTTGCGATTGTCCGCCCTTGGCCAAGCTCAGAATTGAGCAGATGAGTAGACCCTTTATTACATCTGATGAGATCAGAAACACCTCGTCTAAGAAAATTCTGCGTTTCATTAAAGAGAAGGAAAAGATCCTAGATAAATTAACTTAACCATATCCGAGCTAGGGTACAAAAGACATCATTTTCTGTCACAGTGCCCGTTTCCGTTGGGATGGCCCTCAGACGTTACAGCTCTGACATTGAGTCTTAGTTAGCGTTACAGGCTGTTTGAGCCTGATTCGCAGGCTTGTCACGCGGCTCTAGCCCAAACACTGAGTCACGCACTGGTTATGATTATGGTTACGAAAGAACTTACAATAATTATTATTAACTTTTAAAATCGAATGGTGAAACCAACTTAGTTAATTTTTGTTGAGAACAGATTCAAATGTTGTTAATTTTGTTTTCAGCTGTGTGGCTGACTGGTGGCAGCAAACATTTTCGCTAATAGCGATAAGCCCAAATCATGATAAGTCCCATGTAACGTACTATTTTTACGTTAGATTTAGAGTGCTCATGATCAACAAATACATTGAGCATGATCGCCATTACCAAAGAAATCATAAATCAAATGGTTCTGCTGAATGCGCGCAATATTTCCAATTGAAAATAGTTCTAACTAAACAATCCATCTACGAACGATTAAATGTGAATGAGCTTAAGTATTATTAATCGTATCGACTATAAAAAACAATCCATTTATATATTTATAACCAGAGAAAATAGTCGATTATTTTCCAATAATCAATACAAACAATACCCAAAAAAAAAAAAAGTTCCCCCCTCTGAAAAATCAAAACTGTATGACACAATTGATAATTCTATTACATAGTGCAATAATCGTTTATGCAATCAAAAATAACAAATGATTTAAATCGATTAATCGACTGTCTCTAGCTGCTATCACTAACCATATACTATACCCAGCACGATCGATGGTTTTGATTTGTTTCCTCGTCTGTAACGCTAAAGTTCCTCGTACTTTCATTACCCTTCTCACTACTTTCACTTTGGTTGTAACTTACACGTTGATGTGCTCTTATAAATAACCCATCAAACGCTTTATATAAAATGTTTGCTGATGTGTCAGTGTGCTGATCACATAAAATATAGCAAGTTATTTACATTTTATGGTCAAATAATAGAAACAGAGATAGAGATAGAGATAGAGATAGAGATAGAGATAGAGATAGAGATAGAGATAGAGATAGAGATAGAGTTAGAGATAGAGATAGAGATAGAGATAGAGATAGAGATAGAGATAGAGATAGAGATAGAGATAGAGATAGAGATAGAGATAGAGATAGAGTTAGAGATAGAGATAGAGATAGAGATAGAGATAGAGATAGAGATAGAGATAGAGATAGAGATAGAGATAGAGATAGAGATAGAGATAGAGATAGAGATAGAGATAGAGATAGAGATAGAGATAGAGATAGAGATAGAGATAGAGATAGAGATAGAGATAGAGATAGAGATAGAGATAGAGATAGAGATAGAGATAGAGATAGAGATAGAGATAGAGATAGAGATAGAGATAGAGATAGAGATAGAGATAGAGATAGAGATAGAGATAGAGATAGAGATAGAGATAGAGATAGAGATAGAGATAGAGATAGAGATAGAGATAGAGATAGAGATAGAGATAGAGATAGAGATAGAGATAGAGATAGAGATAGAGATAGAGATAGAGATAGAGATAGAGATAGAGATAGAGATAGAGATAGAGATAGAGATAGAGATAGATATAGAGATAGAGATAGAGAGAGAGATAGAGATAGAGATAGAGATAGAGATAGAGATAGAGATAGAGATAGAGATAGAGATAGAGATAGAGATAGAGATAGAGATAGAGATAGAGATAGAGATAGAGATAGAGATAGAGATAGAGATAGAGATAGAGATAGAGATAGAGATAGAGATAGAGATAGAGATAGAGATAGAGATAGAGATAGAGATAGAGATAGAGATAGAGATAGAGATAGAGATAGAGATAGCGATAGAGATAGAGATAGAGATAGCAGGAAGTAGAAATATTGTGAATGTGGTGAGTGTCATTTGAATTCATCAAAACAGTGCGGCAAGTGAGCACGAGAATACGACAATTTGTTTTTGCTTGTTTGAATCCCTAAAAAACCCTAAATTCTAGTACAAACAAAAAAAACTAAGAAACTTTTGTTCTACAACTTTTTTCCAATTGGCGGAGTTTTGTGGCAAAAAGCAAAAAAATCCGATTTCAATTGGCTACTGTGACCGAACGGCTTAATATTTTTTAACATGTGATATGCCGTTCAAAAGCTCTTTGAAATGCACGAATGCTTAGATGGTATTGTACAATAACTACTTAAACATATATAGGTCAAAATAAATTTTGAAAAGTAAATGTACTTGGCTTGAATAAAGTCGTGACCAAATTACCGAGTTCATATTTCGAGTGAAGTTTTCATATATTACACTCAATTACACATTACAATCAATCCCAACAATACAAATGAAGAATATAAAACTTTCCTCACAAAATTGATGTCAAAAGATTTGAGAAGATTTTCGTCACTTGGTTTTTAACTCCTTATTACATTTGAATTCCATATCATTATCAGGTTCTGTTTTTAAGAATCCAATGTAGTTTTTGTAGTGCATAATTAAATTTAATATAGTTCTATTGTCGGACTGATCGCAAATAAAATTAATTTGAAGAGAAAAAAAAGAGTCAAGAGTCTTTCTTATTTGATACATATATGGTACACAATATTTATATGTATTCAGCTGGTAGTAGACGAATATATACGAGTAAGACAACTTTTTTCTCATCTACAGATCTTCTAATTATATAATCTTAAAAATCTTTGAATGAAATTCAAAGGGATTATAATGGATTAATACTATCGTACAAATAAACAGACGATGATGATCAGGAATATGCATCATACAACGGGTAATTGATTTAGATGTTTTTTTTTCATTCCGGCCGGACTTTCCGAATGGACCACCTACAGCGTAGTCGCGGCCAACATAACAAATGTTAATTTTATTTAAAAAGTGAATGTCACAGATTGTTCTTTCGGCTCAAAATAAGACTATTTGCTTGTAACAAAAAGACCCCTCTGTACCGAATTTCAACCGGAATCAAGAACAACATCAACAGATTATGATACTTAACTATGCATTAATCACAAGTTTCTATAATTGAAGAAAATGTGGATTTGTTAAAAAAAAATCTAACAATTAAATATGAGCTAAAAAATTGCCCAGCAAAATTATTAATGGAATCCACAGTTAGCATTAAAAACGAAGAAAAGATCCACCAGGCAGAATTTTCTTTGAAATAATACAAATGAAGCATATATTTTTTTTTTTTGCTTCATCGCTTAGAGACTACTTTAATCTAATTTGATATTTTTATTTAGCAACATGGTTTTCATAAATTTCATAATAATAAAAAACAAAATATAATAACATAACAACAAGTTGTGGTGTGAAGTGACTTTGAAAACCTGAGTGCAACAACAGCAATAAAAGCAAATAAAATGCAAAAAAAAAAACAAAAGTTTGGCGCTAAGAGGGCGCTAAATAATAGACGCGAATGAATATTGCGGGCACCCACAAGTTACAAAACACACGTGTCTCTTTAAGGATAGCAAGCAAAATGATCCGGCATTTCACAGGATTTTCATAGACTAGACTAGATTTACACTGCATACAATTTTGGGTTACGAGTATATGAGAATACTCATCTGCAAGTTTTTATTCAGAAAATAGCATACTCAGCGTGCTTTGCTACGTCCGCTCTTGATTTTATATAGTGGCATTACCTATTTTACAAATATATCTTCTTTTTCACGGTGTCCACCAAACCGCTCTCTATCTGCTACTGCTTTTCTAGTGGATCTTATTTAAACCGTTGCTCTTTGCATTTATACCAAATTTCATCCATCAGCGTCAAATAATTGCGAGATACTATAACGATTTTGGGGTTCTCTCATATTTTGAGGGCGGTACACCATACACTTTTCGAGTGCACCATACTTCTCCCGGTACCCTTTACATATGTAGAAAATCACATTCATCTGCGTCGAAAAGTGGCTGAGATATAATGAATTTAGTTAATCTTTTATATAAGGCGTGGCATTGACGATTTATGAAATAGCGTACATCTAGCGTCAATTGGTTGATGTCGAATAAAACATCAATCGGTTGATTCTGCCGTATTCACGATTGACCCTTAGAACATTTTTATTGATCCAAATATGTAAAAAAACAAGACAAAACGTTAACTTTGGTTGAACCGAAGCTTTAATACCATTCACACGAAATTTTAAATAGTTTTGCAGAATATAAAAGTGGGGGTTTAAATAGGGGCTATCCCAAAAAGGTGGGTTGTACACGCTTACAAGTAGATGTGTATGAAACGATGTAGTAGATGTGTAAGATGCCGCCATAACGTATTTCAAGTTGATATTGATGTTCTCCATACAAATGCATAAAAGTGAACTGTGGGTTTATATGGGACTACCTCAAAAAGTGGGCGGGACACGCCCCCCTTTGTATATGTATATGAAGCGGTTGTCCATTAAAATCCACAAAATCAAATTGCAAGCTAATATTGATCTAAATGAAGGATTTTTTCATAAAAAACACAAAATTTCACAGTGGGTTTATATGGGAGCTACCTTAAAAAGTGGGAGGGCCACGCCCAATTGTCTATGTATGTTAAGCGGCTGTCTCTTTAAAGGCACCAAATCGCATTTCAACCTAAAATTGACTTTAATAAAGAAGTTTTCTTACAAAAAGTCAAAAGTGGGCAGTAGGTTTGTATGGGAGCTAACCCAAATAATGGGCGGGTCCCAACCATTAATGTATACGTCAAGCATTCGTCCACTAAAAGTTAACATATCAATTATTAAGTTGATATTGACTACAATAAAAAAAGTTTTTCATACAAAAAGTCAAAAGTGAGCGTTGGATTTGTATGGGGGCTACCCCAAAAAGTGGGCGTGGCGGGTCAATCTTGACACTCTGCTAAACTGCAATACAAAGAAGTATACGTGCAAAATTTCAACTGGATAGCATAAAAATTGGTCACCAAAAAAATGCGCAACAACATACAGGCGGGCAGACAGACAGACGGACATGGCTAGATCGATTCGTCTTGTCGAGCTGATCAAGAATATATATACTTTATGAGGTCTACGATGGCTCCTTTAATGCGTTACAAACATTCAGACAAACTGATAATACCATTTCACACTACTATGTGTGAATGGTATAAAAAGCGTCAACCACCAACCATTTACACAGCCTGTTAACACGCTTGGCATGATCTTGCGACAATCAAGTTGAAATTAATGTTTAAATTTTAATTGATCTAACTAAGATCATTATGTCAGCTTTGGAGAGGTGCTTACGCCAAAATTTGTCAATTGTTTAAAATTTATTGTAACTATTTTCAATTTTAAAGAAGAATCGAATTGGTACTAGTACTTTGCAGAAATCATTTGAAAGTATGAAACAAATTCCTTCGAATATATTCTCTCAATGCGCATTTATAAATTACGCATAAGACTTCATGCCGAAGTAGATTATTAGCGAAACTTAAAGATATACGTACATTTTTTAGTCTTGTACGAATGCATTCGATTTTTGAAGTGAATGCATTTGTGCCCGGCTCTAATTGGCACTACAACTAGCGGTTCAAAGTAATACAAATATTTGTATACAGCTAGCGTTTCCAGTTTGAGTACAAGAAATATTATACGGACGAAGTCTATGAAATAAAAATATTGATGACTGTGGTTGATGCTCAAGTTGTCAACTATTGATTAGCGCAATGGAGCCATTGATTGACGTTTGCGGTTGACGCATTTTGAAATAAAGTTATTTGCACATTTGACATGCAAGTGTAAAATTTGGTTAATACAAATGTACGTCAACGTAAAGATCGACAAAAAATATTGGGCTTTTACAGGATGCTCGAAAAGCGGTAAATTTTGACGATTTTAGTCAATCGTCTAAACTAGGCATTACTCACCACTTCTTAATTTAGTTTTATGACTTTTAACTCCAACTGTAGCGAATAGAGAAATTTATTTGTACATGTATGTATATGAATTTTAGCTGGTTCAAGTTCATTTTACATTGAGACATATTTTTTACATATTTTTCTCAATGCGGTGAGAGAATAATAACAACAACTTTTAATTACACAGAAAAAAGTTTACACATGCTTCGAGCATGATGGTCGCGCACTACTTATCTCATACTTCTCAGCAAAAACGCACTGTGTATCATATGAACTTCTGTATATCCAATGATAAATACGTTCAACTTTCCATGCATGATGTATCTGTTGCATTCATAAACAGAAAATGAAAGCCGTACAAACGTACAAGATTTAATTTTTATATATATAAACATATTTTCGTTGTAACATAATACACAGACAAGTGGTGTTTTAATGTAGCATACCCGCGCTCTTCGCTCTCGTCCTGTGTGTGATTTTTGCCTTCAGACAATTTTCAAAGACAACCGCTCGCTTTTTAGCAGCAAAGCATTTCATTTTCTTACATTTTTAATAAGATTAAGATTACATACGCCTACCATCAGACATACAAACTCGTACATACATATTATACTTACAAGTAGGTAAACGCTTGTTGCCTTAAGAAACTCGTAGCTATGGATAAAGCTGTCCTTGTAAGCGACGCAGGTGCAAAAGTATCTTATGAAATGAGATTCTAGTTAGTGATTTAATGAGTGATGCGTTGGAAATCAAATAGCTACAGCAATCTAAAAACAAAAGAAATTTAAGTAGTACAGATACGTTTGTATCTTACAAGCGATATTCAATATAGATTTCTTTAAATCAAATAGTAGATTTACTATTTGATTTAAAGAATGCCACATATGCCACGTATGCCACATTCAATTTTAAAAGCAATGCGTTCAAAATGAAGCAAGCTAATTAAAATTATATAAACTTCGTGTTACTTCGAATGCTACTGCCATTTGAAAGCATAAAGAAAAATGTATCTGAAAATGTATCTGTAGAAAAAAAAATAAGAAAATAACGTTAACTTCAGTTTCACACTTTAATACTCTTCACACATATAGTTTTTGATCGGCAACGCTGGTGTTTTACTTCAGTTTTTAAACTTTTGAAGAGATGCTTGGATTTAAAAGTTTTTAATACAATAAATAAGTCATATAACTACGAGTGTATAGACAATTGGCATGAATTTCACCTTTTGGACGATTGTTGATGCGGTTGTGTATAAATGAATTGTTTTAATTCAAACATGTTCGATACAACAAAATAAATACCAAATGTTTTTGTATGGAAGCTATACCTTCTATTGAGTGCATCGCGAACCTATGTTGCTTCTGGTTATAAAAAGTATTCATACCAACTTTCAAAACAGTATTTCAAAGATTGAGTGTATAGGGCGTATATGATCATGATCACAGGCAGACAGACGAATATGGCTAGATCGACTCATCTTGTCATGCTAAACGCGTATATACCTATATACTATATGAAGTCTCTCTTGCTTCCTTTAAGCCATTGCAGACATTGTGTCTAAATTATTATACATACCATTCACACTCTGTGTGAAGAGTATAATAATAAAACAAAATCGCAAGAGAAAAAGAAAAAATCAGATACAATCAGCTAAAGCCGCTTAGGCATTCGAGCGTATTTTAATTTATTAATGGAAATTTTATTTAACCATGTGAAATCGTTCCAATTGCATTTGTAGTCACAAACGGAAAAAAAATATATATGCATAACTCGTTTGATGTTTGCGGCTAAAGATACATCTTCTTCGTCTTGTTGTTTCCAGCCCAGTCTCTTGTGATTTTTAGTCGCTACACTCAAAGCGTTAACATTCTCCAATGCAACTTTAGCGCCATTTGACCCACTACAAATGCTGCAGCATATGCAGTACACAATGTATCTATCTATCTATCGATTCGGTTTATCGCAGCTAATGACGATTATTGAGTGCCACTTAATTTAGTAGGCGTGATCGATTTTCCCCAAATGCATTGCCACTGCTTGATTAGCGTGCTGCTCAACGCAGCTGGGTGCACAGTAGAAAGTTGCTGCCGATGTTCGTAATTTGAGCTGAAAACAGCGTTGAACAATTAGTTTGTCATTTGAGGTAAATTGTTTTCCTTGGTGCATTATCATTATATTGATATCTTAAATGGAATTAATAATAATTTAAATACATATTGCTTTCATTGATATGAAGCAATGAGTTCAGCGCTCTAAATGAAGCTCAAAATTTATTGATGCCAGTCAATCACTTAGACTTAAGTGAAACCCCATCAAATTGTTGGGATCAAAGTTTTGCTAACAAAAAATTATAATGCGACGTTGCAATCGTGAGTTCATGACTCCCAAGAGCCCCTTTTCAATCTTTAAAATTGTGTAATAAAAAAAAAACAAAATAAAATATGTAGATATCGCAAATAAAGCCAAATGACATTATTTGCGTCCCATGCTGCATCCATGGTTTTTTAAATTTCCCGCGTAGTAACTTTAAATGTAACACTGCTCCTGTCAACTACTATCAGTTAATAGACTACGGACCAATTTTAGGCAATCTACATTCTTAAGTAAGTGTTTGACGCAGATATGAATGCTAGACAGACAGACGGACATAAATCAGAAGATTGCCGCGCCGATCCGATATTCTTAGTGGATTCGTATTTCATTCACATTCATGAAACGATGCAAAAACTTGACAATATTTCGGTTAACCAATTTCAAACTCTACTTCGAAGTTATCACACGATTACGTTTGAGATCAATTTCCACACCGGCCTGCTTTCTGTTCGTCCGTCTGCCTTTTATTTCTGCTTTCAATTGCTGTCAAGCACAAACTTAATGATGCAGATTGAGTACTTCAAGGACTATCCTCAAATCAATATTCGAAATTCAAAAAGTCACTAACAACAACAATCGACAATAAGGGTGTTCCAAGACAAGACAATTTCAATAAAATTTGTTCGCGGACGAAGCACTTTTAAGCAAACTTTCGTCTGTGTTTTTCACAAAAACCGGTTTTGACGGAATTATTCCATTAAAGCAACGTAGGACGGTCAAATCTAAATGTACACAACCATTTGTTTGCCAGAAAATTTCTTAGATTTATGAAAAACTAACTATCACGACAATGCGAGCTCTCAGACATCGGTGCACACAAGAGAGTTTCTGCATACTCAAAACAATAAATTGAAGTCCATCCCTTAAAGCACTGGCTTGGCACCCAATGAATTTCTTATATTTCCGTACAACCAAAAATATCAGTGCCTGAATAATCTATTGATGCCTTTAAACAGCTCATTTTGGAGGTATCCACTTCGTAGTGGCAAAAGTGTTTCCAAAATTGTAAATCAATTGGGACACTAAATAATTGCTAATCATGGCGCTAGAGCACTCGCCGTTGACGGTAAGGTTCCGCCTTATTTTTATAGACCAAACAGTATTGGTGCATCGAGAATCTCGTGGATTTTCTTCACATAAAATGCAGCAATTTTGCATATTGACATGCCCATAAAGGCTAATATGAACCTCATCACTGAACAGAATGTTGCGTTAAAACAGTGTGTTGAGTTCCAGTTGATTTTCAGCGCATTAACCGAATTTACGGCGAAACCTTAAGGTCAGTCGGATTTAATTCGTGCACCAGCTGACTCCTATACTGTCGTAATACGAGTTCATTACGTCAAATTTTCCATATAGTAAATGGGCGGGATGACGGATCGACTTATTTGGGTTCTCCTCAATACTACGCTCTACAGCTGCAATTCATATATTCGGCGTACACATCTCTACGGATGCGTATTATTATTTAGAGTAGACGTGGTGCGAAAAAGATCCAAGCTTAATCGAAATAGTCGCTCGGACGGACGAGTATGTCGACCGTAAAATGGATGGTAACATTCCCGAACTGAACCAGGGTTTTCGTAATTAATTTGCACAATGTGCAAGCGTTATTCTGGCATTAGTCTATTCATGATAAAATTACAAAAAAAACTGAGCACAAATGGCAATAGCGTTACCAGATCTGACTAATTTATAACATTTTAAACGCTCTCGGAAAATGGAATCTCAAAAAAAAACACACTGTATGCTGTTTTTTTTTTTTTTTTATAATAAAACGTCGATAGGAAAGTTGTAAACCCAATTTTTAAATTTAAAGGACTTTTGTGACTTTTCCTTCAACAAATTTAAAACTGTAGAATCTAAATGTAAAATGTAACGTTTAAATGTAAGCAGTGCTTATATCGTATGTAATGTTAACAGGGCCAAACGAACTGACATAACGTAAAATTATATCGTAAAACCAAGTTTCAATTTTAAGTTCGAAAAAGCACTCTCTGCAACACATTTTCTCTTTCTGTTTCTCTTTATTAGAAAGCATTGCGCATGCTGCATCAATAGAGAGCAACAGTTGTAATAACGCTAACTTTCTCTTCATTACTTAGTGCCTATGCTGCAAGAAGAGAGCGCAAATGGCAGCCAAAGTTAGCGAAGCATTGGAATTTGAGAGCCTCGAAGAATTTACGAGTAAACTATGTGTGTAATATGAATGTGGGTGTGTGTGTATGTGTATGTGTGACCGTTATGCGGATGTAGGCCAATGGGGTAGACTACAAGCACGGACGCCATCGAAAACAATAACAACAACAACAACAACAAGGACGATATGGCGGCAGCATTTACTACCAGCAGCGACACAAATGTTGAATAGTTGCGGAAGGTTATGAATTTCCGTGAGAAATTACTATGAGTAAAATGTAAGCATACGAGTCTATGTATGTGTGTATGTATGTAACAGCTAAATAAAAAGGACGAACACATACACGCCTACACATGCATATACATGTATGTACGTACACACACATATGCAAAAGGATTTTCACATTTGTTGCAAGAATTCAGTTGTAGCATTTCGCATTGTGTTGCCGCGCTGCACTTGTGTGCGTTAATGCATGAGGCATCTTAATGCTGGCCGCGAAAGTTTTTCCTAATTTATAAAAATATTTTAATGCAATTCAAGAAAGTAGACGAGATTTTTACATTCACTGTAACAACCCGGAACGATAATTCTTTTAATATATAATTGATAATTGATAATTTTTTGACCACGTTTAATATATTTTCAAATACAGGGTGTCTCAAAAGAAAGTTCACATTTGATTTGCTGATTGCGTGAACGCAACTATTCCGTGGGGCGCGGAGGTATGTCAATCGGTAGTCTAGCTTTTTAGTCGCTATGGAGCGTTTCTAGGGAGCGGACCGTGCGTTGTGCGTACTTGAGTTTTACAAAAACGGTAATTCAACGACTGTAGCGCGTAGAAAATTCTGCAGTATTCGACATGTTCGTCATTTAAATGATGCGCCAAGCCCTCGACTCATTTTAAAATTGGTCGAGAAGTTTGAAGAGACCGGTTCAACGCTGGAAAAATCAAAATCCGGCTATCCAAGGTCTTCGAGAACGTTCGAAAACGTAGACAGTGTTACTCAGTCTGTTCGTGACATCCCGGACATTTCGATTCGGAAGCGTGGTGTTGCTTTAAACGTGCATAGATCATCATTGTTCCGCATTTTTAGCAACTTCACACACGTCCAACAGGTCTCTACCACAAGTTCATGAAATTTTTCCTGGCAAATTGATCTCCAGGAGAGGTGACATAAATTGGCCTCCACTAAGTATCGATTTAACCCCTATGGACTTTTTCCTGTGGGGCTACATCAAATCTAAAGTTTACGGCAACAAACCGACTTCGCTGGCACAATTAAAAGGAAATATCCATCACGAAATGGCAGCCATCACGGAGAATACCTGCCGAGCCGTCATAGGAAATTTTAGTGCTGTAGACGTGATCTAAAAATAACCAAACTCTTTAGTTATAAAATATAACAAGCATGATATTACGTTTCAAAGCTAATATTTATTCAAAATACGATCCATTTAACTCAATACAACGTTTGGAACGCTCAACCAATTTATCCATAGACTTTTAAAACTCGCTTTTTAGGATATGCTTTAGCACCTGTTTTACAGCTGCCTGGAATATCATCGTAAAAAGCTCCATTCATTGCAGTTTTAATTTTTGGGAAGAGAAAATCATCGCGCGGTGATAGATCTGGCGAATACGGAGAGTGGTCGATGAAACAAA
Organism: Leucophenga montana; assembly: GCA_035044765.1. Lineage (NCBI taxonomy): Eukaryota > Metazoa > Arthropoda > Insecta > Diptera > Drosophilidae > Leucophenga > Leucophenga montana. The sequence continues at coordinate 143,441 of JAWNNQ010002018.1, read as the reverse complement.
TCTGTGTTTTCATCAAAAATTCATTGAGTCTTTTAGGCTTGTGAGGTGGTGCATTATAATGCAATAAAAAAAGCTGCTTTCCTTTGAAATATTCGAGCCTAAGACGTAAAACTCTCGACCACAAACGATGTAAAACTTTTAAATAATATTGTCCATTGACAGTTTGACCTTCTGGAACAAATTCCTTGTGAACAATACGCTTGAAATCATAGAAAGTTAGCAACATTATCTTGATTCTTGACTTCTGAAAATCTGGCTCTTTTTCAGTTGATGAAATGATGCCTTTGCAATGCTCTACACGGGCGATTTTTATACCATTCACACATAGTGTGAAATGGTATTGTCAGTTTGTCTGAAAGTTTGTAACGCATTAAAGGAGGCATCGTAGACCCCATAATGTATATATATTCTTGATCATCTCGACGAGACGAATCGATCTAGCCATGTCCGTCTGTCTGTGCGTCTGTATGTTGTTGCACATTTGTTGGGAACCAATTTTAATGTTATCCAGTTGAAATTTTGCACATACACTTCTTTTTATTGCAGTTTAATAGAGTGTCAAGATTGTCCCGCCACGCCCAGTTTTTGGGGTAGCCCCCATACAAATCCAACGCCCACTTTTGACTCTTTGTATGAAAAACTTTTTTACTGTACCCAATATCAACGTAATAATTGATATGATAACTCGGATGGTCGGATGGTTGACATATACATTAATGGGTGGTCCCGCCCAATATATGGAGTAGCCCCCATACAAACCTACGGCCCACTTTTGACTTTTTGTATGAAAACTTCTTTATTAAAGTCAATATTGGGTTGAAATGCGATATGGTGCAATTTTATAGACAGCCGCTTAACATATATAGACTAATAGGCGTGGCCCACCCACTTTTTAAGGTAGCCCCGATACAAACCTACTGCGTGTTTTTGCAAGAAAAACTTCTTTATTAAAGTCAATATTAAGGTTGAAATGCGATAAGATGCCTTTTTATAGACAGCCGCTTAACATACATAGACTAATGGGTGTGGCCCGCCCACTTTTTGGGGTAGCCCATACAAAATCTTCATTTAAATCAATATTAGCTTGAAATTTGATTTGATGGATTTTAGTGGACAACCGCAGCCTATACATATACTAATGGGCGTGTAGTCAAATCTTCAGTTATTATTTTGTAGATTGTACAGTAAAATGAATTGAATTCTTCTGTCAGCATTCTCACAGTAAAATTTGCATCGATAGCGATTATTTCTTTTACTTTTTCCACTAACTCAACACGATACTTCTTGCTGTCCAGGTCTTGGATCATCATTTAAAACATCAGCACCAGTTTTAAATCGTGTAAATCAAACTTGAGTACGACTCATACAATCATCATCATAAACTTTTTACACGATTCTATGCGAAAACTAATGAGACAATTTTCATTTCATATAGAAACAGATCCATAGAAATATGCAAGATAAACAAGGAGTTCAAAAACCGTTTGCATCAATATCCATACGAAGAGTATATCTCAATTTTAAACGCAAAATTTTGTAGAATAAATAGTTAGTGCAAATATCATAGATCGTATAAAAAAAAACACAAACTCCACAATGTGTGGCTGTCCCCCCAAAGAGTCTTCGTGCCGATTTCAAATAAGCTTGAACATTTTTGGACAGGTTGCTGTATTCACAGACAGACATTGAAGATAGCTGACGCGACTCTCTGACTACTTGTCAAGCTGATAAAGAATATATATATATATATATATATATATATATATATATATATATATATATATATATATATATATATATATATATATATATATATATATATATATATATATATATATATATATATATATATATATATTTCTGACTTCTTATTTTAGGTGTTACACACTTCGTGACAAAATGAATGTGTTAATCACAGTATGTTTGAAAACTATAAAACTCATATTATTCAATATACATAAACTTGATAAGATGTGCTACGTCCGATTATAAATCATTCGCCCACACATTTTGCTTTTTGCATGAAAACTAGTTTATTGCAATCAAGATATAGTACCAAGTAGTACCAGGAAGCTGACATAAATATTGATATAAAACAAATAAAAGCATTTCACACCGTAAAACAATTTCATATGAAAAACATAAGCAATAACAAAATACAAAAACCAAAAACCGTTGGGATTGTATGGGCGTGGCATACCAAGTTTGGGAGCCGAGCATCCACTTCATATACATCATATATAAGCATGTAATTGCATGTGATCGAAACCGACCGGAAAGCGATCATTGAAATTCAATCAATTTCAAATCAATTTCAATCGAATAGTTTCATGTCGATTTTGTCAAAATTGCGACTCAGAACACCAAACAAATCGAAATGCCATCGAAATTGCATCGAAATCGAAATTCATCACATGCCTGATACAAAAAAAAAAATAAAGTTTGAAAATGCTAACGCGATTTCATTTTAGCTGTTCCGGTTTCCAAACGATTTGCTTACATTTTCCAACCTTAAGATTCCATTTCCAAAATGTAACAAATTGAAAAGCACGGCAAGAAGCACATAATATAATGTATTTGATATATTTTATGATCCTTCAAAATATCAATACCAATAAATATCAAAAAAACGATTGCTAGAAAACTGATGTGGTAGTATAAATTACGCTGCAACAAACTTAAAAATGCACAGATTATTTACAGATAAGCCGATAGATAAGACCATACAGCCGTTCATTCATTCAGCTGTTTTATAAGCTGTACAGTCTCTGACATTTCCTACTTGCAGCAAAATTATCATAAAAATTAATATACAATTAACACTTTTATAAAGAAGCATATAGAAACGGAAATAGTAATATAATATATAATATAATAATATATATATATAATATATATATAATATATATATAATATATATATATAATATATACATATATATATATACGAGTATATCAGTAGTACTCTAACTTGTGGTTTCATTTTCTTTCTCTACATTTGTGTTCCTCAACACCATTCATTATAATAATTTCTATTTTGCCTTTGTACTTCTTGCTTTGTGGCTCACATAAATTGAAATCCTTTGAATCCTTGCGACACTCTGTGTCGATGACATTGCTGCCAACATTGCACAAATGAATAGTGGCGCTTTACGCGTACCAACATCACCATTAACAGCAAAAAAAAACAAGAAAAAAAACCACCGGGTCCTAGAACTGTAGACTGCTTTACCAACTTGAACATCATCGACATCACACTACATAATCGTCATAGTCATCATCTAACGCAGTATTCGTATTCGTATTCGCATTCATTGTCGCCTGCCAACTAGCGACGCGTAAACCAAACGCTTTGACACCAGGACCAGCACAGACCGCTCCGCTTTGCTTCACTCCAAGCCACATCTCATCACACCACTCCACACCGCACCACACCAAACGCCAACGCAATTGCACTCTACGCTCTCTCTCTCTCTCCCTCTCTCCTCATGCCGCCACAGTGTTCTGCTTCATGTCGTTCATTCATTTTGCTTTGGATTTATTTTGTGTGTGTTTGCGCTTTGATTGACTGACGCTCGCTGCTGCATATCCTTGTCCGCTCTCGTCTTTTTCTCCACGACCAGAATCATATTGCAGCGCTGCGCTTTTTCCCAGCGTTATTAATGATTTTGCCAAAGTTTTTCGCTTCGCATTGCTTTTGACTACTGCTTGTTTTGCGGTCTGTTATCTCGTCTCTGTCATTTCATTTCATTTCATTTCATTCATTTCATTCGTTCATTTCATTTCGTTTCGTTTGATTTTACTCTACGACTTATAGGACGCCATCTTTTCCAGTTTGTGGTTCTTAGTTATTGCTGCTGTTATTGTTGTTGGTTTTATGCTCATTCGCCATTTTATAGATAAATACTTGTCAATCAGTTATTAATTGCTTTTCAAATTTATTGAATTTGGTGGTTTTGCTACTGGCATTTCGAAATTTTGATATTTTTGGCGTTCGAAATATGGAAGAAATGTCTTACCATAAGAAGAAGGTATGTTTTAAATGGAATGGAATGTTTTAAAAACATCTTTTTACAATAGCAGGAAAAAGAATCGACAAACATATAATATAATGTAATTCAATTTAAATTTCAGGGAATATTAGGCCCGAAAACCGGCCTAATATTCCCTGCAGCGTCATATGACTTTTTTTTGTGACACGAAAACTCTTTCCACAAATTAAATTCCAAGATGGAGTTTATACGAGACTCTCTAGACTCTCCGTGGTCGACCCTGGGGGCAGGGATAGACCCCTGTCAATCCACCAAAAGTGCTTTTCACCGTCTTCTTTAACGTGTCATAGGCAATGGACTAGGGGGTGCAGCGTTGCACTACTAGTGGATTGGAAAGTGACTGACCCTGACCACTTTGCAGTCAACGAGTGGATTGGAAAGTGACTGACCCTGACCACTTTGCAGTCAACGAGTGAATCGGATTGGGGTTTAGCCTTTGTGGAAGGGATGGGATGGAAGGGACAAGAAGAGGTGTAGGAGAATTGGAGGTAGTGTAAAGGAGCATGTGGAAGGTGGGGAAGGGGGAAGGATTGGCAGGGGGAAGGAGTGGCAGTGGGAAGTAGTGGCAGGGGAAAGGGGAGGGCCGCGTACAACATCGCGGGGACCAACTAGTATTCAATAAATTTAAGATTTTATTTAATTTTAACTAGCTTAACGTCTTAACACATTACACTGCGAATCGAACTTGAGGATTATAACCACTATAAGTTACCATATCAATTATTAAGTTGATATTGAGTACAATAAACAAGTTTTTCATACAAAAGTTTTTTTTCAAAAGTGGGCGGTGGATTTGTATGGGGGCTACCCCAAAAAGTGGGCGTAGCGGGTCAATCTTGACACTCTATTAAACTGCAAAAAGGAAGTGTATGTGCAAAATTTCAACTGGATAGCATTAAAATTGGTTCCCAAAAAGTGCGCAAAAACATACAAACGGACAGACAGACGGACATGGCTAGATCTACTCGTCTCGTCGCGCTGATCAAGAATATATTCACTTAATGGGGTCTACGATGCCTCCTTTGCGTTACAAACTTTCAGACAAACTGATAATACCATTTCACACTATGTGTGAAATGGTAAAAAGTCATACGGCGTTAAATCGCACGATCTTCGTTACCAGTTGACATTGGAATTTCGGTAGATGGTTCGTAAATCGTTGCTCAAATAAATCGATTGATTCATGCGCGGTGTGGCAGGTGACCCCATGTTCCTGTAACGAATTCCATTCATAGTAACTGCATTTCCGCTCTTATTTTCAAAGAAGTAAGGCTCAATCTGACGGAAATCAGCAACAGGTAGCTGCTTGTTGTGTATGCATTTGTTACTCATGGATCACGTGAGGATTTTCTGAGGCCCAAATTCGACAATTTTGTTTGTTGATGAAGCCATTCAGATAAAAATGCTCCTCATCGGAAGTTGATGATTTCTTTCGAAAAATCGGATTTTCACAACGATAACAAGTTGTTCAATTGTGTAACGCTACATTTTTAATAATCGGAACAATCATAGATGTCAGCTTTCAAATTTCAGAGTTACCACTTGCACAGAAAAAAAGCGCCAAATTTTAATCATGCACACACCTTGTTTTTCATTTTGTGTCAACTTGCCAAAAAAAAAAAAAAAATGAAGGTCAAAATTTAGTACTTCTTATAGTAGATCGCGAGAATGAAATTTTGTTGTCTCATTTTGCGTTCCAATTTTGCTAGACAAGAACTTGAAAATTGAGCTTAAAATAACAAACTAGCAGGCGGTTGTTCTACCGAAATTAATGGTTTTTTTTTTCATTCTAATGAGTTTTATGTATTGCTTTCGAATAAAAACAAAACTGAGCAACGACGAGAGAGTGTTACACACTGTGCGTATTTCAAAATTCAACATAATTAGCTGAACGTTGTGTGCAAGCGAAGCAACAAGAATAAAAATGTACAGGCTTAAGTTAACAAGTCGAATTTAATCAAAAAATTTAGCCAAGCAATTTGTAATTGTCTTCATAAGTTAATATTTCTACAACTTTGAGACTAGACCTTGTGTCAAAGAGTTTATGAAAAAGAAAAACAAAACTTTAATATTTAATTATACAAATCTAAAAATAAATTTCCACACCATATACACTCGTACAATGTCAATGTCTTTCAGTGTGGAAATGTTAGATAAGTACAATATTTAAATACAACTTTCAGATTCTTTGACCGTTGCCGCAGACGCAGACGCAGACGCAGACATTTCAAGTGATTTTAATAACTTTTCAAATTGCATACTTGAGTCGACTCACTCGACCAACGTCAACATTCAAATGCATTTCATTTCAGTCAGTGCGTCTAAATGCAAAAATGACATTTAAGCAAAGTGACATATAAATAAATAGACAACGTTGCCATTGAAATTCCAACAGGCCAACGAACGAGCGAAAGGTGCTTCAACCACTTGAATAGAAGTTTATTTGTAGCAGCTTTGAGCGGAGGCAGATGTCTGCAATATTAACCTACAGAGAAGTATAATTTATAGAGAAATGTTGCTTAAATTAAATATGAATTTGAAATAAGGAAAGCATTATATTTTTTATTAGGGGTACTCATGCAATTGATTTTCAGACTGATTTTATTAGAATACGAATCAGTTGTCTGCAGGCACCAAAATAATGAATATGTTTTGTTTTGAGATTTAAATCAGATAATAATAACTTTCTTTCAAGGCTCAGAAGATCAGATAAGATAATTTTGTGAAATTCTGAATCACCCTGTTGCAACAAAAGTCAATTGCATGAATTATATTTGAGATAAATGTAGATTTAGACTACTAAGTAGTGGCTATAAATATGGAATGTCTCGTTTGATGTCATTCATTTACTCAACTATTATCAGTATTTATTTTATTACTTAGAATATTCCATAATTATAGCCTTACGTTTTAAAAGGTTATTGAGATATTTTAGTTCTGTTTTTTTTTATGCAGCATTTAAAAACTTTATATGCCACCTCAAAGTGCATTTTGAACGAAATGTATCTGAGTTTCTTGCTATCCTTGTAACACTTCAGTCGTTCTGCCTAAGTAAGCTTGTTTCTCATTTTATGGCATTTAGGCGGTTGCAACATATGATGCTAATTTTGTTGGTGCTCATATTGTATTCGGTTACAAACCCTGCATGTACATGAATATAGTTATGTGAAAGTGTATAATATGCATAGTTTCATTGACTTAACAGCGTTTTCATATGTATGTAGCATAGTGAGTGTGGCCTGGAAGACTCCATAAAGAGTATATTTGCTTTATCAGCCCACTACCGCCCTCTATTTGGGGTAGCTCCCATACACACCTATATTCCACTATTGACGTTTCTGCACGACCATTCTCAGCCCCATGCTGCAAAACTGATTGTTCTAATCGAATAATTTTTGCCTGGCTGTGCTCTGCTCTCTCTTAATTACGAGAAAATCAAAAATTGGGTGGATTGCTTCTAAAGACTAATCATGATCATAAGATGCAGCAATTGCAAAAATTGATACAGCGTATTTAACTGTAGGGCAAGCGCGACTGTAGCATTCTTACTTATATTTCATAGATTCTACATAGCTAACACATAAAAGTGTGTGGAGTGTATAATATAGTGGATCACCTCGTTTGTTGTTACCAAACTCACACACATCTGCTAACATCATGTTAAACGCTTGAAACTGTCAAATGTATCTTGTTAACAAGTTTGTGTGGCACAGCTACAAATTCAAACTGCAATACATATTTATATATACAAGATACATATTTGTGTTGTATCGTCAGCATTTGCATTAACAACATAGTCTGAAAGGCTTTCGTTGAGTCAGCTGGCATGTATCTATTGCATGAAAAAAAAAACACATCATATGCGCTACTTTTTTATTTTTCAATGAAAAATCAGTAACGTCAGCACTGCCGCGAGAAACAAGTTGCAACTGTTGCACCAAAATGTTGCACAAATGATCTATTGGGTGTGCCGCTATCTAATATTTCATTTCGGTGTATTTATCATTTTATGCATAGATAGTTTTTCAGATACATAGGTAGTTACTGTTGCTGCGCTTTTTAGGCGTTATTCAAGTTCATCTTATCGCTTCTGTCCATGGCATGAGGGCAGTATGCATCCGAAATAGGCAATCTTGCAGAGGAGTTGCACAACTTCGCCATTTGGTGGATATCATTTGTTGCTGCTGCCAACTGTCTGCTTGACGAAATCTTGCTAGGGGCCACCTTAAATATATTGTAGCCACGCAGTTTTCTTGGCTACTGCTGCTGTATTTTCGTTGAAAACTTTTTGTGCACTTGGTTTAGCGAAAATTGTTTCAATTTATTTAAATGTTTTTCAACGCCTACTGTACTATTTATACACTGTAGGCACTATGTATCAGCTTAAAATTTTTCTTTTATTCTATTTATATTTGCGCAGATACTTACAGTAGAAACGAAGCTTTAGTATTTACCTAAATATTTTGAAGTGCTCAGCTCAACAAAAAAGAAAGTTTTACCTTTAAAGCTATGCCCCGTAAAGTGAAATATTATACAATACATAAAAATAAATATAACAAGAAAAAATGTTACTTCTTAAATCGTATTGTAAAACATAAATGTGAGGGGATTAAAAAGGGGCTGCCCCGAAAAGTGGGTGGTACACGCCCATTAGTAGATGTGTATGAAGCGATCATCTATAAGATGCCATCATATCGAACATGAAGTTGATATTGACGTTTTCCATACAAATGCATAAAAGTGAGCTGTGGATTTGTATGGGACTACCTCAAAAAGTGAGCGGGACACGCCCATTTGTATATGTATATGAAGCAGTTGTCCATTAAAATCCACTAAATTGAATTTAAAGCAAATATTAATTTAAATAAAGAAAAAACAAAAGTGGGAGGTGATTTTGTATGGGGGCTACCCCAAATATTGGACGGGTCCCACCCATTATTGTATATGTCAACAATTCGACCACTAGAAGTTAACATATTAATTATTAAGTTGATATTAACTACAATAAAAAAGTTTTTCATACGAGCGAGTGTAACACAAATAGTAAATATAGATTTATCGCCTGTGTATTACGAGGGCGCTCGCTCCTAATACACTACCTTATTATTGTACCATGGTTCCATTGTTTTCAGTAGGTAGAGTAGAGAAAAAATGCATCTCTATCTCTGTCGCGCTCTTAAGCTCTCAGCATTAAAAAAACAGAGAAAATACATCCCCTTATATAATACAATATTGGTATGACATACAAGTAAGTACTATGTATACATACACACTCTCATTCGGTTTGTTTTCTTTTCATTAATAAACACGATTCTTCTTGCATATCTGTGCTCATAGTTTAGCTTACCGCAACAACGTTTCCAAATTATTCAGCTGTGTATTACGAGAATCAGCGTCATTCCAAGCACCCTATTGCCAATACCATCCGCAAATTTGAGCCTCAGAGTACGTTATTGGATGATACGCGACCGAATAGACCATATCCAACCCGTAGTGAGGATTATATTGCGGCTGTAGCGAAGAGTGGGCTGAAGACTATAAAATTTGGTTTCAGTAAGAAATCATTTTGGTGAACACCTAATTTCGTGTTTTGGACCTGTCAACTGGGCGACTAGATCGTGTGATATCATACCCGTTGATTTTTTTCTTGATTCAACCAATGGCTTGTGGATTATCATTACTCCAAATGCGACAATTTTGTTTATTAACGTACCCATCCAACAAAAAGTGAGCTTCATCGCTGAACAAAATTTTCTTGTGAAAATCGGGATCGGTGGCTATCTCATTTTGGTAATAAATTTGCACGATTTGCAAACGTTGTTCCTGAATAAGTCTATTCATTATGAAAAGGCAAACCAAACTGAACATAAATCAAGTGACAGCTGCCAAAAAAAAAACAGCTGCCGAAAACAGTGTTGCCAGATGGAAAATTACACGTCTAAAAAAAAACACCCTCTATATGCATTACATACTATAGTTAGTGTATGTATGAATGCGAAGAAATATAATAATAATCGAACTTAGCTACATGCTCTCATCAGTGTGCTGGTCGCACATTGCAAATTATTGGTACTTATATCTCTTACTTTTGCCTCTTAGGAAAAATGCGCTGTGTATCATATTAATTAAAACGATAAATCGTACGTTGAACTTTCCAAACGTGCTACATCTCTTTCATTTGCACAAATGCTCAAGGTTTATAAATGAAGAAGCTTAAATACGACATTGTCTACTTGAACAATTTGGAAGGGTTACTATGACGTCGTGAAGTCACGATTGCAAAATTCTTACTTCTTTATTTTATGCATAGTACATGTAATTGTACTTTTATGAGGAAATTTTGATCCACGGATAAACAGCAAAGCTATAGACAAGTTAGTGAGAATACCAATTTAGTACTTCATTTCAATTTGAACATATTGTATTTAAAATTTGTTCAAAATATATTATTTATTTGAATATTAAATAAATTATTTCTTTCTTTGCTATGTTAGCTTAGTTTCATTAATTATCTGTAAGAACTACTAAATTCAATAAATAAACATCTTCTACCTTTTTGCATTAAATTGGAATATAAATAAACATCTCACCTTATATTTAATTGAAAATATGCATTGTTAAATGAAATGTATTTAAATTAAACTAAAAGTTTAGCACACTGTTTATAAAAAAAGACTTACACATATTTCGATAACTTAATTAATTGTAGAAATCATTTAAATTTATAGAAGTTTTATGCTGCTCAAGAGTACGGCAAATGCAATACACGTAAATATTCCGCATTGATTGCTGATTAGGACATTGCTTGAATTGTAACTAACTGGTAAAAATTTTGGCGTCGTTGTTCTTAGTGTTGTAGTTTTTGGACTGGTTGTTGTTGTTGTTGTTCTTGTTCTTGTTCTTGTTGTAGTTGGTTGTATTGGCGGCATACACTTTAGGTTTTTATCACTACCGACCTTAACGTAGCCCATTTTACAAACACAACTTCCATTCGATACGCAATGCGCATTTAGACCACAATCTCTTTTGCACTCACAACGTCCATTAACATTTTCAAATCCCTCAATGCATTTGCAGTTCCTCGGCTCCAGGACAATCTTTTCATCCATTTTCTGATACAGGCAGCTCATTGGGTCAACACAAGGCATAGTAGAATTCCTTTCAGATTCACAGCAGAATTTAATATTAAAATCGCGCACATAGTTGGTCGAGTGTTCACAAAGTTCACGTTCTACACTCCAGCGTTCATTTGGAGTAAAAGTGCTCAATTCACGCGGACAATTCGGACAACCAGCACTCTGTGCGCTGACCGTGCCCAGTGCCAGAATCAGAGCTACTATAGCAATTAAGATGCCTGAGCGTTCCATGCTGCTTAAGTTTATTATAAATTAATACACTGTGATGCGATGATATCCGTTCACTTGCCTTTTATACTTGTTGTACATATTGTACTGATTTCCCATAAATAGTATATTGCGGTTGAATAATGTGCGTAAATACACAAATTCTTTTTATAGGCGTAACTCCTATTTCCTGTTATCGAATGACTTATTATTACTTCACTCAAATAAAATGTGACTCAAGATAAGCATACCCTGTTCTGGAGCGCAAAGGGTATACTAAATATGTGCAAATATATAGAAAATGCAGAAAGAGACGTGGTTGATGCCATGAAGTTTATTTATTCTTAATCAGCGTCATTAAGTCAAATCGATATAGCCGTATGTATATGGATGTATCACATGTCCGTCTTTCATATGAATCTCAGAAACTATATGTGACAGTGCCACCAATCTTGAATATTAAGACTCGCCTGATACGTATCACGTTTATAATATTTTATAGGTGCTACCATATTTGCTATTTATATTCGCTACTAAGATGGAATGAATTTATCTAAACTTCCATATTTGGTACCCTTATACATTATGTGGATATAAATATGCTTTGAGCTTAGAGATGTGTTTACATTAAGTGAAACAATGTGATATTTTTTAGTAATCGAATTAGTGCGGCAGCTGACAACTCTGATTTATTTATTTACTGAATTCAAAACAAGTTAATTTTGTTTCGATTTTAACTTAATTTACTTATAGGTAATTTGTGAACATTTCTCATTCACTGCATTGAAAATAGTTTCGAAAAACGTATAAACCTATAACTAGATACGAAACGATATAATACCAAAGTAATTTGCAATTGTAGAATTACGTAACAAAGCGAAGCATTCCTCATTGTCTAGATATGTATCTGCATAGAATATACTACTATTTGCCTTTACCTACAGTTTACTTCGAAAGAGCCATGAAATTCTATAACAATTCAGTTTCAACTTCGAAGTAAAAGACTTTTATCAAAAATCGTAGCGCATGCAAATTAGATTCTCTTCTTTAGATACGAGCAACGCTTTGTGTCGGTAATCCAAATACGCGCAGCTCGTAGATGCTGGATGTGATGATTCAGTCTATTGAGTTCGCGCTTTGTCGCAGTTCAAATACACTCCTACCATTGTGCCTCTATCTGAAAGCATATGACGACAATGTGTACATTTTCTTAAACAAATACGCAGAGGCGTTAAATAAGTTGTTTTTTTTTCTTTTTTTTTTCTTTTTTTTGTACCAAAGCATATCGAGCACGTCTTATCTCAAACTTGGAGCTCAAAGCTGAAGTAGAGCGACGTATAGCAACCAGCATCAACGGCAAGATTAGATTGAAATGCATTCACATTTCCATTTCATGACTTCATCGGCAGACATTCAGTCTTACACTTTGTAGACTTTGAATGTAAATTTCGAAAATTTTGTTGCACACAATGCAGCACTGATGCCATTCACGGGTTTCGTGTTCAAAAAAAAAAGTGTGTAATATGCACGGCCAAAGTATCTGACTGTCTAACTGAGCAACTAACTGCAGTGGTAATATATTATTTTTTTACTTTAAATACCATCAAATTATCATGAATTATTACAACTTTCTTGGACTTTATAATTTGGAAATTATTTGGCACAGCTACTTAAAAAAGCATAAAGCATCAGTGGAGATTGTTTGATATTCTACGAATAAGTATTTTGACAATTCGTATTACGGTTTGTAATCATTTGTAAACTGTCAGCGATGCTTTGTCGCCTGCTAAGCTGGCGTAGGCCACACAATTCGTAGAAAACACCAGTTTTGATATATGCGATACGTCTACAGATACCAATAGCAAAAGACCGGCCGGCAGACAGACATTGAGTGTTGTAAAGGCGTTTAATCCGATTATGTTGCAGCAAAGTGAAAATCACATCCACTCTTGTAGAAAAAAAAAAAAAGAAAATATAATTTCATAAACACGCCGAAAATCAGTTCCAAAAAATATAAACAAAATTATAAAGCTTATGTATGGGCAATTGTGAAAGCACATTGAGTCTACAACTGCTTACTGTCTTAGGCCATTCATATGAAATTGGCTTGTAATTCTAAAGACTGCAACAGTCGCACACATAAATATCACATAGAGCTTGTATTTTATAAATTTCAGCAGCTATTAATAAAATGCTGGCGCCATATTTTATGTACAAATTTGAACATATGTTCTTGTCATTTTGAGAATTATCAAAGCATACAATCCAAAAAAAAAAAGAAAAGAAATAAGAAACAAGTGTTTACTTAATTTAGTTCAACCGAAGCTCGAATACACTCTAAAAGTCCAAGAACTTCACTTGGATAAAATTCTTCAAGTAACTGATAATACTTGTAAGATAGTTCATATTCAAAAAGTCGTTTCAGAATTATGAATTTCATATAGTACGAGGACAGCACTGATCTATGACCATTCAAAGTTTCTGAATTTCCTAAGTTTAAGGTTTCCGATTTTCAGAAAATTGGAAAATTGTAGGCAAATCAAAGCTTACTATGAAAAAATTACTGCGTGTGATGTGTATAATATAGTCGAGCATCTTGACTATTTCTCTTACTAATGTATCCAGAGTTTTTGGATACTTAGAACTCCTATTCCCTCCTTAGCTAAAGTGTATGAAATGAGCATGCCAAACACACTACAAGCTCCGTAAAAAAAAAAATCCGTGTAAAAAACTACAATGGAAATTTTGACATACATGTATTTCAAGGCTGTTAACCACCAATTCGGAACTTGTTCGCTTTAAAATTGTTGTAGTGCAAATTTTCTGGTTCAAAAAGAGCAGCTGAAAATGCCGATGAACGCAAATCATATTTGCAAAATCTTCGCGAATGGGCATCCACATCTAGAGCCACAGAAACGGAACAAGAACAGAGGTCGCGGCTTCGGCAAATGCGCGAAAGGGCATCCACATGGCATCCACTAGGGAAAGGGGCATGGAGGTAATAAAGGCAGGGGGAATGGCAGCAACGCGCTGGGTACCATTCAAAATAGAGGAATGAAATGTTGTATACGTGTTAATGCGATCGAAGGGGGCAGAGGAAAAGGGGTGGAAAAGTAGGGAGAGAAAGGGTTAGAGGAATGGGGGAGCCTAAGGGGTGGTTGGAAAAAGGATGCAAGGAACAGGAGAACAGGAGTGGAAGAACTTTAAGTAGAGTAAAAGGGCATGGGGAAGGTTGGGCAGGGGGAAGGATTGGCAGAGGGAAGGAGAGGTAGCAACGCGCCGGGTACCACCTAGTCCCTAATAAATTTACTTAAGTCAGTATTTGATTCCAAGCGTATACATACGAACTATTTATGTTCGTAAGAAAACTTCTCTCTCATTTCGAGGCACAGAATAAACTAAGTTAAAAAAAAAAATAACTTTAGTAATGGTCTGCTTTTTAGAATAAGTGAATATGTTGGTGTCACAGTGTTGCAAACATTGAAGCAGCTGAAGAATGAGAAGTAATTTCCTAAGGATTGTGCAACTTACCTAGAAGCAAAAGCATCAATTAACTTGTTTGAAAAGAAGTTCGGCGATTCGATAATGTTTCTGAAGAATCTTTTCACCTTCATCACCTTCAGATACATTTAACTAAAAAACATTGTTTACTTTGGTATTATACAAAATTATTGGTTTTCATAAATAAAATATTCAAAAATTGCAAGTCTGTATGTCAGTTAAAGACACACATCACCTATTTGTCGATTATAAGGCCGCATTCGACACGCCGATAAGAACGAAGTTCTTCAACGCCCTATCTGAACTTGGTATCTCACCAAAATTCGTTCGTCATTGCATGATGTCGCTATCACACACCCACAGCGAAGTTAGAGTAGGAAAGAACATCTCTGAACCCTTTGATACCAAGAGATGTTTCTGGCAGGGTGACGCTTTATCGTGCGACTTTTTTACGTAGAACGGTCGGGCACGATCTTCCATATGGAAGAGATGCTATTCGCGTATGCTGATGATATTGACATCATCGGCACGAACTAGTTAGCGGGGCGTTCTCGGATATTGAGAAACAATCGGATCTTATGGGTCTAACGGTGGACGAGCACAAAACGAATTATTTGGTGTCCAATCGAAGACCATCAGCGCATCTTGGACGGCCTGTGAGTATGGAGAATTTCAGCATCATTGTTGTATAAAACTTTGTCTATCCGAATACGAAATAATAACCAGTAGCAACAACGTCAGCCAAGAAATCAGATCAGACGACGAATCCCGCTTGCTAACCGCTGCTATTTTGGGTTCAGCCAGCAATTTAGAAGTAGAGCCCTCACTCGAATACGAAGATAAAAATCTATAAAACACTGATAATCCCTGTTCTGCTGTATGGCGCAGAAGCATGGACCCCGACATCATCGTTTACAGTGTCTTTAGGAGTGAAAGAAAGAGAAAGAGTCTTCGTAGGATTTTTGTCAACTCAGAGTGGACTTCGAGTTTAGTACCCGTATGAACCACGTGATGTATGAGTTTTAGGAAGAAGTTAACATAGTCCAGCGCATTACATTCCAGCGAATACACTGCACTGGTCATCTCATCCAGATGAATCCCGAAGCTCCAGCACTAAAGGTTTACGACAGAAACCTTAACTTGATTGGTTGACGGCGTCAGAGAGGACATCAGAGCTTATGATGGCAAAAACAGGCCTATGATGATCTGAAGAAGCTGCGGATTACCTCTAACTGGCGCTGGCGTGCATTGAACTACACTGAATGGGGCGCTTTCCTACGTGCGACGTTGACCGATAGACGGTTGTAGAACCACATAAGATGTAAGATGTTGTCAAAATTTCAGCTTTTCCCTTTAGCGGCTTAAACTATACCTTTGGTGAATCCAGGAGGTGGGGGATTGGGTTGGGAACTGAGAAACTTCTTCCCCCAATAGCATTTTTGTTCAGTACAAAATAATACGTTTTTCTACCATTCACACATAGTGTGAAACGGTATTATCAGTTTGTCTGAAAGTTTGTAACGCATTAAAGAAGCCATAAAGTAGACACCATAAAGTATATATATTCTTGATCAGCTCAACGAGACGAGTCGACCTAGCCATGCCCGTCTGTCTGACTGCCTGTCTGTCCGTTGCGTTGTTGTTGCGCATTTTTTGAAGACCAATTTTTATGCTATTCAGTTGAAACTTTGCACGTACACTTATTTTTATTGCAGTTTTATAGAGTGTTAAGATTGTCACGCCACGCCCACTTTTTGGGGTAGCCCCCATATAAACTCACCGCCCACTTTTGAATTTTTGTAAGAACTTTATTAAAGTCAATATTAGGTTGAATTGCAATGTGGTCCCTTTTTATGGTCACCCGCTTAACATACATAGACTAACGGGCGTAGCCCGCCTACTATTTGGGTTAGCTCCCATACAAACCCAGCGCCCACCTTTGTGTTTTGTAAGAAAATCTACTTTATTAAAGTCAATATTAGGTTGAAATGCGATATGCTGCCATTTTACAGGCAACCGCTTCATATACATTTACAAAGGGGCGTGTCCCGCCCACTTTTTGAGGTAGTCCCATATAAACCCACAGTTCACTTTTATGCATTTGTATGGAAAACGTCCATATCAACTTGAAATTCGATATGGCGGCATCTTACATCTACTACATCGTTTTATACACATCTACTAGTGGGCGTGTACCGCCCACTTTTTGGGGTAGCTCCTATTTAAACCCCCACTTTTATGTATTACAATACTATTTAAAGTTTCGTGTGAATGGTATAAGAGCTTCGGTTCAACCGAAGTTTACGTTTTTTCTTGTTTTTAAGTAGAGTTACTTCCCCCAAGAGAGGGTTATGACTGTACGTTGTTGCTTAGTCAGTCGATGACTAAGCAACAAGGTGAAGCATGTATTCTTCATATTTTTATATATAGATTTTGGTCTGCTGAAAATTGGCTTAAAACTATTTTCAATGAATACTTTTCACAGTATGATTTTTGAATTTTTTCTAGAAGGTAGATCCAATTTTTAGCTATATCTAGACTTAGAAGCGACTAATCTGACTGAGATTTATGTCAGAATAAAGATATTGAAATAACAAAAACTTTTTTCAGTTTTCTAAAATCAGTTGAAATATTTGAAAGTAATGAACTGAAATCTTAAAACAAAAAACAGAATTTTACAAACATGAGAATACAAAAATTTATATTATAATGGGAAAAAATAGAGTTTGTTAAATGCTGCAAAGTCCTGTATTTTTTATAAAAGTATCGAACTTTAACGAAAAAAAAATATGATACATACAAACAAAATCTATGGAAGGGTTCCAAAGTTATGATTTTTCAAAAATATTACAAAATATCGACTTTTTTGCTTTTAGTTATTTTTATCTGAAATTGTGAATTACGCTGTTTACATAGAATCAATATCTGTCTGAAAATCAATTGCAATTGTCTGAAAGACATTTCTTTTACAGTGTAACAAACTATACAACAAACCTAGAAAACACTGCCTACCACACTATGTGTAGTGTATAAAATGAAGAAATCATACCACACGCTTCTAGTCCAATTCAAGACGTGTCATTATTTCGATCTAAGTTGCCACGCAGCCATCGACAGGTGCAGATACTTTTTGGACTTTTCCTACACTGCTTCCGATGCTTTTCCTGCTGCTGGGTGTCGAGTAGATGCCTGACATTTGGTGCCATTCTATTCCATTCTATTCGATTCTGTCCGCTTCGTTGCTATTTATTTTTGTTAAATGCAAAAATGATTGCCATTAGAACAAACACAAACAAAACGCCTGCTGAATTTTTGTTTAAACTGCAATAAGCAATAAAATAAATTGCCAACAAAATGATCGAACATTAAGTGGAACACATTTCATGTTTTACAAATGTATAAATTTTCTTCCATTCGTTCGTTGGTTCTTCCATTCGTTCGTTGGTTCGTTCATCTCTGTCAGTTTCAATGGATGTATCTGTATCTTATATGAACGATTCTAGTACGACTGCTGTGACGAGAAATGTTTCTCCATGTCGCTCATTATTGCGTGATATTTATTCAGGTTATGACTTAAGTTGTGTCACGTTCGATTAAATTTATGTCCAAATGCACAGCATTCAGCTAACATTTTGTCGCACATTCGTTCACTCAACAGTGAAGTGGAAGCATTTTGTCCCAGACAAATAGACGGTCGTCGAAATCGCTTGAGAGACAAAATTTATATGCAAATCTACGCAGTATGCGTCACCCGCACCGCGCTTTAATACAGCCTAATTGAGCCGACCACATGTTGTGCCTAGCGACTATGATCGCATTTAAATATAAATATTTTATCAACTAAAAACTGCTTGACCACTATTTGTTTAGTTTTAGGCTTGGGTCAAAGTTCTTATTTAAAATCGAACGTATATGAGTTATAATTACTCACGCTGTGAAATGTTAAACAGAATATTATTGTTAGATAATTCAAGCTGAATCTGCTTCAATTCCATAAAGCAGAAATCGCACAACAGCGAAGAAAACCGATGCCTCTGCAATTAGTTCAGAACTTAACCCGTTGTACTAAGTATTATAAGTCCGGCCCAGTTCTACATGTGCAATGTGCAATGGACAGTTTTTCGATGTCATACTTTTTTTTTATAGATTTTGGTCTGGTTAACTCGGAAATAGTCTCAACAAATTTTTGACTGGATTCCTTTTTTGCGTTATGAATTTATGAAGTTCTTCTTCTTTTTTTTTTAAATGTAGGTCAACTCTTTTAGCTATATCTCGAGTTAGAAACAACAACCAATCGGATTGAGACTTATACCAAAATAAAGATAATGAAGTACATAAAACACTGCCTACCACACTATGTAATAAAGTTAATGAAGTTTGGAAAATATAAGCTGAAATATTGATCAAATATTAGGGCAATAAATTGACTTTTAAAATAGGGAAAAATAGAATTCGTTAAAGTTTGTTCAGTTTAACATTTTTTGCGTAAAGAACGAACTTTTACAAAGAAAATGAAAAACATACGAACAAAATCAATGAACATGTTCCAAAAATAGGTTTATTTCGAAAATAACACCTACCAAAATTTGACCTTTAGAATTTTCACCTAATATAAGGTGCAGCAGCATAACTTACATTTTTCAAAAGGCAATAGAACCCATTTTATGAATCGGATTTTAGTTTTTTTATAATGCAGTTTTGTTTTACACGATTTTGAAAATCATATCAGTTAGGTGGTGCTCCCCATTCTCCATACACTGAAAATCCGATTTCTGGCGTTTATCATTAGCCTTATCAGTATATCAGCGGGTACGTTGGCAATTTCTGCCCTGATGTTGGCCTTCTGGTCTCCTAGATTCCATGGGCGATTGACATAAAAATAAAAGTCTCAAGGGACCAAATCGGGGAGCGGGCTGACCATTCCAAATAGCCCCTTATTGAGATGAGGCGCGCCAGGAAGTGTTTCCACAAAACAACCATCAATGCTCTTGCATTGTATGCCGTTATTCAGTCCTGTTGATACCAAATATCTCCCAAGTCCAGTTCATCAAGTTGTGGAAGAAAATTTCACCCAAAATGTTCACATACCGATCTGAATTCACTGTCACTGTGACCTCATTTACTTCAAAAAACCACAATCCCATACTCCAGCTGAGAAAATTACACACAATACTG
The DNA here is from genome assembly GCA_035044765.1 of Leucophenga montana. Classification (NCBI taxonomy): domain Eukaryota; kingdom Metazoa; phylum Arthropoda; class Insecta; order Diptera; family Drosophilidae; genus Leucophenga; species Leucophenga montana. Next base: position 123,371 of record JAWNNQ010002018.1, on the reverse strand, counting down.
TGCCTTTAGGTGAATGCAAAGGCATTTCATGCAATTCTCGGGAATTGGTAGCGCATGTTCTGTTTGCTAACACATTCATTCAATTGAAAATGCGCTTCATCTCTGAAAAAAAAAAAACAATAACAACAAAAGTAGGCCTCGACTGCAAACGCACGCTCCTCACTGTTCCAACGCATGATGTCGACTGATCTGGAAGAAAGTAAAACTTATCAAAAAAGGAAATTATTCTGCTATACTCTGTACAAAGCGTATAATTACCTCCATATGGTTTTTCAATGCAATTAATTGAAATTTGGAATCGATAAGAAAGATTTTGTCATACGAAGGATGGTCAACATGTGTGTAAGGAATCTACTCTAAAAAAGTACACACACTTTTGTCAGCCGATGGCGCTGTGTGGCGTTGAAGTTAGTTATTTTTGATTTGCATGTTGCATAATTGACCCCTTGTGATTTTTTTCCTTTTCCCAAAACGGAAAAAATCCATGAAAGGATGGCGCTTTGTCACGATTGAGGAGATAAAAACCGCATTGCTGGAAGACCTCAAAAAGTGTTGGCACAAACATATTATACCTGAGGAGGATTACTTTAAAAGGGACAAAAATAAAAGTTCACTTTTGTCTTAATTTTTCTTCTTTTTCAACAGACACATGCGTTAATAGGTATGTCTCTCAAGATAAAACTTTTAAACTCATATAAGTATTCCAAATATTCGAGTTACGAAAACGGTAAACCACATTTGATTCAGCATTCTCAAAATGTGTTTACATGCTTGAAACTTCGTTTGCTGTAAAAATAAATCAAAACAAGTAAGAATGCTGCAATCGTAAGTACACGACTTCGGAATACCCTGCCAAGTTTCTCATATAGACATACTAGTAAGCAGACTCTGTATATCATACTCTTCTTCATGCTCAGTCTTCGTTATAGGCAATGCAGGTTATCAGTAATCCAGGTGACTAGCAATGCATAGTGAGACAATAAGCGCCAAATTGTCGTATTGTGGGCGTGGCATTCAAATTTTTTGTTCTAAACTTGTATCACTTGTATTGTATATGGCTCTATTTTTTAAAATCTCTGAGTTGTTGTTCACACATACGAACAAACAAATATATCGTCTCGACTTTTGTTGCTGTATAAAAGTATAATTTTGGCTATATGCATTTGTTGCTATATAAAAATATTATGGGGTCAGCCACCTTTTACAGCCTATAACAAACATTTGCTCAAACGTTTTATACTTTATACTCCAGGGTAGTGTATAACAACTTAAAGATGTCAGCATACGAGCCTGAGGCATATGATTCCGAAAATAAAAACTGGTTTGGGGAAACCAGACATAAATATGAATAATTTAATAAATTGGCACTTAAGTTGTTTACGAAAAATCTAACGAAATGACAATTAAATACATAGAAGAATAAGAATGCGTTGTGAATTTAGGCAGTTTAGACAGTTTTAATTATGTGTATTCTTTGTGATATATTCTTGTTTATTGTTGTGGTGTAATATCAAAATGTAACATCAATGCAAGGGGGAATCACAGAATAGATAGAATAGATTTCTTATTTTTGATTTTAGTTTGTTTTAATGACCGACTGAGAATTGTATAAAATGCTGAAGCTGTTTGTGTTTTTCTTCAGAATAGTTTTGGAGTTTGTCTAATTCGTACAATTTTTTGTGTTTAAGCATATTAAAAATGCGTTCTTTTGCACTACTGGCGTTTTTTGTCGCCATATATGGCTGCCTGAGCCTAAGCCTAAGCCTGAGCCAGGCTGCAACTGTGGAAGTTTCTCCATCTGCAGCAGAGCAGCTACTTGAAGTTTCTCCATCTGTAGCAGAGCAACTACTTGAAGTGGACGCTGGTGTTGAGCATGCTGAGGAAAGTGGACGCCAGGCGCGTCAATTTGGTTTTGGCCATCGCCATCACCATCACCATCATGGTGGTTTTGGTGGCGGATATGGAGGTTATGGTGGCTATGGTGGCTATGGTGGTTACGGCGATTTTGGTGGTCTTGGCGGATATGGTGGTTACGGCGGTTATGGTGGTTTTGGCGGATATGGTGGTTATGGCGGTTATGGTGGTTACGGCGGACATCGTCATCACCACCATCATCGTGGTTTTGGTGGATTTTATGGTTAAATGAATTTGTACCTGAAGATAGAAAATAGATTAAATGTATAACTATTAAATAAATATAGCTCAATTAAAAAGCATGTACAAATTTATGAGTTTGGTGGTTATATAACTTCGTACCTAAACTTTTGAAAGGTTTTATAAGTTTTTAACTGTTAAATAAATATTCAGCGTGACTGATGAATATTACGACGTTAAGAAACTCAACTTTTTTTATCCTCACTCTTTACACAGAGTGTGTCTGTCTTCCCATTTGTATGCTTCGTACTCCTTCAATATTTTAAATATTGGTTTGAAAGTTGATATGGAGACTTTTTATAGCCATACACTGAAAGACGTAATTTAATCAATTATTTTTAAAATTACCATCGTTTTGAAATTGGTTCACTACACACAAAAAGGTGAATTCAATTAAGTTTGACATTAAGTTTCCTTACTAATAGCTGATATTGTATAAAATTTACACTTCTAACAGGATTTGAGGTCTCGATAGCTCAACTGTCTAACTTGCTGGCTAACTTTCCAGAGCAAGTGGGTTTACGCCCACTCAATAGAATTTTTCTTTAAGTTTTTATTTAGTTATCTATTATTTCAAATTATTTCATACGCCACACTACAACTACATTTTAGCCACATTATCTTCAAATTATATACTGCTGTTGTTTCCAGAACAAGCTTCATTTTTGCGATGCACTTGTTACGTGAAAAAAATGTGATAAATCCTTCCATGTATGGGTCACGTATCGGATGAAGCCAGCTGGTGAGTTTCGAAATCCAAAAGGTGATTTATTAAACTCAGACGAATACTGCATAGGATTTGCTCTGATCTTTAAACGGAAAATGGAAAAAGACGTTTTCAAGAGCCATTTCTGTTAAATATTTTGGCGTGTGCAATTTATTCAAGACTTCATTCATAAATCACTTAGCATCATGCTGTTTAGTTTTCAAAAATCGATGCACACTCATAATGTATTTTCTCTCATTTTTTGCAACAACCATCCTAATGGCAAGATTTGATGACGACTTGCGCACAATATCAAGAATGGTCTTAAATTGATGGGACACTGCCTCGGTGATACAAGTAAGCTATGTAATTCCTCGGATATTGTGGTGGAAATACCGTTGTCGATCTCGATTATGTTATAAATATTTGTCTCCTCCTCATCTCTTCTTGAAAAGCAGTGAATTTAAAGCCATTTGCGTTCGATGGTACCGCATTCAGGAAATTCTTGAAATTCGATACAACAAAACACTTTTGATTGGTGAACAATTTGTTAATCATTACACTCACGTTAAAGCATACAAAAGATATTGTCCATCCAATTTCCCAGACCATGCAATCAGTTTTGTCTCATTAATTATGGTGACATCGTATCTCGTGTCTATCGGACAATCTATATTTACACCGTTAATTTCAGTTGTCTTTGTTCGCTGTTTAGCAACGACTACAGACACATTTTTATTTTTTATCACTTCCATAAGCGATTCATTTCAAAATTACCCAAATCTGTCAATCACAGGAATTGGCAATAACTATAAATCACATGGCGAAATTTGCACACAGATCTTGGCCTACACCCTTGTAAGATCTAACTAACTCAAGAACCGAAGCCCCCTGATCATTTGAAGCGCCGAAACTTCTCTGATTGGGTTTCTGAAAAAGTTTAAAGAAAAATGAATTTCATCGAAAAAGCTCATTTTTGGCTTAATGGCTTTGTTAGTACGCAAAATATACGTTATTTGACAGCAACAAAAAAACATATGCTTCAAGAGACTCCGTTGCATTCACAAATTCACAAATTACCGCGTCGTATTTTCGTTATTGCAGTCAATATTTCAATTACAATGACTAATTAATTTAATTCAAATTTTCTATATGCACGGACATTTCAAATATATATCAATGGGACTGATACCCACGTTTGTCTTTTTGTATTACGCGTGTCCACCATACAAACGTACCATTCACGTTTAGGTTCTTAGGTTTTACAAATATTTCATTTTATTTCCATATTTCTGTTAAATAGTATGTAAAATGTAAAACTTGTGTGTGAAGGGTATTTGAGCTTCGGTTCTTTTCATTCATACTACTATACAAGTTATTTTATCCAAACTCATAACATTATCTAATTTTAAATAAATAACATAAGCTGTTAGCTTAACAGCGCAGTTATTTTTTACAGCGTTCTGTTATCTCAGTGACAGCCTAAAAGTATAGCACACTTTTTCCACATTCTCACGGACAACTTGTGAACTGAAAAAGTTTTAATAAAACGAGAAACTTCCTTTTGGAAAAAGTCAAATCAAATATAAAACACAAACAAAAACAAAATAAATGAAAACTTATTATCATTGTTCTACAATTCAACTTAACAACACATGCAATAAAACATTTTTAACATCGCAGTTACACATATGCAAATAAATAGATCGTGAAAATATATTGCTAAAGAAAATCAGTGCAGAAACTTTTTAGAGAAATTATTGCAAAAGTTGGCAATTTTAAAACGCTGACACGTGCTTAACAATCATTAACAATTAAAAAGGCAAGTAAAAGGCAAGCGAGAAGATTGCGACAACATTTGTTAAAAACAATTGCAAACAAATGTCATAAATTAGGTTTAAAATGGCAAGATTCAACTTGACTTTGTGACTTACAGGGTGATTTGACTTTGGTAGTTTATCTAGTTTAATGCTTAACCTTTTCTTACAGAAAACTGATACCTGAGAAGTTTTGCAGTCAAAGAATGAATTTAAAAGGTAAGAGTCAGTTGTTAAGTAAGAATACACTTGAAAATCGAATTACTTATTAAAACAGCTTCTGCAACAAGAAAATATATGGTGAGTTATTTACGAAACACAGCTGTTTACTGTTCTGTACAAATTAATTTCAAAACTTAAGTTGAACTTAATACTATTTTGCAAAATCAATCTTAGAATCTTCATAAACAATCAATCTACATTCAGCGAAGTTTTGTATGCCCATAAAACATGTTTGTTTCTTTAGTCAACAGTGGTCTGTCAGTATTCTTAGTTGGTCTCTAACTAGTTGGAGCACGATTTTTGATCTGCTTCTGGTTTATAGCCTACTATTGTGCCTTCGCCATATACATTTCCTCGCTAATTATTTCCGATATAGAGTGCCACAGAATGGCTCTGGTTCTACCTTTTCTGGTTAGCTTATCAGCTTGCTCATTTGATACAATATTGTTGCGTCCCGGTACCGAAAGCTGCGAGACTATATTGCATTTATTGAGTTCTTCCAATAAGCCCATTACTTCAAGCACTTGCTTTGACTTGACGAAGTTAAAGTTGAGTGCTTTCAATGTCGCTTGGCTATCCAATAGAATCGCAATATAACAGTTGTAATAGCATCTACCAAAATTGAACTGCGCGCATCTAATTGTAGCACACACTTCAGCCTGAAAAATACTGGTATATTTTCCATTTGATTGACTACACTGAGTTCTAGGCCTGTGCCGTCTAACGTCAGAGATCCCTCCGTATACCACATGATGTTGTGTAGCTTTACTACTTATGATTCTTCCGACTTTCAAGATTTTTTGTCAGACCACTCAATCTGACAGATCTCTGTGGTAGTTTTGTTTAGATAGACTTGTAGTCTCAAAGGTGTTCTTGAATTTTGTGTTCGATTTCTAGATAGATTAGTGTCAAGTCTGGAATTGCTTCCAACACTGCCGATAGGCACGTGCGCATTATTCATGTGATGCATACCCACGCTAGTCTTTGCAGGAAATTTAGCGCCCTGGCGATTGTCCTCCCTCTCTTCGCACGCAACTATGCCATATAGTAACACATTATTTCACTATAGCCAGAGCATATTTTTCGGGTTGTTTCACATGATTCCCGTGTTGTCATTTCCCTTGGTGCATTTCCGTATGATTTCTTCCGTATGTATTTTCTATAGACGCTTACTGCGTAGTGTCACTCCTAACCCTATTTTATCTTGTTTAGCCTTGTTGTTAAGCTGTACTATTACAATGACCGTTTTTGGCAGTGTTGATTTTGACCTCATCTCCCTATACCAGTCATGTGCTATTTTGAGTCCTCTGTTGCCATTCACACGTAGCTCACTGAAAAGGCTATATACGACTAGGCTCCACAGAAGGAGTGAAGGCACTTCAACTTGTAGGCAACCCTTAACTATTTGTACCCTGAAGTCCTCAGTAAAAAGTGTATCTAATGCACTAATGACTGGGTATACTACACTAGTGCATTACATTTTGTCGTATAACTGTTATTGTCAAAAGCTCCCCCAATGTACAGGAATTCACATAATGTAATATCCTTATTTTAAAGGTTTACCCTAATTGCTGTCTAGTGGTCTCCGATGCAATACAGTTTCTCGAATGTGCTTGTCGACCGCTTTTTGCATAGTTTTTCTTTTGCGAAAATTATGTTAAGGTTATAGGTCTGAACGCTTATTGTAGGGTTGCATACTTTTTGTCCACCTTTATGATAAAGGCAACTCTAGGGATTGGGATATAACCTATTACTAGGCTGCTGGTTATAATCTTCAGCTGTTTGGGGAATAGTTATGTTTCCCCGTTCTACAGTTACTAGTGCATTCCAAATTTTAAGTGAATTACCTTACTTCCCTTTCAATAGTATACTCCACTTTTTATATATTGTACGATATACTTACAATAATATTTCATTGTATTGTTAATTGGCAGCAATAATTCTTTAACCATTACACAATTTTCACAATATATTCACCCACATGCATGCAGAGCGTTGCTTAATATCTTATAATTTGCATTGACTTGGTTATTTCATAAAATTGTCTTTATGTGCAATAATTCATGAACAAAAGTGGATTGAAATCAATTTTCTACCCAAAAGCAAAAAATCCAAGAAATATAAATGAAAATTGACTACAACATGGAAACGTTTCTTTTTTGTTCTTGTTTTTTTTTTTTTTTTTTTTTTGCTGGTTGCAATTCCCGGTTTTCGTGGCTCAGTCACCTATACGTATCTTTTTGTTGTTTCGCTTGATTACATGCAGTTTTTCGCGCATTCTTTGCAACGACACAGATACTCCAATATACAAATGTGTGCACATACACAGCTACAGATGTGTCTACAAGGACATTTACAAAGCAACACATTCGGCGGCACTCTCTGTACTCCGTCTGCCGCATACATTCGCGTTTCATGCAATTATTTCAACAAATTTAAACCTCAGCGAAATAATAAACAATTCGTAGCCAGATTAAAATGCAATTTTCATAACTTCTTTTTTTAATACCCTAACAAATAGTATTGAAGCGATTTTATGTGTTCATTAGCATGTTTGTACAAAAGAAAATGACATTTGAGCATACTAACTGAATTCAAAAGAAATTTATTATTTTGATTTAGATTTAGATTAAATATTAGAATGATATTTAGTAAAGATACTTGTGTCCGAAATTTGGCTCCTGAGAAATTCTTAAATATTTTCAAGATAGTGTTATTGCATGCACAATTTTCTCTTGAGATATCGCGCTGAAACGTTTAACTTTCCAAATGAGTGTAACATATCCAATATAAAGCATATTTATAAATTACTAGTAGGCCCACGCGACGTTGTACGCGGCCCTCCCCTTTCCCCTGCCACTCCTTCCCCACCTACCACAAGCTCCTTCTTATTGAAACAAAAAAAAAAATGAAAGGAAAATCTAGAAAATCCAAAAAATTTTGTGTTTACCCAATCGCCACGAAACTTCACAGGATCACCAACGGGACTATTTTGAATATTGCCACAAAATTTGATCAAAATTTGTTGAGCGGTTTCGGCATCTATAGGGAACATACATACATACATACTTCCATTTTTATATATAAGATTCTGAATACTAAATAAAAAATCTTAAGTTTTCCATGAATTTTATTTCTTAATGCTGTGAATTGAATCTGTTTTTTGAAAATTGTGCACTTTTATGCTTCTTTTTGTCTATTTTAAACAATTGTTCTAGCGCATGGTACAAAAATAGAATTAAAATCTATTCAGTGGATCCAAGACGGTTCGTAGTTGAATTTTCACAAATAGTAGAAAAATTCATTAGTTATTGAGATTTGAAATATCATCTTGTCATCGCTCGAGAAAGGTTAAAACGAATGCTTCAAATATTCTTAATATAAACATTGGATGGATGTACACTAAGCTACGGTTGATGTGCGATGTTCTTGCATAAACATTCCTTTCCAACCATTCTAGCTCAAATAGAGTTCTAACTGTCATTTTTAAAGCATTTCTTCCTTTCAGTTATTTCTCACAGGTCTGGAAAAGTTCCAAAGTGTTCCGAAGGAAAAAAAAAAACATAGAAGCTTAAGAGTCTCTTATTGGCCAAGAAGTTTTTTGTTCTCGGTGAACTCAACGCAATGCATCCGGTAGTTCGAATTAAAAAGATTGTGAAATAATACTTCTAATGCTATCAATACACAGGTATGGTTCTGTTGTGCATAAACGCAGCATGCGGCTCCGTTTGGCATAACGCGCTTATCGATCGTTCTGCAGTTTATATCGCCCATCAATCTTCCAAGTAGCCGCCAGGGCTCTTGTCTCTCTCCTTTTGTGTTTAACAATTTCAATTTTTTGAAACCGCTTCAATATTCGTAGACGACACAGCAATTATCTGCCCAGGAATACTACCATCTCACACATAAGTTAGGTTATTGGATATTTTTGAAACCATTCATGTCTATTTTACTAAATAGAAGATACTTATAATCCAGCCATATAAATCTAAAAAATACTTTTTCAAAAATCATCCTAAAGAACCACATCGATAACATTCTCGGTAAGAATTCGCAGTATTTGTTTATTTTAAACATGAGGATAAGTAAACCCGCCAATTGCACGGTGGGCGCTGTCATCAGGTACGTTCTCCCTGAACCTGATGACACCTATTGAAACTTTTCCATGAATCAAAACTGTTTATGGCGAAAGTGTTTTGAATATAGCGAACGTGTTTAAGCAGGGTCGTGAGTTTAATGAAGAACTAATGCTCATGATGGTCAGAGGAGTAAAAACCCTTGCATTTTTTTTTTTTATTTTAGCATTTTGAACCACTCCACATATTCACCTGAGCTAGCGCCTTCATATTTGCATCTATTCAACTCTATTAAGACTTACTTAGGTGAAACAAGAGGTACTGATCTAGAATAAAGATATATCGGCAGATTTATTTGAGGAGGACAACAAAAAAATACACTACAAGGCGAGTTTTCACCAGTGCTTGTTATGGTCAAGAGGAACCCACAACCACTCAGTGTTCTCAGCCATGCATAAAAAATATTTCACACACAGCTGTGGGCAACAATATTCATACTTTTTGAATATGCCTCGTATTTGAGTGGGCCTGAAACAAAACATAGTCACTCAGGGACAGACTCGTATACTCCAACGCTTATCACTAGCAATTCCGGAAGGGTATAATACAGTTGGACATGTCAAATATAATTTTTTTTTACTGATTTTATATACAACTTTAACGCCATCTTTCGCTCACCATCGTTTTAAAACTTCCTCTTCTTCGCTCTTATTTGTTTAATGGCATTAATATTTTACAACTTTGTTTGTATGTGTGACTTTGGCATACTATCTTTGTCTCACTCATTTTCGCTCCCTCACTCTGTTTATCTCTTTCTTACACATTCTCTTTCTATGATTTCTCCTTTCTGCTGTGCATGCTGGACATTTGCTTTTGTGTTGACATTTATCATGAGCTGCAAGTATTCGCATTCGTGGCTCTGTTGTATTTTATGGTTATTATATTTCTTTTATGATTGAATTATCTTGTTCAATTGTGTTTTCATCAATTATGAAAACAGTTGAAAGAAACAATAACTATAACAATAATGACAAGTGAGATAGAGAGAGAGAGGGAGGGAGATAGGGATGAAAACGCAGTGAATTCAGCAGGCGCATAATTAGCTCTGCATTTTTTCTTTTTTTTTTTAATAATCCCAGAATTTTTTAATAATTGATTAAGTAAATTGCATACACGTAAATTCGTATTATTGAATTATGTATTTTTTGTTTTTTCCCTTTTTTTTTTGTACAAACAAAGACCTCCACGACGCATTGCAACCGCTTGCATCACTGTTTTAAATGATTAAATTTAAGTATTGTGTGGTGTTTTTGTATCAATTTTATAGCATTCGACCATTTCGTAATAAGCTTATTATTAATTTTGCAGTACAAATTTGTAAACCATGTTAAAGCGCTATAATCGAAAAAAAACATGCACACTAGAATTTTTGATACTTATTACGAGCCCACTTAAGCATGTTTGTTCTATTCAAAACACCTTCTCCATAAACTGTTTTGATATCGATATTTTCAATATTGAATGATATCGGTGCTATATTATATCGAATACCTTTATTTTTGGACAGATATGGACAATTGGGAGGCAGAGTGACGTAACAAACGTAATAAACTTAGTTTTAATATATAATATATTTTGCATTTGAGGTAATGAGAAACTAACAAAGCCACAAAAGTAAACCATTAGGGTGTTCACAAGATCTGGCAATATTGCAAAAGTGCACAAACGGCGTCGTGAGCATATTTGTGCAAATAAAGCGTTGAAACTCTGCACAGTCAGCTGTTTGAGACGTTAGTTTGTTTTAAACTGCTGTTATATTTATAAAAAATACCACTATTCAGTTTTCCTTGTTGTGTACAGTTAGTATGTATAGCAGCAAATCCATACCATCCTTTTTCCTACTGTTAATTCTTTTAGTCTATATCTTTAGTCTATAACTTACATAACAGCATCTTTATAATGTAAAGGGCATCGGGCGATATAAGCTGTACTGGAATAATGGGCGATTCCACTCCTCCAAATAGAAAAGAAACACAAAAAGAACATAATAGAGCACGCCGTGTTCGTTATGTATGAACCCTCTGTGTGTATTGGTATTTTATGACAAATCCATTTTGGTCAAATTATGCTTGAAATTTTAGCAAAGAATCAATCTGAATCCTGATGAGACATACGAGTTATAACGGTTTTTTTTTTAAGTGGCGATACAGCGATTTCCTTGCTAAACATTCCCCAGTTCACATCCAATATTGCAAATAATCGGTATGGAGACTTTTTAAAGCCGACATTCGCTCTTTTAGAAAAAGCCGCCATACAAACAAAAACCATTTTTAAGGTTTTGATATTAAAAAATTTTATTAATTCAATATCAACTGGAAATTCACACTGAAAGGTTAATGGACCATTGTCACAAATGGATGTGCCACGTCCTCTTTACTGGGAACGCTGACCACTTCTTTTAAAGTTTTATGAAAAAAAAGGTATTTGTAAGTAAAACTTTATTATTTGTATAATAAAAACACAAAAAAAGAGGGGTGGGTTTGTATGGGTGCTTCCTCAAAAACAAAGAAAATGCTGAGCAATTTTTTGCTGAGCTTGAAGAGCGTTTCACATCTTTCGATGTTGACACTGATCCAAATGATGCACGAGATACGAAGAACTTCCTCCAAGAGCTCGAAACAACACTAAAGCCTATAAAACCTATCACGCCGCAAGAGGTACGGCCACAGGTAAAGCTACTCAAGAAAAAGAAAGCCTGTCGATATGACGAAATAGATGGCAAAGATGGTAAAGACATAACGTTTTTAGTTCTGCACATCTGCTCTACCAACATTCTCCAAAATATTGAAAAGAATAGTTCTTATTAGATTGTTGCCTGCTTTCGGCGTCCACCAGAGTGCTTGGTCCTGTCCCAATTCCTGTAAATAAGAACATGCTGTAGGCTACATATGCTGGCCATGCTCCCAAACTCGAAGTGTCCAAATGAAGCTTCTACTGACATTCATAACTACCGTGTAGATTTACAACGTTGGGCCAGCCGCTGGAATATACAAGTCGATAGTGAAAAGTGTTTGTCACTGCACTTTTATATTGAGTCAAGGGAACTGTCCATCCGTTTTTCTCAAAAATGTGCTCATACCACACGTTTAAGTACACACAAGAATTTGAAATCATATTTTGAAATTATGAAATTATACTAAAACAACAATTTGACCTAAAATCCAGAAATCTTAACTGGCTCATTGAATGTACAGAGTTTCAAAATGAAATGCAAAAGTGTTGTCTAATTGATAATTTCATTGAAACAGTCAATTAAAATGTTTGAAATAACACAAAATTCCAAAATTTCGCTATTGCACTGACTTTATTTAAGTTTAAATTGCACTTTATTCCAAAAGGCAATCACACACACAAACACACTTACCGAGTTTGACAGATAGAAACAGATTTGACAGTCAAAGTGCACCGCATGCCAACTTGAAATTCAACTCAAAAATTGCACTCAACTAAAGAAATTGTGTAGCAAACAAAAATATTTTCACTATTCTTGTTTATTGTAGTATTTGTTCGTTTGTTGTTCTTTTATTTGAAAATTGAGTAAAATGTCGGGGAGTGTCTGAAACATGCTTCGCATTCCAAAACGAGTAATGTAAAAAAAAAAGCACAAGTAAGAAAGGTACATTTAGTGGAACCGAAACTATAATACACTTCATGAACATAGAAAATGAACATTGTAGATCTTTAATACTAAAGTGTGCATAAATTATATCTATAATTTTAAGTTATAAGCAAGTGCATTCTGTGTGATGCATGCATCCTTTACAATTAAGCGTAGTTATAGGAAAAAAATAAAGAAATTTAGACTGTACAAACTCGTTTCGTTCAAGAGATCGGTCTGGATTGCCGCACGCTTTATATATAATAAACAATAAGAACAATCATTCAGGATACACGAATAATATGAGCATATATGTTCTCCTTCATTTTTTTTTTTTTTTGGGGATTTTAAAAACGAGTCGTAAGGATCACACTTGACTTTTGTTTATGTTTTTACTAAAATACTATATAAAATCAATATAGGAAAACATTTTAAAAATGCATGCATTGAGTAAAATCACCTTTTGCGCATAACATACCAAAGCAATTGTCATTGTATTATTCATTATTGTACACACATTTTATGTAAAGAGTGGCCAAATCCACACATAATTCAAAACACCGTAAAAGTATAGATAAATGTACCATTTTTTCCGAACTGTTGATACTTTGTCATTTTTGAGTGCAGCGTTTCCTTAGCTTTCGCATAGATGCTCATATAGTATATATGGTATTTTTCCTCATTTTTGTCTACCTGGTTTTCGTTTCACTTTTTGATGAAACTATATTTCAATCTCTCGCACCTGTACAATGTTTGCTTTGTCTATTTTCTGATCTGCTCTAACAAAAATGAGGGGCAAAATATATGCTCATATTATTCGTGTATCATACGGCTAGTACCGATATATTTCAGTCAATTATGTTGTCTGGTTAGCTGTCTAGTTATGTTTCATTCCTTCTCAAAAGAGATACAATAAAGTACATCTTGATATAACAAGTAACAAGAAAAATTAGGCGGTTAGTTTCAAAAGAGCTTTCTCATTAATTTCGTTATTTTATTTTTTATTTTTTATTTTTCAAAGCTTTAGCCGGTAAAAATCGACTATAATGAAATTCAAGTAAATTTTAATAAAAAAGTATGAAACTATTTAAATGAGCATTGAGTATATTCGTAAGAAGGTTGTATAGTGTACATCACAACTCACAATTGGTCTTAATTGATCAATTTTACCAACAAATCATTAAAAATATCAGTGAAGTTTTACTTTAAAAACTTAAATGTTTTACGCTCAAAACTGCTTTTCAAATTGATTTTGTTTATCAGACTAAATTGATGAACGAGAACAATTGAACTCGTTGCGAACTATAAACTTTTGTATATATTAATTAAAAGAGTTTATAATTCACAATTAGTTTTAACAATTTCTAAGTTAAGAAAGCAGTAATGCAGCAGTTAAGTTTGTTTTATCTTTCTTTTGTATTTTTTTTTTTAGTTTATTATTTACGTATGTATATGTTTTCATAAAATTATAAGAGCTACAACCAAATTGGAACATCATTGAGTTTACAAATGTTTTTTGTTGGGTGAAGCGATGTAGTGGATGTGTAACATACCGAAGTATCGCGTTTCTTGTTGACATTAACGTTTTCAAAAAAGAAGTGCTAAATTTCTACTGTATAGCAAGTGCATTCTGTGTGATGCATGCATCCTTTACAATTAAGCGTAGTTATAGGAAAAAAATAAAGAAATTTAGACTGTACAAACTCGTTTCGTTCAAGAGATCGGTCTGGATTGCCGCACGCTTTATATATAATAAACAATAAGAACAATCATTCAGGATACACGAATAATATGAGCATATATGTTCTCCTTCATTTTTTTTTTTTTTTGGGGATTTTAAAAACGAGTCGTAAGGATCACACTTGACTTTTGTTTATGTTTTTACTAAAATACTATATAAAATCAATATAGGAAAACATTTTAAAAATGCATGCATTGAGTAAAATCATCTTTTGCGCATAACATACCAAAGCAATTGTCATTGTATTATTCATTATTGTACACACATTTTATGTAAAGAGTGGCCGAATGCACACATAATTCAAAACACCGTAAAAGTATAGATAAATATACCATTTTTTCCGAACTGTTGATACTTTGTCATTTTTGTGTGCAGCGTTGCCTTATATTTCGCATAGATGCTCATATAGTATATATGGTATTTTTCCTCATTTTTGTCTACCTGGTTTTCGTTTCACTTTTTGATGAAACTATATTTCAACCTCTCGCACCTGTACAATGTTTGCTTTGTCTATTTTCTGATCTGCTCTAACAAAAATGAGGGGCAAAATATATGCTCATATTATTCGTGTATCATACGGCTAGTACCGATATATTTCAGTCAATTATGTTGTCTGGTTAGCTGTCTAGTTATGTTTCATTCCTTCTCAAAAGAGATACAATAAAGTACATCTTGATATAACAAGTAACAAGAAGAATTAGGCGGTTAGTTTCAAAAGAGCTTTCTCATTAATTTCGTTATTTTATTTTTTATTTTTTATTTTTCAAAGCTTTAGCCGGTAAAAATCGACTATAATGAAATTCAAGTAAATTTTAATAAAAAAGTATGAAACTATTTAAATGAGCATTGAGTATATTCGTAAGAAGGTTGTATAGTGTACATCACAACTCACAATTGGTCTTAATTGATCAATTTTACCAACAAATCATTAAAAATATCAGTGAAGTTTTACTTTAAAAACTTAAATGTTTTACGCTCAAAACTGCTTTTCAAATTGATTTTGTTTATCAGACTAAATTGATGAACGAGAACAATTGAACTCGTTGCGAACTATAAACTTTTGTATATATTAATTAAAAGAGTTTATAATTCACAATTAGTTTTAACAATTTCTAAGTTAAGAAAGCAGTAATGCAGCAGTTAAGTTTGTTTTAT
The DNA here is from genome assembly GCA_035044765.1 of Leucophenga montana. Lineage (NCBI taxonomy): Eukaryota > Metazoa > Arthropoda > Insecta > Diptera > Drosophilidae > Leucophenga > Leucophenga montana. Next base: position 107,842 of record JAWNNQ010002018.1, on the reverse strand, counting down.
CTTTCTTTTGTATTTTTTTTTTTTAGTTTATTATTTACGTATGTATATGTTTTCATAAAATTATAAGAGCTACAACCAAATTGGAACATCATTGAGTTTACAAATGTTTTTTGTTGGGTGAAGCGATGTAGTGGATGTGTAACATACCGAAGTATCGCGTTTCTTGTTGACATTAACGTTTTCAAAAAAGAAGTGCTAAATTTCTACTGTATAGCAAGTGCATTCTGTGTGATGCATGCATCCTTTACAATTAAGCGTAGTTATAGGAAAAAAATAAAGAAATTTAGACTGTACAAACTCGTTTCGTTCAAGAGATCGGTCTGGATTGCCGCACGCTTTATATATAATAAACAATAAGAACAATCATTCAGGATACACGAATAATATGAGCATATATGTTCTCCTTCATTTTTTTTTTTTTTTGGGGATTTTAAAAACGAGTCGTAAGGATCACACTTGACTTTTGTTTATGTTTTTACTAAAATACTATATAAAATCAATATAGGAAAACATTTTAAAAATGCATGCATTGAGTAAAATCATCTTTTGCGCATAACATACCAAAGCAATTGTCATTGTATTATTCATTATTGTACACACATTTTATGTAAAGAGTGGCCGAATGCACACATAATTCAAAACACCGTAAAAGTATAGATAAATATACCATTTTTTCCGAACTGTTGATACTTTGTCATTTTTGTGTGCAGCGTTGCCTTATATTTCGCATAGATGCTCATATAGTATATATGGTATTTTTCCTCATTTTTGTCTACCTGGTTTTCGTTTCACTTTTTGATGAAACTATATTTCAACCTCTCGCACCTGTACAATGTTTGCTTTGTCTATTTTCTGATCTGCTCTAACAAAAATGAGGGGCAAAATATATGCTCATATTATTCGTGTATCATACGGCTAGTACCGATATATTTCAGTCAATTATGTTGTCTGGTTAGCTGTCTAGTTATGTTTCATTCCTTCTCAAAAGAGATACAATAAAGTACATCTTGATATAACAAGTAACAAGAAGAATTAGGCGGTTAGTTTCAAAAGAGCTTTCTCATTAATTTCGTTATTTTATTTTTTATTTTTTATTTTTCAAAGCTTTAGCCGGTAAAAATCGACTATAATGAAATTCAAGTAAATTTTAATAAAAAAGTATGAAACTATTTAAATGAGCATTGAGTATATTCGTAAGAAGGTTGTATAGTGTACATCACAACTCACAATTGGTCTTAATTGATCAATTTTACCAACAAATTTTACTTTAAAAACTTAAATGTTTTACGCTCAAAACTGCTTTTCAAATTGATTTTGTTTATCAGACTAAATTGATGAACGAGAACAATTGAACTCGTTGCGAACTATAAACTTTTGTATATATTAATTAAAAGAGTTTATAATTCACAATTAGTTTTAACAATTTCTAAGTTAAGAAAGCAGTAATGCAGCAGTTAAGTTTGTTTTATCTTTCTTTTGTATTTTTTTTTTTTAGTTTATTATTTACGTATGTATATGTTTTCATAAAATTATAAGAGCTACAACCAAATTGGAACATCATTGAGTTTACAAATGTTTTTTGTTGTGTGAAGCGATGTAGTGGATGTGTAACATACCGAAGTATCGCGTTTCTTGTTGACATTAACGTTTTCAAAAAAGAAGTGCTAAATTTCTACTGTATAGCATAGATCGACTCGTCTCGTCGTGCTGATCATTGTATATATATACTATGATGCCATGATGCCATCTTTAATGCGTTATAAACTTTCAGAGAAAGTGATAATACAACTTCACACTATGTGTGAATGGTATAAAAAGAAGAATAATCTCTATTGTGAACTTTCCAAAGTCCATACATATATGGAATTAATAACATGGTTACATGCATTCTTTGAAATGAATTATTTATTATATTTTCACATTTTTTCATATTTTTTTTTTTTTTTTATAGTGTGAGTGCAATAAACGAAACATCGGAGATTTCTGTCTGTCTTTCCCCTGTCTATATGAAACTAGTCATTCATAATAAACTTTAATTGTGTAGCTGGAATTGCGAGGAATTGTGTAGTTGGAATACGAATACTTCTGGGAAATTTGTGAAATTTTCTAACAATATATGGTATCAGCTGTTTTTGACTAAATTTTAATTAATTCATTAAAAAGAAAAACAAATCAAATATTTTTCAAATAATTTCCGGTAATACGGCTTTGAAAAGAGTGCGCATATTTGTCAAATGAAAGTGGATATGGGCGTGGTGCATGTTATCCACGAAATTTAATAACGATCTGCGTTTGGCCAAGGATGAATACAAATGTCCAAGTTTGAAGGACCGCGTCGACCATATGCTCCAAATATAACTTCCTGCGACTATTTTTGCTTTTACTCACTTGAAGAAATTGCACGGTTTTAAATGATTAGTTGTAAATACGAAGGTCGTTGCTGCAACGAACATTTTGATGACTTCGAGAAATCATATCATCCGGAGGGTATCGAAAAATTGCATTATACATAGTTGGGCTAAGTACAGATTCTGCCATCCAGACCCTCGGTATATCAACATTGTAAAACTCAGCCATTTTTTAGCCGATTACGACAATACCATTTTAGCTATGAGTGAACAAACCGAAAGACCGCGCTGAAATTGTAACTCTATGGATTAAATACTGCTTTAAATGAAATCTACAAGATTTCTGTGACAACTACGAAATTTCTCTGTGAAATTCAAATCACTAGACGAAAATTTGTCTAGAGATTTCTGTTGAGTTGTGTCGAAAAATATAGATTTGGACTAGCATCCTCGTTCTCCGGATTTAACTTCACCAGATTTTTTTCTGTTGGGTTATTTAAAAAGTAAAGTTTATGCCAGCATGCCGAAAAAGCTGCTATAGCAACCGAAATACTGGGCAATGATATGCGGAATGCACGAAAAGGAGCAGCTTTTTGCGTATCGAATGGAGCCGGTCATTTAATCGAAATTGTATTCAAAAACTGATTTTGGTAAAGAATATCGTAAATAAATCTTGTTCATTTGTTGAGAACGGCTAAAAAATATCAGAGATACTCAATGTTGAAATGAAAGTCTAGATGGCGCACCCGTTATATCGTCCAAAAATTAATATTATGTTCAGAAATAATCTGAGTATTTTGAATCAAAAATTACTTAGGACGATTAGTTTTGAGCTAGGACGTCTCGTACGTCTTCCTTTGGTTGCTACAAAATGTATGACAAACTAATATACAACACATACTATGTTTGAAGAGTATATAAAGGAGGAATGACCAAACGATTCGAATGCAAAGCAATTGCAATTGAATGGTAAAATGTTCGTAAAATGTTGTTTGTCCGTTCATTTGGTTTTGTTGAGGCGACTGAGACATGCTGAAAGAGATGGTAATACAAGCGCAGCAAAGCAGGAGGAAGGAGAGAGAGAGAGAGAACTTTGCTACGCACTGGGATTCACTTACAAAGTAAAACGCCATCTGCTGTAAAACTCATTCCTTCGGCTGTCTAGTTTTGTATTGTGATTTTCGGATTTCGTATACATGCAAACAACAACAACAAAAAAACAGGAGCAGCAAAAACACGAGCCGGAGCCGGAGCCACAGTAAAAACAAGAAGACAATTGTTCTGTTCTGCTGGCAAAATACAAAATGAACAATCCAAAATGCCACGTTGAGCGGCGCGTATGCAATTGTTTGTGAACCACGCCGTCTATGCGTGCCTAGGTACACGTATATGTGTATCCTGTGTACATATCCAATGGGCGTATAACAAGTCAGACAAGCAATCAATTCTTCTTTCAAGATTTTTTTGTCTCCATTGGAGTTACGAGTTTGTAGTTGACTATGTCCGACCTGATGCTGCTGGTGTTGTTGTTTTTGGTGTTGTTACTGCATGCCAAGTGACTGCAACATTTCCGGTCTATATATTGTTTTTTTTTTTCTGGCTAAACAGGTATTATCATTGTCAAGCATATACAGATTTTGAAACAACTTCACAGAACTCTTTCTATCTTAGCTTTCCAAACATACTCAATCTAAAATGCAGTTATGTATCATGCTGAATGCCATACTTAAATACTCGTTTCGAATGTTTATTGTTCGTAGTGTGATTATAATTTTGAATACGTTGCTCTCTATGCTGTTCCTGTTGCTGCTGGTAATGTTTTGCTTGTAGCTGAGGTTAGCTATATTCAGCTTTGTTGCTTAGATACAAACTTGTGCAAATCGTTATAGACAAAAATCACACAAACCTTCTTCAAACAGATATACTCAGTGACGGATTTATCTATAAGCAAAATTATCTTAGAGCCCCGACTCAGCAAAAGAATCGCCAAAGCCCTTATTATTTAAAGCTTGAAGTTAAATAAACTAGTAACCTTCAAACGCCATTGGAAGTCTGAAACATTTATACTGATCATATATTATAGCGCAGTAGAGTTCGGAGGCTTCATGAAAAATATGCATATGAGTATATTCAAGCATATGTACTATTTAATAGGTCAGCCGATTTTTTGATGGCTGCTAAGCTCAAAAGTATACATTCAATTTTGACAAAAAAAAGATATAACACTTAAAAGATATTCATCTATAGTTGATCAAAATAGTTTGAATATTTTGGGCTTAGGCACTTGCCACTTACACAACGAATCAAATATACACAACTTTTATATAAAATACAAACCCACACATGTAAATATTAAACGATAGCATGCGCGCGGTCAGTTACAAGTTAACAAAACTCTGCGTGCGCGAAAGAGTTGGAAGATTCCGTGTTTTACTTTGTATGCGCTTCGCTATTATTTTGGAGACAATCTCTCAGTTTATAGTTGTTTCGATTGGCACGCAGGAAAATAGCATCACCATAAACGCATAGACGCAATAATACACAAAATGTTCTTGAAGAAATATAGAAAATGAAGAAATGAAGAAAAAACGAAAAAGGCCAGAAACAAAGTTTTCGGAATCATGAAGAGAATGATAGAATATGAATTTGTCTTCATGCTTGAAAGTTTTCACTGAATTCTCCAAAACATCACAATGGAGCATTTTGACTCCATTGAATTATCAGCGCAAAAAAGTAAGAGCAAGTAGGAGAATGAAACAAATAAACGATGGAAAATCTAACGACACCGGTTCCGGATACAAACGTTATCACCTATAATCGATGACCCTGCTACTAATTTGTTAAAGTTTATCACCGAGCCGCTAAAATATTTTAATTTTTGTATCAATTTAAATGCAGCTCTGAGCGGATTTCAAAATTTCTTCACTATTTTAAAGAAAAATTTTCGAGAAGATATTCATTGCTCAAAATTTGGAACACTTGTAATCATGAAGACTTGTATCAAATAATTGTTACCGACAAAATCAAAGATGCTTTTTCAAGAATATTGCAGCTACACTACGGTTATTTTGTTATTTGTTACTATAGTCAGGGAAACTGCTTACGGCCCTTCAGTGTGTAAAACCGGCCATGGATAGACTACTGGGCTAGGTTGTAAATGTTTTTGCAACGTCGATCAACATAGTTAGCCAGGTTCATACACCATACCATTCGGTTATTTGCTCTGCAAATCAGAGACAAATAGATAGACACATATAGATGAGTGCAATTAAATGCTAACAATGCCATTCATTGCATATGTAGGCACAGCTCTGTTGTACGTAAGTTATACTTATATGGGATACGCTACCTACATACACATACATATATTGGAGTAGAACGTAATTTTTATGATTCTTGTTTTTTTTTTTTTTGAAAATGATGTTTTATTGTGGAAAAATTATACAAAATTATTCAAAGTAATGCAAATCGCTATTGTTCCAATTTTGGGCATCCTCATAATTTCGGAAGTAGTGCTTAGCCAGGGCATGCATCATTGATCGAATGTAGCAATGCTTGGTCAATACATCAATAGGGTACGTAGTCTTCGGCTTACCCCACGAATTTTATACCATTCACACATCGTGTGAAACTTTATTATCAATTTGTCTGAAAATTTGTAACGCATTGAAGGAGGCATCGTAGACCCCATAAAGTATATATATTCTTGATCAGCTCGACGAAACGAGTCGATCTAGCCATGTCCGTCTGTATGTTTTGGGGGCCAATTTTTATGCTATCCAGTTGATATTTAGCACATACACTTCTTTTTATTGCAGTTTAATAGAGTTTCAAGATTGACCCGCCACGCCCACTTTTTGTTGTAGCCCCCATACAAACACACCGCTCACTTTTGATTGTTGTATGAAGAACTTTTTTATTATAGTCAATATCAACTTAATAATTGATATGGCAACTTTTAGTGGAAGGATGCTTGACATATACATTAATGGGTGGGACCAGCCCACTATTTGGGGTAGCCCTCATACAAACCTGCAGCCTATTTTTGCGTTTCTGTAAGAAAAACTTCTTATTAAAGACAATTTTAGGTTGAAATGCGATATGCTGCCTTTTATAGACAGTCGCTTAAGATACATAGACTAATGGGCGAGGCCCACTCACTTTTTGATTAGCCGCCATACAAACCCACCGTGCAAATTTGGGTTTTTTATGAACAAAATCTTCATTTAAATAAATATTAGCTTGAAATTTGATTTGGTGGATTTTGGTGGACACCGCTTCATACAGATCTACTAGTTGGCGTGTCACGCCCACTTTTTGAGGTAGTCCCATATAAACCCTCAGTTCACTTTTATTCATTAGTATGGAAAACGTCAATATCAACTTGAAATTCGATATTTCTGCGATATACGAGGTACATACAGTGATATCACCAATGGATGTATATACCAGAAAGTCTCTATTTAAATAAAAATTAGATTTGCATGGGGATGGATTCTATAGGTATTAGTACGATAATATAAAATCCATTCATATCAAAATTCATTCCTAAGTATTATAATAAATAAGTTTTTCTTACAAAAAGTCCAAATTGGGGCTACTCCTTAGAGAGAGCTTAGCAAGTTTATTTCATATAATAAGGAAAAAAAGAAGGAATAGACTATAGACGAATGTACAGACGGACATGACTAAATTACAAAAGCTTAATACACCATTTCAATCTATAAGTAACGAAGAAGTAAAAGAAAATGCAACCACTTTGATTTCTATAAGACTGCAATTTTTAATATGATCGTTTTAAGATCATTCCACACAATACTCGGTCAAACCTCTACACAGACGAAGTTTAATCTAGTTCGTAAGAAGTACATATGATAATTCTTAGATTTCATCGATTTTTTTTTTTTTTTGTTTTATCTTTTTATCTAGCTGTAAATAAGCTGTAAATACCAAAAATGTGAAATCTCACACACTTTCTATCTAAATCTAAAACTTAAAACCAGAAATAGATGTATGCCATTCAAGTACAACGTGACAATATGTCATTGTGTCAGACACCGTTGAGTTAGAGTAAATACGAAAATACGTCAGGATTTTGCTCGTAAGACAATTGCAACATTAAAACAGATTTACAAAGATTTCGCATAAAAAATGAAAGCTAACTCAGGACATAAGCAAAATATTTCAGCGAAATGAAAACTGGATGGCATTGTCGTCATTGTCGCTCGCTGTCTCAGCTGCTTAGACAAGTCAAATGAAGCCAAACCAAGCAGGAATGCTGTTCAAGGACATCAACCGCGCTGAAGACGACTACGACGCACTTTACGCTAGAAACTCGGTTTGAGTGGAATTTTTTTTTAACAAAATGTCATCTAACGCAAATGCTCATTACAATTGTGTGGGCGTAAAACCCATCATCATGACTGTTGACGGCGTCTTTATGTGTATATACCCGTATGTACATACAAATACTTATATATTTATAAATAAGCGTAAAAATGTCTGCAAAATAATATCCTTGAAGCTTGATTTGATCACGAGGTGAAAGCGTTGACATCTACTGTAGTCAATTACTCAAGTGTATTTGTATTCCAAAATACGATTTAGTACTTCATAAGAAAAAGTGTGTGCACCATGCAATTTTAATAATTAACTTATGTTAAGGTCAGACGTGCAAATCATTTCAACAAAATATAGTTTAGTAAAATCATATGTTTTTCGACAAATCTTAGTTTAGTGGTCAGACGTACAAAAAATCATTTGGCACTTTGATTTTATACAAATATAAATTGTGCTCAAATTATTTGGTTTAGTGGTCATACGGTTTGCGACAAACGCATTTTGTCAAAACTACAAAAGTCAAGGGTTGAGTTTGTCGATAGCAATATTTTTAAAACGATCGTATTTACTTTAGATAATTTTTGCAATTTCCTTGCAAGAACGAGTTGGAGTTGACTTGTCAATAGTCAACTAACGCCTCAAACCTACTTGAATCATCCAAAGGTAAGAAAATTGGTTCCCGTGTGAATTGAAACCAAGAGATGAGGAAATGCGTTTTTTCACCTGTAATCAGCTGCTTGAAAGACAGAGAAGGAAGGTATATTTTCATTCAATTGTGTCTGTGATGAAAAGTGTATCCGCTACAACAATCCCTAATGCAAAATGTCTTGGGATAAGCCATAATCATCAATATCAACAGCGAAGTAAAATATCCATGGATCCAAGCTTATGCTCTGTATCTGGTGGGAACAGCTGGGCGTAGTCCAGTATAAGCTAATCAACTCCAATGAAACTATTACGGGAATTGGGATTGATGAGTTTGAGTCGAGTATTGAAGAAAAAACGGCTGCAATTCGAGCAAAGACACGGTAAAGTGATTCTTCTCATGCTGTAAAACAAACGTGAAAACGCTGAAATGGAAAGTCTTACCCCAACCACGAATTCACCAGACATTGCTCATTCCGGCTTACCACTTATTTCGTACGAAAAATTTTGGCCTGCCTGTGCAGCACTCTAGGATTTATTCTAGCATTGCTTCTAAAGACAAGTCGAGTCGGAACAATACTTCTTAGTTTTCTATACAAATGAAAGGATTTAATAATTGATATATTTTTTTTTTTTTTTTTGTTTTGCCCAGTATAAAAATATATGTATGTATGGTACGTAGATATGTTATAACTTTAGAAATCGATTTTAAGTAGATGTCTTTCAGTACCCAAAGCCAGTTCTCGAATATTGCGAAGGCAGCTAGCAGCGGCAAGTTGCGTTTCCTTGCATGTAGAACAAATACACTCCATAAGAAAAGTAACACCACCACTTTGGTGTATAGCTATGATATTATTCGGATCCTTTGAAAGTTTCTCCAGCGCCATGGCAGTAGTACGATGCACCATTGGATTTGTGCTGGTTAAGTATCTGACAATCGGACCAATAACCAATAACCGTCCAAATTCTGCAGCATTTGGCACAAACTCAGCACAACCTCCTATAGCCGCGGCGAGATATTCTCGAAGCAAATCATTGTCAGTATTTACTAAATGGGCAAGCTTATGAACTACTCCAAGATCCGTAAGAATTGCTAAATTCGTTTTATCTTTGGAAATCATTGCAATTGCATTGCAAACCGCAGCCAACACAATTACTTCCTTTGAATATAAACGATCTATAACCAACTCCATTGCACCCACTAAACTTCGCACCAATTCCGCTGAATTATGAGAGTTGCGTATGCAAGGACAAATTGAATGACCAGCGGCAGCTTGTACTCGAACGTTTTCGTTTTTAAGCAATGACCAAATCAAGCGCAATGCATCCAAATTATCTAATATACGCATACACTCCAAGTCTTCGGCACATTCCCTCAGACCGTTGGAAAGGTTTTCCAACAATGGCGCATGCGACGAATTCAGTAAGGCTACCATAGGCTGCAGACCATTAGCTTTGCGCAGCGCCTGACGATTATCATTGAACCGCAAGCATTGAGCCAATGCTCCTGCGACATTTGTCAAAACATCATCGTTATCATCGTGTAGTAATGATACCAAGTGCGGAACAGTGCCTATAGTTTCGAATTCTTTGACATTCAGTTCACAGAACGCACACATCCAAATGGCACCGGTGGCACCTTTCAAGAGCGGCTTGTTTTCTCGCACGGTTGCATCCCGTATGATAGCCACTAAAGGTTTTAAGCCGCCCGCCTCACGCACATCATCACGAGTTTTATCATCCGAAGCACATTTGTAGATAGCTGTGCTGCATTCAACTTTTAAATCCAGACTCTCTGAGCTGAGGTGCGGTACTATGTCCGACATCATTGCTCCAGTAGTTATAGCCAGTTGATACTTTGGATCTGAAGCGCATTTTTGTAGTAATCCCATTACTGGTAAGACTACATCGATATGTATTGACTTCAAAAGCTTTAACATCAATGTCATAAGTCCAGTTTTAAGCATTATATTCCGGTTGTGTCGTGAATCTGCCAGCGTCCAGAGTGCCCGTGCACTGGCACGTGCCGAATAGAGATGTTCCAGCTCAGTGTTATCTAATTGCCGTTGTGGATTCTCCAGAATGCGTGACGGAATATCTAAGAGATCTACAAGATACGGTATGCCGTGACATACGCGTACATACTTACGCGCCAAACGTACCTTGCATACATTCGCTAGCGTTTCGGCAGCCATTTCCTTCACATCCATCATGGAAGACTTCACCGCTTCAACAATTAGCGGCACGCCATTAAGATCGACAATCATCTTTCGTATGTCAATATTCAAAGCGATTACCGACAGCACGTCGAGTGTATTTCTTACACATACTAAGTCATTGCACTCTAGTATATTGACTAAGATATCCAGACCGCAACCGTCCATGATGGCATATTGATTCATCTGGTTGGTCAAATCGTAGTCCCTAAGACAACAAAGCGAAAAAACTGTTGCTGCCTTATTGCCTGCTTTGATGCATCTCATCAACTTTTGGATAGAGTAATATTCAGCGGATAGATCTATGCCTCGGGACACATTCTTCCAACGCTCCTCCTCATCGGTTGATGACACCACTTCAGTTGAATCCGAATATTCATCCACAGTGGTGCGCTCCTCGGTTTGTTGGTGATTCGGACAGCTGCCACATAAAGTATGCAGGATGTTACGCTTTTTTTGCAAAGACATTGTAAACAAATCTCAAAGTATATACGTATGTAGATCGACAGAATTTTATAAAATTTCGCCTGAGCTCTATAAAATATATTCTAGCAATTGACTATGAGCACAATTTAATGAATAATTTTTTTATTAATATTGACGTTCTTTGCCAAGGTACAGCAATTTTTATATTATTTTAGTTTCAATCGTCTAGGGTTGCTCGATTAAAAGAAACAAGAGGTTTTTTATATAAGTTTGAAAAACAAAATATTTTGACACTCGGTCTTTAAAACAGTTTTTCAGAGTAAATTGGGTGCGCTGAACACAAAAAATTTACTTTTTTCCTTTCATTTGGGACATTCATCTAGATAACGGTATACTTGTATTTTTCCGATTGGTCGGTTCTTTCCAGAACATTGGCCTAAAAGTGAAATAATGCTCTCCTCCAAGAAAGATAAAGAACAATGTCGTTTGATAACTTCTGCAAATACTGCTCTTCGTCCACGATTTTTCCAGATTTGCAACAGAAATGCACTTAAACAAAATTGGTGTCTTTTTATTGACGGAAGCAATGACTATTAAAAGACTGTTTTACTTTATAAAAACCACACGAAATCATCAATTCTAATCAAATGAAAGAAAGTTACTTCTCAACCTCATCCATTACAATTTACAAGGAAATTCCTTTCTGCTGTTCGTGTGATTGAAGTAGTCGAAAGAACCACTATACTAATTGTGTTTGGCTAGAGCGAAATGAACATACAATATATGACCCTACATACTAACATTTATGTTTACAATATAAACATATGAGAATATGTCGTTAAGTATTTTTCACCCTCCTAAATTCCCAAAAGCTAGGCTACCGATTGACATACCCCCGCGCCCCTGGGAATAGTTTCGTTCACGCCGAAACAATTCATTAATAACAAATTAAAAGTCATCCTACCAACTCAACGTCTAAGATAAGATAGTTATCTATTCATTACACATTAAGCTTGAATTATTTACGAATTTCGTGAAAAAGTTGCCGAAGAACACCCAACAAATTTCCAAGATTAACAACAAGTAAAATTGGAACAAGTATTTTTGATGGACATGTGATAACGTCCTAAGAAAACATTGATGAAAAATTGCATACCTTTGTGAATTGAATTCTAATGTAATTCCAATAATTCAATCAGTACACAAACAACAGAGTAAAAAAGTTTCGTTACCAACAACAAAGAGTGAAATATACTCTCTCTCTCTCTCTCTCTCTCTCTCTCTCTTAGACTGACCCCCAGCAACTTTAAAAGCCTTTTGTTTTTGTTTTTGGTACTCAAATGCAAAAGTAACTGTTATTGTCGTCTTCCTTGATCTATGGTGTGCGTGCTTTGTACATGTATTTTATTTAAAACAAACTGTATTATACACTTACAATGTTATTATTCAAACATTATACCATGTACATACCGCACCCCACCGCGCGCTAGATAACACTAATTTGCAAACGCACACAAACACACACAGTTTTAAATCTATATAAATATGGAGAACTTCAATTATTCATAAATTGATCTCACATCGTTTAAAATCGATAAATTAACCAGTTGAAAAAAAAAATCACAAACTAATTTTTAATTTATGCACACTTCCATTTGATTTATTTTATAATAATTTCTTTTAGCGTACAATATTTGTTTTTGAATTTTTTTCTCCATTTTTTCCACATTTTAATATATTTATTTAAACAGTTGCTGCTGGAACTTCCGTTTTCATTTCTCGTTCGTTACGTTTCAATGATTCGAACTTGACGTTTGCTTTTGTATAAATTTTTCTGGCTCATTTGATGCAAAGAATGAAAAGTTTTCGACACAACGAGCAGCACAGCGTAGTGAGATGGAGAAGGACTAAAGCAAATGTACTAAAGCAAATGGACGAAAACTTTCGTTAAGAAAATATGAATTTGAAATGAAAATATACAAATGAAATGAAAACTGCAATATAAAAAGTACTTACAACAAGGACAAAATAGAAAAAAAAAACGAAATGAAATGAAATAAAATAAAATAAACGAAGCAACAATTCAAAGGCAAAGTTACAACTGGAAATGAAATGCAAACACAACGAGTTGAAGCCATGAGGTGAGCAAGCGTCGAGAATATTTCTGAATGAATCTAATGCAAACGTGACTGTTGCTCTATGAGTAAATGGCTGAGTGACTGACTGACAGAAAGACTCAGTGACTGTCCAAATGATTGTGTCGATTCAAAGTTGAATAAATGCACGGCTGAGCGCCTCTATTGACTTGGATGCATGAACAAACAAAAACTTCATTCAACTGTATAGAATCGGACTATTTTATTGACTTACTCAAGACTGATTTGCTATATAGTCGTTACATATGCAAGCAGCTAACTTTGAGTTTTTCTTTTGTTACAAAGTCAAACAGTTTATGAAATCAATAAGTGGAAAGTCTATGCGTTTTGTTTCAAAATTAGGCTAAACATTTTGTCCCGTGCTCAATTTGTACAAATTTAATTGTCATAGTTTGTATTTTATTTTTATTTTTGTCTTAGGGATTTGTGTGTTTCTTTTCTCCGTTAAAGACCTTTTTTATATCAATTTATTTATTTACGATGGGTCCTTTAAATCAATGAAGCATACGCAACATCTTTCCTGATCTCTTCTTTGCGCTACAGCATGTCTGAATCTTACTTCGTTAGTTTTTGGTCATTTTTTGTTTGCTTTTCGTTTTTCATACCCTGTATATATGGTGGGAATGGCTAACATACATTTGTTGGAAAGTTTATGACATATATAAGAAGAATTTATAGCTGTTCGAGGTCATTACATTGACACATTTTTTTCAATGCAAAGAAAACCAATAACAACATTTTGTTCTGAAATAAAATTATTTTAGTAAGTGAGACACGCGTTTCTAACTCCGCAACGAGTCCATCATCAAACACCGACGATATGAAGATTTTTGTTTCAGTAAGGCACTCGTCCCATATGAAATACATACGCACTCATATATACAATAACATTTGTTCTTCCCTCTCTCTCTCTCTCTCTCTCTCTCTCTCTCTCTCTCTCTCTCTCTCTCTCTCGCTTTCTCTCTCTCTCTTTAAAGTGTCTGTATCATATAACGAACGAAGGCGAACGATAGAGAAATTCAATTCTTGGACTCTCTCTTTGGCAACGTATAGCGTTCTCATTATGTTTTAGACATATTTTCGTAATGGTGTACCGGATTTCTCAAACTCAAAAAATCAATGAAGATGGAACTTCAAATAAAAAAAAAAATTAAAAGTGTGAAATTTTATTATCAGTTTGTGTGAAAGTTCGTAACGCATTAAACCCATAAACCCATAAAGTATATATATTCTTAATCAGCTCGATGAGACGAATCGATCTAGCCATGTCCGTCTGTCTGTATGTTGTTGTGCATTTTTTGGGGACTAATTTTTATACTTCTTTTTATTCCAGTTTAATAGAGTGTCAAGATTAACCCGCCACGCCCACTTTTTGGTGTATCCCCATACAAACTCACCGCCCACCTTCTACTCCATGTATGGAAAACATTTTTATTGTAGTCAATATCAACTTAGTAATCGATATACTAACTTAAAGTACACGGATGTTTGACATATACATTAATCGCTGGGACCAGCCCATTATTTGGGCTAGCTCCCATACAAACTTACTGCCCACTTTTGACTTTTTCTAAGAAAACTTCTTTATTAAAGTCTATATTAGGTTGAAATGCAGTGTGGTGCCTTTTTATAGTCAGCCGCTTAACATACATAGACTAACGGGCGTGCCCCGCCCACTATTTGGGGTAGCTCCCCTACAAACCTATGGTCCACTTTTGACTTTTTGTAAGAAAAACTTTTTTATGAAAGTCAATATTAGGTTGAAATGCGATATGGTGCCTTTTAAGAGACAGCCGCTAAACATACATAGATAATTGGACGTGGCCCGCCCACTTTTTGAGGTAGCCCCCATACAAACCCACCGTGCAATTTTGTGTTTTTTATGAAAAAATCCTTCATTTAGATCAATATTAGTTTGAAATTTGATTTTGTGGATTTTAATGGACAACCGCTTCATATACATATACAACTAGGCGTGTCCCGCCCACTTTTTGCAGTAATCCCATATAAACCAACAGTTCACTTTTATGCATTCGTATGGAATACGTCAATATCAACTTGAAATTTGATATGGCGGCATCTTACACATCTACTACATCGCTTCATACACATCTACTGGTGAGCGTGTACCACCCACTTTTTGGGGTAGCTCCTATTAAAACCCCCACTTTTATGTTTAAAGTTTCGTGTGAATGGTATTAGAGCTTCGGTTCAACCGAAGTTAACGTTTTTTCTTGGTTTTTTGTTGTTGTTGTTGTTCTGTATTTCTTGCCCTTTTTGGACAACAATCAGTTGCCAGAAAATCGAATTTCTAGCCTAAAACAATAAGAGCAATACATAGTAAGACAAAATAAACCAAAAGAAAAAAAGAACTCTAAAGGTAAAGAAAGGTCTGCTACACTTCCTGCGTTCAAAATAAAATTTAAGATGGCGAACGTAGCCAGAACAGCAAAAACTAAACACTCCGTTTGTTTTAGCAGTTTCTGTTTCCGCTCTGAGCACTGACTTTGACATCTTCTTTGGCGTGCGCACATGCTCCGCTGGTGGTGGTGGTGCTGCTGCTGCTGCTGCTGCTGCTGCTGCCGCTGCTGCGTGCTAAACGCATTTGTTCAAAGCTTGTTTAGTTTAACTTTAATTGAATTTTCTGAATTTGCTCACTCTGTTTCCCTTTATTTCTATTTCTATTTTTTTTTTTTTTTCTTTCACACTAAATGGTTTCTCTGCTTGTGCTGGCTTTCAAGCCGTGCCACTTTTTTATCGCTTTGTCGACGCGCATCTGGTACCACTTTTATATTGCCTGATAGTGAATTTATTATGCGCACTCAGCGCACACAACTTCTTCGCATATGGACACGAAGGCGCAGGACATTGTAACAAACAAAAAAAAGGATATTGCTGACATCTTTTACCCTTTCTTTATTTAAATGTAGCTTTTTTACACTTTTTACTATTTAATTTACACAATTTAATTTGTAAATTGCGGCCTAAGTAATAGAATTGTCCTTTTTTATTTAACTTATCAAACTACAGCAACAGGCAATGCAGTATGGTTGCCTGTGTGCGTGAAAAACGTTTTAATTTGAAGCAATTGAAAATCGCTATTAAATCTAAATAGTTTCAAATTAACTTCTTCGGCAGCAAAAAAATTTATATACAAATATATATTTATTGCATATAAATTGTTTTGTATTTGTGTCTGTGCATAGCTCATGTATAAATCATTGCTATATTTTGTATATTGTATTATCTATTGTCATAGAAATTTAATCAACCGCAAACGGAAGTGTTAGAATAATGACACAATAAACAAGAGCAATTAAATTATCAACATAAATCAGAACGCAATGACAATAAATGGCATACACATACAGACAAACGCATGAGCAGACAGACGGACAGACATACCACCAAACAGCGAATAAACAAATAAACACTCATAACTCAACCCACCTATATAAATACATTTATGTACTATATTTTTAAATACATACAAACAAGAAAAAAGGTCAACTTCGGTACAATCAGAGCCTTTATGCCATGCAGATACATTTCACGTGCACAGACACATTTTATATATTTACCAAGCACAGAAATACGAAACATTTACTTGCACTATGAAGTATTCAAAGCCTATTTTGCACCATTAATAAGTTTAGATTTTAATATTTTTTAAACCTAAACTGCATAACAGAGTGAACAAAAAAACTGTCAGACAGACGGACATCAAATCGCCAAGTACTAGTATAGTACATGGTGTCTCAAAAGAAAGTTCACATTTAAAAAATCGATAAAAAAAAAGTAAGTAGTTTATTGAAAAAATGTTTATTACATATTAAAATACACACTTTAGGAATTTATTTCTTAAAAATGGTATTGTCCAAATGTAAACCGTTGCGTTCACGGCATTCATTTAATCGAGCACTAAAATTTCATATGACGGCTCGGCAGGTATTCTCCGTGGTGGCTGCCTTTTTGTGATAAATATTTTCTTTTAATTGTGCCAGGGAAGTTGGTTTGTTGCCGTAAACTTTAGATTTGACGATACCCCACAGGATTTTTCCAGCGTTGAACCGGTCTCTTCAAACTTCTCGATCCATTTTCCAATGAGTCGAGGGCTTAGCGCATCATTTAAATGACGAACATGTCGAATACTGCAGAATTACCGTACCGCACAACGCACGGTCCGCTCCCGAGAAACGCTCTATAGCGACTAAATTCCCAAAAGCTAGGCTACCGATTGGCATACTCCCCGCGCCCCACGCAATCAGCAAATCAAATCTGAACTTTCTTTTGAGACACCTTGTACTTTCTGATCAATTAGGTTAAATTATTCTTTAGTATTTTGTCTGCTTTAAATTTATTTGTATTAGATGAAATATATATATATATATATATATATATTACAACAATACTTCAAATTTTGTAAACAACATACGTATGCCTATTTTTTGGAATAGCTTTCAGAGCCTTCCCACGCAGTGAGAACTTGAGACTAGGTCAGTTCAATATGGCGCTTGCGGAATAACATTAACATTGTTTTTGGTCAAATAGTCGCATACATGTCGTGCTAAAATTCTTCGCATGCCTAAAACATTAAGCATAATGCTCTGCATCAATCCAAACACGACCCAAAGTTCAGCTGCTATCTTCCTGAAGATTTTTGGACAAACCGTTTTTAACTATTTCTGCCACTCCGTAGGCTTTCTTTAAACATTTTGAAAGCTTCAGCATATGAAATCGTACCAGACGCCAATTTCTTTACCAAGTTATTTCGTACGTACCATCTCACAGAATGTCTGCATATAGAAGTGATATAGTATCAAGTATTTGCGATATATCAAAATAAATTCGGTAAAAATCTGGATTAATAACAAGTCCTTTTCTATATTTATATTCCTTTTTCATATTTGTTATCAGTTTGTCTGAAATTTTAACACATTAAAGGAGACATCGTAGACTCCATGGAGTATATATATTCTTGATCAGCTCAACGAGATAAGATTATCTAACTATGTCCGTCTGTCTGTCCATCTGTCCGTCTGATAGTTGTTGCGCAGCCGTGTGTATGGTATTAGAGCTTCGTTTCAACCGAAGTTAACGTTTTTTCTTGTTTTACTGCATTTGATTTTTCTTCAATTTGAGCATGTGAATTTCAGATTTCGCAATGCAAGTGAATTTTTATTGAAAAATCTTCTCAAATGTGCAACAATTACTTTTCGAATTCACTTTCGCAAAATGTTCCCGATAGTTAAAATCGGAATCGCCCAGAATATCGCAGGTTTTATTGCTATTCAAACATAGGTGTTTTATTAGCTGTTGGATACCGATGACGTTATATATCTCACTTATTAGTCACATGATAAAACAATTAACACTATATACATATTTAGATATAATACGTACTTAAAAGTTAAGTTCCATTTATTTTATAAAATTTAAATAAAATCTATTACACTCAACCAATTACATTTTGTAGAAATTTAGAGGACTTTGTATATGGAAGTACAATATATACATATATGACTAGACGGACAGGCATGTTGAAAATACATGTAAAAGCAAATTACATCTCTAAGTACGAGTATCTATTATAACTGACAACACGCACAACAAAATACGCCCACAAAAACATAAAGACAATCCGACTCAAACCCTGATATGTGTATGTACATTGTTACATATGGGCATATACACACAAGCAGGGAATGTCACGTTGGCAGGCACAGATTAAAATACGCATAAAATCAAATCAAAATTCAACGACATGTGACAATTTTATGTCCACAAAATTATGTATTTGTTGACAACAGCAACAATAAAACAATAACGACAACAAGCCTATATAGTACATAGTACATCAGATTATAAGCAACAACAAAAACAAGACATGAGATGCTTATTACATACTTGTATACTTGTACTTGTGCATAAAATTTTCAATAAATATTAATTACACTGTAGAACGTAGAAATTGTATGTAAATCAAATTTAGTTTGTCTGTTTGCAAGTTTGAAATGTTCTATCAAATTGTATGTGTCTTAAACTTACTTACTTATGTGGCATTACAATCGTTATCGGTCATAGCCGCACATAGCAAGGCGCAGCAGCCGCTATAGTCTTACACGCTGAACTATGTCAACCTCATCATATAGCTCATACAGCTCGTGGTTCATACGGATCCTAAAATCATTGCCAACTCTAAGAGAACCAAAAATCCTATCAAGATTATTTCTCTCGTACACCCTATGTTGCTAGGGTAATATTAGCGTCTTATAGATTTTTAACTCTCTAATTTGCTTGCTGCGCCCAAAGTAGCATAGATTAGCAAGCGTGTTTCTTTGCCTGACCTTCAGAATGACGTTGTTGTTGTTCCTAAGCAGGTAAAGTTTTCTAAAACACTTAAGTTGAAATTCTCCATTCTCACAGATCGAAGATACGATGATGGTTACCGAGTGGACACCAAATAATACGGCCTGTCCTTGTTCACCACTAAGCCCATGATACATGACTGCTTCACAAACTCCGACAATCCCGAGAACGACAATCTTCGCCTAAAACCCCTCTTAGTATCAAATGCTTGGAGAAGTTCTTTCCTACTTTGTTGACGCCTGATGTGTATGGAAGCGTCATCATGCAAAGAAGATTATTGTTCAGTTCTTTTTAATTACTGAGTCGATTTCGTGGCTCTACAAGAAAACCATCATCAACTAATATATTTCTAGAAATGATTCTCTATCGGCGGCATTGTTCCCTCCATTGCCTACAAGTAAGTTAGAGAAGTGACTTCTCCACAGTCGCAGTCATTCCAGTTAATCTGAAACCAGCCTTTTATTTATGTTCTTGCAGAGAAATACTCCGGGCTTAAATTCTTTGGTCAGACGCTTGACCATTTAATAATATTTTCGAGCTTTATTTCTATCACAGAACACCTCAACATCCTTAAGCGCACGCCTTTCTTGCACATTTTTTTTCGTCCGAAAATACGTTGCTCCTCTCTCCGTTTCTTTCGATATCGCTCTTTAACGACTGCAGAGTTTTTCTCTCTCTAGTCGCCGTACCAAAAGTTCGCCTGGTGTATCTAATTACCTGCTTGTAAGTCACATCCATTGAGTGGGAGATATGTCTCCACTTGTCACATATGTCTTCATGAACCGGAATGGCACCAGGAATAGAATTTTCTGACTCTTGGGTCAAAGATTCCTTCGTTCCAATTTTTTCGTTGCATCGCCAATCACTATTTTGACATCGTGATTGAGGCATCGTTCTTAAAAGCTTCCAGGCGCTCGCAGAACTCATCTTTGGCCGCATCGTCTTTCTTTTCCGTCATTAGCCAGCACTCATCAACAGGTACGAAACTGGAGAAGAAACCGTCCAGTCTCCTATCAGCCTTGTATTTGTCGAAGACTTCAACCAGCTGACCTCCTACAGAGGGTCCGGATATGGTTCTAAAATCGTTCGCGGAGGTTATCAACCACTAGGTAAGCATAACCACTAAACCCAATGCAGCAAGGGGGTGGGTGGATTAAGTGTACCTTCCCACAATTTTCTCACTCCTGAACTCGTGTTCAAAGGCTATCCAGGGGATACGGTCTAGAAACTTATGAGCTGATTAGCCCGTTTGTAAAATAATCTTTTTTGTGCATTCCCAAGTGAATGGCAATCAATAACTTTGCTTACTAATTTCGACTTCCGCAAACGAACTCATCCACTATAGTCCACAAAAAAAAATGGGTTCAATTAATTTATTGTACGACACATTTATTAAATGTGACAATTCAATCTTTTTTGATTTTGTTCAGTGTACAACATAATCGGAAATTATATGCAACTACAGATTCTGTTGCAAAACGAAAATCAATGAATACGCAAAATTCTCATATACATATATTCGTACAACAATGGCAACTTCATAGTACAATACAATGCATTTTCAGTTTATTTGCGGCTTTCCTGTTGCACACAAATCAAAATTTATGCTTAAATTAACAACAAAATTTGCAAAATTGACATTTAGCGACAATACTGGTACAAAAAATAGGCGTCGAGAAACCCAGAATCATAGACCACTAAGAAAAAAAAAACAAACAAACACAAGCCAAAGCCATTGACATGCAAAATTAGACAAAACATGTAGATACAGATAGAAAAACAAACAGGTCAAATAATTTTAAGCAAAATAAAAAAAAAATATACATATTTCTTTCAGCTTATTTAAAACATTTTCGTTACCTAGAACGTTTATAATTTACGAGTATTTGCAATAAATGTATTCCCATGATAAACATTTGGTATAGTCGACTCTAATTTACTGCTTCAATTAGAGCAGAATTTCTTATTTAGCAAATACAGATACATACGTGAATAAAGATACTTTTTTTAAGCTTATTGCTTGAACACTCGTGCATTTCTTCAGCACTTAGCAAAAAAGTTTTCAATTTGAAATATTAATGTGCTCACATACATAGATACCCATAGAGAGAACATCATGGTTAAGTTTTGTATGTGCATTAGTGACAAACTGACAAATGGAGAGACGGACAGACGGACAAATGGACAGATGGCCAGAAGGACAGACGGATAGTTCGGCGTTTGAGTTGAAATAAATAAGAGCACATCATGCAATATTGGTTAGATATTTAGCAGACAGCGATACATTTCTATAGGGTGTTTTTTTAGAGGTGTGGAACATTGAATTGAATTTAAATACAAAATTGGCATTTTTAGAAAGTTAATTTTACGCTATTAGTGTTTAAATATGCGCAGCTGCGGCATATTTTGGAAATTCAATTTTCGACCATTTTTTCAAGCAATGGGAGCCGTATGTGCGCAATGGTTAAAACAATAATGTCTTCTAAGTCGTCCAAAGTTACTGGTTCCATAATCGTGGATCGTCTGCGTATTATCATTTAGAGAATACGTGGTATGAAAACGCTCCTTGGTTAATCGAATTATTCGGTCGGATGAACGATTCTGTCGACCGAACTAAATGTGCACAATTTGCAAATGTTGTTCTGGCGTTAGTCCATTCATGACAGTAGCGTTGCCAGATCTGACCAATTTATGACAGTTTAATCCCTGTCGGAAAATGGAACCTCTAAAAATATACACCCTATACATACAAATACATGCAATAGCACCCAATCATT
Organism: Leucophenga montana; assembly: GCA_035044765.1. Classification (NCBI taxonomy): domain Eukaryota; kingdom Metazoa; phylum Arthropoda; class Insecta; order Diptera; family Drosophilidae; genus Leucophenga; species Leucophenga montana. The sequence continues at coordinate 85,565 of JAWNNQ010002018.1, read as the reverse complement.
TTGTATTTAGTTTATTAGCTTAATGCGTCAAGCAGTAATAGCAGTAAACTTGCTCAAAAGCACATGATTTCGAATAGCTGATTAGTCCTGTGCTGATAAGCGTGCGAGCATTAAATTGACAAAAATAAAAAACGAAAAAAAAAAACGATATACCAACGAGCGTAGCGTAAATCCTTTAACACAAAATTAAGTTAGATAATCCCAATAGCGACAAGCGAGTCAAGTAATGGCAATCTAATATGCCAACGCTTGCGTTTTTTGTCCTTTCGTCCTGCCCGCCACAGAAGCGTAAAGTTTCTTTCTTTCAATCGTTTTTTTTTTCTGCTAAGCCTAAACGCGATTGACAGCGCCTCGGAATCAGTCGCATTTGCCTGGAGTAGAACGAATTGGCATGGACTTTATTTTGTTTAGATTTTTTCTCATCATTGACACTTTTTTTTGCTTTGTGAACAACTTTGGATTACGCAGCTCATTGCTTTTGAGGTCCGATAAGAGAATTTGCTGTCGCAGATTTTCAGTGCTAATATACATGTTTCCTTTTTTTTTTTTAATGCAAATTTCAGTTTGTTTGCGGAAGCTTAGTAATTCTGAAGTTACAAGCTTAAGCGTAGCGCAGAGTTGTCTATCAATTATCTTGCTTTAAACAGTGTGATACTCAATGCAAAATAAAATTCAGATAGCCTGCCTGCAATATGCTATCTCCAAGCTATCTTTGAGTTACCACAAAGGGAAGTGTTTGCATCAACGCTAGTGAAAATTCTTCAACTTAAACCTCTAAGAAGGTATTGGCTAGTAATTGATATAAATATAACACGCGACCAGGATTTTACTGTAGGAAAATGGGATCTGATTATATTTTAGAGATTGTACATGGATGAGCTAGCTATATTAGGAAATCTAGCTCATATCTTACTAGTATTCCCATTCTGTTTCCTATGAGAGCAGGCCATCTACAGAAAAATCGTTTGATGTTTTCTTGCAGCTGCGGCAGCACTGGTTGAAGTGATTAACTAATCTTTCTGCATACGTACCTACTGGCCAGTATTCTCTCAGTGCTGCTTTCAGCCTGGAGATCGTAGTTATGCTTTTCTTCAGCAGACTTTTTGTTCCCTATGTATCGTATTATGGCCAAAATAATCCTGAACACTAGTATATTGTGCATTGCTGATCCTTTGGCTTTTTCCTACCTTCGGATATTACAATAGAAATACAGTGTGTTTTACCGGCTCTCGTCAGAAGTGACGAGAGTAAGTGACGCACGATGTCAGCACCTTAATGACTGCCTCCCTATCACCGAAGATTTCAACTTCTCGATCCATACAGAGCAAACTACACCGGAAACTGGGCTCTGATTACATAATATCATAGTAGACCTAATGTTCTTATAACACATAGTTGCATGGAGAGAGAGGGAGAAACAAGTCACAGTCACGAAAGAAATTAACTACATACAAAGACATAGTATATATGCCACAGGGGTTATTCGTACATGCCCAACCATTGCGTTGGAAACAATTCTTGATCTAGGAGCGTTGCATCAAGAAATTGAGCTCAAAATTAAAAACTCTTTGCTGTGACTCTCTTCACATCCTTAAAGAATGTGAAGCAGTAGTCAGAAGTAGATTCCAAATATTTATTAGGCACCCACTTTGTCATCCAGGAACAGTGGAAAACGTCATAAACTACTTAGATAAAGTACTTAGATTACAACAGATTGGACTAGAGCAGGAACCGTAAGTAAAAAGGACAAACAATAAATCTTCGAATGCGCAAGTTTACAAGTCTCTAATAATAATATTCCGTAGGCTTGTTCTTACAAGATTTGTATGGTCGAAATCCATATTGTTCATCTCTCAGCGTTTGTGATATGTTGAACCTGATGCGGCATGCTATGATTATGCCTAAGACCAAATAGGTAATCGGATCGGATCTGAACTGCCAAAGCACAAAAGCAGAAATCTTATCATAAAGAAGTATTCATTCTCAAATAACTTAAGAAATGTTGGAAGGAAGCTAATTGGTCTGTAAGAAACCGCACATTTTTAAAATAGAGATAAGAAATGTGTTGAATAGCAGTACCAAGAAAAATGTTGGCTTTTCAGGAAGGTCTTTTGAAATTAGAGTATATCGTATTGTATGATATCCAGAGGCTTTCTTTAGGACATAGATGAGTTAAATCTACATATATATATGTAAATAGGCAAGTGCAAATCATTCACAAATATTTTAACCCTCTTAAACACAACGTATTCGCTTGATTTGTTTGTGGTTGTCAAAGTGAGCAATGACATAGGAATAAACAACAGTTGAAAATGTATTATACACACTGAAGAAGATGCATATATCAAAATAAAATCATAAAATCAACAGAAAAGTGTTCGAGCGCGCAAATCTATCAGTTTAATTAAAATAGTATGAATAAAATGTGCTTGTACAACAACAAAATTAACCACAACAATAGGAATGGCAATACCAATGCCAATGGCAATAGCAATAGCAATAACAATAGCAATAGCTATGCCAATGTAAATATGTATGTACAACAATAATAACCAAGAAAAGAAGCTTAAACAAATTTTAATTACATTTGTATCTGCGCATGCTGTACTGTAAAGCTAGATTGTTTTCTATGAATTAAATTTCATATCCTGTTTGATTTGTCTATTACGCAACTCAGCAGCAACTCAGTAGCGTAACGCAACGCAACGAACCAACTTCAACTGGCGCCATTTTTGTGCCAATGCTGCTGTTTCCGTTGCCAACTGCAATGGCGAAGCCAGCGACGCCATTAAACAAGCGTTTCCGGTTTACGCGTTTTGCGCTTCCGCACTTCGAAATACGCTGCGTATTATGGTTATTGTGTTTGCTATTGTTGTTGTTTTTGTGTTGTTGTTGTTGTTATTGTAACTGCTATTCTTATTGTTGCTGCTTGGCCGCAGCTTCAAATTCAACATTTGCAGCTGTTGCTATTGTTTACTTCTATTAATACCCTACACACATAGTCTGAATAGTATACGAAATTCGCCAGCATCTGCGTAACACTCTGAAGAAAGCTGCAGAGACTTTATAATGTTTATTTATATTCGTGAACGCAAGCATATGACAGGCTATGGCACCCCGACAAACTACTATATACAATATAAGAAGTGGCATCCTACGCTATATATCTTATTGATCAAAATGATATCTTATAGATGAAATGAAGGTGACTTGTTTTTCTGGAAAAATATTTATTATTCATCAATATCTACTTTGTCCCCTACAAAGATATAACACACTCCCTCAGATATAAAACACCTGTGCCAATGCTTTTTTCAATCCTCGAAACACTTCTTAGAAGCGGTCTTTATCTCCTCAATCGTGGCAAAACGCCGTCCTTGCATGTGTCTTTTTAATTTTGAGAACAGGAAAAAGTCGCAGGAGGTCAAGTCCAATGATTACGGTGTTGTTTTAGGCCAAAGAATCACGAAGTACAACTGTGAGCAGGTGCATTAGCGTAATGCAAAAACCATGAATTATTTTGCCACAAAGCCGGGTGTTTTCTTCGTATTGCTTCACGGAAATGTCGCAAAACTTAAAGGTTATATTCCTTATTGACCCTACGACCTTCTGGCAAGAATTCACGATGTATCTCGCCATTTTATTCGACGAAAAAGCAAAACCTTCATATTTGACTGAACTTGGTGTGCTTTTTTCGGTCTTGGTACTTCTGGCCGCTTTCTAGGCTTTCTAGGCTTTCGTTTCGACATCATAACAATATATCTATGTTTTGTCACCAGTTATGATCCCTTTGAGCAAATCTGGATCGTGGTTGACATCATTCAACAGCTCTCGAGCGATCCTCATGCGACGGTTCTTTTGGTCAAAATTTAGGAACTTCGGAACAAATTTTAAAAGTTGTCGACGCTCCCTTTTATAAAAAATTGAATAGGTGTCCTTAGCAAGACATATTTTAATAGATTATAGTAATAAGTTAGATTTTATAAGAGAGATTTTATAAGCAGATAACAGTTTAGAATAAAAATTGAGAAGATTGTCTTCCTCAAACTCTTTACTGACATCGGAACGCTACATCGGCTGTTATTTTCAATTCACTTTTTCTTATTGCTGCCTGTTACGATTTCCGAAGACGATTGGCTCCAAATCGAACTAGGTCTGTAGTGAAATTATTTTAAGTGACTACTTTATGGTAATATTAACTTGAAATGCAGTTCAAAGAAGTTTCACTTCGATGCGATTCCAAGAGAAAACCTTTTAATTAAAACTGATATCTTCGTATAGGTTGTCACTTCAAACCAGTATTAAAGTGCGAGTCTTATGGACAGATGGTCTTATGGTTTATTTGGAATCACTATTAAAAACACTGTTCATATTTAGATAGATACATGTGAAGCGTATTTCAGCTTCGGTTTGAACAAAGTGAAAGTTTTTTTGTTCCTTTGTATAGAAAAGAAAGTGAACAGCTCATGTGAAAGGATTTGCTGCTGTTGCCTCTGGTTGATATTTAAGCTTCACAGTAAGAAATTCACCGAAATTTCGCTTTCATGCATATAACACGCATACGCCACATTTCAACACGCCTTTTTGCATACGAATAATATGCGTATTTTTGCCAGATTTCATTTCATTTTATGCTCTTAATTAAATGGTGTAGCAAAAAAAAAAACAACCAGATACAGATTGTACGAAGAAAAAACCAACTTCGCTTGAAACCTACTTTTGTACTTTAATAATGCATAAACTCAGTATTGACCTCAACGCAACAATTGCTGATCGGAAGTGTCTGTGCGGTATTGACGCCGTTCTATATTTAATAAAATACGCCTACAGATGTTGGCCCCCGCATATCCAAAACTGACACAACCTAACCCAATCCATTCATATTGAATCTTACATGCATGCACACAAAGTAAGCTCAATTAATATTTCATAAAGGTGGCGGTACATGCATAAAAATGTAAAATAAAAAAAAAATAAACCAAAAAAACCCAACGACTACAATGAAAATCCCTCAATCATTGCCAATTAATGTCAGATACAGCAACGCACTCAGACAGGCTGCAGAGACAGATACAGAAAATTATGTATATAAAAAACAGAATCAACACAGTACATGATTTATTATATACGATATATGTACTTCATGTACAAAAAAAAAAAAAAAAAATGAAAGCACAAATTTTTACAAAAGCCAGATATACGAGTGGACTAACAAAATTCCAATGTTGCAGTAGAATCAATCGGCATGGTAACGAAAAGTAACATTTGTGTTGCAAGGTCGGAAGTCGTTATGCAATTCTTTACGGCTTTCGGTGTCAAATCAAGCAAGTTCAAATTTTCAATGAATGCATATGAAAATAATAGACCATATTTTCAAACTGTTTCCAAGTGGTTCCAAAGATTCTAGACTGAATATTTTTCGGTAGTAGGCAAGAGCCTCGCAAAGTTCAGCCAAGAACTTCGACCAACGAAAGAAGGCTACAGTTGACGAAAAGTCACGATTGATACAAGAAATGATTGGCGAGAAACTGAGGGCTGTGTGGCGAATATTGTAAATTGATGGAAGATCCAGCAACTTTAATTTATATATTAAACACAACATATTCGCTTGATTTTTTTTTTTTTTTTTTGTGAGTAGTGTGTGAAGAGAAGAGGAATATATTTTTCTTTTTTTTTAAAGTATTGCATCTAAGTTAAAAACCAGGTAACGCAATATTACACAAAGATCTGAACTCTCTCGCTATCTCAGCTCTCTCAATTTGTTAAAAAATTATAACAAAAAAGTTAAGCAACAGACGAAAATGTGTTCTTTTGGTTTGGCGCCGCTGTATAAGGTACACAATGGAAATGAAGAATTTGAATATATTCTTAAAAGAAAAGGAATCAAATAAAAAATTTGAAAGAAAAATGAATTACAAATAAAATTTTCACTTATTGCCGCTCGCTTTATGGGCGGCCTTGGCTCGTTCGTATGTGTGTGTGAAAACACGAAAGAATTCGTCCCCCTTGGGCTACGGCTGGACAGCATTGATTTACGGCGTAACACTCCTGAATTATTGATATTTTTATTATTGGGTACTTTAAGACAAAAGATCGAATTTCTACCACTTACAGAACTCTAGTTTAAAAAAAATCGTAGCAGTTTATTAAGCTTGAATTTATAACTACAACCGGGAAATCAAACTACAGTACATGATATAGAACAAAAAAGAAGCAAATTCATCAATACAAGTCAGCATCAAAAGTGATGATAATGATTTACTGCACCAGAGCAAAAATTGTAGCTGCTATTCGCCTGAACACTGCTCATACAGTAATTGCAAAGTGAAGATTACTAACCAAAAGTTCTTGCAAATTGGCTGGAAAACCGCTAAAAAATAAGAACTGCGCCATTACATTGTACATCACTAAAGAACTAGTAACTCTATTGCGGTCTCTGTCATAAAACAAATTCGATCAGCATCATATGCTGCGAATCTGCCTCACCTCAACTCACCACACCTCTGCTTCACCACATTTCCAAAAGTTACAAACAAAATGAAAGGGTAAAAACTTCAGTAATAATTGATTCAGTTAACGTCGAAATTGAGGTGGATCTAAAAACTAACGTATTGTATTGAAATTAATAGTGTTTATGTAAAGAATTGAACTAGACTTTTGTTAGACCCCTCATACAAAAACACGTCGCGACAAAGACAAAATTCACACAGGAGCAGACACGCTTTCATGTAGGCACTCTGCAGGATATTTGCGAATTTCACTGACATGTTTCTGTCATATTGAATTTTATTATAAATTTTCAATATATATTTTACATAGTATGTATACTGAACGGCGTAAATGCGCGACGCCTTAATAAATCTAAAATCAAAGGACAAATGAGCGCACAGAACAGCGAACTTGAAAGGGCAAAGTCTGAGATTTTTTTTTTTTTTATACAATTTTTTTTGTTTTTTTTCGAGGCATTTAGTAACTAATTGGCTTTGTCTGTAAGCATATGCAACACAATTGTTTTCCAATAGTATGACATATTTTTGGGTTTTCAAAAAAAAGATGTTTTTTTTTTTGTTGAATATTATTCAAATTTTTTTATTTGCACCACCAACAATCAAGTTCATTGACATGCAGCATGTTTCAAAAGACAAACAAAAAACCATCCACAAAATAAAAATTTGTTAAAAATAAATAATTCAAGTCTATTTAAATTTTGTTGATTTGCAGCTGTCAGTTGTGGACATGCAACGAAAATAAAATCTGAAAAGTACAAAAATTTAGTTGTGTCGATTTTGGTATATCCTGCTTAAAGTTTGAATTTGCTGAGATAGAATATATCGCTGAAAAACACTTGTTTTGATTAAACTTTAAAGAAACGAGTTGCAATAATTCGTAACAAATTGTATCTACATATATTAATAATATATTTTAAAGTGCAAAGTTTTTATGTTCAGGCGAAGCTTGTAAACCACTTGGCTCACTGATTTGAAATTTTCACGGCTAACTTATAGGCTATACATGGTTTGTCCGAAAAGTAATGTGAATGACTTGCTAAAAAATGTATTCAGCAGATCGTTAAAAATCAAAGTACTGTCCTCCTGCGTCGATACAACGTCGCCAGCGATGTTTCCAAGAATCGAACGCAACACAAGGCCTTATTGCCTATATGATGTCGTCGACCGTCCCGAAATGTTGAACTTTTATGGTATTTTTCAAGCGCGGAGTCAAAAAGAAGTCTGTTGAAGCCGTCACAGGCTGCTGAACCTTTAACACATCAGCATGGGCCAAGCAGCTGGTCACAAGAAAGCTTTGCGATGTCAGACCTAATGCACTGAACTATGCGTTTGATTCTCTTGAAAACTTTTACGTAGAATTTTTTGAGTCTCGGAAAACACAATGATTATGGTCTTGACATTTAATGTGCCCATTCTGCGCTTCTTGGGATAAGGAGTCGCAGACGTGCTACTCGTCAGTTTGTCTCTATGTCTCGGCATCATACTCAGACACCCAAGAATCATCTCCAGTGAACATATTGTCTGTAAAGTGGTGGTCTTCTTCACACAGATCCAAAAAGTCCTTGCACATTTCAACCCGGCTAAATTTTTGGTTGTCATTTATCAATTGGGATAACTGCTCCGCAGAACATGATCGCTGTTCGTAGTTCTAGCGAACGCTGGATTTTAGCTTACACAGTGTGACCGAAACAGCTTTATTAAAAAGATAATTCGTATCACCTAAGCAAATTATCTAAGCAAATGAGCAAACCATGAACTCAAATCACTTGTGCAGAATGTCCAGCTGTATAGCATGCAGCACCATTCTGTTGAAACCATACGTCGTTCACATTCATATTTCCCTATTTGGGCCACAAGAAATTGGTAATTAATGATCGGTAACGCTCTCCGTTAATGGTGATCGTGGTTTTCGAAGAAGTACGGACCGAACAATGATTTTCTACGGATGCATTGCTACTTGGTAAACCTCATTTGGATTCGCATCGTCCTAAATCCTGCAGTAATGCTTGTTCACGAATCTATTGAGCCAGAAATGAGCCTCGTCGCTGAAGATGGTTTCTCTGCTTCCAACTGCTTCAGAACCCCGTCAGCGAAGACATCTGCACATGTTGCTATCGCTGCAACTTGCCATGGTGATTTTTCTTTAGTGTCTGAATAAAAAACAGGGAAATTAACAACATATAAGGCAACAGGGCTCCCATAAACTGTAAAAATTTACCCGTCCCTATTGGAAGACCCTGTATATATACATTGATAACTCATGAAGAACTCTGATTGTATACATGAAAGACATACAATAAACGAGTGAGTACAGTAGTTTGTAAGCCGATCCCTTGAAGCACGATGAGTATATAGATTACTCATTGAATGCTCATAGTAATAAAATTTGAAATAGAAATATTATGACACCAACTGTATCAGGATAACGTCAAAGCGAAAAATAGAGGGGATCCACTTGTTTGGAAATGAGACCTCGTACATCACATAAGATATGTATAATCTTGAGCAGCCAGTCGAGTCTATTAAACCATGCATATCTCTTCTTCTGAAGGATGATGCGCAATTTTATACTCTCCACACGAATTTTCGCCACAGAGTTTGTTACACATTGATCTCCCGTCTCTATGAATTCAAACTAGTACCTCGGTTATTAAGATATCGATCTGCAACTGGGAATGGAGTCTTCTTATGTTCCTAGGCAGAACATATTTTAATTACCGTGCCACGCCCATTGGAAGATATATCCGCCATACAAATCCACCAACCACTTTCATTTTTTTTTATAACAAAATATTTTTGCTGCACCCAGTATAAATTTAAATTTCAATATGGTGACTTCTTATGAACGGAAACCTCACCTATGAGTTTGGCGGTAGCCCCCATATTAGCCCTCACATACATTATGGTGATTTCTTATGGGGAAAGACTTCGAATATAAATTAATTGGCGTGTCCTTCTCACCGCACTTTTCGGGGTTTTTCAAGATAAAACTATGTTGACTAATCACTTCAAAAATATTGAAATAAAATACTCAGATTACTATTATAGCATTTAATGGCTAATCAGTATTTTTTTTAGATTACAGCTTCGGGTAAAGGTACCTATGGTTTTCGATCAGTTTTAGACATCCTATATATATAGAGTATCCGTGCTGATATGTCACGATCATGGACATTTTCCGCCCAATTTTTGGAGCAGCCACCATTCAAATTTGACACCCACTTTTAGCGAAAGATTTCTTGAACTTGAAAATCAAAATATCTTTCGTTGGAAGTGGGTATCAGTTTTTAAAGGTGGCTATACTTCTGTAAACGAAGTCTCTCATACAATATTAAATTCTGTAAGTTTAACAGATTAACATAGAGCCATACACTCAAATATATGTGCAGGGTATAAAAAAAGACTTTAAAATAAGCAAAAAACACAATGAGCCACAAATCACAACAATAGCCACAGAAAAAGTTTGCAAAAGAATGAAGCATAAACTGAACATATTTGACATTTTAAATGCGTCTGACCAGTTGCCGCTTGTCAGTGTGTGTGTGTGTGTGTGTGAGTGTGAGTGTGAGTGCGAGTGTGAGTGCGAGTGCGAGTGTGTATCTGTGTGTGTCAGTATATAGTATCTGTGTCTGTTTGCATGCGTTTCAGTAACTTCAAAACAATATGGCCGCATGAAATGCAAAAAACTTTGCCTAAAAGTATGCAAGCAAAAATCTATTCATGCACAGCAGCGGGTTGAGGCCGTATAGGCCACATGGAATGCTCTTGGCATGGCAGAACCCACTAAAAAAAGAATTATTACAACAATTGAAATTATATTTGTGCATACTTTACAAACACTTTTTCGGCATACAATTTTTAACAAATGCTATTGTATGAAAAACAAAACAAAAAAATTTAGGTCGATAACAATGAACATAAAAATTCTAATTGCTATTGTATACGAAAAAGTATTTCAGTTTCTCGTTTGTTTCTAAATAATTGAAAAGTTATTCTGTAAAACTAAAAAAAAAAAAAGGAAAACAAAAAAAATAAGGAAAAACTTCCACACCATCATTTAAGAATATATATGGAACTCTATTGCGCCATTTCGTTAATTTATTTCACTTGGCTGACAGTTTTTTTGCTTTATTTGCCTTATGAAAAATTTGACAAAAATTTCGCTCAATGTTTTTGACATAAAGTGCACTTAACCAAAAAAAAAAACAAATACACACACAAAAAATATATGGCAAAACTTATTTGATTTTATGATGTAAGCTAAAAAATGGCAATAAAAAATCGTTGGCTAGTTGGACTGCTGGAGTGCGATAAAACATATGAGCAAAATTGTAAATGGAAAGCAAAAAGCAGAACAAAAATATTTGAAAAACCCAATATTTAAAGGTGATTGACATTCGGAAAAAAGTAGAATTCTTTATTTTTTTTCATAGGGCTAGGCTAAACATTTTCAATCAAAATCAAAAATCTTTTCCCTTTTCATACAATGACAATTATGACCGTCCGATTTGATAATAATCGCAAGATTATTAGCCTTTTAAACGATTTTACTTTCATTTAATTGCACGGATGCAGCACTTCAATTTCGCATTTTATAAAATACTTTAAAAAAAAAAACGAAACCTCATAAAGTATTTTACGTTTTAATTCTCTGGCTATGCATGCATTCTCATTTTACTGCACTCACAAATCCGTACTCGCAAACGCAACAAAACGAGCTCAATTATACTTAAAGAAATCCCTTGGATACCAGTATGTGAAAAATCCATTTGTCACAATCTCAAGTACGTGATGTCGCAGTTACTGAGTGCACTTTGACTTGAACTAAAAATTGTTCAGTGATAAACTGGTCAAATACTGCAGTACAATTTAACCAAAAACATGAAAAACTATTAACTTGCGTAGTAGCGAAGCTTAGATACACTTCATATGTAGATATTTCGAAAGTATAGGGTGTACAAATTAATTTCGTTTTCAAAAGATGGCTCTGGGTGTTGTGAATGTTTTGTAGGAACAGCTGTTTTCGGTAGTTTCAGAGATATTAGACATTTGTCAATAATATTCAGTTTATATATCCTTGAGTTTTAGAGAAAAACAAAAACTTGTTTTTTATATGTCAAATTTTGTGTTAGCTAAGCAGCCTTTGGGGGAAGTTTCAGTTTTCAACTTTAAATGAAAATTGCAGAAAAGTGCAGCAGAAGCACATCGAATGCTTGTGGAAGTTTATGATGGCAATGCTCAAACTGATAATTCATTCAGAGAATGGTTTCGACGTTTCAAGTATGGTGAATTTCAAAAGCAAGGCAATTGGGTGCCTTCTGAACTGAAACTGAGAGACGTTAAAATGGGATTATCCAATTACGAGCAGCTGATTCAAAGCCAACAAAGAAAGGGGATTTTTACATCGAATTGTGACTGGAGATGAAAATTCGATATTCTACGATACTACGCTATGCTCGATAAATCGTTACCATCGTCCTCAACATCAACAAGAAAGCCGAATATTCATGATTGGAAGGTGATATTCTGTATCTGGTGTGACCAAAAAGGTGCTCTGTACTATGAGCTGCACGACTTGACAAAGTTATTCTTCTGCATGACAGCGCTCAGCCTCATGTCGTGAAAAAATATTTGGAAACGCTGAATTGGGATTTTTTGCAGCACCCGCCGTATTCTCCGGACATTGCACCTTGTGGTTACTGGTTATCGGATCAATTCTTTCGCCGAAATTGAAAATGGGCTTCTAACTTGGAGTGATTACTTATAACTACAAGGATATAGAATTCCACAAAAGAAAAAATAATATTCCAAATTTGGACTATTATTTTATTTGAAAATAATGTTGTCTGGATTTCTGAAGCGGAGTTCCAGGAGGTCTGCTCATCCGTAGCGTGTGATACTGAAGCTCGGATAGATTTTAATTCAGACTCTTTGCTCACGCAGCTGACGTTTAAAGTCGTTTTGTTAAGGTAGAATCTTATTACTAAGAAGTATTGTGCAGGCGAAAGAGATTTGAGCTTGTGCAAAAGCCCAGGATGCCACACTCAGTCAGATGCTCGGCGAACATTCATAAATACAGCCAAACTGAACTGACGATGTTGTAGGTTCTTAAGAACTGGTGATCTTGAATAAAGTGACCTTTGTCTAGCAGTGGCAACCTTGGACCCAGAAATATTCTTTCGAATATCTCGGCAAGTTAATCGGGCGATAGGAGCATGGCTTGTGCTCAGCGTTACCAGCTTTGACACTCATAATGATCTCAGCGCACTTTTATTGAGCAGAAAAGTGACTGAGCCTCAAGATAAATATTGTGAATTGCCCTGGCATCGATCATAGTCAGGATATTTTCTAGTTTTAAGATGCCTACCTTCGTAGTTAATTAAATTGTGTCCAAAAATTTATTGTCGGTAAACGTTAAACACTCTGCTGGCATGACGGTTTATATCGCAAATGGTACAGATCAGTGGTTTTTCTTCAAGTTTCGATATGTCGACTCTCTTATTCCCTCTTCAGATACAGTGCATTGATTTGATAATTTGTTTTCTACAATAACAAAAAGTGTAGTACTTTTGGTATTGTAGCCCTTGATTGTGCGTCAGCGCTAAGACCATGTACACTGTGTAAACCACCGTATCATATCTAAGCCAACAAATCCACTTTTAAGTTTATAGATCATGTAAGTAACAAGAAGTTTTATTTGTGGAAACCAAACATGGATGGTGAATATAGCTCATGACACGCTCATTGAACCAAACCTACAGCGTACATACGTCCATAAGATACTTCTTACTAAATTTAAGTTTAACATTCCTGTTCTAGATTTCGATCCGAATACTTTGTTCGGAATCGATTTTATTAAAATGTGAAGTGTACTCAAAAAGCAAAATCATTCTGAAAGTGACAAAACGGACCATTTTAATGAAATCGACTCCGATCAAATTATTCGGATAGCAATCTAGAACAGCGATGATAGATTAATGTTTATTTCGGAAAGAGGCGTTGGTTTGTCAGTGGAACCCATTGAAGTTAGAGTGGTATACTGCGACTAAGAAATTAATTTGTTATTTAATACTGATGGACCAGTAGCGAAATCAGCACACAGACAAAGCGATAAATGAATAGCTAGACAATGCAAATCGACTTGTATCTGAAGTCTACTTGAGGATGTTACATACTTTATTATAAAAACAATATACTAAACACACTACATGTAAAAAGTATGAAAACAGACAACAACAAAAAAACTGCGTTTTTAAGAGAAAATATTATTGTGCATTCGCAGTTTCAACTAAGCTCGGCAGTTGCTTTCAATAGAGCACAATGGCAGGCATCCTAATAGATACATTGCTGTAAGAGTAGTTATGTATTACTCGTATAGTATACAAAACAATACATTAGGTTTATGCTTCAAATGATTCAGATGCATAAAACAGAGTGTCCGGAGACGAAAATTAAATGACGCATAAAAATAATGAAAATGATGTCGTTTTAAGTACGTAAAAAAGTTTGCTGTCTGTTTTAAGCAAATTTTATAACTACACTGTCTATTTTAATAGCTAAATGCCAGTCAAGTCTGAAATTAGAAGAACAAAATATATGTGCAAAATATTGTATATAGTAAATAAATAAATACAAAAATATACATTTAATGCTTAGTTGAGTGCGAAATTAAAATTGAATGGAAATTAAACTTTCTGCTTAACAAAAACAATATTACGAGTATGAGTACCTCCAAAAAATTGAGTTTCATTCGCAAAATAGCATAAATTGTTGACGTGATTCTAAATACTTTGAATTTATACAAATAACAATTTTTTTTTTTTGTTATAGCATTATTTTTAGTATACTTTTTATTAAAGAGCTTATTCAACCGAAAACCTTTAACACATTTATTATTTTTTAATTATGAATTAATGATTTTAATTAATAGAAATAAAATAAAATTATAATAAAGTGTGTTTTGCTTGCCAATAATGCAATTTTTTAAATAATTCATATATACAAAGAGTGTACATTCAGTTTGTCTGAAAGTTTGTAACACATTGAAGGCGATATGGGATACCCTATAAAGTATCTTATTACATTAGATGGGCCACAATCAAAAAAGTAACACATCTACTATCACCAATTTTTCTTCAATATACGATGCATTTTTAGTTTTTACTTATGAATTATAGTTATTTCTATATTAAGATATATTTTATATATTATTTTTGTTTCTCAATGCAAAGTGTGAACAATAAAAATAACTTTTTCGTACATGAAGAATGTTTAACCACGAAGACAATTATTTCGGACTCAACTACAAGTTCTCATCAGTACGCTGAGACGAAAACAATTTGAAAAAAAAACAAGAAAAAACGTTAACTTCGGTTGAACCGAAGCTCTAATACCATTCACACGAAACTTTAAATAGTATTGAAATACATAAAAGTTGCGGTTTAAAAGGTGTAAGATGCCGCCATATTGAATTTCAAGTTGATATTGACGTTTTCCATTCAAATGCATAAAAGTTAACTGTGGGTTCATATTGGTCTACCTCAAAAAGTGGGCGGGACACGCCCCTTTGTATATGTATATGAAGCGGTTGTCCATTAAAATCCACATAATCAAATTGCAAGCTAATATTGATCTAAATGAAGAATTTTTTCATAAAAAACACAAAATTGCACGGTGGGTTTGTATGGGGGCTACCTCAAAAAGTGGGCGGGCCACACCCAATTGTCTATGTATGTTTAGCGGCTATCTCTTAAAAGGCACCATATCGCATTTCAACCTAATATTGACTTTAATAAAAAAGTTTTTCTTAGAAACAGTCAAAAGTGGACCATAGGTTTGTATGGTAGCTACCCCAAATAGTGGGTGGGGCACGCCCGTTAGTCTATGTATGTTAAGCGGCTGACCATAAAAAGGTACCACATTGCATTTCAACCTAATATAGACTTTAATAAAGAAGTTTTCTTACAAAAAGTCAAAAGTGGGCAGTAGGTTTGTATGGGATCTACCCCAAATAGTGGGCGTGGCAGGTCAATCTTGATACTCTATTAGACTACAATAAAAAGAAGTATATGTGCAAAATTTCAACTGGATAGCATAAAAATTGGTCCCCAAAAAACCACATACAGACAGACGGACATGGCTAGATCGATTCGTCTCGTCGAGCTGATCAAGAATATATATATATATATATATACTTTATGGGGTCTACGATGGCTCCTTTAATGCGTTACAAACTTTCAGACAAACTGATAATACCATTTCACACTATGTGTGAATGGTTATAAAAAAGTAAAATTTGGCTCCAGCTGTAATTCATTTATAAAAATTAAAAATTTGTTATAGACGTTCTTCAGATATTACCTAGGACATCATATACAAGTGTCTAACTCTTTTATACTCTGCATCATTCCATGATGTGGGGTGCATTGCAGCAAAAGTGGTAAGCGACGAGTAATCTTGTTGATAAATGTACTTTATATGTTGTCCCGAATCAACATAATCTATACAAACACTCAGACAAACTGACTATATTCTGTGACACAGTTAATTCTGAGACGATCTCCTAAAAAGGTGTCTGAATATCCGTCACTTGTGATAATCAGTTTAGACGATTGCAAGACTATATAAATCTCTGTCTGGAACACGCTGCAACTGTCGGGTAGGCGGTATAAAAGCTGCATTACCAGTACCACCGAAAACGAATTTTCGATCTGTCGATGCAGATTGAAAGTTCATTTCTCCTCCTGGAGTTCTCTCGCTTCCAGCCTTTCCTCTCCGTGAAACTTACTTTGAATTTATCATTGCATTTGAGCACTGCAAAGCAGTAGTCACCCTCCTTGACTTCAGCCGGATTCTTTACTAAGTGTAAGACGGTGCTTTGGCTTTTAGCACACGACTTATGCAGATTTAGCATTCGGAGTATAGCAGCGCTTCTGGCTGTAGTGTACTCTAGGAAGATGTTTACAGGTTTCCCATTCAATATGTCATCCAAACCTGCAGGGATGAATCGCAAGGAGCCAGTTATGCCCTGGCATGCTGCATTTTGTTCTTTTTTGAGATTGAGTAGTTGAGATTTGGTATTCACCAGGCCAAGGCTCCATGGGTTAGTATATGCCTGACGACTTCAGTGTCAAAATAAATGAATTATTTACAGTTGCAACTCCCATTTCCTTCCAAATGTTCCTTTACAGACGTAGAAGGCTTCTCTATTGCCTATTTCATTCATTCTCTCCTAGAGAAAAGTTTTGAGTGCAGAATTACACCAAGTACTTGTTTTGTCTTCTTTTTAGCTGGGTTCACCACAGCAATGGAAGTCTGAAACTCGGAATCTTGTAATTTTATATGAAGAGCACCAGTTCCGTCCTCTTGTAGTGTCAAATTTATGTTTCATAATATTACTATATAGGGGTAAGAGTTTGTCCGTTACCATTATTACCAGGTCATCTTCATAGACAGTCACCCTACATTCACTTAGTCTGACTTTTAGAAGAAGATCGTTAATAAATTAACTTGAGCCACATAAAACTCATATCTAGTTGTCATAATGTAAATCGCTAACAAAAATGTATTTTTTTATTACTATACAGTTCGGTTTAAAAGGTACATTAAGGCTGTGCAAATGAACGGGTATATGAGAGTCATAAAGAAAGTGTGGCAAACTGCTTAAAGTATATTATATATTAAGCTCAAGTCTATATTTTCATATCCGTCTGTCTGTCTGTCTGTCTGCCTGCCTGTTTCTCTTACGAAATCAATATCGAGTTCTCGGAAACTATAAAAGATTGACCCTAATAAAAAAATAAAACGTTTTTGTTACTTAGGCTAGGAACTAATGTGCACATATAAACAAATCGGGTGATTATTAAATATAACCACCATCCAAATCAATGTTTGAAACGAAGAACCATAGAACGCGGACAGCGTATATAGTAGTCGATTACACTCAACAGCAGCTTTCTTTCATGTTTTTTTTTTTTTTTTTAATAATATTTTATTCAAATCGATGTTTCAGAAAAAGCGCTAATTAATCAATGAATAACTTCATTAAATAAAGTATACTTACATTGTATGTGAGTTTAATTCAAATATTGCAATTATTAATTATGGTTTTGCAGTTAATATGATGAATTGAAACAATATTATGACTCTAAAATATTGCATAGCATGAGAAACACATGCCAGGAGGCCCTTTACTTAGAATTAATTTCATTTGGAACCAGTACGCCGAGTTAACTAAAGAAGTTTCTATGTTGATGCTGCATCTGCTGCTATAAGTATTCCATTGGTCATGAAAGTTACCATTTTCTTTTTGTAATACTTTCAAAATGTTGCTGTACAACTCTACATGAATTCGTTTAGATTCATTATGGTGACATCATCTAGAGATGATTTGTGTAGAAATGCTTCTAGCAAACTGGAAACGTTTCCATTTGTACTCAAACTATTCTATAGAGTATAGGTTGAGATATGGGGTGTGTTCAAAGAAAAAGATATCTATTTTATTCACTGCAAAGTAATCCCCTCAGATATAAAACACTTTTTACTATCCCCGAAGTGCTTCTGATTAATTTTTGGTATGGGGTTGAGCTCTTCCAGCGGTGGGGCCTTTAGCTGCTTAGTCGTAGCAAGTCGCTACCACACTATTCTTGCTTATAACATCTGAAAAACATTCGCAGCAACTTTTCTAATAGTTATTCGATGATTCTCCATAACAATTTTCTTCACTACTTCAACGTTTTCATCGGTTGTTGACATGCTTTTGCATCCAGGGTGGGCATCGTCATTAACATTTTCTCGGCATTCTGTAAATAGCATGTGCCACTCATAAACACTTCTTTTGCTCAAAGTAGAAATCGAATGTACGTAGCCCGCGAAATTTTAAAATTCATCTTTTTTTTCAACATAGCTCGTAGAAAAAACATATTTGCTGTATCAAAAATAATCTGACCGAAGTACAGCTTCAGTTCATATTTATAGAACTGAAATGCTCACTCTTTTTGCATTCATAACGTATCATTGGATTTAGATACACTCAAATGACTTCTACCGAAATGCTTGGTAAATGGTAAAAAAAAAAACCTGGAAGAATTATGTTGCTGTAAAAATATTACAATCATAAGTTTAGGTATTTCTTCAATATAGTTTTATTCATTCCGTTTGTTTAGATATTTAAGGTTCACTTATTGCAATGTTTGAATCTTCCAATAAATCCTCTGCCTAGTGTCGTCGATTGTGTTTTTTATTGTGATTATTGTGTTTGTTGTATCCATGCCCATAATCATGATGTCCATGGTCATGATGTCCATGTTCATGATGTGACTGTTTTTTGGCCGGAACAGGCACTGCCAGTACAAAATTTACAAAAATCAAAGCAAGCAATATGAACTGAAACTGCAAAAATATACAATTTTCAATATATGCATTTGAAGAATACAAAAATATTTCAACATTTTATTAAAAATACATACCACTTTCCACATTGTATTTATTTTGTTTTTTTTTTCACTTGAGCTACGGCTTCCAAATTACTTAATTATACGTTCGGTCTATACTGTTGAACTGCAGGCAATGAACTGATGTTTGAAGAACAAATTCGGCTGCTTATATTGTATTTGTTTACTTATGCATTTCCTCTATCGTCATCTGGCGCAGCATGTGGTCCATATGCACTGCATTTCGCATGCACATGTATTGTTAGAAAACTGGAAAGATGAGTTTCCCCAGTAAACGATGTTCAATTAAGACGATACACAACTAAGAAAATACTTGGAACATGAAACGAAAGAAACTCTTTTATGATAATATAGCTGCAGGCAGTTAAACGAAACGTCTACCTGATAAGCTGATTCCTTAAATTCTAGCAATGCAGATACACAAATATTAAACTCGTTTAGCTAGAAACTATTAAACGAACTGCAGCTGTATTTGTAGTTAAGATTATTTAAGTATAACATTAGCTCGGAGAAATTTGTCTTTTATACCCTTTACACTTTGTAGCTATTAAGTGGGTGTTATCAAATTTTCTGAATGTTTGTAACACTCGACGAGTCAATTCGATGTACATCTCTCCGTGTGTCTTTTGGTTTCATATTGGTTTAATTTAAGCTAAAACTTGATATGAAAACATCTTCTTTCACTTTGCGTGAAATAATGATTGTTCTACTAACCCAAAATGCATCTTTTCAACGTACTGGAACAAAAATCATTTACTTATACTTATACTCATATAATTCTATCGATCAGTTTCAACAAAAAAAATATTGTTGTTTACACAAACGAGCCAATATCGGAGAACTACTTTAATTATATAGCGCCTATAGCTCTCTTTTTGAGTATAAAATCACAACCACCTAACCTTACTTTGAATTTCCTTATTTATTTCCATAAAAATCAAATATTTAGGTTAGAATATATTGCATCATTATACAATCTGTTAATATTATGAGAGAAGCGTATTCAAGCTTCAGTTTAACCTAAACGTATATTTTCTTTTCCTTAAGTTATTTTCTCTTTCTTCTCTTCACATTATAAAGGGTGGTTTTTTAGCAGGCAAGTCTTTTAATGTGGCAACAACAACAGAAAGTTTTTCGGTTTTCGAAAAGCCGATTGCATAAAAAGAATACAGTTATTTGACGCTTGAATGTTTGAAAGTTGATCTATTTTTTAAACTCAAAGTTTTGAGTCTCACTTCTGCTTCAATGGCTTTGTCTATAAACAAAATTTCTGCACTTAAAGGTAGAAAAAAACGTTTTGCTACTGTTTTGTAGAAGTATTGCTGACATCGAGCAATACTTCTAAAAAAACGAAGAAAATTCAACAAACACTGTCAATGTTGCCCGATATAGAGACATGTTGAAGCGTTTTTGTTTTGCTACACTACGTGAACTTGGTCTGGAACACCTTTGGTTTCAACAAATTGGCGCCACATGCCATACTTCTGGAGCAATCATTGACTTATTGAGACAAGAGAGTTATTCAGAGTTATGCAATAATAGGTAATCTCCAGATATTGCTGGACTACTTTCTGTGGGAATACTTAAAATCGTTGGTCTATGCGGTCAAACTAGCATCGATTTCAGCCTTGGAAGCCAATATCAGGCGCACTATTCGTGAGATAGGGTCTCAAATGAATAGTGGTGACAAATTAGAACTCCAGAAGGTAGTTCGGCATGTCCATATGCTCGAAATCATTTTCCATCAATAATTCTATAAAGTTATCTTACGAACATACACAAAATTGACACATTCCATTTATTTATATGTGTTTTACTTTAATTTAAAGTTCTATACTTCTTAAAAAAAACTACCTTTACGTATATATGAAGTGGAGTATATTAGTTTTACGAATATTGAACTTGTAGCGTGTTTGCATTATAGTGAAGTACACTTTTGATGAGATCAAGTCGGTGTGACGAGTTGATTGAGTAATATCCGTTTCTCCTGCAACTTTTTCTAGATTTTATAAACTATGTATTTTTCCAAAGGCTACAATCAACTATCTATGCAATGTCCCATTTACCCACAATTGAAAGTTAATAAGTGCCTCATAGATCATCATATCATATTCCAGTTTCATGAATTCGTTTAAAACTCGGATTCAGATCGGATCCAGTGTGATAAAAGTATGCAAAGAGTTTAATATTTACTATGACATACATACTCTCAAAGTGAATTCAAATCACAAAATTCTTCTGAGACCGATAGAACGTAACATTTTAATAAAATTGAATTCGTTTATAAATCTAGAGCAGTATCCAATATAAATTTGTTATGAAAGTTAATTGTAAATTGGGCTTTTTGCGGATCATTTTTATGCTCTCCTTTCACTAATTTATTAAAATATCTTCAACAAAGTTGAAAGAAAAAAACTCTCCAACGATATATGTTGCCAAATATAAGGCCATAAGGGCAAACGATTGCTTTTTCGCCTAGCTTTCTAGCTATTATTAATAGAGTCATTGAAGAAACCCATTCTTAAATTTTTGTGTATTATAAACCCAACTGAAATGATATTGCGCTACTTCAATGGTTGCAGAAACATAAACATATTTGTAAACAAATATTTGTAGTATTAACTTGTTGAAAAATTCAAAAATTATTATAACTTTCGTAGAGATGGTCGGATATACAAGAGCTACGCACGTTGGATTCAGCGTCTATAAATGAAATTATATAAATTAAGTGGTAATTAGTCCCTCAAGAGTTCCAATACATTTAGGGCTGAGCATTTTCTACCCATATACCATAAATGTTAACATTTTGTGAAAGTCAGTTTTTCGTAAGATGTCTCAAACGGAGTCATTTGTCAAAACGACAAAAAATACTTTGAAGTGACAGTAATATTGCCAATGAATGTTGAAAATATTAAGTAAGGAAACATTTCTATTTAGCATTAGTGCACATTTTATGCTTATTTGCAGAATTTGAAATAAATTTGTATACTAAATATTTTATGAAAATCAGTGTTGCATTAAAATCGTTAATTGACCAGTGAATCACTTAATTAAATCAAATAAAATTGATACATTTATTATGATTTTTTTTTTTGTGTCTGTTGATTTTGACCTAATTTAGAATACATATGTTTAAATTATATTCACAAAAAAAAGAAATAATAACAAATGAAAACTTATTAAGTAATTCGAATTTTATATACGCTGTAGAAGCTGTAAACTATATATTCACCATTTTTTATTTATGTCAAATTTGGTTAAATATACTGCTTTCAGTTCGGTTACATTTATTAGAAATAATGGTTTATTAAGTTATTGTGGCTCAAATCAAAAGTTTTAAAAATTTTGATTATTTCAATATGGGTAAAAAAGCGCACGACTTAGAGTATGGTGCCCATTTGGAGCATAAGGCGAAATCCGTGTCTTGTACCATTTTGACGGTCGGCTCACTAACCCAACGCAGCTTGTTTTATGTCTGAGGATTGACATATTGAATTTTATTTAAGACTGTTCAAACATGAACATAATTATTCAAATAAGTCTACCGCTAGCAGGTAGTGATATTATTTTTATCTTTTTAGTAACCAGATGTCATTTTTACATACACATGTATATATTACAGTCCACTAAGTAGTATTTAGGTAAAATAGCCATAAACCAACGAGCTATGGATATGAGCATGCATACAATTGAGAAAAGGTTGCAGATCATAAACAGGACGCAAATATCTCTTTGATTAATGACATGCCACAAATAATCATTAAAATTAGATTTGGAATTCTACCATTTAAAAATAGTATTTAAGCAACAACATTTTTAAAAATAAACTAGAATGAAATATAAAGTCGAACTGTTCGGTTTAGTGAAAAGTGTAGAAAGAAATTACATTGTACAATATCTGACAACGTTTTTGAGTGTTCGTTTGTTTAAAAAAAAATTGAAAATTAATTTTTTTTCTTCATTTGAGCCTATTTATTGATTAGTTGATTAGTTCAAAACGAGTTGAACTGATCAAGCCCAGCATAAAAAAAAAGTGTGTGTTTGAAAATTGTTTATTTGAAATTGACCAATCTTCGGCTGTGAGTCAAGGCACAGCAAGATCAACCAGGCGATCAAAACAAAAAAACCTTAAACGGCTCAATTGCAATTAATAACAGTTTTTCAAATGGCAGAAGTTATCATCAACCAGCTAAATAAACTTATAAACCTGAATACACTCAATCCCGAATGTGAAGAGAGTGTTCGACATTTTTTGGATACATCAAAGGAGTGTCTTCATATTGTAAATGTAAAAGGAGACATTGGTGACAAGGACAATATTATTTTGGCACATTTGCTTTTGCGCAGATTTAGTCCAGAGGCTCTACAACTTTACGAGCAACATATCAAAAAGGCCAGAGCGGTTCAGTTGCTAGAAAATGTACTAGGATTTATTGAACAGTTGCACAATTCAATAAATTCTGTACAAAAATGTGAGCAGCCACCATCGAAGCAGCTAACACTAAGAGAGTGTCAATACTGTGCAATCAACGGCCATGATATGGTAAAATGCCAAAAATTTGAAGCAACACAAGTTAACAAAAGAAAAAAATTTGTTATGAAACGTGGTCTATGCTTTCGGTGCTTTGGATCTCATAATGCCAAAGATTGTAAAAAAGATTGGAGGTGTCAGCTCTGCAACAGGACACATAATACTTTGTTGCACAAGGAAGAAAATGTAAACTTCGTAGATCTACGAAAAGCAAAGTATACGCTCTTGGCAACCGCCCTTATAAAAGTTAAGGGTATAAATGGCGACTTCGAGGTACTTAGAGCCCTGATGGATGGCGGTTCTCAAAAAACAATGATATGTGAAGAAGCAGCACAACTATTAAGGCTTCCTCGCACTAAAGGTACAGTTGCAATACAAGGGATCATCTCAGAAGGCGCAGAGGTTTCTAGAAATAGCGTTTGTCTGGAGCTAAGACCACGGTTCCCCAGCAACTTTGAGGCCAAACTCAATGCATTGGTGATATCCAAGTTGCATGAAACTCTGCCATACAATATGTTTGAGATAGAGAAAGAGTGGGACAAATGCTTGCTAGCCGATCCCAACTTCAATCAACCCAGTAGAATTGACATGATTATTGGAGCAGACTTGTTTCCCTACATAATGGAAGGAAATGTCAATTTTATTAATGGCAAACTTGGCCAAAAAACTAAATTTGGTTGGATCGTGTCCGGAAACGTTTCTCAGAAGATCATCACGCATAAATTCATACCTAAAAAGAAAAGAAAAACAAGAAATCAACAAACAAGTGCTGCAATCAAGTCAAACAGTACCTACCAACCTACGGCGCAGGCCTGCAACAGATCGACCAATGCGAATGTGCAGTCTTCGGTGTCGAACAGCTATCAGCCGCAATCGTACGGATCTTATCAGCAGAGTTCCGTAAATTCATATCAGCAGCAACAGCAACAGAGCATTCCGGACGGAGGCAGTGGCAGCCAAGGTGGTACAACCGCAAACTCAACTAGTGGTGTTGGTAGCAGCGGTGGCAGTGCTGTTAATGCAGCCGATGCAGTATATAATTCTGGTGCAAATGCCGTTAATATTAACATTAACAATAATTCGAATGCAGTCATTACAATTAGTTTGAGAATTTTACCATTTAACAATAGTATTTAAGCAACAACATTTTTAAAAATAAACGAGAATGAAATATAAAGTCGAACTGTTTGGTTCAGTGTGTAGTGTATAAAGTCTATACAAACAGAGTTTACTCTTTATGCCAGTGTACAGATCAGCCAGCATATTTAGAGAGTAAATTTATTTTTCAAAGACATATTACTAGCAGCCCCCACGAATCGGGGGGCAGGTTAGTGTTCATGCAAAATCGAATGTATTGAAGTGGAACTAATGTGCAAGGATGCCTCTATCTCACGATATGTCACATGACGATCTTGCATTATAAGTTCATTCATTGACACATTCTTGTTGAGATAATCCACGTCGAAAGTTGTGAAAAATAATCCAACGAAAACCTTCTCTTGAAATTTCCATTTTTTGGCCAAATTGCTTTTCTTAACTCACTGTAAACAAAACAAATAGCAATTGTACATCAAAACTTTGTGAGTACGTTTATGCCAAAAAACGTCAAACTTTATTATGGTGTTGCCAGATTTTAGCTTTTGACATTAGTGTTGTTAGTTTCCGAAATATAAATAGCAGCCCTCGTATTCCTGATCAGCTCGACGAGACGAGTCGATTTACCCATGTCCGTCTGTCTGTCCGTCTGTTCGTTTGTATGTTGTTGCACATTTTTGGGGACCAATTTTTATGTTACCCAGTTGAAAATTGGCACATATACTTCTGATTATTGCAGTTTAATAGAGTATCTCGGTACGCCCACTTTTTAGGGTAGCCCCCATACAACCTCACCTCCCACTTTTTTGTTTTTTTATAAAGAAAATTGTTTATTTAAATCAATATTTGATTGAAATTCGATTTAGTACATTTTAATGGACAATTGCTTCATATACATATACAAATGGGCGTGTCCCTCCCACTTTTTGAGGTAGTCCCATAGCTCAGCTCAGCTCAGCTCACTTTTATGCATTTGTGTAAAAAACGTAACTATCAACTTGAAATTCGATATGGCGGCATCTTATAGATGGTCGCTTCATACACATCTACTAGTACCACCGACTTTTTGGGGTAGCCCCTATTTAAACCCCCCACGTTTATGTCTTACAATACGATTTAAAATTTCGTGTGAATGGTATTAGAGCTTTAACTATAGCTCTCGTATATTACAATATTTCTGCATTATTAAACAATTTCGAACACTTGCAAATGTTAATATTATTTTTAGAAAATTGTTTTTGAAACTCTGCATCCAATTATCATCCAATAAATCAGTAAATTTTCAACTGATTTTAGATTTCTCAGCGGTTTTGAAGAATAGATCTATCATTTTTATTCGACTGCTTTAAAGAGAGTTATGCTTTTTGAGTGTATGAATATAATTTTGCCTAAATTACATTACATAGCATTAATGGCAAAGTTGGTAAACTTCATTCGAATGGCTATTTATTTTGGATCGGTTATTGGCTAAACAAGAACTCGATAACAAGAAAGAATGTAGCGCAGTCATGAATTCACTACTTCGAATACCCTGCCGCATATCGTACTCTATTAATTAATATTTGTTTAATATTATGTAAAAAAACAAGAACAAATGTTTTCAGCTGGTTTACCTTGCAAATGAATGATTTATAAGAATATATAGCTCTGCTGTGTGGGCGTGGAATCCAAAATAAATAAATTATTTAAACATACTTTATCTGCACGCGAATACGAGTCTAAAAATCCAAGTTTGAGTTTCTATCTTTTATAGTTTGCAAGAGCTCCTTCTTCAAACATACGAAGGACGGATGGACGGACGAACAGACGAACAGACGGAATTGGCTAGATTGACGGAGCTTTCAACGTTGATTAAGATTATATATACTTTACCTGTTTCATACATTTGCACAAACTTAGTACACCCTTGGCCTCAAGGGCAGTGCATAAAAATATTTGATGATATCTTACGTTTATCAAAAGTATCGTCAGTTATCAACAGTAAATAGCTAGCAATTTGACCTGACTCTTTTCTTCGAAGCGCTTTTTGTTGTCAATATTTGTTGCCGCTAAATTAATATGGCCGGAGTGGCATGCGTCATTGGAGATGTTTTCTAAGCAAGTTACGATCTCCACGTACTCCCCGAATCCGGTACCTCCGGCGTTGACACCATAACTCTCCCCATGATTTATATTAATATGGCCGGAGTGGCATGCGTCATTGGAGATGTTTTCTAAGCAAGTTTCGATCTCCACGTACTCCCCAAATCCGATACCTCCGGCGTCGACACCAGAACTCTCCCCACGATTTGTATTAATATTACTCTATTCGTCGCAGATAGGACTGAGATTTTCTGAGCAGCATTCTAAATTACAAAGCAGAAAATACATTTTTATTGATATGTTGAAAGAAATTTTTTTATTAGCCTCCAGAAATTTAGCACTTCAACGATATTAACACTTCTTTTGTTCCCAAAGAGTAATAGCACAAAGGCATGAAAGCACTTTTTCATAAAATGTTTTCAAATAAAAAATAGTTATATTATAATGTTTTTTTATAATTAAGCTATTAAATGAATCATGAATCATACGATACACATATGGTTAGTTATGTCCACACAACACTTGTTGCGTAGTGTAAAGCCATAGTATGCCTTAAACAATTACATTAAAAACTTTGGCCGTCAAAAACAAAATATTATGTTTATAGAAATATTATAAACAAAAATTAAATTAAATTGTTTACAAAATAAATACCATATGAAGCAATTAAAGCAAATTTTTTTACACAAATTGACAACTCTATGTAGAATACAAATAGAAATTCAATCAGCATAAAATTTGAAATTATTAAGCATGAAGTAAAGGCAAAAAAGCAGAAATAATTTAATACAAATATTTTCATTAGCACTTTATGAAAAGTAATTAATCACCATTTTTTTGTTAGTTGCTTTTTTTTTGTTTAGGATCTACAACCCAATTGTTTGCATTTTAGATTTTGCATTATGCATTTAATAAATGATGCAAATAGTATAGAAGGTTCAAAGACCTTGCAAACCAAAATAAATTACGCCAGAATATTGTGTAAAACAAGTCAACTTTTATTGCTGCAAAATTAATTACGCATACAAATTTTCAACCATTTATAATCTCAAAGAACGATGCCAACAAATTGTATGCTTTCTAGCCAATTACGATACTTCTATAGCCAAAATACGGATATAGTCCGCCATAGTTGTAGTAAGGCGACGAATAGTAGTAATAGTAGGGATAAGCACCCAGACCGTATCCGCCATAACCGCCGTAATAACCACCACCATAGCCGCCATAAGGATAGCCCCAGTAGATACCACGACGCTTACGGCCCATGCCACTCGCTGCAGTGTCTGTTTGTGCCTGCTCTGCGGCATTCACTTCCTGCTCGAGCGCCAGTAAATTCATGGCGGTTTCCTTTTTATCGACACTGGCAGTCACAGCAGTCGGTGCAGCATCGATTATTGTTGCGACTTGCAGCGTTGCAGCAACAACGAACAAAAGCGCGTATACAAAATTAAGTGTGTGCATATTGAAAAGGGTGGCTTGTATATGTATATAAAATATATATATTTTTAGTTTCTGCTTGTGAAGCACGACACGTTTTCAACTGAAACACACAAATGCGACTGTCATGCAAGCATCGTTACAATTTCTCTTTTTATATGGAAAACACAAATCAAATTTCGACACTCAATTATTTTTACTTAACCTAATGAAATCCGAATTCAAAGTACAATAGATTTTTTTTTTTTTTTTAATACAAAGTTCTATGACTACATATACATATATTCTAGACATATATAAAAAAAAAAAAAAAACATGTGTAAAATCATTAAAGCTTGAAAGAGTTAAAACTCAATTGACACATTTCATGTTCAAATATGCGTAACCTTTAAATTATTGTAGTTTTCCTCAGACTGTTTCACCCGATTTATGGGATTATGGGTAGAAACAAAGCGCAGACTTGTTACAATCGAACCTTGAACTTGTCGTGTGACGCTGAAATTTAAATAGTTTGACTGTATTCTGAACTATGTAATCAAATTATAGTCATAGTGACAAAATAACCAAGTTTGTGATTCCCAGCTACACGCACTGTGAAATATAATAATAAATTTCAAAAAAACTGGGTTAGTGTGTAGAGTTCGTTTCGAATTTGCTTTGAATATAGCAAATAATTGCAACTAAACATGAGAATACTTTTAACATGTTAACTTTTAGCGTCATCGTTTGTCAATTCAAAAGATTTGCGCTTCCAAAGTACTTAAATAAGCAAATCATTCAATGAGTAATTATACGAGTAGTACGTCTATATAAGCTTTTTCTATATGAATATTATTGACGTTTTTATGCGATATTTTTCTATAATTTGGGACTGTTGAAGTAGATACACATGTATTGAATAAGATACACATTAAAAGCAAGCGCTTTCGAGTAATTTAAATAATGCTAGTGTTTATTTCAAGCTATCATATAATATTATTTGATTTTTTATACCATTCACACATAGTGTGAAATGGTATTATCAGTTTGTCTGAAAGTTTGTAACGCATTAAAGGAGCCATCGCAGACCCCATACAGTATATATATTCTTTATCAGCTCGACGAGACGAATCGATCTAGCCATGTCCGTCTGTCTGTCCGTCTGATTTTTATGCTATCCAAATTTTGCACGTATATATCTTTTTATTCGAGTTTAATAAAGTGTCAAGATTGACCCGCCACGCCCACTTTTTTGGGTAGCCCCCATACAATCTCACCGCCCACTTTTGACTTTTTGTATGAAAAACATTTTTGTTGTAGTCAATATCAACTTAATAATTGATATAGTAACTTAAAGAGAAATTGTAACGATGCTTGCATGACAGTCGCATTTGTGCGGATGCTTGACATATACATTAATGGGTGGGACCCGCTCACTATTTGGGGTAGCTCCCATACAAACCTATGGACCACTTTTGACTGTTTCTAAGAAAAGCTTTTTTATTAAAGTCAATATTAGGTAGAAATGCGATATGGTGCCTTTTAAGAGACAGCCGCTTAACATACATAGACAATTGGGCGTGGTCTGCCCACTTTTTGAGGTAGCCCACATACAAACCCACCGTGCAATTTTGTGTTTTCTATGAAAAAATCCTTCATTTAGATCAACATTAGCTTGAAATTTGATTTTGTGGATTTTAATGGACAACCGCTTCATATACATATACAAATGGGCGTGTCCTGCTCACTTTTTGAGGTAATCCCATATAAACCAACAGTTCACTTTTATGCATTTATATGGAAAACGTCAATATCAACTTGAAATTCTATATGGCGGCATCTTACACATCAACTACATCGCTTCGTACACATCTACTACGATCCTGGCTAAATTTACTCATCGTGACTTGCTGATCACGAATATTCATAATTTATCTGTTCTCCGATGTTTCCTTTAATTGAAACACCTTAAATGTAATTAAATTTTAGTACTATTTAAAATCTGTGTGCCCAAAGAAAGTGAACGATTTAAATTTTCTGTGATTTCATATGGAAAGCAACTATATTGTTAATAACTTGAAATTCCCATATTGAGTACAACTTATACCTATATAAGATGCACTCATTCTTCTTTGGGTTCTGCTAACTTATGTCCAATATGTACTATGCCCCTTCTTTATTCTGTTTATTTTAGGGACTAAAACTACAACTAGGTGGATCTATGGACAGTAAGTAGTCTAAAGAAACAAATACTACACGCGTATTGTTAAAGGTTGGATGGCACAAATGAATTTCTCTTCCCTCTATAAACCGTACTTAATAGCAGAGAATATTATCTAATTCTGGATAAGCGCATTCGTGAAATGTAGTAAAACTTGTTATAGAACAAAACATTTGGTCAGCATATGGTTATTGCAGCTATAAACAGTGAAGCTATCTGTACATCTTGTTCCAATGAAATACACAAGTAGGGACCTTATTCTAAGTTTGATGAAGATTGCTGGCTCAGGACAGCGACTTGTTCAAACAAACTATACACGAGTTTTACTCTCTATTCTACGTGAAATAGAAGTTTATGTTTCTAAACTTGCTCTTACCTATCAAATCTTTTCTCTTTTTCATCATAATGGATTTTGGAACACTTTTGTTTGTATTTATACTACTTATTTGGCTTCTTATTCACTTTCAAAAAGTCTGTAAATTATGAAACCGGCGGCTTTATTCAAATGAATAACCAACTCTTAGCTCGCACACTTTTCTTTCGGTATCCAAACTATGAAAGTGTTCCCCTAAAAATCTCAATTACACTATAAGAAAAATTACTGAACTGCTTACCCTGAGAATATTCAAGCAAGAAATAGCTTCTGGTTCTAAACATTTAGTACGAACTCTTTTGAAGTTAATATATAACTTAGCCGCGCAACCACTTAAAGTTTTCTCATTTCGTTCATAATTAACGCATAAATTTGTCGAATATTTTCACTATATACCAGTATAAACACTACTAATATGTTTCTATGGGCGTTGGAATTTGTTTGGTTAATAATGAAATGACGACGACTAGAACTGGAACTACTTAAAAAACTTTGCATGCCGCACAAATAAATACAGCGTTGAACAAGTAAATCCCTTGATGAGTTATATTAAATCATTTTAAGCTACTTACAACTAAAAACAAATTGAAATATCACGCAATACCTGAGGGAGGAAAAATGAAGCAAAATAGTGTGCGGTGGTTCTTCGGCAAACAGTTGCGGTTGGCTGTGAATGCGGAAATGGCGCTGTAGGACGCTGAAGATGGAAACGTACGCGAAAGCGTGGCTAAAGACATACGCTAGCAAACAATCATGCACACTACTCGTATAATAATTCACATTTTCTCTCAGCGCTCAGAGTCAAAAAGTAACAACTTAATAACGCACTAAGCCTCAAACGCAAATATGAATAGTTCACTTCAACGTCAGCACTTTTGTTCGTTTGTTCACTTCGAGGGAGGAGCACCCATCTTCCGTACGCCCCAAAAACGCTAATAACTTTTAAGCTGTACAAAGTTTTCGTAATTTTTTTTATTTTTTTAGGTCTTTCTGCTTAGATTGCAACTTCCGCTACTTTTACTCACTCATATGGCTTAATTGAAGACGCACTGGGAGTTGGTTAACCGAGGTAAGCCGGTGCCGCTGTCGCCGCTGCCGCCGCCTTTGGCAGCAAACTTTCGCAAGAGTTATAGTGCCTTACTCGGGAGAAATTTGCGGAAGAATCGAAACTGGTAAGGCAGAAGATGCATGCGTGCTTGCATGTATCTACAATATATCCTTGAGATATTTGCACAGCCGCTAAATGTATCTTTATATATTTTCTTCAGTTAATGAATATGCGCTTGGCGCCTAAAAGTCTGCTAGAGTAATTTCCATTTGACAAAGCTGCGAATAGGGCTGGATTAAAACAAAGTAGGCGCACACATTTCAGCTCAATACAATTGAAAAATTTTACTCGTAGACTACGTAGTCCTTAAAAATAAAGTTTTCTGCTATAAAGGCTATGCAAGCTGATGTAACAAAAAAAAAAATATGTACAATAGATATAGTACAAGTTATAGTACAAGTAATATTTTGTAAAATATGTTTAACCTAGTCGTCGGATTAGGTCCCTCGGACTAATTTCGCTTCCCCATTTTTAAACAATTAATTGTAACTCAAAACTTTGTCGATAATTCAGGGTTGTCGCAGC
Organism: Leucophenga montana; assembly: GCA_035044765.1. Classification (NCBI taxonomy): domain Eukaryota; kingdom Metazoa; phylum Arthropoda; class Insecta; order Diptera; family Drosophilidae; genus Leucophenga; species Leucophenga montana. Next base: position 53,253 of record JAWNNQ010002018.1, on the reverse strand, counting down.
AATCTCGTTCATCTCAATTTCGTCTAGATTTATTTGGATTCATGGTGTCACTTGGTGTCGTTTTAGGTACATTGCAAATCATCCATAGATTGCTGTACAAAATTGTCCGAATTATAAATTCAAATCGAGCTCTGTGACATCAACTCAGCAACTGGGACGAATTTTGAAAACTTTGGATGAAAACAAATTCTGATCGATTTCTGTGAAATCTCATAGGTGATTTTCGGTCTAAATAGTAGCGGTTCTCATATACAGGGTGGATCATCTATATGTTGAATTGACCCATTGTTAACAGTGGTTTAGTTTTAACCTTCCGCCTCTGGAGCATGCATTGCTTTACACCAACGATGAGTCAAAATTTACATGAAAAATCATTTCGGATCGAACTTTCAGGTTATATCAGTAAGCAAAACAGTAGGATTTGATAAAATCCACAAGTCATCGTATAGAAGCCCCTGCATTCTGCTCGAATCACTTTGTGGCTATGGATTTTGGAGTCGTGGCATGATTGGACTAACTTTTTATGGCAGTAAATGGAAGACATCGATATTGATTAGCTCTGGTACAATTAGAGAAATATAACAATCTTATAACGCCACTCGATTTCTTACTTTGGGGGCATTGAAGGAGAATGTTTATGCGGAAAATCATCAATCAGTTAACCACTTGCTACAAAACATTCAAGCTCAAATTACTTAAAAAAAGAGTGACAAAGTGCTCTAAAATTGGATGGGCTGAAAAAATGGCTTTATGTTGAACACCAAAATTATACTTTTTAATACTGCTTTAAAGATATTGAACATGATTTGTTCATTGCTCAGCCAATAATAAATTGGATCGTCATTGGTATTCGGTGACTTTCTCCAATTTCTCCATATATTTGGACAGCTTTTTCTGTTTTATTTGTATATCTCCAGTACTAGTGCAATGAACAAGTAATTCAAGAGGATCAAAACCAATATCCAGGAAATACAAATGTATCAGACTATAAATAGCGGTATTCTTTGTCGAATAGGTCCAAAAATTATCGAACCAATATTATCATATCGAAACTTAAAAATATTGATACGAGTATATCGATATAATATCAACAATTCTTATGTATACATGGTATGGCGGCTTCATTTGATTGTGTAGTTGCTCCTTTCCAAAAAAAATCCTGTACTGACTTTTTATATATAGGCATAAAACCAGAGTTTACTTGTGCATAAACACGAGGTTAGTGATATTTATATAGATTATATAGCTATGTACCTATATAACAAATGTAAAATTTTCTCAATATAAATCTTCTTTACCTAAAATTCGGATGGTCTTGAAGTTGAGTATTAAGTATATCTTAGCGTTTCAAATCAAAATTATTTCTAATACCAAATAAATGGTGCCCAACTGCACTTCCTTTTTGGATTGAATCCACACCACCATGATCTCGATAATTCCAAGTAGAACTCTATGAACAATACATATAGAATTGGCTCAAAGGTAAAATTTTCATTACTCGTTTCTAACATTCTCTTGCTTCTTTCTATATCGACAAAGTACTGACAAAGCACTAAGAAACAGCTGACTACTACAGTGTTTCATATACGAGTGTTTAAATAGTTTGTGTCATTCCCACATTAATAGTGCGTTTAGTTTATCATTCGGTTCAATTTAACGTTTATCAGTCAGCAACGACAACGTAATATATCTTTGAAACGTACGTACTCATATGAGCATATTGAATAGCGCCCAAAACCCCAATTAGTTTGTTCGCACCTGGTTGCAAAGTCAAAATTATTTCGCTTACCAGCCCACCGTGCACATTGTTCGAAAATAACGACGCCAGATTGTATTAAAACCTATACGCACATATGTATCAAGATACTTCGAATGACAAAGTCTGCAAAAAACAAAAAAAAATATTACACGAAACTACAAAAGTCTGTAGAAAACTTCGCGTTAGGCAAACGTACAGTAACGCCTCGCATGGAGTAACCAAATGTTGTATATTTACTACAATGCCAAACAGCATTCTTTTTAGTCAAGCAATACTATAACATAGTCTACTGTTGATGAACTCTGCGGTGGCTTTTTAGATGTTTTCTTTAGCTTTTACCGACGGGACTTGTGCAGCACCGGAGAGACGCACCATGATCCATTAACGTTAATTGTTTGGCGGCGAAGCTGAAAATAAAATGGAACAAAGCCAAACGCAAAAAAAAAACTTCACTGTGTATGACTTGTCTGAAGTTTAAGTTAAGCATGACTTTTGCAAAACACACAAATCTAAAAATAATAAACTACTTCATTGTATTGTATCCAAAAGTACGCTTATAACACTTCTATATCTTATTTAGTGGAATCATATTTACTCAGGCAAATAATCGCGCGCTGTCTTAAAAGTAACTTCGCAGCGCGTTATTAAGCAGCTTAGCCATTCAGTCAGCAAGGCAAACATTATTTCACTACACAATGGACTGCCAGAAGCCAGACTCTACACCATTGTGTTTAACGCATTAAAATATTTTCATTATTATACTTAAAAGAAAAAAGAAAATGAAAATGAAAATGAAGTTGGGAGCAAGAGAAATGGAAAATAATGTTTGTATAATTGTTTCATTAACACTTAACATGCGCTGACCAAAACCATAGAGGCCAAAAAACTTTTCCATAAAAAGTTGTTTATTCTTTTCTAAAAAAAAAAAACAAAGCCAAAAAAATAACAAAACAAAATAAAATTGGATTCAATTATGAATTGTTGCATTGAATTGAATTTGTTTTGTTTTAAAGAAAAAACTTTTCAGCTTCTCTAATCAAATATTTTTATCCGAAAATTCCATAGAAAGTTTTTCAAAAGTTGTAAGCATAATTAAGTGACTTAACTATAGTTTTGAAATATTTTAAGAAGCTAAGTAGTATTTTTAAAGAATATGTATTAAGCTTACAATATTAAATAAGTCTATGATGTTGACTTATTTTATTTTATGTAATGTTTTATTCACCGTTCCAGTAATTTCTGTATCAATTAAGAATGGTCGATTAATTCAATTGTACGAATTGTTTTAAATAATTGCATAACACTGATAGACAAAATCAAATTTTAGAAAGTTAGAAACTTTTTAGGGTAATTTGGGTGTGGTGAACACGAAAAACATACAATTTTTTTCTCATTTTTGTCAACCACTTAAATAACTGCATATTTTTTTCCCTTTTATGACTTTACTTAAACCAACTATTGCAATTCACATCAAGCTCGATTGAGAAAGTTGATTAAATCGCTTGTCCAACGGTGCTAAATTCAATTAATTCAAGCCAAACATGGCTGAGTTAAAGTAAATGAATGTCAAAAAATATTAAATTTTTAACTATTTTCAGACATTTTTCTAACTAACCTTTACAAAGAAACAAAACTTGTAAATGGGAATATTTGGTTCTTGGAACTGTCAATATGTATATAACATAGCGAAGAAAACTTGTGAGACCCCATAATGTGTATATATATTCGTGATCAACACGTCAAGAAGCGTTGATCTATGCATCTAATGCATCCGACCGTATGTCTGTCGGATAGAAAAGTTCTCTGACTAAAGAAGACTTAGAGAAACTAAGTTTTAAATTTCAGCAGCTGTTACTCCATCGAACGAAATGAATTGAAAACCGTTGAACACATAATTTAATCGCCTTTCTCATCTCGTATGTGTTTACCATTCACTCTGGACGCTGATCTGTTAATAAATAGGCGAAGGTAAAACAATTCGCTACAATATTACCCGCCGTAAAAACACATCCTATTCGTTTCATTTTTTTTTTTTCTTGTTGAGGGAAGAGTGATTCAAAATCTGTTGAATATTTTGGACGTAAAACACTTTAACCGTTTTTACACACAAAGCGTATAATTTATAATTTGCAAACGGTTTACGCAGTTACAAAGTTACAAAGTTAAGAATTTCGGCTTTCAAATCAATCGTTGGGTGGTTGAAAACGATTTCGCCTCAAAATTCTTACAACTTAGTTTTGGCATTGAATTGGGGACATTTAGAGGCTTTAAAGTTTTCTCTGACAATCCTGGGAGAACTCTTGTTTAAATAAAATCATAAAGCCCTATATGAATAGCCTATATTAATAGCTATATGAATAGCAGTTTCACAGATATCGCCTTGATATCCGACTCTTTCTTCGCCGAATTTGATAAAATTGATGGTGGCCACTTTTCTTTTCAACAAGACTGTTCAACTTGCCATATAGCTCGCGTTACAATTGATTTATTGTGTTTCCCTCACAACTGGCCACCAAGATCGCTTGTCTACAGCAAGGATCTCATAGTTTTTTTTTTGGTCTCGAGGCTAACATTCATTCTTCCATCCATTCATTGGCATACCAGCCGAAATGTTCCACAGTGTCATTGATATTTGGAGCGTCATGGTCAGCCAATGCAGGAAGATCCGTTGAGGCCATTTGAAGAATATCTTCTTTAAATCTTAAATGGCATAAAATTATTCGTCACATAAGCGTTTTCGATTGAATTTTGGTTCAATACTTGAGTTATTCCATTTTAAAGTTTGGACGTGAATAATGCCAAACCCGTTAATGCTACGTAGCGACCTCCATCTCTATACCTTTGTGCTCAAATAAAATCGACTATTTCGTCAATAATTCTCACTAAGTATAGATGAGAAACATTGTTTCAACATACAACTAATTTGTTCTTTAGGTTTCGAGTAATACTACTAAATTTTAGAGCACGTCACTTTTTTTATTATGTGTCAATAAACCCCAGTGTGTAAACAAAAAATATCCCAGAAGGGCTTGGGAGCATTTAAAAATCCATCCTAGAAGCGTCTTATAACACTTTGCCATTGTACACTTTTTAACTCATTGCTCTTAAAGCTACAGTAGCATTTTTTCGTAGGGCTGCTTTTTAAGAATGTATTGAAAATTACCCCTTCCGCAGTTTTCGCAAATGTCTCCTATAAGATTAACTTCTTCGCTAATATAAATGGAGAATTTATTTTGGAAACTAGTACTGAAAAATCATGCTGCGAACGAATAAAACAAAGCTTCTATTTACATATTAAACCTACTCTATCCCTACTCTATCTGTGGATACTTAAACACTTAAACTGAATAGTTTAAAAATATGTATGTGTGGGAACCACCTAAAAACTAAATGGCTTATTAAGCACTTATACTTCTACAGCAACGATTCAATCTATAAAATCCGAAAAATAAGCAATAAAATCACATGAACTGAGTTGAAATTGTTTCAACAAACATACGAACAGCTTCCTTGCCACGCGGTCTTACTGATTACGAGCTGTCACTCCGTTTAGTCCTTCGCGTATTATTTTGCTCATGCAATGCTTTTCGTCTGTTTTATTTGTGTTCTATGCCAAGTTTTATTTTCTCGTTTAGGGTTTCTATTTTCCCCAAAAATGTTTATCCGCTGCTTTTCTGATTGGGCGTATTCGTAATTGTTGTTGCTGCTGAAGGCGCTGTCAGTCAGGACAACTCAAGCATTTAAGCAACTGTCCGGCTGTCTGTCTGTTCGTTTGTCTATCATGCTACATTTTTTTTATCAGCGTAATTAAAACTCGTAACGCATATGAATTAGAAAAATGAATCAAAAAAAAAAACGCCAACAGAAAAATATCGCCCACAATGTGCAGCGACAAATAAATACAAGAAAAATCGTTAACTTTAGTATAACCGAAGCTTTAATACTCTTCACACTTGCCCTTGCAACGCTGGTGCTCTAATTCAATTTTTAAACGTTTGAAGGGATGCATAGAATTTGACCTTTTTGACGGTTATAGATGAATAGACACAAGGTTGCGAATAGTTTTGTTGCGTATGAAATGTTTGGAAATAATTAAATTTATATTAAAGGTATTTTGAATCGAGCGGGAGTTGAAATGTTAGGCTGTACGCTATACAGTTGAGTTATCTATGCCGCATATAAATAATATACTCGTCTACTGATATAATGTATACAATTTAAACATTAACTGCTACTATTAATTTAATTCACCTTTTGTTAGTATTTGACTTACTTAAGAACAGTTATTATTTTAAACATAATTGCTTTAATTCAAACATGTTCGATACAACCGAATAAATACAAAGTGTTTTTGTAAGCTATTTCTTCTATATATTCAATGGCGGTCATTTTAGAACTTGTGTTGCTTCTGTCGTGCTGATCAACAATATATATATATATATATATTCTTTGTGTAGTTTGCGATGCTTCATTCAATGCGTTACAAACACCGCCAAAAAAAAATGTAATACTACTCAAACTACGTGTGAAGAGTATAAAAAAATGGCTGAATAATTTTATTACGCACGCTGACATCGTTAACATTTGCTGATTAAGTTTCTTGTCCCAACTGCAAGCTCTTTTGCGCTTGTCGCTGTCTGTCAGTCAACGTGATTTGAAATTTAAAATAAAAAACAGCTTAAATGTCGCATTTTTTCACTTTACACGCATATCACAATTTAAATTTTATTTCACATAATTTTTTTTGTTTTCTAAATTCACATTTGTACTTTATCGTTTAACCATAGAAGAATGGTGCTGGTCCATAGAAAAATGGCGGTGGTGGCCTGTAAAAACTGCCATAATACGGTCTACCAAAACCTCCATGATATGGTCTACCATATCCACCATATCCGAAACCAAATTGACGCGCTTGACGCTCCGATTCGTTATCATGTGCACCAGTTGCCGTTGTATCTACATCGTCCAGCGTGGTTTCCACAGCAGCAACTGGTGATTCTAGCTCCAGATCTCCAACCTCTTCTGCGCCATAAGCAAAGACGGCGAAGAGCACCACCAAGGCAAGGCAATATAATGCGCGCATTTTATTGCGAACTATAAAACTCTTAATTTTTAAACTAAGATCTACACCGCACTGAGACGCAATATTTATAGAAATTCGCAAGCTTTCTATGTATGCTTGAATCGTTCTAAACGAGTTTGTTACTCCTTATTTGTTGATCCGAATTAAGTAAGCTTCAAGCAGCTACAAGTCATAATTCTATTAACATAATAAAATTCTAAAATTAAGTTTATTCGTATAGTATATTACTTATTATATTCGGAGAGCAAACAAAAAGTGTTAGAAAAGCAAAAGAAAATCGTAAAAACAAAATAGCAGTCAAAATTCGGTTAAAAATCTCCACTTCTTGCTTTTAGCCGATAAACATTTTAATTGTAAAACCGGTTTTGATTTTGATAGATGAACGAATCAGTTCAGAGTTAAAATTTCATTCTAGCACGTTTAGTTTGCTTCCATCGTGCTGCTTTTTATTATAAGTGCTGCTGAGTCAACTTAGTACTTAACTGAAGTATGTTCCTTCATTAATTTCTATTTCGTTGTTAAGAAAATTTAATTGAATTTATTACTAGCAAAATATTTAGCAGCCTTCTAATTAAATACTTAAAAACAAGATAATTTACTACATTTTTTTAACACTAAACATGTGACGCACAGCAGAATAATTCGTTTCAACCAAAACATCATTGCGAATTTATAGAAGCTGTTGATTTAGCACTCTTAATGTTTAGGGGCTGGTCTTTATTGCATTGTTTGAACATTTTATAAAGGGTTCTCCATTAAACGTAGCTAAGCTTTATCTTAGTTGAATAAATTGCGAATTAAAGTACATATATTCAATATCATTATGTTTTGAAAATGATATCATTGAAATGGCTCCGCGGCTTCGTTTATAGCACACAATCTGAGAGATCCAATTTTGTATGACGCTGTTGCATAAGTGAATGGATGTTGTTCTTCAGTTAAATCAATTCTTGTTAGTTTGTTGCTATAAGCCAGTAGCCAGTGAAAAATGTCTAAGGACATTAAAACGCACGATTGGCGACTATTGCACATTGTCTCTTCTGCGTAATGCCTTTCGTCGTCTTATTGTAATCACATATCATCGTGTTTCATTTCATCCAATTGAGACCCAAAAAAAATTAGTCAGTTATCATGGCCCGATACCGTTCGCCTTTGACAGTCACTGCCAGGCCATTCTCGTTTCGGAAGATGTATGACCCAATGACGCCGCCTGAGAAAAATTCACACCAAAATGTAAGTTTCTCCGGAAGCAATGGAGACTCTTGATAGTGCTGTGGATTACTCTCTCCCCAAATGGCTCAATTTTGCTTGCATCAAATGTGCTTCAGAAGATGATTGTTTTGTAAAAAAATTGAATCCATTTCAAACCGCTACAGAGCTTAACCAGAGCTAACTTAGACGAGCTTGGTGATCTTGAGGCTTTAGTTCTTGTGCAAATTGGATCTTATACTGATAGCTGCTTAATTTGCAATAATCGCCATGTTGAGCTCGCAGAAAGGCCAAGTTGACTCAAGTTGACTCAAGTTGACTCATCTGTGCTCCAAGTTGACTCATCTGTATAAAAAGCAATTCAATGCTAATTATTACTACCCGTTCAATCTGTTATCTGTAAACATTGCACGAAATAGTAAGTATAGAATCACACGAAAAACTTAATTTTTTGCACTATGATGAGGTGTATACTGTGAATCACATTTTTTAGTTATTGGAGTTTATAAGTTTTGTTAAACTGGCAGCTTGTACATTATTCCTGCATACGAGAGTGTGCTTCAGAAATCTCCGAAATTGAAGTCATTAATATAGTAAAATTCGTAAAATCGTCCCAATGGCTGTAGAAGGAGTGGATTCTCACAAATAAGAGAATATGGTACCACAACATGCCTCTTGGACCAAAGTGATCATTTCATTTTTTTGCCACCGATCACTCAACCCAACCTAACCTATCACAATTGGTTTGATATACTGAAAAGTGCCTACTTATATATTATGAAATGTGTAATATTCCGAGCGCATCAAATCTAGCAGTCACTAACAATTGTTAAACAGTTCCGAACCGCCGTAAAACACTCTTCGAGACGACAAGACAGTTTTACGTACATCTCATATGAGTTCAAGGATACAGAAACATTCTAGCAAAGAAGATAGCAGACGAAATAGCATTGTCCGACACGTCTAAACCTCTTTCACAAACGCACCTGCATATCAATATAAAGCCAATCTGTCCGAGATGGAACAGTAAGAAAACATAGGAACTCTTTTCAAGAATGAATTTAGCCTTATTATCGGTTGCATGTATGCTGCTGGGAAACGTCACGATCGGAAAGCGTGCGGTGTGCCTGGTTGGTACATACATCTTCTATAAATTTTCATATTTTAGGAGAAGCCAGAAACTTTGTGACTGGTCCGTCTTTTATAGGGCAATAGGATTTAGATTCCACTCATCGACTCATCAACATCGACTGCACTAATTGGCTAACTAGCTATACTAACTGGTGTCGCAGTGAGTATTTACGGGTCTACGGGGTGTGCTCTCTTGCCAGCTGTTACTCCAATCTTACCTATCCTAACCTGGATCTAGCGTGTAGAAACGGCTTGCACCGAAACACAAGAATACAGTATATAATAGAACTTCGAGTAATTAAACTGTTTTTAATACGGCACTATATTCATGATCCGCCGATTAATCCGTATTCTATTTGTTGGCCATTTACTTAGACTGCATATAGCTGGAATATGCTAAACTTTATCTGAAAATGGTGCTGTTCGATCAATAAATTAAGAAACGCCGCTCGAACTTCCGCTTTAGGGAGTCTATAAGTATACAAAGCACTTTACTGCTGTTCAAATGAAGGCGTTGCCATCTTAGCGTAAAAGCGATGCTCAAAATCCAAAGACATTCTATTCCGTTTTTAAAAAAACTCACAGTCACATTTTTTATTAAGCAGTCATTTGTTTTCACATTTTGCATCACAGTCAGCCTTAAAGAACTTAACCATAGTAGCCGAAACCTCCATAGCCACCACGGTAACCGTATCTGCCATAACCATGACCGTAACCTCCTCGATAGCCACCATAACCGCCATAACCACCATAACCGTAACGCGGATATACAGGAGCAACATAGCCACCGCCTATGAAGCCGCCATATCCAAACTGACGTGCTTCGCGTTCGCCTTCCTCAGCATGCAAATCGCCGGCATCCACATCCAGTAGTTCAACTACAGCATCGGAGTCAATAGCAGCGCCACTACTTAGGCTCAAGCAGCCAAGGAACGTCAAAAACAACGCGATCAGCATAAAGCAACGCATTGTAGAATAATTGGAGTTGTACTGGTAGTAAAATGTATGGAACAAAGTTTCAAACTGAACTGATGCGTTTGCGATCATTTTACAGAATTTATATGATTTTCGCGAAGTGAAACTCAAAAGAAGTATAACAGATATTATACTATATAGAATGTAGAACACACAAAATCCATTAGTTTATGTGCTTCCCGAAGATGTGAGCTCATAAAAAGTTAAATACAAAAGTAAATTCGAGATGTTTTGTATAGACAAATCAACAGAGCTAATCAAATAAATAGGAGGTGCTAAAAAGTGATGCAAATAACGCTCTATCTTACAATCTTTCACTTTTAATGCGAATTTTTCTTTTTTTTTCGCTTAATCATTGTGCGATTTTTTTGTATAGTTGAAGATTTGAACGTAGCGAATAAATTAAAATCAAATTGTTATAGTAGACCGAAAAAAATTTAACATAAATTTTAACATCATTTTTGAACTATATTTTTTTAACGGTATAAAGTCCATAAATCCATTTTTTTATGTGCATATACGAATTCGTTTAACCACCAAAGTCATAAATATTAAGCTTATTTTTAACTACGATGTATTTATTTAACAGTTATAAATTTAGAAATAAATTTTTTAACTTTAGTTACTAATTTATTTAACCATAGAATCCACCAGGAAAGCCACCATATCCGCCATAACCACCATAGCCACCACCAAAACCACCATGATGATGACGGTGTCCACCGCCGTGGCCTCCATAGCCTCCATAGCCTCCATAGCCTCCGTAGCCTCCGTAGCCTCCATAGCCTCCATAGCCGCCATAGCCGCCACGACCAAAACCAAATTGACGTGCCTGGCGTCCACTTTCCTCAGCATGCTCAGCCCCAGCATCCACTTCAAGTAGCAGCTCTGCTGCAGATGGATCCAGCTCCACAGTTGCAGCCTGGCTCAGGCTCAGGCAGCCAAATATGGCGACAAATATCGCAAGTAGTGCAAAATAACGCATTTTTAATACTATGTTCAAAGCCAAAAAATTGTACGAATTAAACAAGCTCAAAAACTGTTCTGAACTAAAACACAAAAAGCATCAGCATTTTATACAAATTTCAGCCGATCATTAATTAAAATAAAAAATACAAAACAAAAATAAAAGTGTTCTAAATTAGTTATTAAAATGTTACTATTTGGTGATTCCCACTTCATTAATATTTCACAACAATAATACTTCGAAAACAAGAACTAACCGCAAAGCATAGACAACATTAAACCAGTCCGCCCAAATACGCAATTCATTCTTATTCTTCTATGTATTTAATTGTCATTTCGTTAGATTTTTCGAAATTCATCTTAAGTGCCAATTTATTAAATTTTCCACATTAATGTCTGGATTCCCCAATTACGCAGCAAACCAGTTTTTATTTTTCAGCACTTGTGCGCAAAAACTTAAACTAAATCTGAATCATCTGTCACAAGCTCGTGTGCTCGCATCTTCAAGTTGGTTTTTTCTGTTAAGATCAACAAACTGCCTTGATAGTTTATAAGAAAAAAATATAATAATCTATCGATTAGTTCGTTTATATTTCTACCGGTTTCCTTTTTTATTATGCTACCTTATATGCCGGTAAAAACGTGTGACTTTAATATATTGAAAAAACGAAAACAAAAACAAAAAAAACTTTAGAAGAGTTTAATTAATAAGTATTTTGAACTTTCTTTGGCTGTTTTGAGAGTATAAAGACATTTAAAATATGCATGTATTATAGTATAGTATAAAGACATTTAAAATATGCATGTATTTAAATGTATAAATATGTTAAAAAACGAATGAATGTAAATTTCATTCAAAATCTTTAACCTACTTATTATAAAAATTGTCTTAATATGCTAAAGATTCAAGCATACGAGTTTGAGTTGGACGATATTTCACTACCTGTGATTCAATCACGGCGACTGAAAAATCACGAATATCAGTTGCTACACAATATTGTAAATGTCAGTGATTGAATATCATTTATTTCTTACTAGTGCCACTGTGATTCATGGCGTATGAGTAACATATAATGCATATCATTAACTGATATTCAACTGATATTCGTGATTCGTGATTTTCAGTCGCCGTGATTGAATCACTGATTATCGCTCAGCTGATATATATTGTATCGATATTAAGTGACAACTGATATCATTGTGCCACTTAGTCAATTCCGGGAAGGATTATGTGGGATATACATGTTCCAATGGGTTTTTAGAATGGGCGCTGCAATCAGCAATGGTTAGCACTAGAATATATACAAATCTGATTACTACTTAAAATTCCACCTCAATTCCCAAGATCTTTGTAAGGAGCCCATACCCTGTTGCGGGAGCCCAGTGATACCGACAATCTCCCACACTCTCCTATGTTTTTTTTTTTTTTTGTACCATTTTAAGCTAATCCTATCCAGAAAATGGCGCAAAAAAGAAGATATTCCAGAAACTGATGGCGGTTTCCTGAAGTATAGAATTAGTCTCAAATAATTCTCATGACGTTATGCCACTTGGTCAATCCCGGGAAGGATTATGTGGGATATACATGTTCCAATGGGTTTTTGGAATGGGCGCTGCAATCAGCAATGGTTGGCACTAGAATATGTACAAATCTGATGACTACTTAAAATTCCATGTTCCCGCCTTAATTCCCAAGATCTTTGTAAGGATACCCAGTGATACCGACTGTCTCCAATACTCTCCTCTGGTTTTTTTGTACCATTTTAAGCTAATCCTCTCCAAAAAATGGAGCAAGAAAGAAGATATTCCAGAAACTGATGGCGGTTTCCTGAAGTATGGATTTAGTCTCAAAGAATTGTAATGACGTTATGCCACTTGGAATAAATACAAATCAGGTGACCACCTAAATCCGAGCTCACGAATTTGAGATATTTGAGGTTATGTACCCGGGTACATAACCTCATTTGATCTCTTGAACTCATAAAATAAAGGGTAAGAGTAGTACTAAATAATGTAATTGAAGAAACAGACCAACAAAATTTTTTGCACCCTGTTGATGTACAGTAGAAAAAACGCCGTTTTTCGGGTACATAACCTCAAATATCTTAAAATCCTGATGGGCCAATTCTGCAATTCTTCGGACCCTCAGCTTTCCAGAAAATGACTTGACCCCGGTATTTGTTGGCCTGTGTAATCTATTAACAAGGTAAGAGGCTTGGATTTGTTATACTCTGCATATTATTGATCAGCTTGACGAGACGAGTCGACCTTAATATGCCCGTCTGTCTCTCTGTCTGTCTGAATATTGTTGCGCATCCTTGTATTAATTTTTTAGATATCTTGCTTAAATCCTGTTTGAAGGCTTAGTTTTGTCCTAACCCCATGGAGTATCCATATCAACATGCCACACCAATTTTAGGGAAAACTCTTACAAAAAGCCAATGCACACTTTTGGTTTTCATATGAAAACTTGTTAATTACAATTAATATCTACTTGAAATTTGATGAAGTGGCATCCTATGGATGACGGTTTACATATGCAATGAACGTGCCCCGCTCTATCAAGAAGAAAGGCTTCGAAGACTCCATGCGGTATACATAGTCTTGATCAGCTCGACGAGACGAGTCGATTTAGCTATGTCTCTCTGTCCGTCAGTCTGTTTGGACATTTTTTAGGAACCAATTTTTAAGACATTTAAGACGTTGTAAAGTTACACCCCCATACAAAACACCTTTTAATGTTTTGTATGAATAATTTTTTTGAGCAGTTAATATAACTTTAAAAATTGTTATGGTTGGTTCTTTTGAACAGACTTTTCATATATATTTATATCAAAGGGTGTGATCCCTCCACTTTTTGGGGTAGCCGCCACACAAACCATTCGCACATTTTTGCTTTTTCGTATGGAAAGAGTTTTTGTTGCAGTAAATATCGACTTATAATACATACAAACCCACCAACTTGACATTTGACATGGTGGCTTAGTATGGATGGATGCTTTACATATGTAATTATCAAGAGGAGTGTCACGTCCACTTTCAGGTGTAGACCCCAACCAACTTACAACTCACGTTTAGGTTGTTAGATTTAAAAAATATATTTCTCTTTACATCTGCTAAGTTCACCGCTTCAAACTTTGTGTGAATGGTATTTAAACTTCGGTTCCACTGAGGTTAACTTTAATTCTTGCTATAGTTTTTTCTGTTGTGTCCCATGCGTGCGAGATTATTTTCACAATTTCTGTATAGACAATTTTCACAAAGATATATCATAATTCAAAACTTGCACAACCTCTCAAGTTATTGTCACACGAAATTTAAATACGAAATGTTATTCTCAATTTACAACAAATCTCTAAAATGACAATTTCGTACCAGCGCATCTTTAAACGGAACAGTTCATCACTCTTTTTTGTAAATCTAAAGTTATTCTATTTTCGCAAACAATTTCAAAGTATTGTAGTATAACATGTTCTCACAGCTACGATTTGTTTATGACGTATTTGTAGTTCCAAGCGCCACCAAGTAACTAGCACCTTGAACCGAAACGACTAATTAGCGCCTATGAAGTTTCTTCCCAGACTTGAAGCGGTATGAGCCACAATTATCGTAGCCGATTTTTGTCAAAATATTATATGAATGGAAGTACGGCGAAGGGCAAGCGGCAGATATTCATATTCATTTAAAATTTTTACTTGTTGCTAAAATTTTTGAAGCAGATTCACAACTAGCTGCTATACAGATGGAACAAAAAACCAATTCATGTGCTCTTCGAATTGGTTTTTTGTTCCATTTTATTTATTTTTTTTTTTTTTACTTAGTGCACGTTTGGCATATTCTAATGGTTTTGGCTTTATTACATTTACATTAGCGCTTCTGATTTCGCTAACAAGCCGAACAAAGTTTCTTTTTCATAATATTCGAAGTTGTCAACCCAAACGATGCCCTATAAAAGGCAACTCTGGCCAAAGTGAAGTTAGTCAACTGTGTAAACGTTTTGGATGCAGATAAGAAAAAATAAAATGCGCTTCCCGGCAATATTTGGATTAGTAGGCGTGTTGCTCTTTGTGAGCTGTCTGAGTTGGACACAAGCGGCAGCCATCGACAAGGATAATGATGCAGTAGCTGATAGTCAAACACGAACAGCAAGACAAATCTATCGTCCCTACGGCGGTTATGGAGCCTACGGTGGATATGGAGGCTATGGCAGCGGCTATGGCGGTTATGGAGGTTATGGAGGTTATGGAGGTTTCACGGGTTTGCCTGCCTATGGTTATGGAGCAGTTTATCCCGGCTACGGTGGATACGGTGGTCAGTCGCCTTATGGACTAAGTGGCTACGGTGGCATTGGTGGCTATGGTGGATATGGTGGTATTGGTGGCTATGGAGGATATGGTGGCTATGGTGGTTACGGTAGTGGTCTTGGCGGCTTGGGTAGTTACTATGGTTAAACTGACAAAGTTTTAGTATTAGTTGCACTGTGAAATAAATAAAAAGAAATGAAATGAAATAAAATGAATTGAAATGATATAATCACATAGTCTTACAGTGACACAATAAAAAAGTGAGATGAGACTGCTTTGATAGTACGCATTTCGCAGTGACTGCCTTTGAGATTCTTAATTGCTTTGCAATTCACAGCGATTATCACTTCCATTCATTTGAAACGAGTGCCATGCGTGTCTGTGCTGCTGTGTGTGTATGTGTAAAAAGGACGAGCGCATATTGAATGTATTTGGTTTACCTCATTATTTGCTCAAATAGATGTTAACAAGTACACTTTACACAAGCGACAGAAAGACAGTACACTTTACATGTAGAAACACTTGCTACAAAGAACAGATGACTTTTTGTGTGCATTTGTAGAATACAAGTCTTACTTTTATGTGAGTATATTTGCCTTACTACGAGTATCACAACGAGGTAGACAGAGTATGTGTACCTAGGTATATGTATAACTCCTCTTTTTAAGATTTTAATTACCGATACTGCTTTTGCTGTGCTCTTCTAGCCGACATTTCTACAAGAGGATGTATACCGACTACATGTGTATATACGAAACAAACAACGTAGTCGTCTTGTCTAATTAATATGAGTATACTGGTTGCGCGTGCTAGCAGGACACGTAGTAGATACTCGTACATACGACACCGACACCGTCACAGCTACACGGAACTTATGCATACGCACTGTTTGATGCAACAGATATAGCATAGCTTGAACTCAATTCCGTACAGTGAATACTGCACGAGATGTGTTCGAAAAGTAATAAGAATTATGTATTTTCTTTAATGTACCTATGGTCAGTACACACTGCGTAGCAATTTAGCGCTCGCATACGAATCATACATGTGGAAAGGTAAATGCTTTCCTAACTATCAGTCAAAAACTTCACGATATTTGGTGCACTGGAAGCGGAGTTATTTTTACAAGCATTTTGGATAGCTTCTACGTCCAGAAAACGCTTTTCTTTTATGGGCACATGAATTCTAAGAAATAGTAAAAGTCGCAATCCATTAAATGTAGGGAGTGCTTGATGTTAAAAACATTCGGTGGAACCAAAGCATTAATAGTATTCATACGAAGAGTCAAGTTCAATTTTTTGCATCTATAAAGAAAAATATATATATTTGTAAAAGCTAAGAACCGAAACGAGAGCGGGACACGCCCCTTGATACTTTTGTGTGTTTCGTCCGTCCGTCCATTAGAAGTCACCATGTCAAATTTCATGAGGACTGCAATAAAAAGGTTTTTCACACAACATTGCATTGTAAACAACAATATGTAAAAACATAACAAAAATTTCGGATTCACTGCCGGAATATACAAATAATTATTCACAGCACTGGATAATTTGAATGACACCGTGAAAACGCCATTTTCAGTGGTTTTAAAGGTTAAGAAGTAAAATTGTCGTAATTTAGTGATTCACGTTCTGGATATAAGCGCAGAAACTTCTAATGAAGAATATGGAAAATTACTTGCCTAGACCACCGAAACATTTTTTTGTTGCCAATTTCTATGGAGTTTTAACCACAGCATGTAAATTCTCTGTCAGAATGGCTTCTCTTGTTTGATATTATGTTTTATATCACGAATATTAAAAAAAAAAAAATTGTTTTTGAGGTTAGGAAACAAAAGCTTCTTAAATAACAACGACCTCGGACTCGGATTCAGAGACCCAAATCTGTCAAAATTGACTACTTTGGTTCATTTCTGAAAAAGTGGCCAAAGTAAACTAATGAAAACGCACGTTGTCTATTAAAATTATGTGTGTATTTTTTTTTCCTATATTTTTAAGCAAATTTTCAAAGACATCTTGACACTCTTCGATCATACCTCCAATGTGTAATATTTAGATAGTAGTACATTCTCGTATATATAGTGTATGAATTGCACTATTTGCTGAGAATGTATCAAATAGAAATATAAAGCTTTACCACCTACATACAACAAAATACAAACAATCATATACATACAACATCATCATCGTCTCATCGTGATTCTTACTAGTATATACTAGCAAGTTGCTATACGTACGAGTATATGTATTTATGTACATAGTTTTTCACTTCATTCATTCACATGAACTTTACAATTCCATTTCTATTTGTGTTTGCTGTTATATCTTTTATTTTTCCAGTGTTTGTAGCATTTTTCTCCCTGCTCAGTTTTCTACTTTTTCTATTTTTTTTATTTTTATTTTCTTTGCGCTGTATTTAAAATAGCAATCAGATAACACCTTTTCTTTTTTCCACCATTTTTCTTTTATGCTGCCATTCAGACACTTTGTAGTTCGCTTTCTATCTACAAATGTATCTGTATCTACACACGTCCCTAGTACTACGGGTATATGCGTAAATAAATAAAAGTTGAAAATTGTTGAAAGGTAGCCAAACGCTCTAAGCTTTGGACTCTAACTGTCTTTTGTCTTTTTCTCGCTTATGGAGTTACAAAAAGATCTACCAAATATATATATATATATATATGCAATACAATATACTCATACATATATGGTGCACGCATCTGAAAGTTTGTTATCCTTTCATGTGTAAAGTAGCGTTAAAAAGGAGCGGTCAATTGTATGCAAATAGAGATGAAGTCCTACGCGATTATTTTCACTTTAAACGTGAATTAAGTCAAAGTACGATTGTACTCAGAGATTCATTGATAAATTAAAATTGCGACCACATAATAATGTGGTATAAGTATAAGTTAGAAACTAAGTTAATAGGGATATTTGCTATGGCTTAATGAAATTTTGTTGTTGTTATCCAAAGTGCAGATTGTTAGACATATTTTAAGCGTTTTTTACCAAATTTTTTACCGAAGAAGTCGATTGAATGAAAAATGACTGAGTTACAGCTGATGAAAGTTCAAGTTTTATGCAGTTTTTAACGAATTTCATACATTTTGAGTACTTTCAACAATGAACCTATAATTCCAATATCCCAAGTTTCGCATTTATAATCGATAGTTTAATTAATTCTAAAATTTTTAGAAAACAAAGATATAAAAACGAAAGAAAAATAAAATCAATTAGACCATTTTTCTACCATTCACACATAGTGTGAAATGGTATTATCAGTTTGTCTGAAAGTTTGTAACGCATTAAAGGAGCCATCGTAGACCCCATAAAATATATATATTCTTGATCAGTGCGACGAGACGAATCGATCTAGCCATGTCCGTCTGTCTCCTGTCTGTCTGCCTGTCTGTCCGTCTGTCCGTCTGTATGTTGTTGCGCATTTTTTGGGGACCAATTTTTATGCTATCCAGTTGAAATTTTGCACATATACTTCTTTTTATTGTAGTTTATTAGAGTTTCAAGATTGACCTGTCACGCCCACTATTTGGGGTAGCTCCCATACAAACCTACTGCCCACTTTTGACTTTTTGTAAGAAAACTTCTTTATTAAAGCCTATATTAGGTTGAAATGCAATGTGGTGCCTTTTTATGGTCAGCAGCTAGACATACATAGACTAACGGGCGTGGCCAGCCTACTATTTGGGGTAGCTCCCATACAAACCAATGGTCCACTATTGACTTTTTGTAAGATAAACTTTTTTATTAAAGTCAATATTAGGTTGAACTGTGATATGGTGCCTTTTAAGAGACAGCCGTTAAACATACATAGACAATTGGGCATGGCCCGTCCACTTTTTGAGGTAGCCCCCATACAAACCCACCGTGTAATTTTGTGTTTTTTATGAAAAATCCTTCATTTAGATCAATATTAGCTTGCAATTTGATTTTGTAGATATTAATGGAGAACCTCTTCATATACATATAAACCCACAGTTCACTTTTCTGCATGTGTATAGAAAACGGCAATATCAACTTGAAATTCGATATGGCGGCATCTTACACATCTACTACATCGCTTCATACGCATCTACTAGTGAGCGTGTACCACCCCCTATTTAAACCGCCACTTTTATATATTACAATACTATTTAAAGTATCGTGTGAATGGTATTAGTGCTTCGGTTCAACCGAAGTTAACGTTTTTTTTTTTGTTTTTCTACAAAAACTAATAATATGTGGTGGCAGATTTGTATGAGGACTACCACTTACAGTGGAGTTAGTACATTGATTCAAAACACTTTATATGAAGAGTGTATAGAAGAGTCGAAATATCTAAACTTGAGGTCTCTATCTCTGATAGTTTCCAAGATCTCGATGCTAAAACAGATAAACATATATTTACATAACACACATTTGTACAAACAGGGTACAGGGTATAAAACCGAATCAACTGAATAAGAAAAGTTTCACATGAAAACTGCGTACATGACAGGAAACTCATTGCAGCTAATTCTTGATGGTTTTGGCTCTAGGTATAATCAAAACTAGTCTGATATTTTGTAACAATTGATATAAAAAGCATAATTAGTATTTGAACACTTAAGATTGAATAATACTATACAAAACCTTCATTGTGAAGCATAATTTCAAATGAAATCGCATTGAATATTGTCACTAAATCAGCAAATTTTTAACAACAACGTAATCAGTTTAGTGATTCGCAATCTGATGTAGTGTAAACATTTTCATTCCATGCAACAAGAATCAAAAAATATGAAGCAAAAAAAAAAATGAAATGAAATGAAATAATATAGCAAAAATATTTGCTCGAAACAATAACAATTATAAGAATATGAGTGCGCCAGATCAATATTGTTGCACAAAGCTGTCTTATATGGCATTCAGTGGATGCCTTTCTTTACATAGGTGCCACACCACTTCCATCCTCCAACGACTCGCGAGCACACACATAAACGCTTAGTCAGCAATAGCAACAATTTCCAAGTTTTTAGATTCAAGTGAACTAATGTAAACAATATCATATTGCATAAACAAATGCATAAATTCTGTTTTAAGATTTTATATTTAAGAATGTTTGCAAGTAAGAATGTCTCAGAATAGAACTGAAGTTCAAAGTGACAAGTCGAGTTTCATTTTACTGTGAATATTTTAATAAACAAAAGAAACCAAATAGAAAATTCTTGAAAAAATCATACTGGCGGAAATAGTGTAGAGCTTTACACTATAACTCGTGCGCTGTCCCTATAGGAGTAGGAATAGGATAAGACTATTTAACCACTGATTTATTCCAATCCTATAGTTTTTGTTGTTTGGAATAAAAATTCATTTATTTTTGCTGCATTTATTTGAGGCTATATTTCCAGAAGAAACATGAAAAAATATTCACTTCGGTCGAACCAAAGTTATAATACTTTTCACACGCTCCTAAATATTTCATTCTGTGTTTTGCGTGATCAGATCTCCGTAGTGTTTTTATATTGGAACTACATCTAAATGTGGGCAGTATAAAAATCAACCACATCAAATTGCAATTTAACCATAAAATTGGCGTTTGGCCCTGCCATTCGGCTTGCGAATTCATTCAAAGGTGTCCTTAAGAGATTTACCTAAAAGTGGACATGATATACCGCGAATTATATATCCCGATCGAATTTCAACTCGTCATGTCGAGCTGATCAAGAATATATATACTTTATTGGGTTTCTGACGCCTCTTTCTTAGTGTTATAATCTTCGTTTCAAAATTAATATACACCATTATGTGTGCAAAGTATAAAAATGTCTCTTCTAAATCATCATCTAGTGCTATTGAATTATTATACTCTGCACATGTATGTATGTATGTATGTATGTATGTATGTATGTATGTATGTGTGAACAGTACGATATTATAATTTTGTCACGGAGTTTGTAACGCATTGAATGAAACATCGAAGACCCCATAAAATTTATATGTACATATATTCTTCATCAGCTGGACGAGACGAAGCGAACTAGTCCGTTAGAAACGCAATAAAAGATGCATCGGAGACCCCATAAAATATACATGCATATTCTTGATCAGCTGAAGGAACTAGTCCGTCTGTCTGTTGGCCTGCCTGACCCCTATCTGTCTGAATCAAAACACGTCACTCAGTTTTTAAGATATCGATTTGAAATCGGGTAAGGAGATTTCCCATGTTCCTAGGCTGAACATATATCACAACTATCATACCGTGACCACTTTTTTGGGTATTTTCTACACAAACCCATGTCCCACTTTTCGAATTTTGTATTAAAAACTTTCTCATTACAGTTAATATTAACTTGAAACTCGATATTGTAGCCTCTAAAGGACAAAAGTTTGACATAGTTATGATCTAATCACCTTAAAAATGGGATGAAGCGTGTGAAGATTATTGAAATTGGATTGGATTTCTCTTTTTACAGATATTAAATACTTTTAAGAGCACTGAATTTATATTTGATGCAAAAAAATAAATTTTGAATTGTTAAATAGCGTAAAAAATGAAACTGCAGAGGCAACGATTCATTTTTTTCCTCTTGCTTTTACTTTTCGATAAAAATACGATTAGAACAACGATTTCTAGGCAAGAGTATTTATTTGTGTTTGATAATAAGCTTTCATTAAACTATGTAGACTATTTGATAAGACTGTTGGTTATTTCTCAAAAATTTGCTTTACATGAAATCAGTCCAATAACTAATAATATTTAAGTATTTTGTAATTGATTTTTAATACCAAACAGTAGTCACTTTGTGCAACTTAAGCTTTAATTATATAATTATGTGACATTTATCGGATTCTGACGGTTGCCAGCTGTAGTCGATTGAGTGCAGAATTGATAAGGGAGTTGCACCAAAATGAAATGTTGGTGTAATCAATTTAAGTATTCCATCATTTTGATGAATTACGTGAATATAGTACAGTTCGGCAATCAGTATATCCAAAACATGCGCTAGTCAGCTTTTCATAGATAATAATGAATTTGTAAGGTTTGAGAATATCAAGTCAGTTGACCAGGTACACATGTCTATCGAGCCAATGTTCAGTTGTCGATGAGCGATTGAGTTGTACAAAAGTTTGAAAATTTAATAGCGACACAGAAATCCTTAACCAGTCTAAAATTCTGTCAGGACTAGAAAAGCAGCTCCAACATGGGCGACATGTTCCGCAGTGAGAAAATGTCGCTGGTGCAGATGTTTCTGCAGCCGGAGGCAGCCTACGATACGGTTGCAAAGCTCGGTGAAGCTGCCTGTGTGCAGTTTATTGATGTAAGTTTAAAGTTAAATAATAAATTTAATGAAAATAAAATGCTTTGATTGCCATCTTTTGGATTCCAGATGAACGTGGATATTCAAGCACAGGCGCGCAAGTTTGTCGGTGAAGTGCGTCGCTGCGATGAAATGGAACGTAAAATTCGTTATATTAAAACCGAACTTATCAAGGATGGTTTTACTGCGCCCGATTTGGTTGAAGATTTCCCAGATGCACCAGAGCCGAAAGATTTTATTCCGCTGGAAACGCATCTGGAGAAAACTGAAACCGAGATAATAGAGCTCGCTGCCAACAATGTTAATTTGCAGACAAATTTTCTGCAGTTGACAGAAATGATACAAGTACTGGAGAAGACGGAGGATTTCTTTCACGAACAGGAGTCGCATAATTTCGATGTTAATCGCCATGTTGAACGCCGTATTGATGCCGAAGCACAACGCGGTCATTTAGGTTTTGTTGCGGGTGTCATTAACCGTGAACGTGAATATGCATTTGAGCGTATGTTGTGGCGTATTTCACGTGGCAATGTCTTTGTACGACGTTGCGATTTGAGTGAACCGGTGAAGGATCCGAAAACCGGTAACACTGTGTACAAGAGTATTTTTGTGGTGTTCTTCCAGGGTGATCAGCTGCAGGAACGCATTAAAAAGGTATGCACCGGTTTTCATGCCTCAATGTATCAATGTCCCAGCTCACGCGAAGAACGCGTTAAGATGATACGCGGTGTACGTACGCGCCTGGAAGATCTAAAAATTGTCATCAGTCAGACAGAGGATCATCGCAAATGCGCTTTGGCTGCTGTGGCTAAACAGTTACCGCACTGGACTGTACAGCTTAAAAAAATTAAAGCAATCTATCATACGCTTAACTTGTTCAACGTCGATCTAGCGGGCAAGTGTTTAATTGGTGAAGGCTGGGTGCCGAAACGTGACCTTACAGCAGTGGAAGTAGCGCTGGCTGAAGGCTCATCAGTAGTGGGCAGCACAGTGCCATCGTTTATCAATGTACTAGACACCAAGAAGGAGCCACCAACCTATATACGCACAAATAAGTTCACACGCGGTTTTCAGAACCTCATCGATGCTTACGGCATGGCCAACTATCGTGAAGTCAATCCGGGTCTATATACATGTATTACATTTCCGTTTCTGTTTGCGGTGATGTTCGGCGATATGGGACACGGTTTTATACTCTTTCTACTCGGTTTATGGATGGTTGTCGACGAGAAACGTCTGAGCAAACGGCGAAGTGGCGAAATCTGGAATATTTTCTTTAGCGGTCGTTATATCATCTTGCTTATGGGTATTTTTGCTATCTATACTGGCTTCATCTATAATGATATTTTCTCCAAGTCAATTAACGTCTTCGGCTCGCATTGGGTCGTGCAGTATAATCGTACAACTATACTGACGAATCCCACGATGCAGCTTAATCCCTCGACAGACATACGCGGTGTCTATCCAATGGGTATCGATCCTGTCTGGCAGTCGGCGTCCAATAAGATCATCTTTTTGAATACATACAAGATGAAATTATCCATCATCTTTGGCGTACTACATATGGTCTTCGGTGTTTGTATGTCTGTGGAGAATTTCGTTTACTTCAAGAAGTATGCCTACATTATATTGCAATTTGTGCCGCAAGTACTTTTCCTACTGCTACTTTTCGGCTATATGGTATTCATGATGTTCTTCAAATGGGTAAAATATTCACCGACAGCCACCTATCAACCAGATACGCCCGGCTGCGCACCCTCTGTGCTGATTATGTTCATCAATATGATGCTCTTCAAATCAGACACACCGCTAAGTGGCTGCGATGAGTATATGTTCACAGTACAACCTACCATACAGAAGGTGTTCTTTATATTTGCCATCATCTGCATTCCTTGGATACTGATCGGCAAGCCGTTGTATATTAAATGTGTCAGAAGCATGCATGCAAAGGTGCGAATAGTGAATTTATAAGCAGATGGATTTATTTAATCTTAAATTTTGACTTACAGAAAAATCAGGACAACGATGTTGAGCTTGTAGTTGAGAAAATCGAAGTGAATAAGGTCGGCGAAGTGATTATCACTGAGTTAGCCGAGGAGCACGATGGCGGCGGTCACAGCGAAGACGATGAACCGATGAGCGAAATATGGATACACCAGGCTATACACACCATTGAATACATTTTGAGTACAATTTCACATACAGCCTCCTATCTGCGTCTCTGGGCTTTGTCCTTGGCTCACGCACGTAAGTACTACATGTGGCATAACTATCGCAATTATATTTGGTATATAATTATAAGCCATTTTTTAATACTCTTGCAGAATTGTCTGATGTGTTGTGGACTATGGTGCTATCCTTGGGACTGCAGCTGAATGGTTATGTTGGCTCCATTGGTTTGTTCTTTATCTTTGCCATTTGGGAATTCTTCACCCTCGCTATTATGGTCATGATGGAAGGTCTTTCGGCTTTCTTGCATACTTTGCGTTTGCACTGGGTCGAATTCATGAGCAAGTTCTTTGAAGGTGCAGGCTATGCATTTGAGCCATTCAGTTTCAAAGCAATTTTAACAGTCGAAGAAGAAGAATAAGCATTGATTTGTTTAAAATTATCGATTGTAGTATGTTTAAGTAAGTAAGGCATTTTCAAGATGCTTAAATAAATAATTGCAGTTTAAAAATTTTAGCAACAAAATTCTCTTTTTGAAACTTTAACTAGCTTTGGCTGTTGGCTGTTGGCCGTGTTCTCTGCCATATACTATATTTGTAACATTCACTTTATATAAATAACCAAAACAAATCCTGAACAACCCCAGCTATGTATTCTGTGTCAAATAAATCAAAAATTAATGACAAATTAATATTAACAAACCCAGAAACGTAAAATAAAAATTGTTCCAATAATTGCAATTTAATTTAAGTGTCCGCCCATTACAAAGACAAATAACTTGAGATGTTATCTATAAATAAAGAAATTTGTCAAAGAACTAGCAATACATAGTATTGCCTTTTTTTTTCATCAAAAATAGCACAAAACGTTTATACAAAATGCTTAATTTCTTCCCTGGGACGAAAGGACCAGACTCTCAGTGAAACAACAAAAACAAGGACATGAATGACAATATCTCTTCTGGATTGAATCTGTCGCTGTCGTTGAAGACAGCGTTGACAGCTGTTTCAGCAGAAATATATGCAAATTAGAGGGCGTTCTAACAGATAAAACGAAACATCATTCAAATTACAACGAAAAAGAATAGAGTTTAAATTATTGTGCCCGCACCTCACATTTTATTCACGCCATTTTCCTTTCGTTTTAAGGTAATTTCATGCGGGCGAAAAAAAAAACGCAAATCAACTTAAAAGTAAGAAAAATACTTTGAAAATTGGTGACTTTTATTTAAGCAATAGTTGAGTCCTTTAGCCGTTTTTTCCTTAGCTTCACGCTTTATGCAGGTTGTCCTCTGCGCTTGGTTGTTTCTGCTTTGGCGTCTTTCTTTTTCTTAACACTAAATTGACTTTTAATGCAAAATAAACCAAAATAATGTATTGCGTAATTTTCTTTAAAGAATTTTTACATTAGCATTTCTAAAGGTTCATTTTCAGCATGTCCTTTTCAATACACTTCGAAGTTGTTGTGAAAAAAAGTTTTTTAAGTTTAGCGCAGATTTTGTCGGAAGTCGGGCAGCGCTTAAAGCAGTTTTAATTTCATAGTGGTCAGCTATGCTAACTGTTATTTCACTGCTATTTTGCACTCTTATCGTTATTTGGAACTGTTATCATAGTTCGATTAAGGCAGTGATTTTAAGTATAATTTTTATTTATCCTAAATCGCATTAGTAGTTTAAAAGAACAATTAAAAAAAAGAGCAATAGCAGTTTTGCTTAGCACTAGTGATTAACTCAATACAACAAGTTGGGTATTCTAGATCATTATCTAGTTCATAACTTATAATTTATCGGCAGAATTTATAGTAGAATTTTGTTCAGGCAGTTCGTCTTCGAATAGCGTAAGCAGATTTGTACCCTAATGTCGATTTGATGAGATTGTTTCCACCAAAGTTGAATAAGTTTTTGACCGCCACGATTATTTTGCTAGCTGTTCAGCTGTACACATTAAGAATATGACCAGCAAAGTCCCTAATGCTTCATCGCAACTGGTCATAAATCAATTTATGAAATGCAGAAAACAGTGAAGATTTGCAATACAAATAGCTGCAGCACAGTATCTCAGGATGTACTAGAATGAACCAACGCATACCCACTTTAGCAAAACATGACAAATTAGTTTCCTACTCTAGGGTAAGTTCTGTCACGCGTTAACTACTCTCGGTTGGGATTCTGTAACTCATCATGTAATCATGTTAAAACAATATGGAGAAGAACAATAGCCCAGAACAGGCAGCCCAGTCAGAAAACGGATCGATAGTGCTGCAATGAGTAATGACTACTTCATTGAGGTAAGCGATACTAATATGGGTAATCCATTTGAAAATTAAGAGATTTCTGTCGTAAAAAAACTTTATACATTTTTACATTTAGAAAAAAAAGTAATTATGTGTGGTTCAAAGGCAAATCGAATGATAATTTGGACCTTTTGTGGTGGGTTGTTGTAGTCATAACGTATATTGCGACAAATTCAGATCTATGGTTTATTTATGGAAACCGAGTTCCAAGTTGCGTTACACCAAATTTCATGTGTGTTTATTTAATTAGCAACATTGTGCGTTGATGGTAAAAATATCGATTAGAGATAGCTATACTTACTTTGCAGGGTATTAAAACATCGGTTTGGTTCCGAAACCTTATGGTTCTCTGTAGCCTTTGCTTAGTTTTTAGCTGCCAAAACAGTTTTTTTTTTTCTTTTTTTATCCTATTGTTCTTCGTTTTATTTTTGAGATGGTGGTAGTTTCACGCAGTACGGAAAAAAATGGACGCACCTTTATTGTTATTGTTGTTGTGGGTATTTTTTTAAGGAGGAATGGATATTTCGTCGCGCTTTAGAGGCGTTAATGTTGCGTAAGGATAATCCAATCTGCTTGACATGAATTTTAATTTGCATTGAGTAATTAGTTGAATTCATTTTGCTTTCGCGTCGCTTGGGTTTTCTTTACCTTCCTTGGAAGTTTTTTGTTTGTTTATTTTGTCTTCTCAAATGTTATCAGATTGAATGTATTGAAGCAAATTGAACTCATTTGTTCTATGTTGTATAGTATATGAGGAAACTAGGCTATTCTTAGTACAATTAGGAATAAACATAAAAATTTATTATAATAACAACGGATGATAACCATAAAGTAGATAGAACAGATTTTTTGCATGCTCTCCCTAACTTTCAGTCAAATATTTCATACATTTAGTCCACTGAAACTGGAGTTATTGCAGTCGGCCTGGGTGTCCTTCATGCTGACGTCTTTTGGAAGGCATGACTCTTTTCATTACTCGGTAAAATCATTTTTCCGTGCCAAATCAAGCAAATACAGGGAGTGGTTAGTGGTTAAAACGTGATTACTAATCAAAAAATTAATAATACGTGTACATCGATAAGATGAAAAAGTTGTATTTACTTTCGAACACATCTGATCAAACCGTGCACACATCTTCTGTACATTTAAATTGACGGTCAAAATGCGATGAATTGAATTTTTGGGCATATTGAATTCCATTTCCATGTAACGCGCTGAAAATTTGGGCTCATTTTTAATGAATTCACATCAAGTAACCACAATTTTCGAAGGTCCTGTATGTTTCTCATCCTGTATCTTTATTGAACCTGGACTCTGGTACGAGACAAACAATTCTCACCATAAACTTCTTTCATCAAACTATTTGTATCGATAGAGAGTTACGTAATTTAAAGCAGAAGCGTAATTGGAATTACATTTTTGAAACTCTAGATTTTACACTTATATAAGAGCTCGTTAAAATTAGGTTTTACAGAGTACCACAGTTTAAATCAATAATAGGTACAAAATTCGAAGAGCAATATCTAAAGGTATGTACACATATACGCCATATGTTACAATAAAGGACCATATATGTGAATAGGTATGTGCAATTAAATATCAACAAAAAAGCATGCCAACTGAAAGAACTTGCGCACAGTACAAATCCATTATAAATTAAAACATAACAAACTCGCAAATGACAAGTTATTGCACAACAATCGACAAAATATTAGCACATGCATCCAAATCCCAGACCAGCCGCTGAGCCGCTTCAATCAACAGTGAGCCGCAGCAATCCAAATATGCCAAATGGACCATTACTGCGTTTTAGTCATCATCTGTCGTCCAGTTAGTTACTCAGTCAGTGCAGTCGGACATCCTTCATGTAGTGCAAATGAACACAGATGTGTCGTCAACATAAAATGCTAGCTGAGCAATGCATCCAATGGATGCGTATGTATCGGCGGGTGGGCATACATCCTAAGCCGCAAAAATTATTTCATTGCGCGCCACAAAATTTCATAAAACGGAAACGCAATCAAGCATCACATGCAGGCGCAGGCATGCGTGTTTGCCTATTTTGACAAAATGCATTTAAATTCATATTAGGAAAAGCGATGGCAACCGCAACGTTGGCTTGGAGCGGTGCAGCATCAGGCCCATAATGTCATAATATTTTGTTATGCCTCAAAATGCAGTGCAACAGAATGATATCGCATAAGGCAAAGCAGCTAAATATATGCAATAGTATGCGTTGACGAGGTTGGATCTATCAGCATTGTAGCCGCTTTAGAATTGTAAACTCCTCCGACAGCAAAGGTCAACGAAATTTTTTTGACAGCTGAGCTTGATGAAAATGACATCGTGTATTGCTGGTTTCAGCATGCCATACTGCTCGCGAAACAATCGATTTAGTGAAACGGATGTTCACTAATCGATTGATTTCGAAAAATGGTGATTCTCACTGGTCACTTTTTCTTGTGGATAAATTTGAAGTGTAATTTTATGCCAACAAACCTTATTCTCTTTCAACTTAGTGCAACATATGCCAGGAAAACGCAGGAATTTCTCCCAGAAACTCTGCAGAAAGTGTTGGAAAACGCCGAAAAGGAACGGTTTATCTTATGTGTAGCTGTAGGAGGCGGTCATTCCCAGCTATTATTTTCAAAGAGGTACTAAACTAATTGTAAACAAGAAAAAACGTTAACTTCGGTTGAACCGAAGCTCTAATACCATTCACACGAAACTTTAAATAGTATTGTAATACATAAAAGTGGGGGTTTAAATAGGGGGTGGTACACGCTCACTAGTAGATGTGTATGAAGCGATGTAGTATATGTGTAAGATGCCGCCATATTGAATTTCGAGTTGATATTGACGTTGCACAAAAGTGAACTGTGGGTTTATATGGGACTACCTCAAAAAGTGGGCGGGACACGCCCTTTTGTATATGTATATGAAGCGGTTTTCCATTAAAATCCACAAAATCAAATTGCAATTGGTTAATATTGATCTAAATGAAGGATTTTTTCATAAAAAACACAAAATTGCACGGTTTGTTTGTATGGGAGCTACCCCAAATAGTGGGCGGGCCACGCCCAATTATCTATGTATGTTTAGCGGCTGTCTCTTAAAAGGCATTATCGCATTTCAACCTAATATTGACTTTAATAAAAAATGTTTTCTCACAAAAAGTCAAAAGTGGACCATAAGTTTGTATGGGAGCTACCCCAAATAATGGGCGAGGCACGCCCGTTAGTCTATGTATGTTAAGCGGCAGACCATAAAAAGGCACCACATTGCATTTCAACCTAATATAGACCTTTATAAAGAGGTTTTCTTACAAAAAGTCAAAAGTGGACCATAGGTTTGTATGGGAGCTACCCCAAATAGTGGGCGTGGCAAGTCAATCTTGATACTCTACAATAAAAGAAGTATATGTGCAAAATTTCAACTGGATAGCATAAAAATTGGTCCCCAAAAAATGCGCAACAACATACAGACGGACAGAAGGGCAGACGGGCAGACATACAGACGGACATGGCTAGATCGATTCGATACTAGATGTGCATCCAATAGGACGGGGCAACATGCCGTACACGTAATGCAAATATCGATTTGTTGAAGGAAATATTTGCCTGAATCTCGCGAAGAGACTTTCGCAACTGGTCACCGCAATCATGTGATTTGTCACCTCTCGATTATTTTCTCTGCGGCTACGTGAAGCGCTTGATTTACGACAACAAGCCAGCCACTTTAGACGAGTTCGGCTCAGAATTCGAGAATTTTATGCTGGAATACCGCCGCATACATTAGATTAAGTCATTGGATCGAGTCTTTCGATCGAAACGGGGCGATCATTTCAATGAGATTCTCTTCCATACATAATAGAAACATGTCACTTCAATATAAAACGATATCTCACATCGTTACAATTTTTTATACTTATTTAGCCACCCATTATATACAGAGTGTCTCGAAAAATGTTCGCCAATTATGGCATTATTTTTAAACTCGCATATCTCGGAAATGGTAACACCCAGTCAAATGGCATAAGAACAAACTACTCACCTCAACTATCATGTACATTCTGGCTGTACATTATTAGTGAGCTCAACGAGCAACGTCCGATTCTCTGCCTGGCCATCTCGAATCCGAGATATCAGGTTGAAACTGTCGCTTTGACATGTATGTATGTAAAGCTTTTTTTCGACTGCTTCGTACGTCGAAATGGACCCGCCCTATCTAATATCGTATAAGTAGACAGCACACTTTTTTGGATTTAAATGTAAAACATAATTTTATATTAACCAACCTATTTTAAACTCGAACTGATTGCGTTGTGAATTTGGATTCTAGCGGAATGCCCACCACAGAAAAATACCACCCGATTCTATTAAAGATATGTTTTCTATAGGACCTATCCAATACCATGAGGCTGCTTTTCTGGTTTGTTTCAAAACATCTCGTGATCAAACCTCGTTTGAATGGATGCAATGTAAAACAAATACAAAATGTATACTTAGAAAATTTGACAAAAATTAGATTACAGAGATTATTATGTAAGTATTTTTCTTAAGCATTAAAGTCAAAATGAGAAATGCAAATGGCAGCAAAGATACAAAAAAAAAGATAAATTAATTCCAAGAATATTGCTAAGTGCTAGCTGATGGAATAGTTACTTTGGTATGTACGATATATATATATATATATATATATATATATATATATATATATATATATATATATATATATATATATATATATATATATAGACGAATGGTTCATTATAGTACATATTTGTGTGTGCTTGTTTGCTTCTCACGAAATATATTTTGTAATTAAATTTTAAGTAAATATCAATTTGAGTTGCATATTTACAGGCGAATAAACGAATCAACCAACGTACGAACGAACGAACGAACGACGACAACAGGATGACATTTTCAATGCAAATGCGGGCTAAACTCAGCAGGAGTGATGCAAAAAGGCACAACTATTTATAACAAGTGCATAAAAGATGAAGGATTTTCTTGTTGATTTTTGCGCTTTTTACAAGCTGAAGCAGCAGCAGAAGGACTAGATATTGAAGGAAGAAAAGACGCCTAGTGCGCACTCGATTTGAGTACAGGCAAGCAAATGCTGCAAAAGACAACGCAACAAGCGAGCAATAAAGCCAAAACGGAAAATCGGAAGAACCAATACGAGAGTAGCCTTCAATGTTTTTGTTAGCAGATTCGCAAAGCGAGGATATACTTCGAGACATTTCAACCACTGACACTCCAACCGGAAAATTGGGAACCGTTTCATTTGCGCCAATTTTGAAGAATCTGCCCAAAAGCTCTGAATAATTTTCTCCAATGATCGTTTTCAAGCGAATCTATGTGAATGATTACGAAAAACCCGTTGCCATCGCTTTTATGTGTAACAGGGCGACTTTGTCTTTCGACGGTTTCTTTTCCCATTGTCAGTCAGTGTGTAAATTGGTACCTATTGGTATCTGAGGATCGCTGACAAATGACTCCCTTTCTTTTTTAAATAAAAAAACCTAATCACAGCAAAATTTTTGATCATATGCATTTCCGTAAAGATACAAAAATGAATGGCCTCCAAAAATATATTTATTGACACAGATGTGGAAAATTGGGGTGCAAATCTTTTACAAGAATATATGTATTATCGAGAAAAGTATTCATTTCATGTTCGTGGAGTGGTTTATTGAAAATACCCATTATATGTCAACCGACACAAATTGGGATAGATCCCGAATCTAGTTGGGCAAAAATCATATTTCAGCATCTACTTATCGATTACTATCGATAATTAAAAGATTATAGGCTACTTACCACTTGGAACTAATGGGTGAAGCCACGACCCCATATAAGGGAAAACTACAATCGTCATACGAGTATCTATTTTTGCAGTGTGTTACTATCGATGAGGAGAAGATTATAGATAATTTGTAAAAATGGGCAGGACCATGCCCCTCATATAAGAGGCCACTATTTAACCGATCATAATGAAGTTTTTGCAGCGTGTTACAATTGTTGAGGAGAAGATTATAGGGTACATAACATTTGAAAAAATGGGCTATGCCACGCACCCTTAAAAGGATGAAACCGAAATCCATATAAAAAACAAATTGTAAGTCCATCCTATGTTATTAAATACGAAAAGTAGTGAAAATTTGACTCTTAAATTGGGATAGGCTTTTTTCATAATATGTTTATAAAAGAACTGCAAGTTTATTTTGTTGCTCCAAGTCATCAATTTTTTTTTGTTGGCCTTGTTGGATTTTAATGCAAAGTTATATTAATTGTACTTACCAAATACACACACTAAATTTCACTCAGCAAACTAAAAATACACTGTTCTCGATAAAGATCTGGCGGACTTTAAATCCCTCAACAGAGTTCTAAGAAGGCGTATACGTAAAATTAGAATATGCCTGCCAACTTTGACTTTTTGTATAACATTTTTACGCTTTGACTGAATTTGATTTTGAGTGATAAAATAACATTCTTAGAAACCGTTTGCAACCGATTTTCAGATTACAAGCGTATCAAAAAATAGAGTCACCTTTGAGTATTGCCAAGGGTCAATAGTATTTGACTGTAGAAAAACTAATTAGGCCTTATACGAGTATGTTCTGATATTTGATTTTTGTCATGCAATGGTGCTTTTAAATGTTTTCGTAAATTTTCCCGATACTTTTACGTATAGCCACATTGCTACTGATTTCCTGAGACTGCGACTGAGACTTGCAGACACAACTTGACAGCAAAGCAAAATTGTATTTACATTCAATTAGTGCCAACAAAATTGTCTCTCTTTCTGCCTCTTTGTATCTGCTGCTAGTTTTAGTTCATAGTAGTACTGTGCGAGTGTAAATTACTTTTCGCTTTGGAGCTTGAGTCCGTCCGTCGGTCTGTCCGTATGTAGGGCTATGAGTCCTCTCAAATATGTGCAATGCAAAATTTATTTTAAATAAACTGAAAATATGTTTTTGTATTATTGTATTTATGCATAACAAAGCAATACGTAATACTAAAACTTCCACTTTGGCATACTTTCCTTTATCTACATACTATACTCGTGTACCTACACTACATATAATGGGTCTTTCAAGTGACAGGTGTTATAGTATTTGATACTAAATTCTAACATTAACTTATTCTAAATATTTTGCGGCCTATATACCAAAAATTCTCATTATTCTTTTTCATGAGAATCGTTTTGGATATATTCTCAAACATCATGTACTTTTTCAAGGCTTTTTTCATTTATTTGCTCCACCTTCATCATTTTTTAGCCGATTGCCGTAAATTGTAAATCGTACGAAAGGAGGTTAAAAACAAACAAAAAGTTGTTTCTTCCTTTTTAAAAGTCTCTAAACTTCATATATTCCGTTTAATTCCCAAAAAATGTTTTTTTTTCATATATATTTAAGTTTTGGGTTTAAAGATAATTCTTTTACCATAATTTTAAGTATACAGTTCCAGAAATCGTATAAAAATTTAGAAGTAATTCAAAAATGAATAAAAAAAAAGGCAATTTGTATATTTTGATTCTAGTCAAAAATACTCTTTTGTTGCTTAAGCTTCTTCGTTTGTGTACCGTGTAATTTCCGAAACTTTGCATCCAGCAATACTCTCAGCCATCAGGCCTTCATGGACTTAACACTTATTAATTGTGCTATGTCCAGGTAGAAACGCTCACCTTGTTCAGCACTCTCCCTAGAAAAGCACTCTCAATTGAAAAGGTGAGACTTTTAAAAAAGGAAGAGGTAAAAACTTTTTATTTAGATGTTGAGCTACTTTATGAAATCTTATCTAATAATTTATAAAAAGCATTCGGTTGGGAAATTACCTTTCAAACGATATACAATTTATGCAAATCGGATAAAACTTGATGGAGATGACGCCAATAAATGAACAAAATTTCAAAAAAATGTGTTTTTGAGAATATTTCAGAAACGATTTTTATGGAAAAATAAATAGTTTTTGGAACACCCGAAAATACATATAATAAAGTCTATGAGAAACCAGCTATCGAGAAGGGGCTCAAATTTGTACCTTAGTGTTATATAGTACGAATTGGGAAGCATTACATGTCCATAAGGCAAAAAAGATCTGCAAGAAGAAGATCAGATGGTCATGCAATCGTATACTATACTTCGTTTATACAAAGTTCCAATAAAATTATGAGACATTTTCATAATTGTATATAAAATTTAGTGTTTATTGGTGTATATTTGGAGATTTTGAGGCGTTTTCTGTAGCACCTCTTCATACGAGGTGTGTACAAAAAGTAAGGTGACTTTTCAAATTTCGCTGGCAACGTACATTCGATTATCGATTTTTTTTTTTTTTTTTTTTGTGTTGGTACACTCATCACGAACATATGTTTACAGTTTCAGCTATGTAGCATGTTTAGTTTGTTTGTGAGAGGCATAATGGTTAGAAGTGTTTTGCGTGCTCAGCGATTTTCTGCTATCGAGCTCTGGAGCTATTGAATGACGTCAACAACGATCCAGATTTGCTCAAAAGGGTCATAACTGGTGACGAAACATGGGTATATGGTTATGACGTCGAAACCAAAGCCCAATCGTGCCAATGGAAGAGCCCAGGTGAGCCAAGACCGAAAAAAGCACGCCAAGTTCGATCAAATGTCAAAGTTTTGCTCACTGTTTTCTTCGATTACCGTGGCGTAGTGCTTCGAGGATTGGAAAAAGCGTTGGCACAAGTGTATTGTATCTGAGGGGGATTTCTTTGAAGGGGACAACATAAATATTGATAAATAAATAAATAGTTTTTCCTAAAAATACAAAGTCACCTTACTTTTTGAACACACCTCGTATTTAAGCTTTAAAAACACTAAACCTAACAGTTAACTTCAAGAAAATCACTTGTTTAATATTATGGTATGTTTATTGAAAGACCCTATACCAGTTCGTCTTTGCCATTGCTATTTCGCTTAAACTTTACAATTTTCATACACGACACAAATAATACACTTTTCTAAAAACTTTCCACTGTCTTGTACAAAATTTTACAAATTAGATTCATTTCTATGCATAGGAATACAAAATTTTATACTCAAATAGAGTTTTTAGCTGCTTGGAAAAAACTTTTGTAACGAAGTAAAAAAGAAGTACAAGAGTTACTCAGCTAAGTTAGTGCATTCAGCAACTATATACTCCGACTATAGCATATACATATCTGCCAACGAGTTCACATACGATACTAAATGTCGTTTTGTTCGCTTTAAATGTTGGCAGTTTATCAAAAAATACAAGTTTTCTGTATTTGCAATTTCATTAATATGAAATAAGACTTTTCATTTGACATATTGCCACTCAAAGTTGTAAAAGAAATTTGTAAAAAGAAAATCATCAAATTATAAATGACAATTTTGAGCTGCACTTACGTCTCATAGATCGATATTGCTTAGCTTGAAATGTCAAAAAGGCATCAGAAACACGGAATTCATCAGACATTAACTTATAATTAATTTAAAAAGTTCTGATTTTTATTCAATAAGAAAAACAAATTGTAAAGGCGTAAAAAAGTGGAAAATTTCATTAAAATTATAAACGCTGACATCACATCCCGCAGATAATTTGCTGAAAATTTGCAGTACACTGGCATTTAAACGTAATGAATGAAGTGAAAAGCTAACTTCGTTTGCAATTTGAATACCCTTCACACACGCTATCATAAGTACTAGTATGTACGGTTAGCGGTCGACTGCAAACAGAAAGACAGTCACCAAAATAATAGCGAAGCGCCCTTAAAGTAAAATACCAAATCTCCTATCTCTTTCACGCTCGAAGAGTGTTATCGACTTGTAACTGGCAGCTGGCATGCTAACGTTTAATATTTTTCATATGTTTGAATTTCGAATAAAGACTATGTATGTTTTATTCGTTGAGTGAGTGCCAATTATTAAAGCCTTTTACGCGCAAAAGATTCAACCGATTTTGATAAAATATAGATTGTGCAATGAATACCCCAACAGATATTGTGTATGTTTTATTCCTTGCCCACTAAACCAAATTTTACACTCTTCATCGCGGTAAAGTTCTTTCACGTTCAAAGTTCTTTGATATCTACTACAGACCAAAGTGCCTCCCAAGAAACATCGAAAGCTCGTTCGAATAAATGTTCGTTCTATGTACAGCAGGGGATTTTTTAGCTCAATAGACTGCTCTATTCTTATCCGTATGGCCGACACATGGTTTGAACATGAACATTCAGACCTAAGGCTTGCTTGTTCCTTACGCAACGATGCTTCAACGTTTGGTTTCATACGTTCATGGAGAATGAGAGCCAAATATTTATAATTGGCGATTAGTAGCGTTATGCCCCTCCAAGGTACCTTTTTTAGACAGGGTCACCACCATCACTAGCTAACACTTGTGCAATTGGCTCAGTACCATATTTGAGAAGCTTAGCTGGTATGTCATCAATGCCTGATGTCGACAATTTCCATGTAGGATGGAAAAGCGGTTGTAATATTTCTGAATGGGTTGCGTCTTCGAGATATCCATTGGAATATATCAGCATCTGACGCCACATCAACATCAGTGAATGCACTGAAAAACTCCCGCCATTTTATCGTCGGGGTGCGGTGAAATCTATTCATTTTTCATGTGCGAGGATCCTTTATGGATGTTGTATGAATGTTGGATCAGAGAAAAAAGACGTACATAGGCAGACAGACATGATTAATTAATTAATCTCGTCGAGTTAATCAACCATAACCGGATATTTTTAAGCTCTACAACCGTCTCCTTGATTTGATCATAATTTTTTCAAAATCCGAACAGTGCTGAACACTGTATGTGAAGGGCATTTAAAAGCCTGCATACTTTTTTCACAATGAAATAGGTCACTTTTTATGATGTTTACGTTCTATTTTATGAAATTCCAAGCTACGCTTTTATTGGAAATATGCATAATTTTTATTCAAGTCGATATTTTTAAAGCAAAAGGAAATAAAAAAAGGAAAATAATCAAACTAAACTTGGATATATCCAAGTATCTGCACTGACAACAGCATTGGCATCGTATCGTCCAGCATGATACAAGTTGTCTGCTCTAACAACGAAAGAGATGAATCTGCATTTTTCTACATCAGTTGGTGGCCAATGATTTTTCAATAAAATGAAATTACGTTTGTTACCGACTGATATGATGTATCTTGGATTTTTGTCGTAGTTTTATATAAAATTAAATAAAAAGCCAATAGGGTGAAAGGACACAAATCAAAAAACTGCTCGACGGAAAACTGACAAATAAATTTTGGTTTGGGAGACAATTTGTAATGCAACCATAAATTTACTTGTATCGTCTTTAATAATATCATGCACTTATTCATACAGAACCTCAATCAAATATGGTTGAGTAAATTTGAGCAGATAATGTAATTTTGTAATTTTTTTAATTTTAGATTAGAGTATTTAGAATGTTATATAAAAGACCGATTGGTACTTATATCTCAAATCAGCTCAGGAATGGACTTTGCACTGAAAATGTCAAAATTGGAATTCAGAAGACCAAAAAACTATAAATGTCATCAAAATTAAATGGAAATTGATCACACCTGGTAGTATTTTTGAAACTTTCTGGCGTCTAGAAAATACTACCAATACCAAAACTTGAAATGGAGGGAAATGTGTTATCGCCTTCTGTGTTTCTTACTCCTTTCGTTTATGTTGACGAACATGACGCAACCACTGGCTGCTGTGACATGTGGCCCGAGCTTGAGTGTGAGCGATAAATCTATTGAGTTGCTGGCATATACATACATAATTATGAGGAGACATGAGGGTGTGTTGTCTGCATGTGGCTCATAATGGAATATTATGAGGTGGCGTATTACGTCTAGCTACACTCTTCTTTGTTCCTTTTGATTCATTTATAACGAACCTACAAAAGACCGAATACGGCAACTTACATTATTCCACCATGGTGCAACTGATCGATAGTTGCAACTCAGATTCGTGTAATAGACAAAAGTGTCATTCAATGTGTGAAGTTAATCAAATGAGGATGTCACACTTGCTGACTCACCTTGTTTAAATACAATAAACAAATAACCCAGTGAGCTTATGTGGATGAGGCTCACAAATTTTTTGAAGCGAAGTTTCTTATTGCAAGTTACACATTTGACACATTAGAACTAGACAAAAAAGTGTAACTTTTCCAGAAAAGGGCAGGGGTAAGGGGCAGGAAACTAAAGCACAAGTAAACATTTCTTGTTACAACGAAAGCAACTTCGTTCTATTCGGATATTCCACGGCACCTCTATTTTTTTTTTTTTTTTTTAGACTTCACTACTCAGACTTGGAGCATTATTTCCAGATGTTTCCCCACAAATTGTGGTCAGAAATACTTCAAATTCACAAAAATACAACGTACTTTAATTTGTTGTTTCACCAAGTCTGTCTATGTTCCAAAGTAAAAGTTTTAATACCGCACAACCAGATCCATAAAACCGTTCCGTATTAATCTTTGATTTAAAATTTGAAGGAAAAAAAATAATAATAATAATGACTCGGCGTATCTACTCAAATGTAATAAATTTCAAATAAGTTTTCCGTAATTTTCTACATCGAAAGTTACACGCCGTAAAAAGTTTAAAAATATTTTCTTATACTTTTAGTTGTTGTGTTATAAAACGTGAAATATAAAAAAAAAAAAATAGAGCTAAACATGGACGAAGGCGATGCAAGGGTGTGTATATTCATTACATAGGTATACCATACTATATTCATTTAAGTACAATTTAGGCCGATATGCAGCTGAATGAGATATGGCGCGGTTGTCGTAAAATTCAAGCGGCCATATTCCGCTATGGCTTTGACATTTCGGCCGATTTCAAACAACACGATCCAAATTGTATTGGTTTAATATCGGGTAAGTGATCAGGATGAAAATTAGAAGCAGTTTGCGTAAAATATTTTTATACGTCTAACATACTTCTTTCCTTGTAGAGCCCATTTTTACTGCCGTACTCAGCAAATACAAGAAAGTTGCCGGACTCTCGGCCTTTGAGTTGCGCGATGTTACCGATTATTTTCAGATACGTGATGGACGCATTGCCTATCGACAGTTCTGCAAAGTGATTTGCGACGAAAGTATGTGGTAGAGGTGTTTTGTATAAGTTGAAAAAAAAATTGAAAACAAAAATTTTATAGAGCATAGTGAGTGTGCTAAGAAGGATTTAGCGTCTGGCCTAGAATGGAATGATCCCATGCATGTAAATGTAGTGCCGCGCCCTGAAGATCGTCGGCGCCTGTGTCTGACGCTTTTGAGAATTGCACAAGTCTCGACTATACCACTAATGCCGTACTTTCAGGATTATGAAATGGTTGCTATAAAACAAACATTAATTTTTTGAATAATACGTTACACATAAAATGGTTGCATTACCTGCAGATTGCTGAGAACATTGGGCTTGTTACGGTAGCACATTTCTCACGCGTAATGCACTTCATGAAGGTGCCGCTTTCCGAGTCGGATTTTCTGCTGCTCATGAAGCGCTACATGAAGGATTCGTATATGGTGAACTATGTAGCTTTTCTCAGGCATATCGACAATGTTAGAGCTTATCTAAAGGCAAACAATTTGTTGGAAGTCAATGGCGTAAGAAAAGCAGACGCTTTGTATAATTACGGCATTTTTTATTGTAATTGTTAATATTGCTAGGATATTATAACACATTTTCCGGGACGTTTGGTCGATCTTGAGCTACCGCAGCAACCCACAGTCGATGGCTGTCAGCTGCGTGAGCCACTTTTCCCGGATTACTGCAACAATCCGAAACCAAAACGCGATGAGTGCGATATAATATTTTGCATACAAAACCACATCTTTAAAAATCGCGTACGTTGCACTGAATTTCTGGAAAATTTTGATTCACTGCGCAATGGCAGCATTACCAAGAATCAGTTTGAACGCGGACTTCATAATATGGGCGTTGGCAAACATTTGTCACAGCGTGAATTAGTAATACTATGCAATCGCTATCAAGATCCAATTGATACGAATCGTATACGCTGGCGTACTTTCTGTGATGAAATCGATACAGGTGAGTATAGAGAGATAGAATGAATTTTTCAGACGTTCATTTATTTGTTACCAAAATATTTCCCATTCAGTATTTACCATTAAAAATCTGGATAAGATGCCACTGTGTGTGGTCGAATCGCCGCCGAAGCACCTTGTTAAGATGCCACGCCCGGGTGCACTTAATTGGGATATGGCGCCGGAGTCAGTACGCGATCAATGCGAGGAGGCTATGCGCAAGATACAGATGCGTATAAGCAATCGACGTCTGCATTTGCATCCATTCTTCCGTAACTACGACAGGCTAAACAGCGGTCATATACGCTGCAATCAGACAAATCAAATATTACGTGTAAATGGCATCTTGCTCACGGACAACGAACTGCAGGCGGTGCTGCATCGCTATGGCAATGAGCTCGGTTTCTGTTACACCAAGTTTCTCGATGACGTCGATCCGGCAGAGTATGGCATGCCGCGTCTGGTCGGCCAATCACAGCTACCAGATTGTCCGCCGTTTGCTAATGAGCGACCAAAAGAGGATCATGAGAGCGAAGAATATATTGTCAAAATACTTACCAAAGCTAAACGCCAAGCAATTACAAAGAGCATACAAGTGGTGGAGTTTCTGCAGGATTATGATCGTCATCGCGAGGGTGAAATACTCGAGTCCGATTTCAAGCGTGCACTGGATAATTCGAATATTAAGATGACCGAAGAGGAGGTCGAGACGCTTATCAAAATGTGCGTAATATGATTGCCGGATAGTTATAAGCATTGAAATATTTAAATTTTATTCACATACAGTTTCCGTTCACCGCGTCGTGGTTGCTGCGTACTGTATCGCGACTTTGTTAAGGCGCTCGATGAAATATTTGTACAAATCGAATCATCCATGGGCGATAATGTGGTTACCGCTGTACCGCTGCTACATTTGGCTAATCTGGATTGTGTCAATTGTTTCCTGAACTTCGAGGAGCGTACTACTTGCTCACAGGCACTGATGAAACTTGCACGTAAACCCGACGAAATCTCTAACCTAAGCTCCTTGTTCAAGGACTTCGACCGTGAGCAGTGCGGCACAATTTCAACAAATCAACTGCTGCGCGCACTCACCGTACGTGAAATGCAACACATGCTAAGCAGTCGCGAATTCGATGCAGTGTGCAAATGCTTCGGCGTACAGCTGGGTAGGTTATGGCACCGGAGTTAAAATTTTTGAACTTCTGCAACAACTAAGAAAATTTTATATTGTTATACTAGGTCTCTACATGGGCTTCAATTATCGTGAGTTCCTTAAGATTCTGGACATACTTTTCCGCACCGGCCAAGTCAAGCGCAATTATTGAGCGCTTTAGATGACACGTTTTAAATTCAAATTTCTGGTATTCATTATATTAGCGGCAGTAAATTGATTATCATTTACGTATTGTATTGTATGTATGAGTCATTTGTATAGTCAGCACATAAGGCCAAAATTCATAAATTAAAAGTAATATACTAAAATAAAAAAAATTGGGTTTTCAGAAGTGAAGAATCAAGACATGATTCCGAGGGTATTGTTCCAGGTCAAACCGACAATACATTAGAACCAATTCAGACTTTACTCCCACCTGTGCCGGAAAAACTGCTAAACACATTTTTTTGCAACTGTAAAAAGGAATGCAGTGCTAAATGTGGTTGCAAAAAAGTTGGACTGTTTGGTTCTCTGGCATGTACGAGTTGTCAAGGCCAGTCGTGTTCTTATGTTGAATCACCAACAGTAGAGGATTCGTTTGCTACCAACGAAGAGACATGCCATACATCGCTACTGACGCAATTCACTTACACCCAAGGATGAAGCAGAACAACAAGAAGAAGTAATTGAAGATTATGAATCGGACAAATAAATTTTTCTACTGTTTTTTTTAACTTCCATCGCTCCAACCCTTGCTAATATCTGTTATTATGCAATTAAACAGAATCACAACAGACCTGTGGAATACGCCTACTGGGGAAAAAAAACGGACACTACCTCAGAGGTGGCGTGGAAACGTGTGTATATTATGACGCTTACAATTTTTTGAATCGTTATATCTATAAACTTACCGTTTTGATGAAAATCGCGAAAAGCACATTTTTTTTACCTTTGACTCCCGCAACGATGGGAAATTTTGAAATGTTATTATACCATTCACATATAGTGTGAAAT
This sequence comes from Leucophenga montana, assembly GCA_035044765.1. NCBI lineage: Eukaryota > Metazoa > Arthropoda > Insecta > Diptera > Drosophilidae > Leucophenga > Leucophenga montana. Next base: position 9,820 of record JAWNNQ010002018.1, on the reverse strand, counting down.
GGTATTATCAGTTTGTCTGAAAGTTTGTAACGCATTAAAGTAGCCATCGTAGACCCCATAAAGTATATATATTCTTGATCAGCTCGACGAGACGAATCGATCTAACCATGTCTAACTAATTGGGGACTAATTTTTATGCTATCCAGTTGAAATTTTGCACGTATACTTCTTTTTATTCTTTTTATTTTAGTAGAGGTTCAAGATTGACCTGCCACGCGCACTTTTTGGGGTAGCCCACATACAAACTCACCGCCTACTTTTGACTTTTTGTATGAAAAATATTTTTATTGTAGTCAATATCAACTTAATAATTGATATAGTAACTTAAAGTAGACGGATGCTTGACATATACATTAATAGGTGGAACCCGCCCATTATTTGGGCTAGCTCCCATACAAACCTACTGCCCACTTTTGACTTTTTGTAAGAAAACTTTTTTATTGAAGTCAATATTAGGTTGAAATGCAATGTGGTGCCTTTTTATGGTCAGCCGCTTAACATACATAGACTAACGGGCGTGCCCCGCCCACTATTTGGGGTAGCTCCCATACAAACCTATGATCCAGTTTTGACTTTTTGTAAGAAAAACTTTTTTATGAAAGTCAATATTAGGTTGAAATGCGATATGGTGCCTTTTAAGAGACAGCCGCTAAACATACATAGATAATTGGGCGTGGTCCGCCCACTTTTTGTGTTTTTTATGAATAAATCCTTCATTTAGATCAATATTAGCTTGAAATTTGATTTTGTGGATTTTAATGGACAACCACTTTATATGCATATAATTCCATATGTTCACTTTTATGCATTTCACTTTTATGCAGTTCACTTTTATGCATTTGTATGGAAAACGTCAATATCAACTTGAAATTCAATATGGCGGCATCTTACACATCTACTAAATTGCTTCATACACATCTACTAGTGAGCGTGTAACACCCACTTTTTGGGGTAGCAACTATTTAAACCGCCACTTTTATGTATTACAATACTATTTAAAGTTTCATGTGAATGGTATTAGAGCTTCGGTTCGAAGTCCGAAGTTAACGTTTTTTCTTGTTTTTTTAATTATGTTTTGAACAATTTTACTCACTTCCAGCTTGATGTAAATTTATATACCTTTGAATGTCTAGATTGACCGGACTACTATGTGCCAAGTCTATACATATATGTATCTATATATATATATATACTATAAATGAAATGCACAATTAAATTTTGTTCACCAGTTCTCTTTTTAATCGTACTTATTTTTTGTCGCATGTTGACAATTTGCTTTATATTATTAAATTTATGCATTGTTTTTGTTTTTTTTTTTTTCTATAAATTGTAATTAATTATAAAGTACATGGTAGTTAAGTGCAGAACGTTTTTTCTTCTTCCTTTTTTGATATTTAAACAAAAGTTCTAAAAAAAAAATAATAATTTACGATATTATCGACTAAATACAGTTACTATTTTATCTCGGTAACAACAAATTTGTTATTTTTAACTGCCTTCTTGTATAGGACGACTCGAAGCAATTTTTCCTTTTGTTTTTTGTTCATTTAGCAATTGGCTTTGTATGTAGTAGTATTTATGTAAACTATGTTAGACTTTGCTTTTATTTTAACTTCTTTAAAAACTATACACCATTTGTATTTTTTGTATTTGTGATTATTTGTTTTCTTCATATTTTCATATAATAAAATATATAAATTCTTGTTTTTATTTATATCTTTTTGTATGCAATGTACTGGTTTTTTTTATATATATATAAATCTATAAATTCATATATATATATATATATATATATATATATATATATATATATATATATATATATTTATACATACATACCACTAATTAATGCATATGTGTCTGCATGTCTGTTTATATTTTGTATATACTATGAGCGTAAATACATCATCTCATCACATCATATCATACCTAATTATTCACTTTTTGATAGTAATAAAGTTTAAAAAACTTGTTTTGTGTTTTCATATTTGGTGGATTTGTTGTTATTTAGTTTTATTTCCTGTGTCTTTCAAAATAATTGTTTCTTATATTTTTTTTTTGTTTTTTTTTTATTATTATTTATTTATTTAATTAATTAATTAATTAAGTGGCTTATAAATACAATCGAAAAGCATAATGTATTATTACATTACAAAATCTAAGTCAATATTGCAGAATAATGAAGAAAAATAATTGAAGAATAACACAAACTAAATGTGGTTTCGAGGGAGCATAATAGGGCATATTCTGGAAACCACATATGTAGTACTATGTGGTGAGACGACTTAAATCATTAATTGTATGTATTTTGTTTGTTTGTTTGTTAATGTTCTCTTGATTAAGGCAAACGAAGCTTAAAAATCTCAACTGGAAATATATTTTTCCAGCTTTTTGCTTCAGATTGCCGTGTAGTATAGCGTGTGTATTGGGGTTAATTTCGGGGCCTATAGTAACTAAATTTATAAATTAAAAACTATTTTCATTTTGTTTTAAGTTTGAATATTTGTTGTGTTTGTTGTTGTTGTAACTACCGCTGCTTCTGTTGTTGTTGTTGTTGTTATTCCAGGCTTATTCCAGGTTTACAAAGAATATGCTGTATAGATTTTTTTTTTTTTTTTGATTTTTTGATACTTTTTGGAATGGTGTAAATAGATGTTTTTGTTTTTCTTTTTCTTTAGGTGGAATATGTCTCGATTTGATTGATGAAAGCAAGTTGCATTTGTTTTTGTCCCTCGTTGTCTTCTTATGCAAGTCAACCGCAAGCATTGATTGATGTTGAAGAACTTGTGCAGTAGATATTATTCGATAAGTGTGGGAAAAAGTGTCGATGTGGTTAAAGTATAATACTGAAATATGCGTATTAAAAAAGACTATTATTACACTCTAGTACTAATTAAATTAATTTCATGTTCTTCTCTTACCACAACAAATTATATTCTAAGTAATTTATCTTGTGTTTTGTGGCGGCGTCTACATTCTTCCAATTCGGTTAACTGATGAGCGCTGCGTTTTTTAAAAATGTTTTTTTTTTTTTGTTTTTTGTTTTTCTTATATATGAGCAATAGATTTAGTAAGGCTGATGTCTGGGTTGACGTGTTGTCCCTCTTTGTTTGCCACCAGTGGGATAACTGCCGGCAGAACCTATGTATGTGCACACATATTCAATAAAAAATTAGCAATGAAACACAAAATGCAGACAAAACTGTTCAAATTCAAAACATTACATAAACATTAATAAGTCTTAAACAACAAAAAAAAAAAACAACAAAAAATAATGGGAAAACATAAATAAACACCAAAAATTTGTTTAAAAGACATTCGTACGCAATTATGTTAGCAAATTTATAATATGTACTTTAAAAGCAAAATGTTTCGAAAGCCTAAAAATTTTGACCAAATATATTTGTTTTTCTAGAATTCGTGTAAAAATTTTTGCCCGGTTTTTAATTTTAGATATAAAATATGGAAAACACAAAACTGAAATTCAAACCACGCAATGCTGCAAACTCAATTTCAATACTACAAGAAATTAAATAGCGTGAAAATATTTTTTTTAAATAAAACAAGAGAATATAGTCGATGATATCTTATATATACCCTGCGCACGACTAGATTATATATACCCTGCGCACAACGAATAATATTGAATAAAACACCTCGATCTAGTGATGTTAAAGGATGAAACGAATGGCTTTGAATGCATTCGTGCATAGCGCACTAATAAATTACGCATAAGACATTTTTAGTGCGAACGAATGAGTTACATACTCGTATATATATATATCTTACCCTTGCACGAATGCATTCGATTTGTGCATTGAATGTTTTCTCACTCTCTCTCTCTCTCTGCAAGGATATATTAGTGTAGAAGCCAAGATAAACTTAAAAAATATTACAATCATTTTATTTTTTATAATTCGGATGGACATATCGCTCAAGCCAGTTAACTGACATGAAATTAACTCTTGTGTTCGCAATGTATGAATCGGACAGTTGATGAAGGCTGAAGTTCAAATCGTTCATATTGTGCGAGATATAGACCATTTATCACTGTGGTAAAATTTTTGCAAAAAGTTTTGAGTTTTGAACTTGTTCTAAGTGTCCCGAGTAATGTATTTTCAGACACTCACGCCTGACAAATTTGAATATATACGTACGAGGGGTGTGTAAATCAAGTATACTGATTTGTATATCTTGTACCAAAAGGATATAAGTTTTTGCGAATTTATATCTAATACACAGGTTAAGCGGTTTCGAAGTCTGTAGGGAATATACTACATACATACTTCCATTTTTATACATATAGAAGATACAGACTTAAAGTTTGAATATTTATAATTTCCTATTCCCACTTGAGATAACGTGTATAAAATTAACATGTCTAACCCCCACTATAAGAGGTACCACCTTCAACATAAGCCTATGGAACAAATTTTTATATGAACATTTTTTGTTGTTATATAAACTAGAAGAAACACCTATTAATATATCCCACACAGGTCCCGATCGAACCAATAGACCCCATATTAACCTACAGCTACAGGGAGCACACTCGACCGCAGCAGTCTTTCACAGTGTGACGAGTCGATCTAGCTATGTCCGTCTGTCTGACAGTTGGTGCGCATTTTCTTTTTTTTTTTATTTTCTTTCATTTTTTTTTTCTATAAATTTTTTAGTATTTTTGTATAATTTGTTTTAGTATTTTTGTATCAATTTTTTGGTTTAAAGCTTCAACTTCTTTTAGCCCTAAGAGTATAGAGTACTCACGCCCGCATTTAAGTGTAGCTCCCATACAAACCCACCACTCACTTCGTGTTTTTATATGAAAATCTTCATTAGTTAAGTCTATATCAGTTTGAAATTCTATATGATGGCAGTTTATTAAAGGTCCCAAAAACCCAACACCCAGTTTTTTCTTCTTACAGTCAATATCGACGTGAAATTTAACATGGTTTTTTTTTTTAATGAACAAACACTACACATTTGACACGCTGATCGGAAAAGTGAAACATAGAACACTGAATTACCATACAATTCTTTCACTTTTGCCATCAGCGTGTCATATATACTAGGGGGTGCGTATTAAAACCCACCACCCACTATACTGAATGGTATCGGAGCTACGGTTCAACCGAAGTTACTTGTGTTTTCTTATTTATTTATTCACATAAAAAATTACAATTTAACATTCCCTCCTTCCTTGTACAGCCAGCACCATTTTTACTCGGATTCGGTATAACCTCCCTCAACTGAGTGATTAGTTACAGTCGTGTAAATGTTTTTCAATGTTCTAAAATTTCAATAAACGACTTTTGTGTCGGCAAAAACATTTCTTTGGTCCTCCCTCTTCAGACTTGAAGTACTTGCTTGGTACTTGCTACATTTCCCCGTTATTGAAAAATGAACTTAAGGTACGTCATTTTTGGAAGACTGGAAAAACATTCAGACAATTCTAACACCACTCAGAGTTAAAGATTTTGTCATTACCAAAGTAACTGTACTGTTATAAGAAGTGGCAGGACGACTCTAGATATTACAATTACTTTGAAGGCGACAATATTGTATTGTATGTCTGTTCGAATTGTTCGAATAAACAAATTAAACAAATCAGTCTAACTATTTATTTACACAAATTGGACAGGCTTTATGGTATCATCTCCAACCTCGAATACAATTGTGTGCAGTATATATAATAAATTAATTTATAGCGTGTTAATTTTGTGTAATTTTTATAATTTCTTATGCAATTGAAATTGCATTTGCAGCACCGCATTTAAATAGTTAGTACACTAGCATAAAAGGGTAGGTGTTTGCTAGATAATATAATAGGAAGAAACAGTTTAATTTTAGTTGCTTAATTTATTTGAACTTGTGAATACCTTTGGGACCGCCACGTGGTCCACCAGCGCCACGACCACCGCCGCCGTTGCCGTAGCCATTATTACCGCCATAACCACTGTCATAACCGCCGCCATAGCCATAGTCTTTTTTTATACAGACAATGAAACGTTCGAATATATATAGTTTTTTGTTTTTTTTTTTTGTTTGTTTTTATAACGCGCACAAAACGAAAGTAGTAAAACAATACAAAAACGTATATTTTAATAAAAAACTGCCTTAAGATTGGTCAAAATTTTTTTTTTTTTAACTACAATTATAAAGTGAAGAAAAAGAGTTCGAGTAGTAGTAGTAGTAGTAGAGTAGTAGGTGGAGTAGTTTAGACGCCGAACATATAAGAGTGAGTAAGTAGTAGTAGTGTATGCAAAGTCGTTCATAGTATACCTATATATATGTATATATATAAATATATAGCGAGACAACTCAAAAACACGCCGGAGTGGAGCAGCAGAGTGAAATGTTTCAGCAAAGTTGCAGTATTTGTTCAATGTGCGTTGCCAATAATTGTTATGAGGAAAACGTCGGTAGATGAATAATTTAATTTTCTTTTTTCTTTTTTTTTTTTTTGCTGGTTTTGTATACAATGTGAAAACTAAAATACGCGTTGGGTTTTTGTTTTTTGTTTGTTTTTCTTTTATTTGCTCATTCTTTTTTTTTTTTTTTTGGGTGGTTGTATAATTTTTTTTCTTTTTTTTTTGTTTAACTTAATTTGTTGCAGTTATTATGATATTTGATAAATTGTTGTTGCTTCGTTACGCTTTATACAAAAGAATATATAATAAACATCATTTGCGTTGTATATTATTTAAAAAAAAAAAAAAATAAGTTTTTTTTTTTTTAAGCACAAGTTTTTCAACACATAATTTTAATTTTTTCATTTGTTTTCTTCTTGCTATAAAATTTGCTGCAATATTGGCGCGCAAAGCGACGCTCACACATTCAATTTGATGTTGTTGTTGTTGTTATTATTGTTGACATTAAATTATAACAATTAAGTTACAAAATCAGCAACTCTCTATTATAAACGTTTATCTCAATGAATTTACTTACAAAAAATGTGTTTGTTTGTTTGTTTCAATTCTACTACTCATGTTTCACAATGTATTTCATCATCACACATCAAAACGATTTTATATGTATGTATACTTGCATTTCTTAACGATTTTTTGTTTATTTTTTTTCATTTCTTAATAGCCCTGATTTTACCTCATTTTCCACACAACAATATCAGCTTTTTTGTCTCTTCTTCATTTTGCAAATTAAACAAATTGAATTTAAATTTTTTTGTATTAGCAAAATCGCGTGAAATACAGCACGAGATTTTGCATAATAATTTTGAAAATGGCCAAAAAAAAACAATTAATTATATATATAGTATAAATATAATAATTAAACTTTCGATTAATGTGTTGTTTTTGCGTTTGCGAATCGATTCAATTGCTGCTCTTGTGTGTTTTTGAATGTCTCACCTCACCAAAAGGTTTCAGAGTTAATCATCATCAAAAGTATAAATTAAATTTTATGCTTGTTTTTTTTTTTGTTTTTTGTTTAAAATTACTTGAAATATTTTTTGCATAAAGTGTAAAAAAAAAGTATATATAATATATACTATATATAGAGCGAGAGTTAATGCGACGACGAAAAACAAAAACAATTGCAAATCATGTATTCCGATATCTCTCAATTGCACACTTGAAGATGTTACTAAATTTCAAAAAACAAGAAAACTATTTAAGCTAGGATTATTTTTTTAAAACAAAAAAATTATTATGACGTTAAAAAGTTAATTTTTTTTTTTTTTTTAAGTTTTTTTTTAAGTTTTTTTTTTTTTTGTTTGTAAAAAGTGAATAAAATTTTCAAATACTAAGCATTAATTATTAAAAACAAATAGTATGGTGTTGTATTACTAAAATTAATATTAAAATAATTACAATAAAAGAGAAAAAGCACGATTTAACTTTAATAATACCAAACCCAAAAATGTTCAAAAGTACAAAATTCAAAAAATTTACAAACTTTGCCGAAGTTACAAAATTTCAAAACGATTTTTCTTTTATGCGGTTTTTGGTTGGTTTGGTTTTAAGTAATTCTTTTTTGTTTTTTTTTTTTTTAGTTAATTTTTTATAGGGAGTTATCAGTTTTTGTTTTGGTTCTGTGTCAACTTTTGGTGTTCATTACAACGGTTTCATTTTTTTTTTTTTTTTTTTTGTGAGGCGAAACATCAGAAAATTCGGTATTACAATAATTAAAAAAAATTTTCAAATTAAAAAATTATAAAATATTAAAATATATATATATATATATATATATATATATATATATATATATATATATATATATATATATATATAAATACATGGCTAATATAAATATATTGTAGATAGTATAATATGCAAATAGTAGTTTATAAAAACAGTTTTCATTATTTAAAAAATGTAAAAAAGTAAATGTGTCTCGCGTTAAGTTATTATAGCTCTATAGAAAGAAAAAAACAAAACAATTCTGCTATAATTTCTTAAGCAACACACACACACTCTTTTTATACTATACAAAAAAAAAATTAAAAAAAACAACGGCTCGGGATATATAATAAACTTTTTTGTTTAGTGTATATGTAGTATATAATTGTGTGTTCGTATAATTGTGTTTGTTTAAAAGTTTGTTTTAAAATTGTACAAAAACTGTTTGTATTTAGAGCGAAAAACTTGCAGAAAACATTGAGAAACATGCAAAAAAAACTCTAAAATTAACGCATTTCTTTTTAAAATAAAAAAAATAAAATTTTTTTTTTTTTTTTTTTGAATAAAATTTAAAATTTCTAGCATAAAAATTGTGTATAATCGTTTAAAAATTGTATAATTGATAAAAATTGCTCAAGTTAGTAACAATTGTGTATAATAAATCTAATGCAAAAGTGGCTAATAGAAATTTGAATATACGTAGTAGAAGTAGTATTAAAATAATTGATATATATATATATATATCTATAATTGCTAAAATTGACGAAGTGTGTTTTTGACGTTTATTTTTATTTGTTTTATTTATTTTTTTATAGTATGATTGAAAATCTACGCGAGATACTTTTCGAAACGTTTTTCATTTCTTTTCTAAAATTGATTTGAGAAACAACTTCGTTGGTCAAGTTGATGTTGATGCATGATGCATGCAGTTTGTTAGAGAACGCCGCAATGCGCGTTAAAAGTTGATTAAAATCAAAGTTTCTTTCTATATTGAAAAGCATTATACAATCAAAGGTTTTTGTTCATTATTGATTTCAATAATAATAATAATAAAAAAAAAAACAAAATGCTCTCTCTCTCTCTCGTTTGAAGTTAAATGTGAGTGAAGAAGTATCATCGTATTGGTTTTTTGTATTGTGTTGTGTTTGGAAAAAAAAAAAAGGCCAGAGAAAATGCAACGTTTTTAAAGTAGCAAATAAAAGAAGTCACACGGTTGTGTTTCATGTTTTGGCCTGTTTTGCCGTTTGTTTTTTATAGCGCATTTGTTTTTCTTTTGTGAATTTTCAACATACAATATAGTATACGCTCGCTTACAACGTGTACAGGCATGGCACATACCAGCTGGACAACCGAACAACTGGTTGGCATTGGTGTTGTTTTGTTGTTGTTGTTTAAAACTTCTATAATAAATTGCCTTAAATACTATATAATTAAATATATAGTATGTGTATATTTAACGGTATAAATACATAACATTTATACATATATACATATATATATATATATAAATTTATATATATATATATATATTTTTGCATACAAAAACATATGCATTTGAAAATATATTATTATATAAAATAATAATGTGTATAAATATATATACGATATATATATATATATATATATATATATATATATATATATATATATATATATATATATATATATATATATATATATAT